>CM028135.1:619995000-621195000 GCA_016271365.2 Neoceratodus forsteri
CACCTTTTTTATATAAGAAATTTCTCCTGATAATTTGCCACACTAAAAGATTTCCCTAAATAGTTCAACTAAATGGGGGTACAGGCTCTGAAAGAAAAACTTTATACAATTCTGCATTTAGACTGATAGCTTTTGGACTAGTAGAGTGAATAGCATCATTGAATTCCTCCAAATACACTGGAACTAAAAGCTCTTTATTCTCCTGAACCAAAAGGTAATTCAAATCAGAAAAGTCCAGAAATCTTTCTAAATCTGTTTCAATGGAATTATTAGCCCCAAAAGAAAAGGGCAGATGTTGATGCAACAGTGCCTCCGTATCCTTATGCGAGGTGTGAGTCCTTTAAAGATATATGCAGTATGATTTGAGTCCCGAGTTCCAAACTTTAATTCTGCTTTCAGGGATTTTGCCTTATCATACTGGAAAGCTCTCATTTCTTTTTAATATTATAAATTTTAGGGGGGATGAAGTTTACAAGGAGTTTTCTAAAATAAGTATTTGTAGCTATCTGCATATCTGAAGATATTTGAAATACACTACTAACTTTCTTTTACCCTGCATTTGGAAACAATAAATCCTCAGCTGGTGTTTTGTATCTTTCCACCAAGGAAGCAGAGAATTCAAACAACACCATACAGAAACCAGGCATTAAATAAATCCCTGAAGGCCATGCCCTCCTCTTTATCCAATGAAGTAGTGTTGGTTGCCATAACCTAGGACCTATCCTATTACAAATGCACTCACAGGGCCAGATATTCAAAACTTATGCCAGGCAAAAACATTTGTGCAGGTTTAGCTTGGATTAGCGTGGGTCTGCTATATTCAAAAGGCCAAATAGGTGGGCAAACTGCATTAGTGCCTGGCAAAATCATAATGTATGCAAGGCAAACTGACATGAATACAGGTGCAATGTTATATTCAGCGACTACGCCATGCAAAGTGGTTTTGCACAACTGTCATTATGAACATCCCATGCCAGAGGTGCAGCATCTGTGGGTCACAAAACAGCATAACAGTAATGTCCACTGTCAGTAAACACCTGCAGGTTGGGTCTCTCACTGTGTATAGTGCAGTCATCATCACTGCCCTACACACAATAGGCATTGTTGTGTCCACACACTACTGGACCCCTTGCTACTGTAGTGTCTGCTGTGCACTGTAGCATGACCTACAGTGTGACAGTTGCATGCAGCACCACCACCATCTGTGCCTATGCTGTGTTGTCCCAGTACAGCTGCAGGCAGCAGTGCATGTGAAAGTACAGTGTTCAAAACTGTATAGTATTCCCCAAACTCTTTGCACAGCACTAACATGTTTGCGTGGGTTTAGCGCAGGGCTAAACCATTAGCACAGTGCAAACTGCATGAACATCAGGGCGTAATGAGATGCTAATCTGGATGTTTGCCCAGAGACTACCTAAGTAGGCTCATTTGCATGTCACTTTTGAATATGGCATAGTTTAGAGCCGGGCAAACGTGTTTGCACTGAGCTAACAGTTTAGCCCTGCACTAAACCCACGCAAACATGTTAGTGGTGCGCAAACAGTTCAGGGAATATTTTACAGCTTTGCACACTGTACTTTCACATACACTGCTGCCTGCAGCTGTACTGGGTCCACACATTTGCTGGCACACACATTGGCCACATAGTTCATCTCTACCTACCTTCACATCGCTGTGCACTGTTTTGCTGTTGTGGTTTGCACTTCCTGGTTGCCATATTCAGAGCTGCCTTATTCCAGGGCTAAGTTTGCCCCGCACTCCCAGCCCAGTTTGTCCGGCCTCATTCCCATGCTATATTCAGAAACTGTTTGCCCTGGGCTATTCCTTTTGAATATGGCTTGCTTTGTGCTTCAGGTTAAGTTTGCTCACCGGGCAGTGCTAATTTAGCCCCGGGGCAAAGTTTTGAATATCTGGCCCACAATCTCAACCTGGAACCCTACATGATCTAAAATCAATGACACCATTGTATTAACTTACAAAATTTTAATTACGTTAGAAACAAAGCAATAATCAATCCCAGAGGAGAGGATGTGTTGAAGGAGTATTACCCCCCCATCCCCATAGCCTTTAAATGTTTTTGTTTCCTTGTCAATAGGTAACACTTGTCATGTAGCTGTTAAGGATATATGTGTGTGCTCTAGTTTGTTTTCTGTGTTCATACCAGCCCCTGTAACTAGTCTGGGGGGTGCTTCATTTTCTGGCTGTTGAAATCTCATTGTCCCCAAGAACTGTATTAGCATAAGAGAACATGATGCCACAGCACCCATTTATACCATTCTATGCTGAAAGTAAACACAACCTGAAAAAAACTCTACAAAGACACAGACTGAATGCAATTTAAAGGAAGAAAACCTGCATTACATCTAAGACAATTTGCAAACCTAGTTGAAGGTAAATGTGGTATTTCACACCTTGCTGCAACTTGTTTTGTTATTTTCTAGGTATCAAAAACACAAATCCAGGCACTCACCACCACAAAAGAACTTGGCCCAGAAGGGAAACATTTTAAAAGGATTTATTGAATTGTCTGGCACATTTCTGGTCCCACTGGACCCTTTATCAAAGGCTTCTGATGTATCATGTTCTCATATGCTAATGCAGCTCTCAAGAGCCATGAGATTCAACAATAAGAAAATGGAGACCCCCAGGATAGCTACATGAACTGGTATGAAGAGAGAAAATAAACTAAGGTAAACACATATATCCCCAACAGCTACATGAAAGGAGTTGTATGTGAAAAGGAAACAAATAACATTTGCAAAATATGAGAGTGTAGTACTCCTTTAACGTGTAACTCTTGATATGCATCTTTCATGCCTGTAGATGCCATCATACTTCCATTTGCCAAGGACAGTTGAAATCCACCCCACCCCATTATTACAATCCTGGCCATATAAAGAAAAGGTTCAATGTTCTGAAACACATCAACCATAATTGCTTTTGTTTCAGGGCAGATACCACTCCCAGCCTAATAGAAGTGGAAAACCAGTGTAAGTCCAAAATCATAGCCCTCCCTTGGTCAATCTCTCTTTTAAAGCCATATGATTTAAGGACAACACCCATCCTTTGGCAGGGATCCTCCCCTATATAACAAACTGAAGGGTCTCATGGCCATTCTGACTGAGCCTGCTAAATACAGTAAATCACTCAGCACAAAAACAGTCCCAAATATATGGAAAAGAGCCTTTGTATCCCCAATTTTTAAAGGTGTTCAGACAAACATGCCAGTAAATTATAGATTGATTTTACTGCTACTGATTGTGCATAAAATACACAAATGGTTAGTACATACTCAGGCTACAGAGTATTTAAATAAATGTGGTTTGTTGACAATAGCACAGCACGGTTTCCGCAAGGGGTGTGGCAAAGCGACGGCCTTTGTCAGGTTCATGAATGACCTACAAGAAAGTATGGATGAGGGAAAGTATTCGGGTCTGGTGTTCATGGACCTGACCAAGGCCTTTGATCTTGTTGACCACCCCCTAATGGAACAAAAATTGATAGATTTTGACTTTGGGGACCCTGTTGTAAAATACTTCCACAGTTACTTGTGTTGAGAGGTCTAAACCTCACCTTCAGATTCTTGACGATATTGGGAATGCAAGTAATCACAAACAAGTTGCATTTGAGTAATAAACAAGTTTATTACTACAAAAGGGATAAATCACAGTTGCCCTAAGCAGTTCTTACCAATACGAACTGGGAGACAGTGCTAAGCGTTCCCTACACCTCGAGGTTTCTCTGTAGTCTCTTGGGATCTCTCGGGTCTCCGAGGTGTAAAGCCTGTGCATTACATTATATACCTATGATATTTACTATGGTTACTAAAAGATAGAAGCATTTCTAGTTACAGAGATGAGCCCTATTGGCTAAATTAGAGGTGGCTCCATGGTCCAAGATAACATTATATAATTCTGTAAAGTCATCAGTTTTAGAACAAAGAAGTTCTTATACAGAGTCTTACATAACCAATTGTAGTGGTACACATCACCAAAGGATGGCAATGTTGCCTTACATATTATCATTACTTCAAGGACAGGTGTCTTGGCATCTGACAAGTAAGAAACAGACAGAAAATATGTGGTATAATATGTGTGTATTAGCAAACAAAGTGGATTACAACAATATGCATTCATATACTGACATCTACTTTTGTATGGTAGATGCCCTTAGCTCTAAGTATTAGTATAACCTATACCTAAGCATTAGCTGTCTACGGTGTACCTCTGAGGGTATCAATTAGGGTACAGGGACCTCGTGTAACAATTCCCCCCCTTGTTGCCTCTAAGGGCAACACAGGCAAATGTAGGGAAAGGACAGGAGCAGTGGTTGTTTACAATCCCGATGCGTAAGCCTTGTAAAGGAACTCAGGCTGCTCACAGTGTTGGCGTAGTGTTCGTCGTAGGCAGCAAAGCATAATAATCAAAGTGAATATCAAAAATGCTTGTATAATAACAAAACCTTGAAAAGTAATCTCTAACCAAGTGTTAGTTAACGCATTGTTCATATCTCCATCATTAATCAGGTCAAGAACAGCTTCGTTGGCTTTGGTAATATTATTGCTGATGTGGATGAGGTGTGTGTCCTTCCTATCTAAAAGTGATTTCAGTGTGAGTGTAAGTGGGTCTATGTGTACATTAAAATATGGTAAGTATTCTGAGAGTGTGAGTAGATAATCAGGGTTTCCATCAATGATGTCTGCATCCATAAGGGGAATGGGGGTTATAACAGTATGTCCAATAATGGTCTTCTGGGGGGGAACAAAACAAAAGTTGGGGTAATCAATAGTACAAGTAACAGAACCATATGTATAAGTCTTGTGATTGGTGACGACGCAATACTCTCCATCTGAGTTGTACTGTGAATGCACAGTATGCAGTCTCCACTTTAGCAGGCGGACAGGACATGAGTAAGTCATCTTCGAAATCCTTGTTGACAGGCGATGAGTTTCCTCATGATAGGACTTGTAGAGCTGATCAGGAGATAAAGTTGAGTCAAAAGAGTTGGTGCCATTCTCAGTGATGACATCATCCATTGTGAAAGTCCAGTCAATGCTGTCTGGAGAGTAGCCACAAACAGGGCGTATAACATCAAACACATCACATCGGCACAGGTAGATGTATTGCTTTTTCGCACAGCAGTCTGTGTGCGGGGCCACCCAGGCATCCAAGAAATAGTGGTAGACCAGGAGAGGTGGTAGATCCAGGCATTCTCTGTAGATGTCTTCATCCAAATGCCCGATTGAATGCGCCAGTGCAAGCTTGTCGAACAAAGCTGTAGTGGGATCAAACTGTGGTGAGGAGACAGTGAAAGAGACAAACATGGTATCTGTTATGGAACATTTCTTAGTAGTGAAACAAGGACCAGTATTAGGGTGTCTGGTCACAAACCCCAAATTCCTAGCTGTGGAGAGAGGAATAGACAAAGTCTGTTGCATACACATGGAAACACAACTAGAAGTTTTACATCTTGGACAATACCATTTGGAAATGCATCTATCGTGTATGATATCAGGAATTCTTACAGATTCTAGATCACTGAAGAGATTGTTGATGGTAGTGATGATGTATGAACCATAAGCAGAGCAGAGTATTTCCCTAGCAATGTATGGTTTGTCAGTTTCTCTATTGTTCTGTTGTATGAGTGCATTAATCTTATCTTTTGAATCAGTGAATGCTTTAGCAATGTCGTGCATGTTGTATACAGTGTATCTTTCTTCCTGACTAAGGCCATCCACACCATGCTATAACGGAGGTAAAACATTATTAACCAAGCCAGTGGAGAATTTGGCAGAATGACTTTTGATAGCAGCAATGTCTGCTTTATTCCAGATAGACATGGCAGTACCAAAAAGACCTGTGACAGTACCTGTAGCACCTGTAACATCAGAACTGACAACTTCACATTTGTTACGTTTATGATTCAAACTACCAGGAGGGGTTTTCCTCCTGAAATTACCTCTATGTTCAGTAGAATAGACCCCAGTAAAGGGATCCTTAGTACGAATCTGAAATGCAGCTAAACTATCAAGTAATAATGTACTATAAAAGGCAGATGTATTAGTATTGACACATACCAAACTCTTTCATATTCCAGTAAGTAAGATTAAACAAAACAGGTATATGCATAAACTGTAAGTTATTAATCAAAGAACCTGGGAGGGCTGTGGCTGTGAGACCACTACGGGGACCAGGGTTATGCTTTGGACATTCCAAAAGCTGTTTATCAGTGGGCGGTAACACAGAGAGATACATGGCAGTGGGGGCCATGTGATGTATAGCACAAAATCTGCGAGTGGAATCTTTAGATAGAGAATTACAGTAAGAAGGATCTATTAAGGCAGAAATGTTGTACAAACCAGAGTGTCGTAATGTAGTTTTTAACAAGGACAGTGAACCATTTGGGGATAGTTTAGCATTGGGCCAAACCTGAAAAGTTCCTTTGGAGAGTTTGGCCACAGGGAGGATTTGTCCTTGTGAGGTGGTTTGCCACTCAATTTGAAGGGTAGATTTTTCAGTAGCAATGACCAAGGCAGTGAGGTAGCATCGGAACCTCCTGGACAGTGATCATGGTATCTGATATTTTGATGGAAACTCCTCTGTAGGAGGTGATGAAGGATCCAGTTGTCGGAGGAGGTCCGGTACCATGCCTTGGATGCAGGGGATCACTCCTGAAAGGAGGAAATATAGGAACGAGATAGCCATCTTGTCAATGTATCTGAAAAGGAAGATCAAAGATTAGTGTATTAGCACAATTCCACCCAATGGGGTTAGGAAAAGTAAGTTAAGCTCCTTTGTACAGTTTCAACTGGTTTGCATGCAACCATTTGTCAGTCAGTTTATTATTGTGTAGGAGTCTAACTTGATAGACTGCCGGACTGAGCTTGTTGACAATGGGGTATGGGCCTTCTCATTTGTTGAAGAAGGAGTGGGTGGGATGTGCAAATCAAAGTACCATTACCTGATCTCCAACCTGCCAATCCACTTCTTGTGCGTGTTTGTCAAATTGTATTTTGGATTGTTGCTGGGCTTTGCCCATGCAGTTTGCAGCATACAAGTGTGTGTGTATGAGGTCTTTTCTGAGTTTTTCCACTTACTGGTCCACAGACACGCGGTCTACAGTGGGGGTGTGCAGGTCAAACAGTAAGTGTCCAGGTAATCTCATCTGTCTACCAGTCATCACCTCAAAGGGTGTCAGCTGGGTAGTGGCTGAGGGTGTACCCCTGATTGCCATAAGGAGTAAAGGCAACAGGGAATCCCAGGTTTTGGGATTGTCCTCAATAAATTTGGAAAGCATTTGCTTAATCCATCTGTTGGCTATTTCTACTTGACCTGAGGATTGAGGGTGATAAGGTATGTGGAACTTTTGTTGAACTCCAAGGAATTCGAGGGACTCTTTCATCAACTCTCCTGTAAAACTAGTTCCTTTGTCGGAGTCTACCTTAAGAGGCAGGCCCCACCTGGAGATAATCTGTTCCACCAGGATTTTGGCAGTTGTCTTTGCTGTGCATGTCTTAGTGGGGAAAGCCTCAACCCACTTAGAGAATAGGTCGGTTACCACAAGAGCATACTTATTGTTTCTACTGGTGTTGGTCAGAGGGCCAATAAAATCAATTTGGATGGCATGCCAAGGGCCAGAATGTCTTTGTGGTAAAAGTTTGGCATTTCGTTTTGTAGGTATGGGATTGTTTTGTGCACAAACAAGGCAATTGTCTATGTATTGTTTAACATCTTTGGTGATACCAGGCCACCAGGCGGTGGTCTTGAGTCATTGGAGAGTGTTTTCTGCTCCCTGGTGTCCACCAGTAGGAGTATCATGTACTTGGTGCAAAAATTCAGATCTTAGGTGTCTGGGGACTACCCACAGCTTGCTGGTAGTGTCATCTGGTTGGAACCAAATGAGCTTGTCATCAGGGGATAAATGCAACTTACCTTCATGCCTTCTGTATGGGTTATGTGTAGGTAATCTTTCTTCAGTACCTTTGTCAAGGAATCTGAACACCTCTCTAAGTTCAGTGTCCAGATGTTGGGCTGCTGAGAGGTCCAAGGGGAAAATACTCAGATTTCTTCTTGGGGGCTGCAACATGCACAGCTGCATTAGCTTCTGGATGGTCCATCATCAGACGTCCCCCTCAGGCCCTTCCTTAGCAAGGGTGTCTGCGGTGTCATTGAAAGCATGATAGGGGTCAGGCAGAGAGTGGGCTTTGATCTTGTGAACATAAAGCTTGTGTGAATTTCTGTGCCAATTCATATATATATTATCAATTCTTTTGTATTTCACTGGGCTGCCAGAGAGAGAGGAAGGAGTTCTTCTGCCAGAAAGGAAGAAATTCTGTAAGGAACAACAAACCCAGTTAGAGTCTGTAAAGATGATAGTATCCTGAGTTCCATGTTGGATGAACTCAAGGGCACAGGCCACTGCTGCCACCTCTGCATATTGTGATGAAGCTACACTACAGCGTTTAGATATTTTAACAGTGTTTCCATAAGGGTAGATTACAAAATACCTATCCTGCAATCTGTTCTCCCTGATAGTAAGATGCTGAACCATCAGTAAAAATACTGCACAAAGAGGTACTCTCGAGAACTTGTGGCATGGCAGGGAGGAAAGGACCTGGATCTGGAAGATCAGGTGACTGTAGTGTACAGTCATGGAGTTCTCCGTGAAAAAGGAGACGGAACTTTGGTCGGGTGGATCTGGATATCTCTATCCTGGAGGAGAAGTGACCAGTGTGTCAGTCTAGTGTCTAGTCTAGAGACTGACCCATCCTTCACTCTGTCTGAGAGCAGAAAGGTAGTTGGCGTGTAGTTAGTGTTGATGATCAATGGTGAGTACCCAATGATATATAAGAAGTGTTTGACAGCCCAGTAGGTGGCCAGAAGGTTCCTTTCACAAACGCCATACTTCAGCTCCACTGGGGTCAAGAGCTGTGATGCATATGCAATGGGTCTCAAGGTGCCATGCACCTTTTGGGCCAGCACTGCTGACATGGCAATGTCAGAGGTGGCACACTCCAGATGGAATGGTAGTGCGGGATTGGGGTTGACCAGTGCTGGGGCGGAGGCCAGAGCCTGCTTCAGTAACGTCACAGTCTGGGTGTGAATAGGGCCCCAAGTCCATGGTACATCCTTTTTGAGTAATTCATACAGAGGAGTGGCTTTCTGTGCAAAATCACAAATGAAGTCTCTCGAATAGTTTACCATACCTAGAAACCTTCGAAGAGTTGCCACACTGGTAGGCAATGGCAAGTCTTGTAATCCCTGTACCTTATTCCAGGTAGGGCTGCAACCTTGGTCAGTTATTTTTAGACCCAGAAAGAATACTTCCTTCTGACACAATTGTGCTTTTGCCAGGTTACATTTCAGGCCTGCTCTCTGGATGAGAGTCAGTAATTCATCCAAGAGATCCAAATGCTGTTCCTGCGTGGCCGTGGCCAGCAACAGGTCATCCACATATTGTAAGAGAAATTGGGGGTAGAGAAACTCTGAAGGGCGTCCATCACGTGGAGATGGAAGAGGGAGGGACTGTTATGGAATCCTTGTGGCAAGCAAGTCCACGTGTACTGTCGTCCTTCAAAGGTGAAGGCAAACTTATATTGACTCTTAAGGGCCAATGGCAATGACCAAAAACCATTGGAAATATCCAGGGCACTAAACCATTTCTGATCAGCTGTTAGAAGTCGGAGCACATCTGGTGCTGATGCAACAGTTGGGGAACAGCTGGGAGTGACCTGGTTTAGTTTCCTGTAATTGATAGTAAGTCTCCAGGCTTCTGTGGTTTCTTCACCAGCCATACTGGGGAGTTGGCAGTAGAAACACAAGTTCTGATTATTCCTTGTTTAAGGAGTGACTTGATCATTTCTCGAAGGGAAGGGAAGGCCTCAGTTGGAAAAGGGTATTGCCTTTGCCTTTCATGTGCCGGGCTGGGCACCTCAATGACAGTGTGCATTCTTCCACAGTCATGCTTGTTAACTGCAAACGCTTCCAAATGTCGTTGCAGAATAGGTAGGAGTTTCGGAAAAAGTTCATGATTCTTGAACAAATCCATGACGTCATACTCTTTGTCATTGACAGATATTGTTGCCACAATATGTGAGTCGGGTATCAGGATGGTATGGTATTGACCCTGAATCTGTATCAACAGCATGTTAGCTAGATCCACCACACAGCTGTGTGGTGCAAGGAAATCGATTCCTATGATACTAGGATGATCATGCAGTACCATCAGTTGGAAGGCATGTGAGGCCTTCAGATGGCCTAGTTCTTCCGGTAAGGGTAGAGAACGGTATGCAGGCAGCCCAGTACCATCGACTCTTGACATATTGGTCTTCCGTCTGGTAGACCAAGAGGACGTGTCCAGGTGTTCATCATGTAGCACAAATACAGCTGCACCTGTATCTAGTAAGAAAACTGGTTGGCAGCCCCCGACCTCGGCCTCAGTGCAGGGCCTTCCGTTTGTATCCAAGACCAGCTTGTTTACAATACGGACTGGGGTCTGTAATTGTCAATCCGTATTGTTGGAAACATGCAGAGGTTGGGTCTGACTTGCATGGATGACTTCGCAGTGCTGTACTGAGGCTATATGGGGGGGGGCTTCTGGGTTCAGGCCAGTGTCAGCCTGAGGACTTGTACTTCCAGTATCTCCATGGCCGGTTCTGGCCTGGGCTGCTGGTTGTACCGCCGCAAGGGTCTGTGCGGGAACAGCATCCGTTATGGAGCGCACTTGTCCCAGGAGCTCTCAGAATTTTTGATTTTCTTCAGCTATCTCCCTATATGAGGGACCCGTTCTCTGTGATGGTTTCCCTCTGCCCTTTGCCTCCTGTTCTTAGGCCAATTCTGGTTCCCACCCCACTGCTGTTGTTGTGTCTGTTGGGGGTGTCGGTTACCAGCTGGAGGGGCTGACGGATGTTTGGTCTGCTGGTGTTGGGCCTGCACTTCCACTGTATAATGTGTCGTGGTCCTGGGGCGGGTTCCACGGCAGCTACTTTCTTGGAACCGGAACCCAAATCATGGCTGTACAGTTGATATACCCTCTCGGTTTTCCGAAGAATATCGGCAAACCTATCCGTATTTGGGTAAGTAGTTGGCTCTACCTTTTCCCTTACTGCTGGGATCATGTTCCTAAGGAACAAGGTCTTATATTCAATAAGATCTACATCCACAGCTTCTTGTGCCAGGTGTTTTCCTGCTCGGTAGGCCATTCAGAGTCTCTGGTGGTAGGTCGCTGGGCTTTCTTTTGCATTTTGCTTTACGGGGTATGCCAGCATCACTCCTACGACACCTGGGCTGTGAGCAGAAATGAGCTCAGCTGCAACTTCATCAAAGGTAGCGTTCCCATCCTGGTGAACTGCTTCGGGGAGTTTGGCCCATAAACCAGGATCGATGGTCTGGTGTAGTATTTGGACCTGATATTCTGCAGCGAGGCTGAGCATCTCGCATTTAGAACACACCTTTTCCAAGTGACAGCTGAGGTTGTCGGACGGGCTCATCTGACCAATACTGTCAGCGATTTGCTGAACAGAGTAGGCCATTTGTAGGGGATTAGTAGGTGGTCGATCAGGTAAAGGTAATGCGTCTCACGCACCATCCAAGGCTGTGCGAGCTGCAGCTTCGGCTGCAGTGCGGACAACACCTTCCTGAGTGCCAGCTTCTTGGAAAATCTGTCGAATCTGACTTTTAATAGCTTTCATACTTCTTTCAGGAAGAGGAACATTGCCTAATGCTCTATTGATCATGGTTTCTATCTTTTGCCTGTCTTCCACACTAATAACGGCTACCGGAGGTGCCGTCGGGACCAGGCTTGGGCCTGCTCCCCTCCATCATGGGCGCCACCATGTTGGCGTTTCCCATGATGAGTGTCACGACGTCGTCGACGTGTGACTTGGGGAGTTGGGGGTGGGGACCCGTCATGCTGTGGATGGCTGGGTGGGGATTCTGGGCCATAGTAGGGGCATGACTGGGCGTTGTACTGTGAGACATCATCATCAGATAACTCCCCTTCTGATGACGAGTGAAAGACAGGGGCTATGCCTCCCATTGCCTTAACATGGCCAGCCAGAACCTCTCGCTGATGGTGCAGTGTTGCCATCTTAGCTCTACATTCATCATGATTCACACTTGCAACATCCATATCAACCTGATTCTGCTTCTGCCTTTGCAAAACACGGTACGCGGCACTCAATTCGCGATTGTCCATATAGGATATTTCTAAATCATTAAGTACCAGGTTGATCTTGTCCTGAAGCTCACCCATTTCATCACTCAACTGTGCATTCGCAGCACTCAACAAATCATTAATTTGCACAACCTGACTCATCCTGTCTCAAACTTTCACACTCTTGCTTCAAAGTACACATTTCTTGTTCACCAGCCTGTGCTGAATGATGCAATAGTGAATCCTTTTCATTTCGCAGAGTTTAGAGCTCAGACTCCAAGTTCTGCTGCAGTCTAATACATTCTGTTTCCTGTAAACCCATCTCTTGCTTAAGAGACGCGATCTGCAGATCAAGGGTTCGAAACCTCGCTTTGGAGGCTTCCAAAGCAGCGTAGAGAGTGGCGACCATCAACAATTTAGCGTGGCGCTTATTGGTTGACTGTCACGTCTCTGTGTACTGGGTTGAAATCCCCAGTACAGGGTTATCGGATTGACTTGCGTCCCGCGTGAAGTCAGCCCATCCTCCATGGGAGGCAAGGAAGTTAGAGACATCGAGTCTCAGTTCTGCACAGATATCTGATACTGTGGCCATTGTGTGGGAGGGAACGAAAATTCAAACCATGTAAAAGACAGCGTGTTGCGTATCGATACACAACATGAGTACTTTAAACACAGCCGGGCTACTGTATAAGTTGCAGGCTTGCAATTCAAACCTGCTATGGAGTGGGTCAAGACGGCATCGACCACACCCAAAAAGTCAGCCAGACTTTGCAAGTGATTACAAACTGGTAATAAAAAATGTGAGAGGTGGTACGGGAATGTACTCCTATCGTCCCCGTGGGAAGGGAAAAGTTTAAGCAACAAGTGAAAACTTACAAACCCCAAATATCGCCTGCACGCGGTCGCCAATTTGTTGAGAGGTTTAAACCTCACCTTCAGATTCTTGATGATATTGGGAATGCAAGTAATCTCAAACAAGTTGCATTTGAGTAATAAACAAGTTTATTACTACAAAAGGGATAAATCACAGTTGCCCTAAGCAGTTCTTACCAATACAAACCGGGAGCCAGTGCTAAGCGTTCCCTACACCTCGAGGTTTCTCTGTAGTCTCTTGGGATCTCTCGGGTCTCTGAGCCTGTGCATTACATTATATACCTATGATAATTACTATGGTTACTAAAATATAGAAACATTTCTAGTTACAGAGATGAGCCCTATTGGCTAAATTAGAGGTGGTGCCACGGTCCAAGATAACATTATATAATTCTGTAAAGTCATCAGTTTTAGAACAAAGAAGTTCTTATACAGAGTCTTACATAACCAAGTGTAGTGGTGCACATCACCAAAGGATGGCAATGTTGCCTTACATATTATCATTACTTCAAGGACAGGTGTCTTGGCATCTGACAAGTAAGAAATAGACAGAAAATACATGGTATAGTATGTGTGTATTAGCAAGCAAAGTGGATTACAACAATATGCATTCATATCCTGACATCTACTCTTGTACGGTAGATGCCCTTATCTCTAAGTATTAGTATAACCTATACCTAAGCAATAGCTGTCTACGGTGTACCTCTGAGGGTATCAATTAGGGTACAGGAACATCGTGTAACACTTGTATGGTACAGAACAACAAGTCCGTGTAAATGGAACACTGTCTGGTTTGAGACCAGTGGACCACAGGGTCCAATGCTCAATATTGGGGCCTTTGTTATTCACACTGGCCCAGATATTCAAAAGAGCTGCACATGGCGCAACAATGTTGCACCATGTGCAACCCACTGATGCACCCTGGCATGATATTCAAAAGGGAAAAGTGTGCAGCACAAATCTCAATGCCCCGAAGTGCATCAGTAATGTATGCAGGCACAGGTAGGGAGGGCGTGCCCATGCATAACCTGCACAGCCTGATAATCAGCCTGGGATGTGCAGAGCCATGCATGCGCAACCCCTACCTGCACCAGCACAAAGTCAAGCCAAAAAAAAAGGAACAACTGATGGCCACCCACAGGTGAGCTGCCGCATTGCAGGGCGCAACACGGCAGCTGCCACCTGTAGGTGGCCACCCAAGTTCTGGCTGCTCCTGGCGGCACCCCCCATGCCCAATCATGGGCATTTGTAAAAAAAGACTTCGTCCTGAATCCCTGGTGGTCCAGTGAACTGCTTTCTGCCTGATCGTGGGCAACTGTATTAATACAAAGGTCCAATATCCCAGGTGGTCCAGTGGACTGCTTTCTGCCTGATCGTGGGAATCTGTAAACAAAGAAAGGTCCAATATCCCTGGTGGTCTAGTGGTACCCCCCCTCCCCACCCGCCACTGAGCCCCACCACCCTGCCCCCCAGTCAGCCAGCGGGCGGCAGCACCCCACCAGCCAGCCACCCACTGCTCACCTAGTGACACCTCGGTAGGGCCGCACACCCATTGGTTCACAGTGTGAGCCAATGGGCGTGCAGCCCATACCATACTACACATTCCAGATATGTGAATGAATCACATATCTGGAATGTGGCTAGTATGAGCTGCACGCCCATTGACTCACGCCAGAACCATCGGGCGGTAGCCCTACCGAGGTGTCACTGGCGGGCAGCGGGTGGCAGGGGGGGATGCTACCAACTACCGCCTCTGGGGATCGGGTGGTGAGGCTCAGTGGGCAGGTGGGAGGAGGGTACCATTAGACCACCAGGGATATTGGACCTTTCTTTGTTTACAGATGCCCATTGGACCGATTTTATTAATACAGATGCCCACCATTGGGCAGAAAGCGTTCCACTGGACTACCAGGGATATTGAACCTTTTTATTAATACAGGTGCCCGTGATCAGGCAGAAAGTGGTCCACTGGACTACCAGGGATATTGGACCTTTTTATTAATACAGATGCCCGTGATCGGGCTGCAGGGGGCGTTGGGCCCTGATGGCTTCTGCCTGGCAGGGCGCCAGGAGCAAGTCGACGGGGATTGGCGCACCTGTATGCAAATGGGGCCATAATGACATGCAGATGGCCCCATGTGCACCTTGCATACATTATGGCCCCATTTGCATGTCAACTTTTGAATATCGTGGTGCTGCGCATGGCACAATGAAACTTGCGGTAGTGCATCTCCATGCTCCACTCTGGCCACTTGCGCTGGCGCAGTGCCACTGCGCCATGCACACTGGGGATGGCCAGGGTGCAATATTCAAAGCTGCTGAGCCATGGCGCAGCTCCTTTGAATATCACTTAGTCCACACACCTGCGCAGCCAAGTTGAGCTGCGCCCAAGGTTGCGCCACAGCCTGGCGCAGCTTGAATATCTGGGCCACTATATATAAATGAATTACCATTGATTTGTACTGGGATATCATTGGTCTTGTACTTGAATGATGCCATGCTGTATACAGCAAACAAAGACATTAATCTGATTCAACAAAATTTGGGAAATTAATATGACAAAGTATCATGATGGTTGGAGGAAAACAGACTTGTGTTAAACAAGAAAAAATACAAAGTAATGCTTTTTTATACAAACAGTAAAATGAGCAAGTTGTCAGAATGTCAGAACCTTTCATGATAACTGTTAAAGATGGTACAACTGTAGAAATTGTTTCAACTTTCAAATATTAGGGAGTGAGTTTAGACAGACAACTGAGCTTCCAACCACATGTTGCTAATATAACTAAGCAAATACACATAAAATTAAGAGTCTTGTATACAGTTCAGGACTATTTAACTGATGAAATAAGGAAAACTATAGCTTTGACATGTTTAATGCCAACCCTTGACTATGGGAATCTGATATTGGGGGGGGGGGAAGCATAACTGAACAAATAAGAAAACAGACACTCCCTTTGCAATACTATATGTCAGTTTGCCTCAGGGCCAGAACAAGGGAACACCATTGCAGCCTACATAACAGATTGGGATGGTCATCACTAGAATATAGAGACATGCTACATTTGTTTAGTTTTGTCTTTAATGCTATTCATTATTATACATTTAATCCATTATTTGAATTTTTCAAACAAGAAACAAAGAAATAGTTCAGAAAATTAAGATCTCAAAATTCCACATCCTTGTTTCTACCTTATTGTAAAACAGTAAAAAGCAAAGTCATTTAAGTTTAGTGCAATAAAAAAATAGAATGGATTGCCTGAGGATCTGTATAACTTACAGAGTAAAAGCCTTTTTAAATCATCTTTGAGGAGGTTTTTGTTTTCTAAGACACAGTGTAATTGTTTCTGAACAACTGTGTTTCTGTCCCAAGGATATATCGCTGTATATCTATGCGCACTATAGAAAATAGTTTTTTGGCATTTTAATGAATCAAATTTGTACTGATTTTATTGATGTACCATTCTTAATGTTTCTTCTATGTCTTGTTTGTATTTGTTATACTGTTATTTTACTTTGCCGGGTCAAGCCTGTAAAAGGGCCATGTGGCCCAGTGCTTTTTTTTTAACCGGTTAACAAATAAAAATGAAAAAATGAATGAAATAAAAAGATCATAAACAATTGACACAAAATTCTCAATTAGTGAGATAGTTGAACACTTCCTTTATTCAAAACTTGTGTCAGATGACCTCTTATGGGTTTTATGAGGCATTTGTAGACAAGAAAATTGTTTTGTTTTTTTTTGCTATTCTTTATCGTTGGGGCTTATCCAGCCACCTTCAGTACACATTTTTGTCTTCATTGGTAGAATCAGTGGCAAAGATTTATAACATTATAGACAAGGCAGCTGTGGACTCTTGCCTTGCCATTTTCAGTATTTCCTCTCAATCTCTTTTTTATGGCTGTCTCCTGTTGCTCTGTTTCCACCATTTTGTTCTCCAGGTCCCCTCTGCTAACAACTGCAGCGCTCACAGAGCCCACCATGACTTCACACCTGGATGTATCAGACAGTTAGGGGAAGTAAAACTATTTCAAATCTCCAAAATGTAAAGCAGAAAGTGAATATAAAAGGGATCTAATTGATCGTGTTTGAAAGTTTTTCAGAAATAAAGACAGCAAAAAGCTGTTTAAAGAAAAAATAGCTTTCCAGTTATTCTCAGTTTCATTAAGTTTGGGACTGACTGGAACATTTTTTGAAATTCCAATACCTGAAGCCTGCCTCTATCACTTTTGAAGACTGCAGAACAAGTTGATTAGAAGTGCTTTTTGTGTTTTTTTTTTTCAAAGGGAAGCTGTACTTTAATGGTAAATATAAATATGTTATTCCTGGCCTTTCAATACTAAATCGACTGGTGGGCATTCAGCTTGGTTTCTGTTTTTCCAGTTTTTAACCAAGTCCAACTGCATTATTCTGGCATGGCTAGTACCATATTCATACATGTGCTGTCCATGATGTCTGTGTCTCACCAGCATCAATTCTGGATGCTAGTGAGGCATGAACATCATGCAGGGCACCACAACATCTAAACATGTCCTGGTCATAATTCTGCTAGATTTGATTAAAAAGTAGAAAAATACAGACCTGTTGGCATGCCCGCACCAGGTAATAGTAGTTTGGTCAGCCAGGACTACAGCTCCCTAACTGCTGAGTCTGCCTACCAGGAAGGAATATGAACAGACTTGCTGTCGATTGGAGTGGTGCATCACTTTGTGTGCAGCAGTTGGGCAGAATGTCAGCCTATGTTCTGTACTGCCATGGCCACCCACCTGTAGCACAGGTCAGATTCCTCACATAGCTGGCCACCCATCCATAACTGCAAAGCACTTGACCACAGTCTTGCTCACTCATTACATTTAGCTAAGGCTACACTTCACTGATTTCTTTTTCTGTGTCCAGAGCTTCCCCTACCCTAAGAGTCTGCTGACCATGACAGAATGTGAACTCTGCTTGCTCTTCCCATGTCCAGAGCTTCCCCTATCCCAAGTCTGCTGACCAGGCTGGAATATGAACTGACATGATGTTAGTCGGGTGGAGCATAGCATCTCAGTTTATGTTCTGTACTGCCAGCGTATGTTGCCAGCTCTGGGTAATGTCCGTTCATGCTGTTATCAGCCAGTATTGTTGTAGACACTTCTTCCTTGCCTGATCCCATTTCTATTCATGACCAGGCATACCCCAGATTTAATACAGTTCTCATTTCCAGATCACTTTGTGAAGCAAAGACTGGTAGATGTTCTATCAGGATGGGTTTTGTTGTGTCATATTCAATTTTGAAACCAACAGCTCTGTCTGCTGTATGTGTAGCCTCATAAACAAAAGCAGAAAGGGTAGAAGTTTTCTAATTATTTCAGTCATATTTATTTACTACTCAGAGGGTACTGCTTGGCAGAGAATTTCAACTGTGGTTTGGCTCCTGCAGACAGAGGTGCTCGGACCTTGAAGATATACAGCGACATGATTTTTTCAAGGGCTATGTTAACAACAGCAGGGTTACGTGATACTAGCTGCCAAAGTGAGGGGGGGCACACTTTTTACAAAGATGTTTTATCCACCAGAATAGATTTTGTATTTATCTCCTCTAGGCTGGTGCTCTCAGGTCAATGTAGTCCCTGTTGAGTCCATGGATCATGAGATGCTAAGGGTATATATTGACTATCTGCCCAAAAGAGTTTTGGCCAAGGTCTATAGAATTGAATGTCTCCTTTCTAGAGGACTGCATAAAAAAGCATCTCACACAACTGGAGGACTGCTATTTATTAACGTTTATTATAAGGTGCTGCATTCAACTGAATGTATTTCAATAAGATTTGCTGTTCATTATTTTTTTGGTTTTTATTTCAGGATTTCCTTAGCTCCACTTCCCTTCCCATATTTATATATGGTATTTTTAATTAGAAATTTGCAACATGCAGGCCATCCATTAATCTCAGTATTTTTTTCCAGAACACCGTGATGATGCAGTTATTTATAAATTTGTATTTTATACTTAACTCACTGTTCAGGTTTTTGTTGGATTTTTGCCCCTTCCCCAATACAGCAGGACTTCTCTGACATGTACTGTATTACATAGTTCTTTTATGAGCTCATTGATGATAAATTTAATTAACATGTATGTAATCATTGTGAATTTAACCACAGTTGTTTTAAATATTTTTCACCCACTTAACTATTTTGCCAGTATAAATGCTTGGGACATAATACAGCTCATTCTAATCATATAAAAGCATCTATTAAGCTGGCCCGCCAGCGCAGCAGTTGGATTTCCACTTGTGATGCCAGCGACCCAGGTTCAGGAGTGGACTCAGGTCACTGGAGTGCCGGCTGGGGGAGAATGACTTGAGCATCCCACGACAGCTCGCCTTCTCCAGGGGAAAGTAGGGGGCCAATTCCCACTACTTGTCTGACCCCGAGTGGAGGCTCAGGGTACAGCAAGCCCTGTTCGTGGGGGGGGGGGCGGCCGAGACAAGTGGTGGACATCGGCACACAGTGTCTTGATGTCAGGGCGCACACCACATGAGGGGAGAAATTCTGGAGGAAATCAGCCTTCCATCGATGGAAAGACGAGGCACCAAGAGCATGCCCTCGATGTGTCACCACCAGCCCAGACCACCTTGCCCAACGGAATCAAGTAAGTGTACAGGGTGTATGGGCCCCACCTTGTTACCCACCTGGGGTGTATAACTGCTGCTCCACGGGGTGTAAGGCTGGTGATGGGTTGGTGGTTGACAGAGGTTGACTCCCAGGTGCCTCTGAAGGGTCGGAGATGGAGGGCTAGTAGAAGGAAAAATAGAAATTAAAAAAAATAAATAAATAAAAGCATCTATTATGAAATTGGCCTTATTATGCTCATATGCTGTTTTTTTTTCTTTTGGCTAGTTAATAGTGGGTTCTGTCTCTCTTCCTGGTAAAATAGGAATTCCACAAATGTATTGGGGTGGTTCCATCCTACTGGGCCATTGTAACCACTGTCTTGATTACCAATGGGCCTGAAGACATTTTCTTCAGCAGCAATCTTCTTCCCTATGTTGACCATATATTGAAATACAGTTCTACATCAAGTCCAGAGGAATCTCAAGGGAGATGGTATTGGAGCTGCAGCATGATAAGGAGTAAACAGTCAAAATCAAAGTTTAGCTCACAACACAGGAGAATTAAACCACTCCAGTCTCAAAACCACTGTTTTCATATTCTCTGAAAACTGCTAACCATGTGAACTTTAATGTTAGCTTCTCTTCTATATGCATTGGGGGAACTAGTAGGATCTATTTTTAAAACTTACCAATTTTTCAATATAATATTCTCAACCTGTTGTGACTGAGCTGTGAATGTTGTTACAAAATGTAGTCTCTGATGTTCATTTTGATTGCATACAGTATCTCTTGGTCTTCCTTGTAACAAGAAGATTTATTCGAGACCATCTTATCTCTGGCAATACATTGTTCATTATACTCCCATCTTTGAAGCACTTTTCTAAGTGCATGTAAGTCCTTTTCTTCTGATGGTGATTGCTATGATTTACTACAGCTTGGAAATTATAGAGCCACATTAAAATAGGGCTAATTCAGTTAAAGGGAAAATACACGACAACTATCACTTGTATAACTAGTATAAAACCATTTGATCTGACATTAATATAGTCAAGAGACATATCACACTACTGACAAACATTGCAGTATAATTCAGTTGTGCAGGCCAGGACTCTTTTTTCTTTGAGGAGGAGGAGGAGTAGGAATTTGGAAATAGGGGGAGAGGGGCTGGGTGGCATTGGAGTCAGAGATGGAGGATGGAGCTTGTTTTGGGGTTGTACAGTGGCTGCTATTGGTTGGGATGTGGCATCAGTCAGTGTGTGTGATGTGGTGGCCACAGCAGGCATTTCAAAAAGTGGCTTCATAGCAGAGACAGGCCTGTTTCACTTCTTGTACCCTATAAGCGGACTCTTGGCCAGATTGTTTTTAATGTCTTGGTGCTGGCAGCATGGGCAATAATGAGTTGCTGTGAGACACTCTGATTGATTTTATCTCAATCTGCAGTTGTAAGTTTGTTTATTTTTACTTTCCCTTTGCTTCATTCCTGAATGCTGCATGGTAAAAAAAAGTCTGATATGAGTCACCTCAGATTGGGATGGGAGGCTGACCCATTGTTTTTTAACACAGCCCATTAAGCAAGAAATCTATGAAAGAAAATTCTTTAGTACAAAAATAACCAGTACTGGATGAAACTGTCACTTTCTGAATTCACCTAAAGCTGGGGAGGGAGAGGATTCAGTGAAATTACATATTGCATTTTTTTCACCATGCAGAGAAGAACCCTTAAAAAGGTGGAAAAACTTAAAAGTGAATAAAACTTGCAGTCACTCTCATTACTCTTACAGCAACATGAGAATGGATCCTTTGACACCTTTCATAATTGAATATTATAGGGGAAACTCCACCGACAATACCGGTGCTAGCCCCACCCCATCCGCAGATGCAGATGCAGACAATTCCCCTTCTTGGTAAATGCTCCCTATTTACCCATTACAGAATGATCATGATCTGCTACAACAGCAGTCTAAATAAAACAGATTCTTGCATTCTTTCACTCAGTATACTAAGCTGACATTTAAAGTAAAACAGACAGTTAAAATTGTATCCAGTAGGCTTACTTTACAAGTGAAGAATCTTGCTGAGGAAATGTAAGCTTATGCATGCAATGCTTTCTTCCATAGTGAAAGACTGTCCCTCATTGTACTAACTGTCTAGGTGGGAGCGGGCTGGGAAAGCCTCCATCTAAGAATTATTGAAGTGCTTGCTTCCAGTGCGGTGGATCAGCTGTCATCCCACCTCCTGGGGTTACTCTTGGTCACCTGCTGCAGTGTAAAGCAGCTGCAAGGCCATTCATTGATCAGAGTATCCTTCAACTGCCTGATTTGGAACTTCACATGCTCCTGAAAAACTGAATGCTCTTAAAAGTTATATGTCATGAACCCATTCAGAGTGCTGGGACACAAACATGTGGAACTGCAGGTCATTAAAAGAGGCATGCCATGTACAGAGCTAAAGTAAATTTTAATGTTCATGAAAATTCAGGTAGCCTGTGCACTGGAGTGTACTTTGTGAGTAGTCCAGTCACATTCATTTTTACCCATCTGTAAACCATTCTTGGATTATTACTGGCACAAGTCACCAAATGTGAGTCATTCTGAAGAAAATACTAATTTCTATCTAGGATTTGTTTAAATAAATGTCTGGGTTGCAAAGGTGGTTACATAATTTATATTGCTATTTTGGCATCTTTTTTAATTCAGAATCATTAAAATGCTAATGACTTGATCTCACTGTTGTCTCAGTCCTAAGAGGTTGTTTCTATGCAAATCTGTAGCAAATGGTTTTGCTTTTTCAATACAGTTTCCATTATACCCTCATTGCTTGAATCTCTGTTTCAGTTCCTGAGCAGATCTCCTACAGACAGTTGGGTAAGGAGATTGTGGGAGTGATTCAAACCCTTACCACAGCACAGGTAATCGGGACAAAGCAGCATTCCCAAACTTGCATGTGCTCTAACATGGATTGGTTATTTAAGGGGAGGTCCGGAATCAGTAATGTGCCCAAGCCCACTATACTAGTCGGTCTCTGAACAGAGCTACTGAGCTGGTTTTCTTAAAAGGGGATAGGAATTCTCATTAAAAATGGAATAATAGCAAGTCTATCGTAGGCCCTGTCCACACTACACTGAAAACTCCCCTCTGTAATGTTACAGAGGGTCCAAACCGTTACTGGAATGGTTTGCGTTTTCACCTGTAATGTTACAGGAGGCATTTTCAAAACCGTAGTTGAAACCACTTATGAGGTGCTTTCAACAATGGTTATGAAAATGGTTCTGCCTCTGTAATGTTACCAGCTATAGTGTGGACATGTGAGCGTGCAACCCCAGCATTGCCCTCACTGCAGCATGAACTGCATTGTGGGATAGGGTGCCGACTGTAATAGTCAACCGTCACCCACATTGTGGTCAATGCTGTAACTGTTCCGAACCATTATCATGATGGTTCACTGGCAGTGTGGACACGCTGTAGCGTTTACCATTTATAACGGTTTGAAACCATTACAGGGTTGGTTTTTTTTCCCAATTGTTGAACCAGGTGAGACACACAAAGCTGAAAGCTTTTTTACAGGTGCAACCTGGGAGCACAGGGAAGTTAAGTGACTTGCTCAGGGTCACACATTAAATGCAAGTGGGGCTGTGGGATTCAAACCCAGGTCTCCAGATTTGCAGCTCAGAGGCTTAAACCACTGTGCTATACTGCCTCCCTTTAGTTTTAGTGGTGTAGTGTGGACAGGGCATTAGAAGTATTAAAATATGTTATCTTGAGCACATTTTGGTTGGCAGCTATCTGATGGGATGTGATTCTTTTAATGTAGGCACTTTGTTAAAGAGCTCCTGAGGGGAAAAGAATGGGGAGGAATCTAATCTAGTCTCTGGCTCATTCTTGTTTATACACATTTTGGTCAATCAGCCGAAGAGGGGGTAATTTCAACACTATATGGTTTTCTAAATTACTGTAGCATTTATACCACTCAGTAGAAAAAAGAGAAATGGAATAGAGATTTGACCATGGATTTGATTGACAAACATTGGGAAGAGAGTTTAGTCTTAACCCCAGGGAATCTCTAGGTAGCAGGAATTTTCCTGGAAAGTTAGAGTAAGACATTTTCTTATTCCTGTCAGGGGCCATGCACTGGAGCAGGTGGCAAAGCTATGGAGTGAGTGGTTCGGACAACTACTGGACTGTGGGGAGTCTGGGTAGGGGGAAAGGTTGCAACTGTACTACTTTCTGTTCATGGGCAGGCAGTAACAGGGTAAAAAATTATGCTTCAAATTACCCCCCAAATTCACCAGAATGCACCAGACTTAAAAAAATTATGGAGGCCTAGGCAGCCATCAGACCACCAACCTGCAGTTTACATTTTACTTTCAAAAAGAGGAACTCTTTCCCTTCATACTGCGCTTTCAGCCTAGTGAGGCAAAACATGCAGTGGTTTGCTCCCAGCACATAGTGAAAGGCCCCCACATCATGTATCCCATTCCTCCACTGTCAAGTACTACAGCTCAGGTCCAAAAAAAACTTTACCACTGACACAGCAAGTTGAATACCTCCTCATGTTTTTGCTGCCAGCAAGATGTTGTCCCTTTACTCACTTCTGCCATTCACAATGAGGGCTGTGTGGCTGGTTCCCCCCGATGAAGGCCTGCTTCATGGTGTTATTTGGTAGGCTTCACTGACATGTATAGTTGTTTGCAGAGAAAGTTTACTAGCCTTTCAGATCACCATTCTCTGTTTCTTCCAGGAAGCCAATCACTTTTATATTTGCTGATCTGAAGTGATATTCTAATTACTCTATGAGAACTCTTAAGATCGCTATTATTTTTTTACCAATCCCCCCCCACCACAAAAAAAAAAATGTCACCAGGGATCATTTCACTGCTTTGCCTCCCTTTCTGGAATCTTCATGAGAAACATCCACTTCTTTCTCCAAAATCGCCATTCTGTAGTTGAAATTCTTAACGTTTCTATCCAAGGTTTCTATTGCAACCAAGATTGAGACCATCCTCAGTTCATCCTGGTTACAGACTGTCACAGTCAGGCTCACTCTTGCTTTAGGATTCTGCTCCATGTTGTGGGAGCCTCTGCTCCTGATGGCTGTTTTTGAGGTCTGTGTATGTGTGAGTCATTGCACATACTCAGAAAACTCCACACTGCCATCTCTGACATGGCTGTACTGGACCTCAGCTGCTCCAACCTCAGCTGCAGCCATAGTGGCTCATGCTAGAACCTGTTTTACAGGCTACTAGATTGAAGACTTCTTGAGGTATTCAGTAGGCTCAGTCAGAATGACCATGGTGCCCTTCAGTTTGGTCCATGGGGAGGATCCCTGCTCTAGGGTGGGTGTTTTCTTTAAATTATGTGGCTTTGAAAGAGAGATTGACCCATGGAGGTCTATGATTTTGAAATTAGAGTGGTTGGGCTGGATATTCAAAAGGGTTGAGCCATGCGCAATAGGGTTGCTTCTGTGCAAGTCCGAAATTGCGCCATTCTGCAATATTCAGCAGGAGGCAGTTGCGCCCCCCAAGTCATGCTGAGCAACAGCACAATGCTAATGAAGGCATGCTCAACCGGAGGTGGAGGAACCATGCATAAACTACACAACCCGATATTCAGCCAGGCTGTGCAGAGTTGTGCAGGCGCAACCCCCTACCTGCGCCTGCACAACTTTGAGCCAAAAAAAGGATTAAGTTGAGGGCCACCCACAGGTGAGCTGCCGCGTGCGGGTGCAACACAGCAGCTGCCACCTGTGGGTGGCCCCTGACCCCTGTGCCCCCGCAGCCCTAATCGCGGGCATAATAACCCCGTGTGTCGCGGGCATAGCGTCAACACTCCCGTGGCCTGATCGCGGGCATAATAGCACCACCCCATAGCCTGATCTGGGCAGAACACACTCCCCTGCAGCTCGATCGTGGGCAGAACACTCCCCCATAGCCTGATCGCAGGCAGAACACCCTCCCCACTAGCCTGATCGCGGGCAGATCTCACTCCCCAGCCCGATCGCGGGCATTGATAAATCTCCCCACCCTGACTGGCCCGATTGCGGGCATAGCGTAAATAACCCCCAACTGGCCCGATCACGGGCATAATGTAAATAAAGCCCCCCAACTGGCCCGATCGCTGGCAGAAGGAAGTTCAACCCCAAAGACCAATATCCCTGGTGGTCCAGTGGACCCACGAAACCATCGCGGGCATAAGGTCAAACCCACCCCCAAAGTCCAATTTCCCTGGTGATCTGGTGGCTCCCACCCACCGACCCACAGAGCCCCACCACCCGGCTCCGCACTGTCAGCCAGTGGGCGGCAGCACCCCACCCGCCTGCCGCCCTGCGCCCGTGGGCCGAGCAGCTCGATGGGCTGCACACCCATTGGTTCAGGCAAGGCCAATGGGCGTGCAACCCAGCCCACTAAAGGCGGTCCAGATATGTGAATGAATTCATTCATGTCAGGACTTCTCAGTATGTATGAGCTACGCCCGTTGGCTTGCTCTGAACACAATGCAGGCTGGCTGTTGTCAGTCAGGCGTGGGAGGTGGCAGGTGGGTGGTGCTGCCGCCCGCCGGCTGATGGGGGAGTGGGGTGGTGGAGCTCCGTGGAGTGGGTGGTGGGGGCCACTTAATCACCAGGAAATTGGACTTTGGGGGTGGGTTTGACCTTATGCCTGATCGGGCCTGCAGTCCACTGGACCACCAGGGATATTGGTCTTCAGAGAGGTTGAACTCCATTCTGTCTTAATTGGGCCAGTTGGGGATCATTTACATTATGCCCTTGATCCGGACCAGTCCCGGAGGGTTCATTTACGTTATGCCCGCAATCGGCCCAGTCGGGGAGATTTACTTCATGCTCACGATTGCGCCAGTCGGGGGGGGGGATTTGCTTCATGCCCGCGATCGGGCTGCAGGAGGCGTCGGTCCCCGATGGCTGCTGCCTGACAGGGCGCCAGGTGCAAGTCGTCGGGGATCGGCGCAGCTGCATGCTAATGGCATGCAAATGGGGCCATAATTAGATGCAAATGGCCCCCTGTGGCCTTGCATAAATTATGGCCCCATTTGCATGTCACCTTTTGAATATTGGAAATTTGCGCATGGCGCAATGGAACTTGCGCCACCACATCTGAGTGCTCCACTCTGACCACTTGCGGTGGCGCAAGTTCCACTGCACCATGCACAGTGGCTGTGGCCAGCAGGCGATATTCAAAGGAGTTGCTCAATAGCGCAACTCCGTTGAATATCACCCCAGCCACACCCCTGAGCAACTTTTTTTGAGCAGCGCAAGGGCTTGCTCCACAGAATGGTGCAGTTTGAATATCCAGTCCGTTGTCTACTTCTATTAGGCTGGGAGTGGTATATGCCCCAAAACAAAAGCAACTAGGGTTGAATTGTTTCAGAATATTGAACCTTTTCTTCAAATGGCCATGATACTAATAATGGGGTTGGGGATTTCAATTGTCCTTGGGACATGGAAGTATGATGGCATCTATAGGCATGAAAGATGTATATCAAGATTTATGCATTAAAGGAGTACTATACCCTCATATTTTGAAAATGTTATATGTTTCCATTTCAACAGACAACTCTTTTCTTGTAGCTGTTGGGAATATACTGTATGTGTTTGCCTTAGTTTATTTTTTCTCTTCAAGCCAGTCTGTGTAGCTATCCTAGTGGTCTCTGTTTTTTTGTTGTTGAAATATCATTGTGCTTGAGAGCTGCATTAGCATATGAGAACATAACATATCAGCTCCCGTTAGACTCCACAGCATGCCAGTCTACTTACCTAGAAAATAACAAAACAAGTTGCAGCAAGGTGTGAAATACCACATTTACCTTCAACTAGCTTTGCAAACTATCTTAAAGGTTTTCTTCTTTTAAACTGCATTCTGTCTGTGTGTTTTTTTAGAGGTTTTTTTCAGGTTATGTGTACTTTCAACATAGAATGGTGCAAACATAGGCCGGTCCGCTGGCGCAGCGGTTGGATTTCCGGCTATGACGCCAGTGACCTGGTTCAGGAACGGACCCGGTCATCGGAGGGCCGGGCCGGGGAGAGGGATCGAGTGTCCGACGGACAGCTCTCCTTCTCCGGGGAGGGTGTGGGCAAGCATTCAGCGTTGGGGACTCTCAGTGAGGCCGGGAGTTCCAGGCAGCCGACGCTAGAAGTGAGAGGGTCGGAGGCGGGGCGGATGTCTGATGTCATTGCACGACCCCGCCTCCCTCGAAAACTGGAAAATGGACGGCTGCCAGCCGCCCTCAATGAAGCCTGCCACGGCTTCAATTAGCCCCCCAGGCCAGCCCTCCACCCTATCCCGGTGTCTGTGGTGGTGTCTCCCCTCCGCATCCCACAGCCCCGCCGTGGGGGGTAAGCCACGGGGTACCAGAGGGCCCAAGGCCGATTTGGGGGGTGGAAGCTGTTGGCCCGTGACTGAGCCGAAAGTACCGGGTGGCTGGCAGCTAGGTTAGGTGGGATAAAGATCGAAAAAAAAAAAAAAGAATGGTGCAAACATGTATTGTGGCATCATGTTCTCTTATGCTAATGCAGTTCTCAGGGACAATGAGATTTCAACAACCAGAAAATGGAGCCTCGCACCCCCCAGGCTTGTTACAGGGGTTGATATGAACAGAGAAAACAAACTAGAGCACACTCTTATATCCTTAACAGCTACACGGCAAGAGTTATCTGCTGACAAGGAAACAACATTTAAAGGATATGGGGGTGTAGTACCCCTTTAACACATTCTGTTCTCTGGGGTTGACTATTGCTTGGTTTCTAACCTAATTAAGATTTTGCAAGCTAATACAATGGTGTCAAAGATTTCAGATCATGTAGGGCTCCAGGCTGAGACGGTGCATGCATATGTAATAGGATAGGTCCTAGGTTATGGCAACTTAACACTACTTTATTGGATGAGAAGTAGGTGGTCATGGTTTGTAGGGATTTACTTAAAGCCTGGGTTTCTGTTTGAATTATCTACTTTCTTGGTGGAAAGATACAAAACAGGAGTTGTGGATTTTTTTTCAAATGCAAGGTATACTTCATGCACACAAAATATATATAATATTAAAAAAGAAATGAGAGCTTTCCAGTATGATAAGGCAACATTCCTGAAAGCAGAAATAAAGTTTAGAACCCAGGGCTTAAGACATACTGCAGATATCTTTAAAGGCTGTCAAACTAGAAAGTATTTAAAAATGAGGGATGCTCTTAAAGATTCCCAGGGAGTAACTCACACTTCGCAGAAGGATATGGAGGCACTGTTGCACCAACATCTGCACTCTTCTTTTGGGGCTCATAATTCCATGGGAACAGATTTAGAAAGTTTTCTGGGCTGTTATGGTATGAATGACCTTTTGGTTCAGGACAGTAATAAGCTTTTAGCTCCAGTGCAGTTGGAGTTCAGTGCTGCTGTTTACTCTATTAGAGCAAAAGCATCACCGTGCCCTATCAGTCTAAGTGCAGAATTGTGTAAAGTTTTTGTTTCAGAACCCGTACAACTTTTAGTTGAAGTATACAGGGAAATCTTGGAGTGTTGCAAATTATCAGGAGATATTTCTCATGCTTTTATGAATTTTTTATACAAAGAAGGTGATACAGCATGTATTGAGAACTAGAGGTATATTAGCTTACTGAATTTAGATAAAAAAAGTTTAAATAAAATCTGTTGTGAGCATCTGAATAAGGAAGCTCAGAAAGTAATCTTAGTGGAACAAATTTTGCTATTCCTGGTAGATCATTAAAGGAATAATGCATGACAGGGCACATGTCGTGCAGGTATAACATCATGCCTTTGGTGGTTGGGCACAAGGCGGCAGGCTAAGTACATCCTACACCTGAGAAGTGACATTATCCCAGCACAACACACACCCTGTAGTGCATCATTCCTATTATACAATGGCTCACTTGTAAAAAAAAAAATGATAGAAAAAGGAATAAAAAGTTTATTAAAAGTATATTTTTTGTTATATTTTCAATGGGTAGGGATACAAAAACAATTGTGTTGATTATTTCTTTCCGCCAGTAGGTGGAGCTGCTCTGGTTTGAGGATCTCTGTAGTGTGGACTCTCACAGCTTGATAGCTTTCATACATTGTGTATACTTGTTGCTTGCTGCCCCCCCCCCCCCATTTCTCACTTGTCCTGAATCTTCATGTTTTTCTGTGGCATTTTTTTCTTCTCTGTAGCAAGAAAACAATTGGGTGGCTGTCCCCCTCCCACTCATGGTTTACATTACAATTACAGAGATGACTGCTGTCTTCTCCTTCTCCAGTGACAGGTCTGAGTGTGTGTGTGTGTGTCTGAGGGCATTTACATTTTATTTTTACATGTTGGTCCCTCCTGATGGCCTACTGTGAGAATTTGTCATGTTGTGTATTTTAAAAGTAATAAACTAAGGATAACTGATTTTAGTTGCAACTTTTTAAAACTGTATTTTAAATGTTCAGGTTGTGAATTGTGTCGGGGTGAGGGGACAGTGATGAGTGTGGAAAACAGTGATGGTACAAATCAGGAAAAAAAGGATGTTTATCATGTGGGGACTGTGACTACAGAAGGAAATATGAAGCTGATTGCAACCACAGATTTCACTTTCTTGAACATGGGATAGGTACTGTTTTTTTTTTTATGTGATTTGCTCGTGTGTGTGCCTGTACTAGATCCGTGATGTTGTGCTGGGATAAGACCACAGGTCCAGCCCCAGACTGACCAATCTCGGTCTAAGTTTCTTTCTTGCCACTGTGTAATAGGGGATAACCTGATAATCACTAGAGAAGTAGTGGCCAGGGGGAATAAAGGAAAGCTAGAAGACTTTCTCCAAAGCTTGGACCAGAAGAAGGCCATCAACCAAGTGCCCCACCAATTTTTGTTTCATGCGTTGTTCTTTCAGCACTGGATCATAATGTCGCTGATGAAGCAGCACAGGAAACAATACCACAGGCAAAATTGTGTGTGTGCTGAAATAAGGTCAGGAAACACAGTGACCACAACACAAACAGCACATGTCAGTGAAAGCAATGGCACTGTCATTTTGATTGTGGAGGGCTTTGTCCCCCTACACCCCCCCCCCGATGTGGGGGACTTTGTCACAACTAAAAAAAATTAACTCTAAGGGGTGTGGACTTTGGGAATGGAGCAAAACTCTGGATGGGGGAAAAACATTTTTTTTAATAAAAAGAATTCCAGCAACGCTATGACACCTGGGAGAACTGAACCGCAGTACCAGGTCTCCTACACTGCAAAGGGCGGCTGCTTAGCCACTCCATCATGGGAGTGACTTGACCAGGCACCATACCAGTAGCCTCTTTGATACTCCCCCTATCTGAGCTTACAGCGACAGGGGTAGTGGTTATTCCAAAATGCTGTAAAACCCCTGTAACTGTACACGGTTTAGAGCTATCTGATGCGTGGTTATCGCTGCACTGTTCAGGTAGCACTATATTGACCTGGTACCATTATTTCATGGTGTGCCTCATAAATCTGCAAACTGGATCCAGTGTTTGTATCAGGCTGCATCATTTCAGCCTTTAATTAATGGCTTTTTGGGTCAGCCTGGCCCTGTGAGATGAGATGTGCTACAGGGGTGCCCTATTAGCCTGCTGCTTTACACCTTCATCCTGGATATTTTAATCAGGAAACTGGTAACGTCAGAGCATATTAAAGGGATTGAAATTTTACATCTTACAGCTCCAGTAAAAGTAAGTGCAGATGCTAATGATATCTGTTTAATTCTGGTTAATGTGAATTCTATTGAAAAGCATTATAGGTCTTAAAAAAGATATGAGTTAGTGTCTGGAGCTAAAATAAATTTATCTGAAAGTAATGCAGTGTGTGTGGGAGCATGTAACATGTGGGGTTTCAGGTGCATTGGATCTGTTCCAGTTGATACAGAAGATGTTGAAATTTTAGGAACAGAATATGGGTCAGTGGACATGGCAGCCTGTAAATGGATAAGGAAGGTTAAAGTAGAATGTAAAGAGATGTTCTGGAAAAACTTATAATTATCAAAAAAGAAGCATTTTTCTCATCAAATCTTTATTAATACTGGTATTCCAACATCTTTGTTGGGTATTTCCTCCCTGCACCTGAACTTGAGGTAAGAATTTAGAATATGTTTTTTCAGTTCTTATGGTGGAGTAAAATGAACCCAGTTAAAGGAAATTATACATATCTTCCAGTTAATAAATGAGGTTTAGATATGTTAAATCCACTGGCTTTTCTCATTTTCTTGTTTTACTTCAACTGTATTACTAAGGTGTTTTCAGAAGTAGATACTTAGAGTGGGGTTTTAATTCAGGAATGGGTGATGCCTTTCTACGTTAAATGGGAAAGGATAGGTGGGTTGTTCCATCAGTGGCCAAAGCTTCACGTACACCTGTGTATAATCTTGTCACCTTGAAAAAAATTTAATCTTGGAAACTAACCCCAAATCTTTCCCAAACGTCCGCTAGGAAACAAGTGTACAATGTTATTCTAGAAAATTGGTATACAGAACACTTAATATTCCAAGTGCTACAGTTCAGTCCAGTGATGTTACTATAAAGCAATTAATGGATTCCAGAATCCTGTCATATGCCTGGGACACAGTGTGGTTAAGCTGCCATGGCTGGTAAACTGGGGAATCTTCAACTCTCATAAACAAAAGGGTTTGGCAGAAAGGAACATGTGTGGGTATAATTGAGACTCAGATGCACCTTTTCTTGGAATGCCCTTAAAAATTGACTTTTAGGATACATTTGTTGTGGTCACAAATCTGAGGGAATTTCGGACTTTGACATATAACTTATTGGTATTAGGGATCTATGATCTCCAGGTAGAAGGTCACCTGTGGGCCAGTGATCATCACATGGCATGGTTCAATTTGACCACAAGAACTAAATCATCCCATTCCAAGGCAAAAATATGGGACTTCAGATGAGCTGACTTTGATAAGATGGCCAACAGAGTAAAGCTAGCCCTGGCAAGATGAAATACAGGTGAGGGGGTACAGGCAAAGTGGGCAAGCATTATAGATGCAATACCTGAAGCAACATCCCATTGTGTTAGGGACAAAAACAAGAGCAAAAGAAGGAGGAAACCACTTTTGTTCTCAAAAGCAGTAGCAGAAAAGATCAGAGTCAAAAGGTTGTCCTTCAGGAAATACAAGGGAATGCAGCAGGATGAAGTTAGGGAGGCATACCAGACTTCCCTAAGGGAAGAAGGGAAGGCAGTAAGGCAGGCAAAGTCCCAAACCAAAGAAACACTAGCATGAACAGTAAAAGAAGGGGACGAGACTTTCTATAGATACATTAGGGAAAGGAGAAAGTCCAGAGGGGGGTATTGCTAAGATCAAATGGGATAAGGGGGAGTGTGTGGAGGAGGACAAGGGAAAAACATCTATCCTAAATAGATACTTCTGCTTAGTATTTACTGAGGGGAAGGTAGGGCAGGGCCCACAGCTCAGCACCATGGACACAGGGGGGAAGGAGGTGTGCACAAGTCCCTTTACAAAAGAAAGGGTGCTACAAGAGCTTGCTAAGCTCAGGATGGAAAGGCAATGAGATCTGATGGCATACATCCCAGTGTACTAAAGGAGCTAAGGGTGGAACTAGCAGAGCCATTAACAGAACTGTTTAGTGCATCTCAGAGCACAGGAGAGGTCCCAGAAGACTGTAGAAGAGTTCATGTGATCCAGCTTCACAAGAGTGGCAGCAGGTAGGAGGCAGGGAACTACAGACCAGTCAGCCTTACCTCAGTAGTGGGCAAGATTATGGAGGCACTCCTTAAGGATAGGATAGTGCAATACCTGGAATCCATAGGAGCACAGGATCCAAGACAGCATGGGTTTACAACTGGAAGATCCTGTCAAACTAATCTCATAGATTTCTTTAACTGGATAACCAGAGTGTTGGACCAAGGGGGTGCAGTTGCTGTTGCCTACCTTGACTTCAGCAAAGCTTTCAATACTGTTCCACATAGAAGATTGATTAATAAGCTGGGTAGGCTCGGGTGGGTCAGAGGTTGGTTAACTGGGTGGCAAACTGGTTGGCAGGCAGAAAACAGAGAGTGGTGGTAAATAGTATACAGTCAGAAGAGATGCAAGACACAAGTGGAGTACATCAGGGATCAGTCCTGGGGCCAGTCCTCTTCAATGTCTTCATCAGTGACATTGCAGATGGACTGGAGGGTAAGGTTTGCCTGTTTGCAGATGACAACAAGATCTGCAACAGAGTAGATGATTCAGATGGGGTGGGCAGAAGGAGAAGAGATCTGGAAAAACTGGCAAAATGGTCAGAAGAATAGCAGCTGAGGTTTAATGCAAAGAAGTGCAAGCACATGCACATAGGGAAGAAAAACCCTGAAACTACCTATAGGTTTTTTTTGTTTGTTTGTTTAACCAGGAGTGGCACACTGTGCTGAAAGCTTGTTTACAGTTGTGACCTGGGAGCACAAGGAAGTTAAGCGACTTGCTCAGGGTCACACAGAATGCAAGTGGGGGCTGTGGGATTCAAACCCAGGTCTCCAGGTTTGCAGCTCGGAGCCTTAAACCACTGTGCTATACTGCCAGGAGGAGAGTTGCTGGCAATCACTAGGAAAGAAAGTGACTTGGCCATCACCATCACGTAGAACCTGAAATCATCCAAGTAGATCACTTAAACAGTAGGTAAGGCTAGAGGGATGTTGCAGTGTATTAGTAGGGGTATCACAAGTCGTAAGATGGAGGTAATAATCCCTCTTTACAAGACACTGGTTAGGCCCCATATGGAGTACTGCGTGCAGTATTGAAGCCGCACCTGCATGAGGACATTAACAAAATGGAGGCAGTCCAGACAAGTTAACCAAAATGATGCAGGGACTGCATCAGAAAACATATGAGGACAGATTAACGGAGCTCAATATGTATACCCTAGAGCAAAGGAGGGAGAGGGGTGATATGATTGAAACATTCAAACATCTTAAGGGCATTAACAAGGTGAAAGAGTCTAACATGTTTCAATACAAGAAAAATAACAGAACAAGAGGACAGAGCGTGAGATTAGAGGGAGACCAATTAAGGGGTAATGTGAGGAAGTTCTTTTTCACAGAAAGGGTGGTGGATGCATGGAACAGCCTACCTCAGAAAGTAAGAAAGTACTGGATATGAACACAGTGCAAGGCATCAAACAGGCATGGCATAGGCATAAGGGAGCAATACAGATGAGTATGAATAGATAGGCCATTGGCAGAGTAAAGGCCTATGGCACATTCATACGGTAGAAAAAATGGGCAGACTGGATGGGCCTTGCGGTCCTTATCTGCCATCAACTTCTATGTTTCTATGTTTCTGTGGTCAGAATTACACTAAAATACTTTAAGGGGGCTTTTGGTTGTGTCTAAGTATATGATCTGGCAAGTTAGATGTAGGTTATTACTTAACTGCTCGTGACACAATAATATGTATTAGTGACCATTAAGAAACATTTGATTAATTGTCATAAAATGGACATGCTTAAATATAACCATGGACATTTACAAGTATTAGAGAGACATTGTCAGTCTTTTTGTAAGGCTATATGTGTAGTTCAAAGGGCAAGCAACCAGCAACACACCCTTCCTGAACTATAGAAGCAGTTCCTCCCAGCCTCTCTCTGAAGCACTTTTTTCTTAGCCGGACGGAAATTCTGTCAGTTTGTCTTCTCTCTCTTGGAACTTGCTAGGGGTTGCCCTGCCCCCATGCTGCTGTGCTTTGAACTCTGCTTGGTTTGTTCTGGACTTCTGCTTTTGTGTTCTCCTACTTTTGGTTTGTATTACCTGCCTCCATCTACTATGTGCTTCATTGTCTGCTTCTTTCCTTCCTGCTCCTGTACTTGTGTTTTACTTTGTTTGTTTCCTTTGGGCTTTCTAGTTTTCTAGTGCCTGTGTTTACATTGCTTGTTTGTGCTTCAGGTTACATATTGTTGTTTCTTTACCTTCAGATGCCCTATGCCTGTTCTCTCAGGATACATTCCCTCACCAGATATTCCCAGCCCTCAGTCATTTGCATCATTATTATTGTGTGTTTCAGCTTCCACTGCTGTTTTCTGCCTGCTGTCTCAAGTGCTTTCCAACCAAATCATTTACACCTGGTCCAGGCTTCACCCTGCTACTCTTTGTTGCTCTATGCGTCCTCCCAGCTCTGATCTTACTCCACTCAGTGCTAACTCAAATCATTCAGTATTGAAGTTCAGTATGCTGTGCTCAATTTATTCCGTGTTTGCTCTGCCAGGCCAAATGGTTGCATTGCTGTAGTGAAACTTTCAGCTATTACACTGGCCACATGGTCACAGCTTCCAGCTGCAGACATTTCAGCAGTTTGTTTCTCAATTTAACTATTTTGAACCTTTCAGTCATTAACTTGCTTCCCCTGTTTACATTACTCTGGCAGCTTGCTATTCTATGGCTTTGTCCTTCACTAGGACCTTGACTGTAAAGGCACCTCTTTTGGGGGTTCCTACCCTACTAGCATTACAATTGCTATTGGTCTCATGATGCTCAGCTTGTGGCTTCCTGTTATTCCCATGGTGTGAACTGCGATATCTCAATGGGGCATAGTGGCTCCAATTAGCGGGAGCATGCTTATGTCATCTATATGATTTTGCCCTTCTCCTTTACTTATATGGCTTTTCAGCTATCCATGCATAGATGCCTTTGTCTTCATGGCTTTTTAGTTATTCTTCAGTACATTTTCCCTCACAGCCTACTGGCTTCAGCTGTTTATTGCATTACATTGCTGTATCTGCAAATACTTGCTGCTTGTAAATACGCCTTACCGGTACTATTTCATTACAGCGTTCCAAACACCTCCTGCCTTCCAGTAACCTAACCCTGCCTTTATGGCATTTGAGGTATTCATATCAATCATATCATTCCATATTCAAGCTGAAACCATAGCCCATCCATATCAATGCTATTTAACCATCCATTTCACTTCTCTACTTATTCTGCAACCATAGGAATCACCGCTAAACCTCATGAATTCAATTTACTAAACCTCATTATCTCTATTTCTAGTATCCTGCCTCTCACCACTTAATGGCTTCATAGCCTTCTGTTACTCGATCATCTACAGTACCTTCCATGACAATGTTAATTTGGCTTCTGCAGTGGAATTGGCTGGCTAGCTTTTGCTGACTTTACTTATATCAATTGATCATTTTAAACCTTCCTTCAATCAGTGAACCTTCCTATCCATCAATTTAATCAGCCAATCATATCAGTCCATTGTATCAATCAATCATCTGAGACAATTCTACCATATACCAATACCTACACGACAGCCACTGCCTTCACCCTAACCATCATATTAGGGCTTCATAGTTATCCATATTCTCCTTTATAAATAGGAGGCTTCCAGCCATGACCATTACTTTCTGTGGCTCAGGTCCCCCTGCAGCCGATGGTCTCACTCTGCTCTGAAGTCCACATCTTGAGCATGTGAAACCTGGGGCGGGATCCTTCCCATCTGGCCCATAGTGAGAATGTCCCCACTCCAGGTGGACCTTTGGCCTTTTGTAATTTGGCGGTGGCTCTCGATGTAGAATTTATGTCTAGCTGTGAAGGGTGGTTACGTTTGCATTCCTTTGGCTGTAGTATTAATTTACTACCATTGGCACCTTCAATGCAACTCCCTATGACTGCTTTTAGTTCACTTGATTTGGGATAGTTGGTAGGTCAAACAGTAACTCAGCAGTCATTCTCTCCTCCTTCTGCCTGTGCTGAACTTATTGTAGAGACTTGCCTCCCAATCTTCAGAGGCATTCCCATTAGAAGGAATGAGTGAGAGCTTCCTCTAAATTAGAATATTTTCCACTTCCCCACCAATTGGATCTCTTAATTGCAGCAGCCAAGCCATCACTAAATCAAATACCCGATGCCTGGAGAGAAGGTGACCTAGGCCTTGAATCTCCAGAGGTTTCCTCCTCATATGTTTTTTTTCTCTCCTCCGAGCCAGAGGTCATAAAATTTAGTTAGTCTTCAGTGATACTCCCTAATTCACTTAGGTAAATTCCTCTGTTGGATGGAGGTGGATAGTGACCCTTCTCGCCATTCACCTTTTCCTTAGGAAGCCCTTATGTCATCAGTGGAATCCTGACAACATATGCATTTATTTGCATTCTCAGTCTGTCTCATTGCTGACAATATGCTTCTTAACCTTGTAGTCAATGTATAACTACACAATGCTCCTTTTTGGGGCTCCTTCCTAAGGTACCTTTAGTCAAAGGAATCGTTCCACAGCACCTCTAGGGGTGGAACCCTTTTTGACGGTTCTTTGCCTTTGGTACCCCTACAGGGTGGTAATTCCCTGTGGAACAGATAGTGCGAACAGCCAAACAGTTATTACAATTGCACAAGCATAACACTACTCTGGTTGCATAGGCCCATTGGATTGAAAGACTATGCCTGTTGTTCAGTGAGGCAAGCAGCCAGCCACACCCCCTTCCTGAGCTATATAGGCAGTTCCTTCCAGCCTCTCTCTGAAGCACTTTTTCTTTGCCCCACCATCCTCCTCTCCTCCTCCTCCTCCTCCACTGGCATGCTTCTCTCCTCAGGGGTCTTTTTCCTAAGGTACAGTACCTTTAGCCAAGGGAATCTTCCCACAGCGTTTCTAGGGGTAGAACTCTCTTCTAGGGTTCCTTGCCTTTGGTACCCCTACAAGGTGATAATTCCCCATGGAACAGAGAGTGCGAAAAGCCAAAAAGTTACTGTATTATAGTTGCACAAGCATACCACTATTCTGGTTGTGTATGCCCAATTTAAATTGTTTTATACATTCTTCCAGGAAAAAACAACAAAACTGTTTGCAGAATTTGTTGAAGTGAGGTTGTGAACTGAAGAAGAAGCATTTAGTACTGTAAGATTTATTATTTTCCTTTGTTCTTTACATTTTTATGAATTGTTTGTATAAGATTTTCTGTAATTTGTTTTGAGTAATGTTATGTATTAATATTTTCTAAATAAAAATTCCCCTACTCTTCTTCGATAAGTGCCATGGGATTTTTCAGTTCCACCTAGAGAGTGACCAGAGATTGGCAGAATGGAAGCTTATGTATCACCAACCTGCTCAACTCTATGAGCTAATCACTGAGAGAACATCACTTTCCAAAACTTCACAAAAGCCTTTGATCTGGTCCCATAACAGGCAATAATGTAAAAAATTGGAAAATTAGGGCTCCATGATAAAGTAATGCATAGGGCAAGGGAACACAGAGTCAGATTAAATGGGTACATTTCCTCTGAAGACAAAGAAATTAGTGGGGTTCTACAGGGCTTCGTATTAGACCCAATGCTATTCAAAACATTTATCAGTGACACGGAGGCTGGCATTATGGGAAAGCTGCAGAAGTTTTCAGATGACTTAAAACTGGGCAGCAAGTGGATAAACTAAAGTGGAACAGTTACAAGTGAGTTAATAACATCACAGAATGGTCCAAGACTTGGTGTATGGTTTTAATATGGGAAACTGCAAAGTCCTGAACATGGAATAAAATAACATGCTTTATCCATATTTTATTAAAATTAGTAGACTTACTGCAATGTGTAAGGAAAGAGATCTTGGTCTAATAATCATAGATATCCTGTTACACTCTGAGCATTATAATTCAGTTACCATAAATGGCTAAGAAAATATTAGATTGCACTAAATGCAACATTGTGTCCAGAAACAGGGATGTGATTAGGCTATTTATAGAAACTTGGTGAGACCCCACCTAGACTGGTTCACAGTTCTGATTGCCTCATCTGTATAAGAATAAACCAAACTTGGAGGGAAATCCAGAGAAGGGCTACAAAGATGGTCAGGGGGTTGGAGGACATGATATATGGCAAAAGGCTCAGCTTGTTCAGGATGGTGTCTTTAGAAACAAGACACATGCAGAGCTAGTAATTCATAATGTACTGTACAACATTATTAAAGATGGTAAACTGATGATGGCACAGGGTTTGAAACTGAAAAAAAGGAACAAAACACTGGAGGGCACTCTAAGCAGGTTAAGCCAGAAATCTTAAAAATAAAAATTAAAAAGACTTCAATATACAAGGGATTTTTGATGTCTGGCACACATTACAAGAGACATTGTTCAAAAATTAAAATTAACGTACTTAGTATGTCAGGTAACCTAATGAGACATTACCACTGAGATACTGGTGGGTAGATGAGATTGATCTAGGTCTTCTTCTGCCTACTAAACCTGAGTAATAGTCTCTTATCAAATGTACAGTAACAGACAATAATATTTTAAGAAAAAGACAGTTTCACAATATGGTAGATAGGGGCCTAGTAATTGTGATCACAGACATAATGAGAAAGTAACTCAGAGCACCCCATTATGGCTTTGGAACACATGCAGTAACACAGCAAAGAGTGTGGATTTGATATTATCATGGAAACACACCCCCTTTTGTATGCAAGATACCTGATATCATGGTGTGTTGCGGTCGGGCAGCCATTGGAAATAAAGAGCATTTCAGGGCCAACAATGATCACAACAAGGTACAAAGTAGTGTGAAAACTGTTGGAATCACTAAATGTAAAGTTTTTTTTTTTGATGATTAGGGGCGGGTTGGGGGACCAGAGATGGTGTGACTGGAATGTGTGAGCAACAGCAGCTGTGCAGTAATTTTATGTCATTTTTGAAATGAAGTAGTGCTTGGGAAAAAATGGTGATTTTTATTTAAATGGTTAACTTTCTTTACACTGCATTTCAGTTGTTGAGGGTGGGGGGGGCTGACTTGCATGGTTTTCTCCCTTAACAAGTGGGAAAAAATGGCGGATACTGTACTTTCAGATTCAAACTGGTACAGGGATATCAGTTTGACACTGTGCATCTGGTACTTGTTATTTACAGGGCTCTATTGAAAAATACTGGCACAGCAATGGAACCCTGCTAGCCAATCAGGATACTAGCATTTCCATTGCCATTTTCTAAAGCATCTTTAAATGACTGAGAACCTTGGAGGGCATTAGAAAGCCACTTTGGGAACAGGATGTATAACATTGATCTAACCCCCCCCCCCAGATGGGGCTTACTAGAAATGCATCCTGTCATTTGGCTCCACCAGTCCTAGATCTTTGAGTGCCCCTTCGAAGCTCAGGCCAGCCCTATTGTGCTTGACAGCTGTGGGGTGTGGGGGAGTTGTGTGAATATTGAGGTTGCACCACGTAGTGGTACAACGCAGCTTGCACTGAATGAGAGCCATAAATAGAGGCCCAGCTCAGTGTGCACAACGTCATGCTGCATTCTGTTTGAGTGTTGAACTGGCAGTCTGCTTGCCTATCCAGGTGACTGCTGTAGCACTCAACTAGCTCTGCATTTGTATCTAGTGATAAATACCTTTGTCGACCAACTCCTGGGATCCCTAAACTACGTGTGGGGGATTGGACACACATTTTCAGTGGAAGAATCATAAGCTATGTAAATAAATGTTTATGTGAGCACTGTTACTTTAAGACTGCTCAGTGGATTTGTTTCTGCCTGCCACATATGAACTGAGTGCTACAGCACTAGCATCAGGCAGACCAGGACTTTCCCAAAGCTCATTCAGTAACCTGATAAAAGTCCAAAGGAGCAGCTATTGAACTATGGGACAGTGTTTATTAAAACTGTATAGTTTCTCTGCATCAAGACTTTAAATGTGAGACAAATATAAACTGTTTACATGGACATCATTTTTGTAACCCCTGACCCTCGTTTGTCTATTCAGTGATTGAGGAGCTCCAGGGACTGCAGCTATGGCTCCTGGGTAGGGGGAATGAACAATGTTCTAGGTCAGTGCCTTTAGTTTCAATCAATCAGTCATCAAATAAGCCTGTTGCAAAATAATTTCTTTGACGAACAGTACTGACAAATGGAAGCTACCTGCTGTTCACACAGATGTTGGGAGAATATACAGCTCATGGGCAGTCCTGGCTGAGGCGCTAGGAGTGAGGAGGGATTGCTGAAGAGTGAGAGAACAATGTGGAAGTTGGGCCGTAGCTTTCAATGCCACCAGCAGGGACTTACCTGTTTTTTCCACTCGGTGGGAGACCCAAATAATAGAGTGTGCAGTACAGAGAGAGACAAAGAAATTTCTGGTGGCAACTGAGAAAATCCTTTCAATTTGTGACTATGCCTGAGTTGATTTGCCAAGTGACTGTTGCCAGAGCCCTGAAGCTGAAATGGGAGAAGCCTGCTGAGTTCCCATTCCCATGGGAGCCACAGAGTGTTGAGATCTGAATTCTGAAGGTTGGAAAGGCATCTGAGAGACTGTCTGCCCCTTCAGTCTAGGAGTGAACCAGAATTGCCACCAAGGTGCCTGTGTACGCCACTCATGAAAAGTGAGAGACTGTGTGAATCCAAGGCCTGAGGAGAACTCCATACTAGCTAGGATAGTCTGGGGAATCAGCCAGGCAGTGGTATCACTAGGCATTATACATTGCTTTTCCCCGAGGCATGTGACCGAGGTCCATAGTACTGACCTAAACCAGCCTTCTCTGAAGACAATGCCTGGAAGGTGACAAGCTGCAAGACATCTGTCACTGCAGGAAAGCTGCCACCAGTTGTACAGCCCAAGACCCTAGCCCACTGACTGAGTGACTACAATCAGACCCTGTGAAGTTGGACTTCAGAAATGTGAGAAAGCACAGGGCCTGCTTGGTCTGGAGGATTTGTGCAAAGTTTGCCAGCCAGTTCCTTAAACCTCAAAAACTGCACCAACGCCAACCAACCTATGGCAATGTACTGTACAGGCCTGCAACCTTACCTGGGTACCCAGATTAACTTTTAAGGGACACTGGTACCAGTGGAGGGAGTGGGCCAATTTGTGGTGGTTGCAGTCAATGATGGGTACTATTAATGCCTTGGCCTTATTATTTATGGCTCAGCTACCTTCACTGCTCTAAGGCGTATCTCAATCACTCTAAATAAGGCCTGCTGGCTCCTCACGGGGGCTCAAAGACTGACTCACATGTGTGAACTGTGCTATGAATCAGGCTGGTTGAACCTATCAAATCGTCTTATTTATCTCACCTGCATAATGGCAAAAAAAATCTATCTTGGGACTGACTCCATTATGTATCCAAAACCTACTCCGACCGAATCCTGGCTCACAACCCTCCACCAGATCTGAATGCCAACCTTTCCTGGTTCCCAGATGCTGGACTGCACAGGGACAAAGATCTTTCGCATACAGGGCCCCGACATGGTTCAATGCGCTTAGTCCACCTACTCTATCCTCAACCTCGCTCGAAGCTTTCAAATCCATGCTCTATACCCACCTCACCACCACTAGCAACTGTGATTGTGCTAGATAAAGACTACTACTCCTCATGTCCATCCTCACATCTGAGGCCTCTTCATCCCTGACTAATGAGCCCCTCTGGTACCTCGACTACTTCCTGTTCTCCCACCCAAACTCCACTCCCCCCACTTTTTTTCTGTCCCCTCTCACTTACTCTGCCGCTCACCACCTTTCCCCCCTCTCTTGCCTCCTTTTGGCTCCTAAATGATCACCCTCTCCCTGGAAGTTTGTTTATCCTCCAAACTGTCCAACTCGCTTGAACCTGTTATAGCTTGTTTTTTCTATGAAACTTCTAAAAACGTTACTGCCTTAAACTGTTAATAGCAAATTTATTATGTAACTTTCCTGTCTGGTTTTACCTGTAATGTGTATCGTGCTTTGTTAAATGTTCTTTGTGACTTGGAACCTTTGTAAAAGAGCCCTGGCTCAAAGGTATTAATTCCCAGATTAATAAACATAAACATAAACATAATGCCCTATGTTCTGGTTTCACTTGTCTGCCAGATTTCCCAATTGCCATATATCTTTGTGTTCCCATTACCCTTGTCCCTATTAATAAATCTTTTACTGTTGTTGTTTAAAACTGTTTGTGAGCATATTATTAGTGATAGTCATTATTTGCATGTATAGTAAAGCACTGCAGCAGTTTGTGGTATTTCATGTGTGGGGTGGCTGGAAGGGTAGGTGAGTAGGTACAGCATCCCAAGGGGTTGTACCACACAAACATCTAGCCCACTATATTTTACTTTGAGTGGAGCCAAGGTGCTATTCACCTTATCACTGGGGGGGGGGACCTTTTCCATCAGAAACAGAGCCCTGGCCCTTTAACCTAGGTGAGCCTACAAGGCAGGGGTAGTAGCCTGCAGTTACACGGTGTCCAGGTTACACTGGGATAATATTTAACAATAAAATAATTAAATTTCTGCAAACTATTTTACACTTTCACTTGTATAATTCTTTTGATATCCATTGAGATGGTGAAATTGAACACAGCCTTTGGAAGCTCAAAGCACATACAGCAGACAGAGCTGGAGGCTGGTTGCAGTGTGGAAATCTGTATATTTGGTGCTTACTGTAACTGCCATGGTATATGGTCCAGGATGCAGACAGGGCCGCAGACACAAAAATAGCAAAAAATGTGGCTCTGACTGGAGTCACAGGATACATAGCTAAAAAACATGCCTTCCACTGTAGATGCAGCAGATAAACACTTGATCACCATGCTTGCTACAGCGACTATACTGTAACTGACACAAGAGAATACTCAACTGAGTGGCCATTTGGAGGGTCTAAAGTATGAAGCTCCTACCCCATGTGATCATGTGGTCCATATGCTAGAAAGTTGAGTGGGGGAAAATCTCCTTTAGTTAGCTGAAAAATGACTATTGAAGGGACTAATTCTTCCAGACCATTTTGAATTTAAGCACAAAAAAGGCTTACAGAACAGACATGAAGAAGTCATCCCCATCACTTCAAATCAGCCTCGTACAATATTTCTTCAGACATTTTGAGTTGAGGCCAGAGCCATTTTATTGCTAGCAACTCATGGATCTTCTTCCCTGGCAAGGTCACATAAACCATGCTGGTGATCCAGTGAGGTACAGGTAGCGGTCAGAGAAAAGAAGGCGGCCTACAAAAAATATAAAACAACAAGAGGGGATAGGGATAAGGAAATGTACCATCTTGCATCTAGAAAAGTCACCCAGATGGTGAGAGAGCAAAGTCCAGTAAGAGCAGCAGCTGGCACAGGGGATACGTGGAGGAAAGGGGTTCTTCCGGTACATTGGGGCGGAGAAAAACTAGAGGCCATCTCAGCAGATTGAGATCAGAAGGAGGTGGGTGGAAGAGGCGAGGGACCACGAAGTATTTGAGTACTTTGCCTCTGTGTTCACTAGGGAGGGATGGGATAGCTACAAAGCAAGGCCGATGGGGATGGAGCGGCAGTGAGTGGGATCAGGGGAAAGAGAAATGGAGCAAGAGGGAAGGAGAGGTACCCCAGGGGTGTCACATCTGGATAAGGATAAAAAGGCCAGTAAGGTGGAGGGGACGGATGATGCTATCTCTGCCAAAAGGGTGTGATTAGCCCTCAAGGCCCTAAAGAAAGACAAATCTCCTGGGCCGGATGGCATTCATCCGAGAGTACTATGAGAATTGGCAGACATACTGGCTGCACCCCTGGCGGAGCTCTTCAACAGGTCACTTGAGACAGGGAGGGTACCTAAGGATTGGCGAGAGACACATGTGGTGCCAATACATAAAGGGGAGTCGAGGGAAGTACCAGGTAACTATAGACCCATCGGTTTGACCTCGGTGGTGGGAAAATTAATGGAGATTATACTAAAGGAACGATTGGGGGTGTACTTGGAGGAGGTGGGAGGTCTGGATAGTCGGCAACATGGGTTTGTGCCAGGTAGATCATGTCAAACCAATCTTGTGGAGTTCTCGAATGGGTAACATCAGAACTGGACAGGGAAAGCCTGTGGATGTATTATTCTTGGACTTCAGCAAGGCGTTTGTCTCTGTCCCCACAATGGTCTGGTGGAGAAACTGATGGGATTAGGAGTAGGTCCTTTGATGGTCAGATGGATTGAAAACTGGCTAGCTGGACGCACCCAGAGGTAGTGGTCTGTAGGGGCTCTAAGACCCTAGAGAGGTTGGTAGTGGAGTGCATGAGGGCTCAGTCCTGGGTCCGATCCTGTTTAATGCATACATATCGGACATCAGGGAGGGTATAGGGTGTGAAATGAGTCTCTTCACTGATGACTTCAGGATGGGAGCGGTAGTTGAGGGAGAAGAGGGAGGTTGGCCCTGCAAGGGACCTGGACACCCTGGAAGCTGGGCTCACACATGGAAATTAAATTTCAATATCACCAAGTGCAAGGTGTTGCATCTTGGGCGGAAACCCTAAACACAGGTACACCCTGGGAGGGGAGGCGCTGGAGGCCTCAATAGGGGAAAAAGACCTAGGGGTCATGGTGGATGCATGTATGAATAACTCTGAGCAGTGCAGGAGAGCGGCTAGCAAGGCAAACAGGGTGTTGGGATGCATCGTAAGGGGGATCACCTCTAGGAGCAAGGAAGTGATTCTGCCGCTGTACAATGGACTGGTTAGAAACATAGAAACATAGAATTTGACGGCAGATAAGGACCCCTTGGCCCACCTAGTCTGCCCATTTTCCTACCTAACAGATAAGCTGCAGATCCTAGTTAACCAACAGCTTACTTCCTCTTACCTGCCCCAGGACTGCCTTATGCCTGTCCCATGCATGCTTGAAGTCCCCCACTGTTCTTGACTCCACGACCTCCTCAGGGAGGCTGTTCCATGCATCCACAACCCTCTCTGTGAAAAAATACTTCCTCACATTACCCCTGAGCCGTCCCCCCTCTATCTTCAAATTGTGCCCCCTTGCTCTTGCACATCTCTTTTTCTGGAAGATGCTACCCTCTTGGACTTTGTTAATTCCCTTGAGGTACTTGAACGTTTCTAACATGTCCCATCTCTCCCTTCTTTCCTCAAGAGTATACATGTTAAGCTCCTTTAGTATTTCTTCATATGACTTCTGGTGCAGATCCTGCACCATTTTGGTTGCCCTCCTCTGGACAGCCTCCACTCTGTCTATGTCTTTGCGGAGATGAGATCTCCAGAACTGCACACAGTACTCCAGATGGGGTCTCACCAACTGCCTGTACAGAGGGATAACAACTTCCTGTTTTCTACTATTGATGCCTCTTACTATGCATCCCAGTATCCCACCAGCCTTCCTTACTGCCTTCTCACATTGCTTGCCCACCTTTAGGTCATCTGATATAATTACCCCCAGGTCCCTTTCTATTTTTACTGTTATCAGTATCTCACCCCCCATTGTGTACGCTTCCCCTGGGTTTTTGTTTCTATTATCTATTAGATTTGTCTGACATGACCTTCCCATCGTGAATCCATGCTGCCTTGGGTCCTGTGCCTCACTGGCCTCTAGGTACTCAACAATTCTTTCCTTCAGAAGTGATTCCATCATTTTCCCTACCACTGAGGTCAAACTAACTGGTCTGTAGTTTTCTGCCTCTGTCCTGCTCCCACTTTTGTGAAGAGGAATCACATCTGCCCTCCTCCAGTCCTCGGGTACCACCTCATCCTCCCATGATTTGTTAAAGAGAGTAGTCAGCGATGTCACTAGTTCTACCCTTAGTTCTTTTAGAATTCTTGGGTGAATCCCATCAGGCCCCATTGCTTTGTCCACCTTCAATTTTATTAATTCTTTCAGAACCCTTTCTTCTGTAAATGGACTGGTATAGACCCCTGTCTTCAGAGTGTTTCTCTTGTTTGGTTTAGGTAACTCCTCCTCCTCTTCCTTTGTGAATACTGAGCAGAAATATTCGTTCAGTATCCCTGCTTTTTCACTGTCACCCTCTACTCACATTCCCTCCCCTTTATTAAGCTTCAGTATCCCTCCTTTGGTCTTTCTTCGCTCCCTAATGTACCTATAAAAGGTCTTATCCCCCTTCTTAACAGAATTGGCTATCCTTTCCTCAGTTTGGGCCTTTGCTATTCTGACTGCCTTCCCAGCCTCTTTCTGCTTTAATTGATGAAGTTCTCTGTCCTGCTCCTTCTGTGTTTCCTTATATTTCCTGAATGCTGTCATTTTCTCCTTAACCTTTCCTGCCACCTCTTTTGTGAACCATAGCAGTTTTTTCCTTCGTTGTGTTTTATTGATTTGCTTTACACAAAGGCTTGTTGCCTCTGTGATGACTGTTTTGATCACTCCCCATTGTTCCTCCACCCCTCTTTCTTGCCTGTTTGCTAGTGCTTTTCTGAGGCACTCTCTCATTTCCCAAAGTCAACCCTCCTAAGTCTAGTACTCTTGCTTTTGTATGGCTTGATTGTATGGCTGTGTTTATCATGAACCACACTGTTTGGTGGTCGCTTGTTCCCAGATGGCTACCCACTTCTAAATCTGAGATTCTTTCTCCATCCCCATTTGAAAGTACTAGGTCTAAGATTGCTCCTTCCAGTGGGTTCGATACTAGCTGTCTGATGGGGAGGCACTGAGAGGAGCCCCTGTAGGGCATCAAGAATGACCCTGCTCTTGGATGTGCCTGCAGCAAAGGTGCTTCAGTTAACATCTGGCATATTCAGGTCCCCATCAACAATATCTCCCTTTTTCTGCCATTCTAAGAAAGCCTTCTATCATTTCCTTGTCCATTCCCTCCCCCTGAGATGGGGGTCTATATACAACCCCCATGCAGATTGTGGTGCCATTTCCTGTCTCCAGGGTGACCCAAAGTGCCTCATCTGTTCCCTGTTTACTCTTTAGTTCTGTTGCTTTGATACCTTCCTTTAAATAAAGAGCTACTCCTCCTCCTCTTTTACCCTCCCTGTCCCTCCTGTAGATTGTGTATCCTGGTATGTTGACATCCCAGTCATGGTTCTCAGTGTACCATGTTTCTGTGACTGCCACAATATCCAGGCAACCCTCTTCCATCAAGGCCACTAGTTCAGGAGCTTGTTACACAGACTATGGGCATTGGTACTCATTACCCTCCACTTTTGATAGCCTACCCTTTTAGCCCCATTTCTGTCCTTACTCCTTTGCCTTTTTTACATTTAAATCTGTTCTGCTCCCTAATAACTTCTGTACCTTGGTGTTTACCTCACTAATCACCATGTTTTGTGGGGAGGCTCAGTTTCCCTGCTCTTTCAGTGCCTTCCCCTTGGCTAGGTTTAAATGCTTGCCAATGAAGCATTTAAACCTCTCACCTAGGATCCTGGTTCCCCAGGACAGATGCAGACCATCGCACCAGTATAGGTCTGCATCCCTCCAGGTGGCTCCCCAGTCCCCAATGAAGCCAAAACCCTGAGCTCCACACCAGTTTTTCAACCACTCATTGAATTCCCTGGTGAGAAGTACAATAGCATTTCCCTTGCCATAGACAGGCAGCACCTCCGAGAAGGTTACTGTATGCGCTACTTGTCTAAGGCCCCTTCCCAACTCTACAAACTCCTCTTGCACTGCTCTGATCCCATTCCTAGCCAGGTCATTTGTCCCTAGGTGGACAATGACATCCAGCTCCCTCCCTCATGCAGCTCCTCCCACGATCCTGAGGGATTCGCTTCCTGTCCCTCCAAGCTGTGCTGCCAGGAAGGCACCTTACCTCCCTCTCCCCTTCCTCCCCTATTTCTACCCCCCTAATGATTGAGTCCCCCACCAGGAGTTGTTTCCTTCCCCTGTGGGGTCCCATGCCATCCTCCTTTGGGTCTCCTTTGTGAAGGTTCCCAGCATCCTCCTTGGTCTCCACTGCAGGTGCCTCCATAGAAGAACCACTATTCACCAGAATAGTGAATGAATTGTGGAGAGGTACAGCTGGAGGGATGCAACTCTGTTCCACCACCCTCTCCTTCCTTGAGCCCACCCTGGTCCAGCCTCTCCTCTTTCTTGGCAACCTCTGAGGTAGTGGCATTGGCCCTGGTGGTCCCTGGGTGGGGGGAGGAGGTTTCACGAATCCTAGCCAGGTCAGCCTGGAGATGGGCAACCTCCTCTCTCAGACCAGAGAGGTGCCTATAAATAGGGCAGCATCGCAGCCTCCAGAATGTCTCCCGGATCACTGCCGCCCCACAGCCATTGCACTGCACCACTCCTATCATGTCTTATTTTGTGTCCCCTCTACTGTTTCTCTGGATGCTTACTCTCTCCTCTCCTTACAACTCTCACCCTTCCTGTTCTGAGACAGCAACTTCCTATCTTCTTCAGTAGCCTCCTTCTTCCTTGCTCAATATCAGACCACCAGCAGCTGGGGGAGAGTGAGCTACTTTTTCTACTTTAGGGTTGACAAAACCAATGTTTCTCTATGATCCTTTCCTTCCTACTGCCAAACAGGAAGTTCCTGTTGACAGTCAAATCCAGTGGCTATAAAAGTAGAACTGGCTTTGGGTGGGTGGGTGGGTGGGTGGGATGGAGGCAATTAGTAAAAAAGGCTAGCAACAGGAAGTTGTAATTTGACTCACCTGCTTTTATAGTGTCTAAACCACACCCCCAGGTAAGCTCTCTGTCCTCCTACTGGTTTAGCAAAGTCAGCTGATACAGTACCCTTCACTGCACAGAATACACTGACCTTCTTTCTTTTCTTTCTTTTTTTTACCCTAAATAAGTCCCCTTCTACTTCTAATAAAGTTATTTGTCTACTTAATCTTAACAGACACTGACTCCTACTGAGATATACATTTTAAACTAAGAAGAAAATGTAGCTTCTTTTAGTTAGCTGCTTTCTGCTCTACAAGCAAGGCTAGCAACAGGAAGTTGTAATTTGACTCACCTGCTTTTATAGTGTCTATGCTACACCCCCAGGTAAGCTCTCTTTCCTCCTACTGGTTTAGCAAAGTCATCTGATACAGTACCCTTCACTGCACATAATACACACTGACCTTCTTTCTTTTCTTTCTTTTTTTAGCCCTAAATAAGTCCCCTTCTACTTCTAACAAAGTTATCTGTCTACTTAATCTTAACAGACACTGACTCCTGCTGAGATATATGTTTTAAATTAAGAAGAAAATGTAGCTTCTTTTAGTTAGCTGCTTTCTGCTCTACAAGCAAGGCTAGCAACAGCTTGAGTACTGTGCACAGTACTGGAGACCACACTTGAAGAGGGACATACAGCTCCTGGAGAGGGTACAGAGAAGGGCAACTAAGATGATACGAGGGCTAGGGGATTTGACGTATGAGGACAGACTTGAGGAGCTCTGCCTGTTTTCATTGGAGGAGAGGAGAGAGGGGGGGACATGATTGAGGTCTTCAAGTACCTCAAGGGAATAAATAGGGTAAACATGGAGGGGATCTTTAGACTAAAGCAGGGAGGTATCACCAGAGGGCATGGGTTGAATTTGGAAGGTGGAAGGGTGAGGGGGGAAAGAGGAAGAGGTTTTTCACTGAGAGGGTGGTGGACCCTTGGAATGCACTGCCTGGTGAGCTGGTTCAGAGATCCACAGTGGAGGGCTTCAAGAGAGGGTGGGACAGACACAGAAAGTGGATGTATCAGATGATGGCCTGTCCCAGGGGGGGGAGATGGATGATAGGGGTTTCTGGAACAGAAGGGAGGGGAGGGCCTCGGCACCCAACTAGGGATCTGAGGTTCGAGCAGACTTGATAGACCGTAAGGCCTAATCTCCTGGCAAATAGTATGTTAGTATGTAAGATGTCAAATTGTTCCCAGATTTCTATTTTCAGACCAGAAACCAAAAAAAAGTAATTTGACTGTCAGATCGAATCTACAAGAATTAGACATCTTCAGTTCTCTGCTATTCCTCATTCAGTTACAGATTACCCATGGAGGTACATCTTTCCAGCTCAGTGAACCATGGCATCTGGATCACTGGTATGAGAATGCTGCTAAATAATACTTACAGAGACCAGAATTAAATTCCACCTTTGGCAAAGAGGAATACTGAGCATGTCTGTGGGGCTTTTTAAATATTTTTGTGGTAAATTATTTGGTTTGAATGATAGAGCTGGCTAGTAAGTACATGCTCTTTATCACTTAACAGTATTTTCATATTATCTAACAAGTGCAATGAGGTCTAAACAAGCTTTCGGTCAGTAGCTAAGCCTTGCTAATATAGGCCAATATACACAAACCCTATGTGCTGCATATCTGCAGCAGATAGGCTTCACTATAGCCAGTAGCTGCCATGCATCAGTGTCCTGCAGACTTCTGTGGCATTCACTAAAAAGGCACATGCCCCTTGTGCACTTGTTCCAAAGTTCATCTGTGGCTCTGCATGCATGGTCAGACCTGGGTAGTAGCCAGGGGTGGCACTGCACTCCACACTATGCACTAAGGTACAGAGTACTGGAGGAGGGGGAGCAGGATACATGGGCAGGGACCCTATTATACCTGCTACACACCCCCTCAGTTCTGCCACAACCAGCCACAGTGGGTTAAGTGACCTCATATGCCATGCTGCCACAGCCCTTTGGACCTGCAGTGAAGGCTGGGCTTGACAGTTGGTGCATTTGCCTAGAATCATGTCCCTTTAAGGACAAGGAATACACTGTGTTAACAGGGTGGGCATCTGATTAGGAACCCACTGGTGTCCACTATCCTACTGCTATCACCACCACTCTCCTCCACACTGGTGGGGCAGGACCACAGACAGGTAGCTGGCAAGTCTGAATGGTGGGCTGTGCACGCCTATCCGGGGGTATGGGTGGTGCAGGTCATAAATGTGTCTGTCATGTGATCTTGACCCACTGCAGTGCAGAGGCCCGCAGTGTGTGTAAAGTTTTAATACTTAATACAGCAAATGTTTATAAGGCTGTAGTGAGAGTAAAATGGCACTGGATATATGGACAAGGGCTCTGTAAGTTCCATTTTAACTGTGCCAACAGTGTATTTAAAGCAGAAGTATTTGATAGTTGGTGAAAAAATCTATCATATATTTTTTAGCCTAAATGTATTTCTAACAACCTAAGAGTCATGCTCAGTATATTGTTTGTTTTCTCAGGTGTGTTGCAACTTTTTTTATAGCTGATCTTATAATTAATGACCCATGTCATTAAAGATGGCAGACATTCGCCATGTTTTAAAAATCTCTTCCCCTGGTGTTACTTGTTGAATGTGCATGCTGGATTCATGCTGTAGTTGCATTAGGATGATTCTTCCACATGTTTCTGATAGTAAACAGCACAAAATATAAAAATATTTTCATGGTGGGTGTGGCATGGGCGTGGCAAGGGTGTGGCATGGGTGTGGCAACTTTAAAAAACTTCAAGACCCCATATCTTGACTTAGGAATGAAAGAAAATGAAAAGAAAAATGTGTACTTCGATATTTTTGCCAGACAAACCTAATTACTGAAAATTGTGTATGTTTATTAACAAGCACTGCTGCTTTAAGGTAGGAGTGGAGGAAGGGCTGCGGGTCCATTTTTAAGTTGGCTCACGCATGCACACCAGCTAACATATTGCAGAAGTAGCAGATTTGGAGGTGTGGCCACTGTGGGCAAATGCAGGGCATGCATCAGTAGGTGCATCCCTCATTTCCCAATAAGGCAGCTACAGGTGCCACACCAGCAACATGTAAACTGGCCACCAGATCTAAGAAAAGTTCCACTGCAATGAGAGCCAAGCTCATCATGCAGAGGTGTACCTTTCCTGGTGAAGCAGTTTAATAAACATGGTGGCACTGACTGCCGCTGTGCAGAGTGCCCTAACACACTTCATTTGCTGACAGGGGAGCCCACTCCCCTTCGGCATAATTCCCCCCTCCCATTTAAAGTGTATGTCAAGGGGGTGTCCAATCCCCTCGGCATCATGTGCCCCCCCAAACAGTCTTTCTTTGCTGAAGGGTGGCCCTCCCCATCAGCTTCAGTCCCCCTTCCCCATTTATTTTGCTGATGGGAGCCCTCCCCATCAGCATATTAACCTCTTTGTTGTGTGCGGGAGGCGCCCAATCCCCTCGGCTCTTGTCCCCCCTTTGGTATGTGCCAACAAGGGTGCCCAATCCCTGTTGGCTACAGCACCCCCCAAAAAATAGTCATGTGGCACGCTGGGAGCCCACCCCAGCATGCCAAATGCCCCTATAAAACAAAAACCATCCCACAATGCTTTTTTTGTTTGTTTGTTTTGTTTTAAACCTGCAAACCAGAAAATGGTCCCTCATCAATTCTGATAGCCCTCCCCCAACCCGCGCCCAATCTCTGTGCACCCTGCCTCCCCACACCCCCCTCACCCCATACTTACCTCCGGAGCATGGCGTGACAATCTTCGGTGGGCCGGGAACACGTCTGCACTCTTCAAAGCCGACTGTGAACTGAAGAAATGCTGGTAAGCTGTATAATGGCATAAATAGGGTTTTTTCAACTTTGGTGTGTATCTAAGGCATTTTGGGGAATTTTGGCACCACATTCTCAACATGAGTTTATTGGGACCCCTCTTCTTTAATTCATTCACTGTCATGGCGTTATTCGGTCCAGAAAGGTGATTTCTCGGTCACTGCATGGAATCATCTTTTGGGACCAATTAATGAAATGCCAGTGCCACTGTTCAATTGGGGGGTTCTCAAAAAGCCCATGTTGCAAATTTGGTGGAAAAAATCCAGAAAATGGCTGCTTTACGAGTGTGTGTTGCGCCGTTTCCATGCACGCTCGTAACTTTATGAATTTGTAATACTTTCACTCCAGATTTTCAAAACTGGCATTTATCCATACCTCCTTATAAACAGTACAGCTGTCATTTTCCATATCCTGTCTGAAATGTGTTTTCGCACGTCCGGCACAGAATAGCACGGTCGCTGTGCGGAATCAGTTTTCATTACAGTTTGAGAAAATGACAGTGACACTGTTCATGAGCAGAGATCCTAAAATGCCTATGCTGAAAATCTGGTGACGAAAGTCCATAAAATGTCTGTGTTACAAGCGTACGTTGCGCAGTTTCCATGCACCCTTGTAACTTCGTAAATGTGCAATATTTTCATGCCAGATTTTCAACACTGGCATTTTTTCATACCTCTTTATGAACAGTACAGCTGTCATTTTTCACATCCTGCCCAAAATGTGTTTTCGTTCCTGTAGCGCACAATGGCGTGGTCGCTGTGGGAAATCAACTTTTGGGACCGATTAACAAAATCATAGTGCCACTGTTCATGAGGGGAGGTCCCAAAATGCCTATGTTGAAAATGTGGTTAAAAAAATCCCCAAAATAATTGGGTTACAGATGTGTGTTGCGCAGTTTCTATGCCTGCTCATGACTTCACTAGTCTTTCATATTTTCTCTCCAGATTTTCAAAGTTGCCATTTATTTACACCTCCTAATGAACAATACAGTTGTCATTTTTCATATCCTGCCCAAAATGTGTATTCATGCGGCACAAGGACAAAAAGTCGCCTGCTGTAATGCCGCAGACAATAAGTTGCAGTTTAAAGGTTGCACGGAGCTTGCACTGCCGGATTAAATGTTGCCAAAAATGTTGCCGAGATGGTAAGCGGTGACGTATTTTACAATTTTCAGTAACAAACTGGCAGCAACATGTTTTAACTTCAATCTGCAGCATAGTATATTTTTAATTTATATTATTCGCAACTTACGTTGACACACCACTGAAATCAGCATTGAAATCTAAGTACCTGGATGGAGATCTAATTACTTCAGTTACTACATCACATAATTAACTAATCATTATTAGCCTCACCTGTGCAAAACAATAACGGGAGATGTAGCAACCAAGCGCACTACTGCAATGCCCTCAAAATGCACTCCAACTGAAGATCCTTCATTCAGTAGGTGCCTTTACAGGGACTGAAAAGGAGAGCTGGAGAAATAACTTAGCAAGCTCTGTTTTAGATTGCTCAGTTGATGAAATTCTAGCTTGGTAGAGAGTGTGCTTAATTTCTTTGTAAGTCAGTTGCCATTCCCACACCAGTGGCGTGGTATCACTAAAAATGAAGAAGGGGTGACCGTTTCATTGGAGAGGGCACTTCACTCTGGCCTGCTGCAAAATATGTACCTTATCCAGATAATACAGGCATCTAAGAATGATGGCCTGGGGTTTACTTTGTTGATTCAATAAGATAAACCGAGCCCTCAGACTGCTCCAGTATGCCAACAAGTGTTAAACTGTTGCGGCTGTGGGCTTCCAAGTCGTCAACTTTCATTTTTAATTTAGTGATCTGAATCCTCAGCTACACAGCTTCATGGGTCTCTCCAATTTCCACATGCACGAGTGGTTGCGACATTTTGTCCGCTACCATATATGATATGCGACATTTTAATCAACTTGTTTTTGTCCACTCGACTTTTTAACCGCGATATTGTTTCCGTGACGTTTTGTCCGGGGAGAAAACATCCACATTTGATTTGTGCCTGTGTTGCTAAATGGCATAGTCACTGTGCAAAACCACTTTTTGGCAAACAAACTGATAGTGCCACTCTTCATGAAGTGGGGTCACAAAAAGCCCATGTTGAAAATTTGGAGTGAAAATACCAACAAACGCCTATGGCATTAGGGTTTCCAACTGCAACATCCCACCCTGTAGAAACTGACAGGCATCAGGGGTGTGACATGGGATCACTGGCTGCAATGCTCATGCCATTCCTCTCTCAACCCCCACCCTGCAGCCAGTGACAGGCATTGAGGTGTGCCTTGGAGTGTTTGTTCCTAAAGTTCACCCCATTCTTCTATACTGCACCCATCTCAGTGTATTTCCTTATTGAATGGGGTAAGTATAAGGCCCAAAGACCCCAAAGCACACCATGACACTTGTCAGTGTCTACAGGGTAGGGTGAGGTTAAATGGCATGAGCGTTATAGCTGATGACTCAAAGGCACACCGCAATGCCGGTCAGTCTCTGCAGGGTGGGAGTGGGGTTGGCATCAATTCAATACTTCACTGCCATTCCTATTTTGCATCTCTAACTCCTGCACTACCAATGCCAGCAAGACAACATTCGGCATTGACAAATGCTTGTTATATCTCTGCCACTAGAAGAGGTCCTGCTCCACCTGCTTATAGATTGATTCACAGGAGAGATGGCACAGAAACAAACCATGACCAAAGGAGCTATAAGAAAGATTTATTGAATCAAGACATAACACATTTAAATCAGCAATTGCAGCACTCCAGTGCAGACTAGTACTGAACTTGCCCATGCACTTCTCTCCCAAAAAAAGCTTTGTCACGCCACTGACAAAGCTCCAGTTTGGAGTGAAGCTCAGTGCAGCTACTAATATGCACTGGAGTGCTGCAAATGCCATACAATTATTCATTTTTAGTCCTGGTTTGTTCATGTGGTGCTTCTCCTGTGGCTCAGTCTTCTGTACGGGGATAGCCAACCCCTTGGTGTGCACCACCCAAACTTGTGAGTGTAGCATCGCCCTTGTGTTCGTGTTACATGGTTTATACTCTGGGAATTGAACCAATACAGGCACAAAGTTCAAACAGATGTCCTGCAATAAGTAAGTCAGTTAAGATTTTTTTCTGCAAGTTGTGTTAAAACTTTGAGAGCTAGTTTTGGGCACTTTCGATTAATAAAAGTTAGCACTGGCACTATACTTGTATACATGGCACCTAATTACTACATAATCAATCCCATAAAAGTGGTCTAACAAAGGTTATAAGTGCCACAATAATTAATGCATTTTTTCTTCTTTTTATAACTAAATTGTGTGGTGGTAGCATTCCCTATTATAGTGATGTTTGATTTAACAAAAAATAATAATAATAATAGGATGTCCTTCCTATCCTTGGTGTAAATATATAAGGGCTATATGCTCTGAAAGTTAATATGTACTGCATTACCATCTATATGAATGCATACTTTATGAGGGTGTACTACTTCAGTGTATTGAGTTTTGAATGCATGCAATAACATTTACATTTTAAAAAGGTAAACTGGATGAGAGTCTTAAGATTTAATAGTATTCACTTGAGTGGAAATATGTGAATGTAATTTTGTGGGAGAATGGACATATGGCTGACCTGGTGTTTAAGCAGAAGTATCTTACACTGGTAAACAATCACAGCAGTGAAGCTGAAAGGTCATGTGAGAAACCAGACCAAGATATCTATGAACACAATAGAATGATATGGGCATATTTAAAATGATGTGGCACTGGAATGAACACTGCAATATAAGGAAACCCGGCAATATTACAAATATATTTTCTTTTAGAGTTTTGTAACATATGCAGAGAAGGCAGGCCATTTAAAATACAATATGTGGGATAGAAATAATATTTTAACCAGTGAAGTAGTTGGTGTGTAAGCAGCTCCTATATTTCTAAAAGTAAACTAAAGTATATAATATAGCAAAACACCAGCTTGATAAGTAGGAATTAATTTCCATGGCTTTGTTATTTGCAGGATGCATTTATGTTAATGCAAAGATAATGCTGCTGCTGTGAGGAAGCAGGAGAAACAACTTTGAATGGTGACCAGTAACAGTTTTTGAAATCATACAAACTGATGCATGGTCTATTTAATATGAATAAGCATGCTGCCTCTTTCCAGTTCTTGTGTTTTACATATAAACAAGAGCAGCACACTCCAAGTCAATGTTTGTAGAGTTATTTAACTACCAAAGTGATATTACTTATATCATTTTGTGCCATATACTGAGAAAAGACAACTGATTGATCCCAGAATTGTTCTTGACATGCTTCTACTGGGGGGTGGAGTCAGGCCCTGGAGTCTGTACTTAAAGGTCAGTGATTTAAAGACAAAGTAAAGAAGAACGACGACATCAAGCAGCACATCTCCTTTTTTTTTTGTAACAATTAAATGTATCACTACTATGCTTCTATAAAGCAGACTGTTCCAAGTGCAAAAGAGGTGGCATAACAGTGACTTAATCATTATTCAATAAAATAAATTTTAAAGTGCAATAATAAATATGGCTCTATATTAAATAACAAAAACACAAACTGTTTCTGCCTGCTGGCCGTCCTGCAAGCCATTCAGAGGTAGAATGAGATGGAACTGCCTGAAAATGGTTCCAGACTGACAAAGCAGTGTACGCCATCAGATGGGACAACAGTACCCATAACAGTTTTGAATCTTACTGAAACTGCATGGATTCTGAAGTCCAGGGGAAAAAAATGATAACCCCCCATCCTTCAGAACTTAGGAGTTTGCCCAAATGAAATCTGACCATCCCAAAACCATTGATGTGAAGCAGGTGATCAGTGTGTGAGAGACATTTTTGAAAACCGTGGTTGCAAGAGCCCCTGCTGACACTCCACTTCAACAGATAAATCAACTCATATTCTCTTGGAGGACGTTGATTAAATGGACTAGTCAAGATGCGTTTCTCTAAAAAGTTCTACTGTACCATGGATTAGACTAGGAATCAAGGCCTGATTTTCAAAGGACTATGCAGGGCATGTGTCAAGCCCTTTTTTTTTTGGTGCAGCTGTGCCAAACACCTTTGCAGTAACCATGCCCAATTTTAATAGGCTGGGCACATTTATTAGATTTTACCTGATTTACAGCAACTTGTGCCAAATATTTGACTCAAGCCTTGTAAAGAGTGTAAGCGGAATTGCCTCAATCTGTACCAGAAAGAGTTTGTCTAACTTGTAGCTGTCGGCACACAGGATGGAAAATCCCGATCAGCTGCTTGGAGAATGCCGCTAGCCCTGTGAACTATATGTTTGGCACACCTGGGCCTTGAGGCATTTCAGGAACTTTTGAGAATCCAGCCCCAGCTGTCTAAACTAGCTGTTAATGTATATACAGTATGTTGCTGTTGCCAGAATGGACTGTATTTTGCTCTGCTAATGGCTAGGTGCAGGAATGTGTTCAGACAGTGAAAGTGTAAATCCCCCCTTTCAGAACTTAGGAATAGAGATGCAGAGAATTTAAAATTCATTGGAGAAGTGCATGTGAAGTGGGCACGTCACGTTGCCACTCCGCTACATGGAGTAGGCAATGCAAAGCGCTCACTTTGCTTTGTCATTACCATTTCGTGTTGGGCTGAATGACAATGCGAAGTAAGGTGAAGTCATTGTTTTTAATGGACTTCATGTTCCTCATTAGGATTCTAAGTGATCCACTTGTTGTTTCAGATTTGGCAGCCCCCCAACACATCACATGGCTTACAGTACTGTAAGTCACATGCTCTTTAGTTAGGCAGGAAGAACGTGAGTCATACAAGCAGACACTTTTACTTTCTCCTGTGCAGATGGAGAGAGAGTAGTATGTTTTGTGACTGCTGATACTTTTAGGTCAGAACGAGGAGGAGATTTAAACTTTGATTTAGACCCAAAAGCTTTTTTTTGTCTTTTCTGTACTCTTTTTTACTTAATTTGTTCTTTCTGTAAATTTAATTTTTTCTTACCTTTATAAGTAGTTAGTTGTTTGTCTGTGTCTATATGACTGTGTGTGTGTATATTGTGTGACAGTGTGAGTAGTGATTGCTCGGACTGAGGGAGCTCAGTAGGAGAGATGGACCAGAGTGAAGGAATATCTGGGACAGGGCAGCTCTGGGAGAGCGTGGTAGTGGTCAGCATCTTACTGCATGCATGTGTGGAGGGCATGGGCACCCATTCCTGTTGGACTGCTCAAAACTTGTGAGTGCCCCCCCGAAGCTGGGCCAGCACCGCCTCCTGTCCTGACTCTGAGGCAGTTGAACACTACCACCACCACCACCAAGTCCAGCAGCAGGTCCTCTGGAGCAGGATGTGCCTGTTCTCCCGGGCTCAGGTGTGGATCCCATCCCTGTTCAGCACCGTGATCAGCAGGCTTACAATACATCCAAGTAACTATAAAAAAAATTTATGTTGTGATTCATGATGTGATCGTAAATCATGATTTGTGACTGCATTTGTGACCGTGATGATGAAGAAATGTGAATGCCTATGGCTGTACTTCCCCAGGCCCTGATGAGCTGTAGCTTAAAACTCCAAGACTTAAAAACACGTATCAGTGAGTACAATGGTGGGGTGGTAAAGCCTGGAGAGATACTACAAAACAGGCTTATAATACATCCAAGTAACTAGAAAAAAAATTGTGTTGTGATTTGTAACGTGAATGATCGTGAATCGTGATTTGTGACTGCATTTGTGACCGTGATGATGAAGAAACGTGAATGCTTGCCGCCTATGGCTGTACTTCCTGATGAGTTGTAGCTTAAAACTCCCAGACTTAAAAACACATATCAATGAGTACAATGGTGGGGTGGTGAAGCCTGGAGAAATACTACAAAACAGGCTTACAATACATCCAAGTAACTAGAAAAAAAATTTATGTGATTCATAACGCGAATGATTGTGAATCGTGATTTGTGACTGCATTTGTGACTGTGATGATGAAAAATGTGATTTGTATCATGAGTGACTCATGATGATGGTCCTGACTTAAAAACACATATTAATGAGTACAATGTTTATGCAGAATTAAGCACCACACCTGTCCAGTACTCTGAAGGGAAGCCAAAGAAACAACTGTGACTTAAGTTACAGATGGAGAGTGGGCCCTAAAGAGATGCAAATGCCCAGACAGATTAAGATTGCACTGTGCACTGAAGAGATGTAGACACAAAGGCACAATACCTAACCAGTGCTCACCATCAGAAATTCAAATCTGGAAAGAATACCTTTACTGGTTTGGGGCGGGCGCGTGGGGGGGCAGTGTACTGTACTGCTGCAGTAACAGTCATTAGTACTAGTACCAGTAAAGATACCACAAAGAAGTACAAAAGTCACACAGCTGCAGTGGATAACAGCTTCACATTGTTGAAATTATTATGTGGCATAATAAAAGGTGTCTGATTTGATGACATGTCACACACATACTCACACACACACTAAGTAATGCATAGCAAATTGAAAACTTCAGTAGTATAACCACGTATTTTAAACAAACTAAAATTATGCATTGCTGCACCACAACAATCAGCAAAAAAATGGCAGGAAATATTGAAAATATTACTGTGTGTACATTAACACAGTTAAACAAGAAAAATATCACCAAAACAGAAAGCACTGTCTTTTTCTCCAAGTTAATCTACCTACACCACAGATACATCCCTCCCCCAAATCACACTTCCAATGTCTCTCAGTACACAGACTGAATGTTGTACATTAACATTCAAAATCCATACACAAACAATAAACGCTCGATGATATGAGCACAATAGGGTTTTCCTATAATCAATGAACTAAAGTTTCAGCAAAATAAAATGACTCAAAAAGGCTTTTTTAACAGCTTTTCAAAGGTTTCAATTGCAGAAAGCTCTCAGAGCAGATTGTCTCCTACAGCTTCCTACACACACTACACAAAACTGAGGCTGTGCAGAACAATCTAGAGCCCATGTGACCTGAAATCCCATGAACCACTGCAAAATTCGCCTTTGGAGCTTAAAAACAAGGAGAAGTAAGGTGAAACATATTGTTTTCAATGTACTTTGCCTTAATAATTGGTAGAGTAGTGGTTTGGGAAGGCGGAGTAACATGAAGTCATTGTTTTCAACAGACTTCGCGTTACCTATTTGTAACGCGAAGTACTCCACTTCGCATTGCGGAGCACTCAGCGAATTTGCCTTCACTCCGTGGATCACTTCACGGAGCGAATTGGGGCCACTTCGCCCACCACTACTTAGGAATATGCTCAAATGGAGTCTGCCCCCACAGGACACATTGTATGAGGTAGGGGATCAATGTGTAAGAGTCATTTGCTGAGCAGCATAGTTATGTGGACAGACTGCGTGAACAGTAGGTGGGTTGCCATCTTGTGACTTTTGACTTTAGGGATAGTCAGTCCACAATTTTCTTGGGTCTATGAACTGTTGATAACACTGGATAAGGTGAAACATTGTGTTGGCACCAGCTGTATCCACATCAGATGTTGAAGAGAAGTTGCGTGACATGTGACAAAATTGTGAACTAAGTGTGTCATTCCTAGGCCTTGTGTCTGGAGGAACACTGTTAAGTGGTATATGCATACCAACACATGCTACAGATAACTTTTGAAGATCAGTGCATAACCCTCAGTGGAGGAGTGCAGACAGAACCATCACTTAATAACTGAACAACTGACAAAGAAGCCAGCCAGGCTTGGCATGCTTTGTGCTATGTTGTCTTGGGCTTGGACTTGAAGAATCTGACAGGAGAGCAGCCTGTGAAAGCTGTCCCTGGTAACCATGAGTAGCTGTGGGATGTGTTCTATCTTTTATATTCCATGTAAGTTTCCAGTTGGATTTAAAAGTTGGCCATCTGGCCAGATTACAAATAATTCAGTTTAAAGAAGGTAAAAGCTTTTTATGCAATTCCATGGCCTGAGGAATTTGGGTTATATTAAATGGTTGAGTTTGAATTAATGTGCACACGCTCTATTTAACATATGGCAACATCTATGAGCCTGCAACATTTCAACACTTGTAACCAGGGACTGCCATAAAGACAGCTCACACTCTGTTTATCTAAAAATCTGGTACTGGGGGGAGATGGTAGAGACCACCAATACAGACCCATAGAAACATAGACAGTGATGGCAGAAAAAGACCAGCGGTTCATCCAGTCTGCTCTACTGTAGTACAGGTGGTTTAAGGTGATTAGAGCTATGAGTTGCATCCCGAGTGACAAAGAGAGCTGTGCCTAGAACCTACCCAACCAAACATTAAAAATCCATCTAACAGCTCTCTACTTGATATTATATTGGTTAACAAATCTCATCTGTTCTCTCATGTGGGAGTGCTCTTTAGCAATCTCAGTGGCCACTGCATCATTGCATGGGTAAGATCCCTGCCAAAAATGATCTCTTACTCCAGATATAAGCAAAAATGTGCAGACAAAATTTTGACATTTCCACCTTCCTTACTGACTTACAGCATGCTAATTGGCAAGAGTTCTATCTTGCCCCATCTTTTATTGAAGCGTATAATATTTTCCATAAGATCCTTATGGATGTAATCAACTGGCACACTCCATGGGTAAAAATCCATACAAAGAAAATCTCTTGCCTCTGATTTTCTACCAACTTCAAGTTGGCTATTCTGCATAAGGATGCCCTATGGAGAAAGGCATGGAAAACTAAGCTCCCTGTCCACTGGGCTTCCTTCAGAGCTGCCAGAAATCAATGCACTAAGCTCGTAAGGACTGCTAAGTACAGTTACTATAGCACCAAATTGAATGCATCTACTCATAGCCCATCCACCTTTTGGAAGACCCTCAAGGAGGTTGAGGGACATATGGCATCCAACACCTGCCCATTCAAGATTTTCATCAACCATGTAATGCTCACAGATAAACATGGTATACTGAATGGGTTAAGCAACCATTTTGCCACAGCTAGCCTGGGCTTTGATTCCTCCCCTGCTAATGCCATGAGAGACTATCTCTATGGACAGGACAAGACACCCCCCCCCCCACAAAGGCTGTGCCATCCTTTTTCTTCAGCCAGACATCTCTGAAACAGGTTGAAGACATGATAATCAATCTAGACACTAGAAAAAGTGCTGGTGCAGACATCATAGATCTGTACTTTCTAAAACTTAGCTACCATGTCCTAGCCATCCCCATACCTCACATCTTCAACCTGTTCCTTACGAAGAGCACTCTTCCAGACAGCTGGAAAACTGCCCATGTTGTCCCTTTGTTCAAATCCAGGGGTCCTGCTGACATATCCGGACCCACCCCTGACAAAACATGGTCAGACCTCCAACTTGAGTTTAACCACCTTCAGAACAACTTATTACAACTTAAACTACTGATCAACACAAAAAAAAAACAAAGGCTATGCTCTTCTCTCCATTTTCGAGGTCTTCCCCTAGTAATCTAGTGGGTGTGGAAACTTCAATTACCACTTTTCTTAATGAACCTCTTGAATTAGTACATAAATTCAAATACCTGGGGATGTGGATTGACCACAAACTGTCCTTTCTTGACCACATTGAAGAACTTTCCAAAAAACTCAAACAGAGGCTTGGCATATTCTTCCACATTAAGCACTTGCTAACGTTGGAAGCGAGAACTAGAACTGTACAATCTACCTTCCTCCCCTTACTTGACTATGAATATATTCTTTACGGACAAGGGAACAACACAGCTCTAAAAAAGCTTGCCATCTTACATCACTGGGCCCTAAGATTCATATTGGGTGCTCCCTATGCTACTCACCACTGTTCTTTATATGTCTTAGTTGGCTGTATCTCCCTCAGTATAAGATGATACAAAAACGCAGCAATCTGGACTTATCGTGCTATCACCAAGAAACTGCCCCTTTTTATCTTGGACTGCCTTCCCATTTGCTCCCCTAGTTTTTACACACTAAGAGGTTCCTCCTATAATACTCTTGTTATTCCTAAAGTCAAAACTCAGTTTGGCAAATTTTCTATTGGCTACTCCCTTCCTACCCTATGGAACAGGCTCCAAAAAGTACTATAAATTACCACCTCACTTCCCATGGCTACTTTCAAAACCCTACTGGCCAGGATAGCTACAGCAATTTGTAACTGTGCTTCATAAAACTCCCATGCAAACACTTCCTCCATGTATCCCTTACCCTGGGCTCATTCTGCTATGATTTATTATTGCTTTTTATCTTCTCTAAAGGTGGTCTTGCCTACCTGCAGTTTCCGGCCCACATGGCTGGCGGTGCCTCAGCTAGCTATTACCACGGGCTCCTCCCCTATGATCTATTTTTATTTTTCAGCTCCAAGAGGTGGCCTTGCCTCCCTGTAGACCTCTGCCCTCCTGGCTATCAGTTTGTTATCTTGCCAGGCATATTATACACTATCTATAACTGACCGGTACATCTAACTAATATAAATGCTATCGAATTTTGTTTAAACCAATCTGTATATATCCTAACCAATCTGTATAAATAGCCAATTGTTAAGTTGTATCTGCTTGGAATATCTATTTTATGAGGTTGTGTTGATGTGTATTCCAATGTCATTCTGTCACATATCTAATTATTACCAGGTTTATCTTGTAAATGAGTTTTTCTCAACGATGATTCGCCTGGCTAAATAAAGATTGATTGATTGATTGATTGATTGATAGATAGTTGGGCCTAGTTACTGGCATTTAAAGCAAAAGTAACATCTGTTGCTGAGTAGTCAAGAAGGGTACACCTAAATAGTGACCTCAGTATTGAATCTACATCCTACCTATGAGGGTACTTTACTGGAGATGAAAAATCTAATGAGTGTCTATGAAAACTTGTTTCCTTTGCAGGGGCCTCTCCTGTATTAAAAGTGTATGTTAGTCTATTCTGGTATCTTCAATGAACAAGTATATCATTCTTTGGGATATTTTTTGAATAGGCAGTCATGCTAGAGGTGAGTGGGTATGTGCAGCATCCCAGATGGCTGTGCCACTTTACCAGCTAAAACACTATCAGGCATCTTTCTAGGAATTCACCACAGGCATACAGATCTGTGATAACAAGTCCTTTTAAGCAGGTAGAGAGCCCTCAAACACAGGAGCCACTGAGATGTTCCCCAAGCAGGCAGTGGTGGTGTAAACCAGGCCACAGCTCCAGGGAAGCACTGCTGGGATTCTATTGTTTACCTGACAGGACTGATCTGACCCCCATTCTGGCCTTTGCATCAGTAGAAAAGTGCTGCAAGTGAGAGGGATGTAAACCCCCAAAAGTGCCTCTTGTACAGTACATTATGTTCCAGATCACATGGACCAGACCACCTTAGAGGCAATGCTGAATAAAACCCTTAAAGAAAGAGGAGGAGAACAGTGGACAATGTAGTTATCAGTTCAGAGGTGAACTGTATGTCTTTCTAATAAAGTGAATGTTAAGGCACCCATCAGTGCCATCCCTTCCTGCACCTAAGCAAGAGAGGGTTGAAGATGACCCAGTGATATAGATTCATGCAAGAGGGCGGGAGTCAGTACTTGTCACTGCCTCACACCACCAGGGGTTTCTGCCTCTCTATGTAGGCCCTTTTAAATTTGAGGAAACCCTCACTGATCACTACAAGTGGGGACATATCAACATACGATGAAGCCAGCAGATACAGGCCTAATGGTCTTTCTAGTCTGCTTGAGTGTGCAGCTCTCAATGATGGACATTGATGCTGCCTCCACCCCCTTCCCATTGTTTGCTCCAACTGATTCATCCTTATCCTTACCCCCTTTCCCATTCCGATTTTGCCGTTTAGCTTGTCCCATCCCCTTTAAACCCCCCACTGATGTCTGCGAAATCAGCTCCTCAGGCAGAGCATTCCATGCTGTCACCACTCTCTCAGTGATAAAATGCCTCCTCATCTCCCTTGTGAACCTCCCCCTCCAACTTCAGTATATGCCCTCTTGTGATCCCTTCTCTTATAAATGTAAACAGCCCCTCCTGACTAACCCACTTAATGCCCTTTAAGTATTTAATGGTCTCAGTCATTTCTGCCCTGTCCCTTCTATCCTCCAGAGAGTACATATTGAGCCAGCCAGAAAAGGTAATTCATTTGGATCTGGAACCCACTGCCCATGGGGGTCTGTCACAAAGTAGAAGAGAAAACTCTGAAGTCAGTGTCAGGTTCTTGAATTTCCAATATGTTTTATTAAGCCAAAATAATAAAAATATAAAAAAACTAAAACAAAACAAAGCAAAACTAGAATTCAAACAGAAAAAAGTCCAATATAAAGTATTCATGCAGGTAATTCAATGGTCAGCATCACTTGGAGTTTACCTAATGCCTCAATCCAACGACAGCACAGAGCTCTGTCTTGGCTGTAGCTCTGCCATGAATGAACTGAAGAGACTCGGGTGACGTCAGCATTATATATATCCAGGTGTTACATAATTGGCTTACGGTCTGTCAGTTATGTCATCATTTGATTGACATAACTAAATAATGATACTATTTAAAATTCAGAGTGATAAAACCATTTACAAATTAATTTCAACTTCTGTATAGGTAAGACAAATATGTAGAATAGGTTCATATAATTCAGGTAAGTATATTTACAATTTTTTTCCTTCTGCTAGATGTTTCCCCCACCCAAGATCCTGCTTAAATCTAGGGAAGGAGTAGCCAGTTGGTCCCTAGAAACAGGAGACAATGAAATGGAAAGGCACACCAGAGAGCGCAGATAAGCATGATGCCTACAACAAAAGTAAAACAAAAACAAAAAATAGCCATTTTCGCTCTTTATGTTAGTGTCCTGGCACATAGTTACAATGCATTTGTTTAGGTATATGTAACCTTACCTGTAATTAATCCCGGGTCACCTCGGAAAAAGGGACTGTGATGTTTCCAGTGGTCCTACCTGGTCACTAAAATTAAAATAAATAAATACATTTAGCAGTGCTGCTGTTGAACATTTGCCTTATTTCAAAAAAGGGGGTAAAAAGAAAAGGTTCTGATACACGAGGGTAACAGGAAAGGGCAGAGAGAGAATGAGACAGACAGACAGAGACAGAGACACAGCGAGTGAGTGTTATTATGTCTCTTTCAGTCATGAAAACAGACTTCTATTCCACTGGCTTGCAAAAGTAGAGAAGAGAGAAGGAAAAAAATATGTGTAGGAATATTTTCAACCTCAGAGGTAACCCAGGCAAGAGCAATTACTTATTTTAGTTTTCTGATTTGTTTTCTTTGTGTAAGCACTTTATTCTGCAGCTTTAAAACCGGCAGGAAAACATGGCAACCTTTTACTTTCTGGTTCCCTGCCAGCATAGCTCTGCAGCATTATATACAGTATGCTGCTCTGAGTGCAGTACTACACAGCAGTTTAGTGGAGTTTTTCTGCATTTGGCTCAGCATGAGTTAAGGTTCAAACCAGGCACCATATAACACTCAGCTAAAGTGATGCAGAGCTGAGCTGTTCAGTTCACTGCATTAAGGGGAAACAGCACTAAAAGGGAAACAATCGGGAAAGGGCATGATAGAGAAAACACCCACATACAGCACAGAAAAAAGGGACACAAATAGAATTACAGCAGTTCCCAACAACAAAAAGAAAAGAGGGGCATTTATGCTTTTAAAACAGCAATGCTTTTTAGGGCCTGCAGGTCCACCTCCCCTCTATATAGTGATGCAACTACAGGCAGTATTTCACAATAAGGGAAAAATGCTGCATCTCTGTTGTCTAATTTTTTTCTGTTAGAATACAGGAATTATTTGTAATACCTTGAGTGCCAGAAAACCTAAAGTGATGACTCCAAACCCTAATGAGGTCACAAGCATGGGAGGAGGTCATGAAATAGGAAGGAGGTCACAGACCTGCAAAAGGTCACCTCCTCACTGGATCATTATTTAGTACAGGGTGGGAAGCTGTTGCAGCCTCAGACCCCAGGGGCTGCCTGCCTCCCCTTGACACTGTAAATTGTGGGGCCTCCCCCAATGGGTTTCAGCCTTTTGTGTCTGTATAGTACAAATGCTGGAGCATTTGTACATCTAAGGTCCTGAAGTTTGCTGTCATAAGTCCCCAAGAGGCAGGTAGTCATTGACTGGTACTGCTTCTAGGCGATGGCCGGATGGTGAAATTCTGTGGGCATCTCTAAAGAACCATATGCCCTTTGTTGTTTCTTGGAATCCTGCTATGTTCTGGTGTTTGGCAGAGTGGATGTCTCTGAGACAGATACATAAGTGGTGTCCATACATGAGACCCTCTGTGAGTCAGAATGAATGTCCCTAGAGGTTAATGGAGGGTCAGAGTAAAGTATGTTACATGTATCGCAGCAGAACATGGGAGGTCTGATTTGGGAAGCTAAAGCTGTATCCCTGTATTATGCTTTTCATAGGGACCTCACAACTGTACCACACTGGGTTGCCTGCAGCCCCAGCATCAATTCTGGACTGTTGCATAGGAAACATTCATAGGATTGTACGTTAGAGGATGTAAAGTGTACCTCCCCAAGGGGATTAACTAATGCAAAAAGGATTTTGAATGGTTTTTGGTTAATGGAATGGGGAAACTATAAAGGGATGTGGGACAAGTATCCTTATTTGGGGTTATATGCTCATGAGCTGTGACAATAAATGGATCTCATTTAGACGTTACACTTTTGTGTGAACCTTCAGTTATTGTTATTAGGGGTCTGTTGTGATGCTAACCCCTTGTTTTGCAACACTGCACTACCCAAGAGTGTTCATGCAGCTTGGGGTCACTCCAATCCCATAAGAAGTGCAAGTTACTGTTTGTATGCTCCCCTTACCTTTTTATTCCATCTGTATACCCCTAGACATGGTGACAGGGTTACACTTATATGGGAAAAAGATAACTATCACAACAGGCAATAACTCACTCACATGTGAGCAAACCTCAGCCAAACTGGACACCACTGGACAGTACTAATTATCTGCTCTGTCTATTTACGTCTATGTATAGAATATTGCCAAGGGCTAAGTCATGTTCATTCTAATGCATCTCAAGATGAACTTTGGACTGTGATCCTTCTGTACAGTTATGGTGAGTGATTTGTTGCTTTGCACCCCACAGCCGATTGGTGGATTGTATCACAAGTGACACGGCAAGCAATTAAAATAACATAAGGGAAAAAAGGTAATTTTGGTCTTTTAATTGCACCATGCTACTCAGTGCTGTGATCTGTCAAGGTGGCCATGCATCTCAAAGCAACTCACCACTGACCACAACTATATCTTGAGAGCTGGCTGAGGACATACAGGAAAAGGCCAGCAAGGGGGAGATCCTGGGGTTAAGAGAGCTGAACCTACCCGATGTTGACTGAGGAGTACCATCAGCCAGATCTGAGAAAAGCAGGGAAATTTTAGAATCCATGCAGGATGCCTTTATTCACCAGCTAGTAAGGGAACTGACACAGGGAGAAGACACATTGGACATAATATACTGTAGTCAAATTAGGAAAGCATGGAGGAGCTTGAGGTTGAGGAGAATTTAGGAAACAGAGACCACCAGATGGTAAGTTTCACTCTTTGGGCTGAGGCAGAAATGGGCATGTCCACCAGCAGGGTACTGGACTTTGCAAGGGCAAAGGTTGGGAGGATGAAGGAAATTATGTGGAAAGAACTCAAAGGAAAACAATATTTCTAGGAGGTAGAGGAGCTTTTTGGGGGAGGCAATAAAGGGAAGACATTCTCAAGGCCACGGAGCAATGTGTTCAGAAAGTAAGCAAAAGGAAAAGAGAGAGGAAATCCCTGTGGTTCATGGCAGAGCTTAGGGAGGCAGTTAGGGAGAAAACAAATGTATTCAAAGCATATAAAACATCACAGGGCTTAGGGGAAAAGGAGGTATATAAGGAAAAGCTTAAGGAGGCAGGGGAAATGATTAGAAAAGCTAAAGCAGCAACAGATGAGAAAATAGCGAGAGAGGCTAAAACAGGGGACAGAAAATTATTTTGGTATGTGAGTGACAGGAGGAGAAGCAGGCAAATGATTCTAAGGCTTAAGGGGGAGGGGGTACATCAGTTGAGGGGGATGAGGAAAAGGCGAATCTTCTAAATGAATACTTTGCAACAGCATTCACGGTCGAGAAAGAAGGGAGTGGGTCAGAATTACAACAAAGAGGGAGGGTGGGAAAGGAGGTGGACACCAGCCCCTTCATGGATGGTAGAGTATTGGAGGAACTGGGGAAGATAAAAAATGATAAAGCTATGGGCCCAGATCAAGTCCATCTCAGTGTACTAAAAGAATTAAAGAGGAACTGCTGGCATCTCTTGCAAAGCAGATCAATCTATCCCTTGAAGTGGGGAGGGTCCTGGGAGACTGGAAGCTGGCAGAGGTGGTGCCGCTTCACAAGGTAGGGAGTAAGGATGAGCCAGGCAACTACCACCCAGTTAGTCTTACCTCTGTGGTAGGAAAATTGATGGAAACCTCATAAAAGAAAGACTAGTATGACACCTAGAGGAGGGGAGCCTAATGGATGAAAGCCAGCATGGATTCACTGGTGGTAGGTCATGTCAGACCAACCTGATGGACTTCTTTGAGGGTGTTATGGAGGTGTATGATTAGGGGCAGAGGATGTGGCCTTCCTGGATTTCAGGAAGGTGTTCAACTCCATTGCCAAAGGAGATTGATAAGCAAGCTAAGAAGTTTAAGGGTGTGATGCAAGCTGACAAATTGGGTGGAAGATTAGCTGGAGGAAGGACTCAGAGGGTAGTGGTCAATGGGGTGCATTCCAGGGAAAGAGAGGTGACTAGTGGGGTTCCATAGGGATCAGTGTTGGAACCCATATTGTTTAATATATACATAGGGGACTTAGCAGAGGATCTACATGGGAAAGTGTATCTGTTTGTGGATGACACGAAAGTCTATAGCAGATGAGACACTTGAAGGGGGTGTAGAAAATGGGGCAAGATCTGGCCAAGCTGGAGGAGTGGGCAGAAAGGTGTCAGCTTCAATTCAATGCAAAAAATGTAAGATAATGTACATGGGCCGCAGTAACCCCATGGCTTCATACTGGCTTGGGGGGGAGGCACTGTATGTCATAGAGTTAGAAAGGACCTGAGGATTTGGATTTCAGATACCCTAATGGTTAGGTATCAGTGCGATGGGGCGGGAGAAAAAGCAACAAGATTGCTGGCATGCATAGGGAGGGGCTTCACAAGTAGGAAGAGGGAAGTGATAATGCCACTCTACAAAGTGCTGGCCAGACCACAACTGGAGTATGGAGTGCAGTTCTGGAGGTCACACTTGCAAGGAGACAAGGATAGGCTAGAAAGGGTCCAGAGGAGGGCAACCAAAATGGTCCAGGGGGTGTAAGGGAGGTCATATGAGGAAAGGCTGGAAGAATTGAGTCTGTATACACTGGAGACAAGAAGAGAAAGGGGGGAAATGATGGAAACCTTCATGTATCTGAAGGGGATTAACAAAGTGCGGGGAGATAGCATCTTAAGGCTGGGCAAAAACACAACCATCAAAGGTCATACATTCAAGCTGGAAGAGGGTAGATTTCGGTGGGACGTAAGGGGGCATTTTTTCTCATAGAGGGTGGTAGGTTCGTGGAACAGATTACCTGAATGGGTTGTAGGTGTGGATATGGTGGACAATTTAAAAAGAGCATGGGACAGCTATATGGGCCTAAATGGAAGAGGAGTGGTAGTACAGAGAGGTAAATGGAAGGAGGGTGAGAGGAGGTGGGACATTTTTTGGGTAGACTACATGGGCCAGTCGATCCTTTTCTGCCGGCAGAATTCTATGATCTGAGTAGGTAACAATCCATGAATCTACTATAAGGGCTTTTTGTAAAAGGACTGATACTGATAAACAGCCTTCCCCTGCCAGCACTTATCAGTTTGTGGAAAGCTTGGGACCTCTAGTGACTGTTAATTCCTGCCTTTTTTGGGTTGACATTTCTTCAGAAGGCCACTTTGCTTCACCTGACTTGATTTGACCTCCTGCAGGAGCAGAGTCAAGATTCCTGGCTAAAAGTCATTCTAAGGCCTTTGGAAAAGGGATGCACCTTTTTCCTGGACTTTTAAGAAATTTGGAAGCTACAGTAAGTTATTGTTCAGATAACCTAATATTCTTCAGGTGAAGCTACCTCTGGCTGGAAGCTGTAACACAGGATTTAGGATTACAAGAAAGTGAGTTGTGCTCACAACAGAGGGAGGTGAACCTTACAATTTACAATTGTCTTTGGTTTAAAACAGATTCCTTAGGGAAGTTAATATTCTTCAGGTGGAGGATACTTCTAACTGAAAGATGAAATAAGGAACTTAGAATTATCAGAAAAGACAGTCTTTCAATCAACAGAGGGAGGTGGACATTGCTTTACTTTTGTTACAATTGTTAAGATTTTCAGTGCAGGAAGAGTTTAAACCCACAGGGACTGAATACTGTTTACTGTGTCCGTCCTTGTGCACAGTTGACGTGTTTTGGGGCTGACTGCTTTCAGAGCACAAGTCACCAGGCTGTTTTGGAGCTGGGGAGGTTTATCTGTGTCTGACTTGCATGTTTGGATTTTTCTCTGTTTGATTAGCAGGGTATTTTCTCTGTCAAATTGTCGTGTAGGGCATCTTGCTGACAGGAAGGCACTTATTGTAGCGGTAGGTCAGCGCTTTTAGCTGATTGTTTCATGAGAGCACAGTTAGGCCCAAACCCTTCCCACCCCTCACCCCACCCACCCCTGGAAATAGTTCCTTTATACCTGGGATTCTGACATCATTTCCTCAAGAGAGCAAGGTGCATATCACTGTCATATCCTCTCTAGCACACCGAATGACAATATAAGCATACACATTATATAATTTATATATATTTCTATATAACAAACCAATCACACACACACACACACACCCAAAAGAAATAAAATAAAAAAAATAAATAAACAAGGTAGACAGATATGTGGGGAGTAGTGCAATGTAATGGCTGTGGGGCAGCAGTCTTCTGGGAGTCTTTCTGGAGGCTGAGATGCTGCCCTGTTTGCAGACAACTCTCTGCCCTGAGGGAGGAAGTTGGCCGTCTTCAGGATGCACTGGACAGTAGTAAGAGAACCTCCCCTATTAAGGGAGCACCACAGCCACCACCACTACCTCAGAGGTTGTGAAGAAAGCAGAGCAGTTGGACCACAGTGGGCTCAGGGAGGGTAAGGGTGGTGGAATAGAGGCACACCCAGTCAGTTGTTCCACTCCACAGTCCATACACCATTCTGGGGGAGCATAGTTCCCCTATGGATGCACCCGCAGAGGAGACTAAGGAGGTTGCAGACAACTGTCACAAGGGAGGCCCTCAGGAAGAAGGCAGAGGACATCAGAGGGAAAGGAAGCAGCTCCTGGTGGGGGACTCAGTTATGAGGGAGATAGAATTGGGGGGAGCAGGGAAAACTGAAGTAAGGTGCCTGCCTGGTGCCATAGCTTGGAGGGACAGGAAGCGCATCCTTAGGATCAAGAGAACAGTTGCATGGGAGACTGAGCTGGACATCATTGTCCACCTAGGGCCAAATGACTTGGCTCATCATTAGATTAGAGCAGTGCAGAAGGACTTTGTAGAGTTGGGGGGGTCTAAGACAAGTAGCACACATAGTATCCTTCTAAGAGGTGCTGCCTGTCAGTGGCATGGGTGAGGTGAGGGTATTTTGCACCATGCAGTTTAACGAATGGTTGAAAGAATGGTGTGGAGCACAGGGGTTTGGCTTCATTGGAGACTGGGGTTCCACCTTGAGGGACACCAGCCTATACTGGCAGGATGGTCTGCATCTGTCCAGGAAGGGAACAAGTCTTTTGGGCAATTGGTTTAAATCCTTCATTGGCAAGCTTTTAAACTAGTCATGGGGGGAGGCACTGATAAGCAGCAGAAAAATCCCAGCCTCCCCCTACAAAACAGGGTACTAAATAAGAAAAAGACCAAGGTAGAAAGGTCAGTGGGGGATGCTGCTACAGAAGGTAAGGCTATCAAGAAATGGAGAGCAATGAGAACCAATGCCCATAGTCTGGGTAACAAGCTTCCTGAATTAGTGGCCTTGATGGAGGAGGAACATCTGGATATCGTGGCAATCACAGAAACATGGTACACACAGAACCATGACTGGGACGTAAACATACCAGGATACACTATCTATAGGAGGGACAGGGAGGGTAAAAGAGGAGGAGGAGTAGCATTCTACATAAGGGAAGGAATCAAAGCAACAGAACAAAAGGGTAAACAGGGAGGAGAAGAAGCACTGTGGGTCAATTTGGAGACAGGCAACGCACCACAATCTGCACGGGGTTAGATACAGACCTCTCTCTCAGGGGAGGAATAGGACAAGGAAATAATAGGAAGTATACTTAGAATGGCAGAAAAAGGGGAGATATTGCTGATGGGTGATCTGAATATGCCAGATGTTAACTGGAGTGCAGTTGCAGCAGCCACTTCGAAGAGTGGGGTTATTCTAGATGCCCTACAGTGGGCATGCCTTAGACAACTAGTATTGGAACCCACTTGAGAGGGAGCAGTCTTAGACCTGGTTCTCTCAAATGGAGATGGAGAGAGGATCACAGATGTAGAAGTGGGTAGCCATCTGGGAACTAGCGACCATCGAACAGTATGATTCACAATAAACACAGCAATAGAGTCAAGCCATACAAAGGCAGAAGTACTGGACTTCAGGAAGGCTGACTTTGCCAAACTGGGTGAGTGCCTAAGGAATGCACTAGCAAATGGGCAGGAAGGAGTGGTGGAAGAACAATGGGGGAATAATAAAAACTGCCATCACAGAGGTAACAAGCCTTTGTGTGAAGCAAATAAACAAAACAAAATGATGTAAGAAACCACTATGGTTCTCAAAGGAGGTGGCAGTGAAGGTTCAAGAGAAAAAGAAAGCATTCAGAAAGTACAAGGAATCACAGAAGGAGCAGAACAGAGAATGGCATCAGTTAAAGCAAAAGGAAGCTGAGAAGGCAGTCAGAACAGCAAAGACCCGAACCGAGGAAAAGATAGCCAACTCAGTTAAGAAGGGGGATAAAACCTTTTCTGGGTACATCAGGGAGTGAAGGAAGGCCAAGGGAGGGATAGTGAGGCTTAATAAAGGGGAGAGGGGGTGGGCAGAGGGTGACAGAGAAAAGGCAGAGATACTAAACAAATATGTTTGCACAGTATTTACAAATGAAGAGGGGGAAGGTACCTAAAACAAACAATAGAAACACTCTGGATACAGAAGTTAATACCAGCCCATTTACAGAAGAAAGGGTTCTGAAAGAACTCTTAAAACTGAAGGTGGACAAAGCAATGGGGCCTGATGGGATTCATCCCAAAATTCTAAAAGAACTAAGGGTAGAACTAGTGACATCACTGACTACCCTTTTTAACAAATCATGGGAGGATGGGGCAGAAGCAGGAAACTGCAGACCTCTTAGTTTAACCTCAGTGATAGGGAAAATGATGGAATCACTTCTGAAGGAAAGAATTGTCAAGTACCTAGAGGTGAGAGGGGCACAAGACCCAAGGCAGCATGGATTCACAGCAGGAAGGTCATGCCAGATGAATCTAATAGATTTCTTTGACTGGGTGACCAAAGTAGTAGATCAGGGAGGGGCTGTGGACATGGCCTACCTAGACTTCAGCAAGGCATTTGACACAGTCCCACACAAAAGATTAATATACAAGTTAGCCAGCCTGTGAGTGGGTCCCAAGATGATAGACTGGGTAAAGAATTGGGTGGAGAATAGGACACTGAGGGTAATAGTAAATGCAGTCCACTCTGAAGAAAGGGGGTTACTAGTGGGGCACCCTAGGGTCAGGATAGGGATTCAGTCCTCTTCAATGTCTTTATAAGCGACATTGCAGAGGGACTGGAAGGAAAAATATGTCTCTTTGCAGATGACACAAAGATCTGCAACAGAGTTGATGCACAAGTTGGGGTGGAAAAGATGAGAAGGGACTTGACAAGGTTAGAGGAGTGATCAAATGTATGGCAGCTTAGATTCAATGCTAAGAAGTGCAAGGTAATGCACCTGGGAAATGAAAACCCAGGGTAAGAGTACACAATGGAGGGTGAGATACTACTGGGGGTAGTCATATCAGATGACTTAAAGGTGGGCAAGGAATGTGAGAGGGCAGTAAGGAGGGCTCGGTGGATACCGGGATGCATAGGGAGAGGCATCACCAGTAGAAAACAAGAAGTTGTTATCCCTCTGTACAGATAGCTGGTGAGACCCCATCTGTAATACTGAGTGCAGTTCTGGAGACCCAGTCTCTGCAAGGACATAGACAGGATGGAAGCTGTCCAGAGGAGGGCAACTAAAATGGTGCAGGGTCTGCACCAGAAGACATATGAAGAGAGACTAAAGGAGCTTAATATGTATAGCCTTGAGGAAAGAAGGGAGAGGGGGGACATGATAGAAACTTTCAAGTACCTCAAGGAATCAACAAAGTCCAAGAGGGTAGCATCTTTCAAAAAGAGGTGTGCAAGAACACGGGGCACAATTTGAAGACAGAGGGGACGGCCCAGAGGTAATGTAAGTATTTTTTCACAGAGAGGGTTGTGATGCATGGAACAGCCCGGAGGAGGTTGTGGAGTCAAAAACAGTGGTTGAATTCAAGCATGCATGGGACAGTCATAAGGCAATTCTAGGGGGTTGGGGGTAGAAAGAAGTAGGCTGCTGGTTAACTAGGATCTGCAGCTTATCCATTAGGTAGGGAAATGGGCAGACTGGGTGGGCCAAGCAGTCCTTATCTGCCATCAAATTCTATGTTTCTATGTTTCTATGTTTGAAGAGTGGCTTCATCTAAAAGTGTGTGATAATTTACTGTATTGAAATATCCCAGATCCTCACTGTGACACTAAATGCCAGCTGCTTCTGCTCTTCAAGTATCAGCATATGGTGATTAGTGCTGGGCAAAATTGTGAAAATCTGTTTTGTACACTTTTCACAAAATTGAACCATTTTCATGTAACTTCATGAGCTGAGCCCATTATACTGTACTATGCAGCTTTTTGCACAAAATTAACTAAACTGCAATTTTACAAATTATGGTTTACAAAAATCAGCACTTTAAAAAGTTTATGTTCAACATGTGGCATTGTTTGCTGAAATTACACATTTTTATGAATTCCCATTTTTAAAAATGTGCAATTTGAGGGAAAAGGGTGTTACATTGCTGAAATGACACATTTTTAAGAACTCTCATTTTAAAAAATGACAATTTGGGAAAAAATTTGTCAATTTCAGAATGGAAAAGAAAGCAAAATTATGCTGGATTATGATGTCATTTTGTGAAAATTGTGCAAATGTGAAATCAGGAAAGTTGTGCAAATGTGAAATCAGTGATTTCATACAAGTTTCACAAAAGTACAAGAAATTTCACCATCACTGACGGTGATCCAAGACTTTTCATTATGAAATGGAACACTCAGGGGTGGAACAGACTCTGGATCTGGCACTGGATGGTTTTATTGGCCATAGACGAGTTATGAGATTGAGGAAAATCATATGACCTGAACCCACTGTTTGCATAGAAAAACTCTGCTGAGGTGGACCACTCAGATAGTGAGCATTGTGACCAGTGTCACAGCCCCACTCAGCAGGTCAGGCTCCCTGTTCCCACAGTGCCAACCTCCAAGCACAGTATTGTGAACAGGAACAGAACAGGGTAACCCTACTGTCTGTTTTGTGGGTTTGAATCAACCATTGGTCTCAAGTTCTGGAGGGATTCAAACTGTGAACCTCTTGCTAGCTTACCCAATGTACAGGCTCAGATAATTCTGCTCTTTGGGGGGGGGCAGATATCTTTCGCCTATGGGAATCTAACCAGGTGTACAAAATGAACCCATAAAATCTCTATGAAAGACTTCAGAATAAACTCTTACCTTTTCCCAGTTTGGTAAAGCAGTATGCTTATGCACAATGTCAGCTTTAACCATATATGCCTCACTTGTCAAAGAAAGAATTTCAAAGGCACACCAAGTAGTCTCTTAAAATAGAGGCTTACTTTGAAATAGATAAAAATGTGTAAAATTTAAATACAGAACAATATATCACAAAAAACATACAATCACTTAAAAAGAACAAGGTTTAAAAAGTGCAAATTAATTCATATCACAGGACAATTAGACTTGTCTATCTAAAGTAAATGTTTCTTCTTCAGAGTCCAAACATGAATGTCTCTAAGTGGAAAACAGAATACTGTTTAAAACTGATTTTGCCAACCTCTTTGCATGAGGTCACCTAGCTCCTCCCTGTCAGAATATACAAATTATACAAAACATGATGTCTTATCATTCAGAAGGTAAATTAAATAGGTGACATCAGCAAAAACTCACTTTCCCATAACCCTTTGATCTAGTGTGTCTTTTTGGCCTTCACAAACATCAAAGGAGCATTTATGACTTAGCACCTAAGTGACATAACCTGGTTTCTTCCTTTAAAAGTCATACATGTTTATGATTTTCATCCTAGCAGCTGGCAGCTCCAATTAAGCCAGATAAACAGGAGATCCTTAAGTTGTGTCTCTTCTAGTCTATAATTATCTCCTGGCTTTAAGTTAACAGCTTGTAGTTGAAACCTGGGGGGGGGTCATCCCACAGGTTGTCTCAACATGTCTCATGAGAGACACTCAGTAACACATTTTTACATTACAAAAATCATAGAGTAATCAGAACTAGCTGCACAAGTGTCCTAGCCAGTGAATCAATGGATTTGGTCTGCAGAGACTTTCTGAGTTTTGAGTCTGATTCCAAAATCATCTCCATAATTCTATTGATCACTGACCAGTTTTACCACTATACCCATTGTTAGCCTACCAATGACCAGAAACTACCACTATCATATTCTTCTGCTCAGATTCATAGTTCATTATGGCATGCCTGATCACATTCATTCTGCTCAGAGGTAGGAGTTTTAGAGCCTGCTGATCAAGGAAATGTTGTCTTTGTAGGGCAGTCAGAAATCAAGGAGCCCCCTTTATCATCCTCAAGATTGTCAACAACCTCAGTGGCTCAATCATATATTGCTAAATATTTTGGGCACTCTAGAGCCTCAAGACAAGGCTAAATGGAGTCAACAAATTAACACTTTGGTGCATGCTTACAACTGTACCTAGAATTAGACCACTGGCTTCTTCCCTTATTACTTTATGTTTGGGAATGAAGGAAGACTGCCCATAGATTTGTGTTTCAGAGTTTCCACATATGGGGCTTAGCCTGATATGTACTTGTAATATGTATGCAGACTCAAGGAGTAGCTGGACTCTGCCTATTACTTAGCAGCTGAGCAGGCTGGAAAGAGAAATGTGGCTAACAAACACATTATGACCATAAATGACCTGCAACCTGGAGATTGGGATTTAGTATATAGGCACACAGGGAAGGGGTGACTCAGCGGAAATGGCAGTGTATCAAGTAATATAAGCAAACAGACCAAGAAACCTTGCACTTGTCAAATACCCCATGAATCAGATAAGACTCAGACCAAGAAAGTAAATTTAAAAAGCTTTATTACTTACTAATTCAAAAAAATGCTAACAGTGCTGGGCATATTGCCAAAACAAAAGCAAACTCCCCACAGTCACCACGGATAACTAAAGCTTTTTTTAACTCATTTCTTTGTCTGGGCCGTATCTGATTGATGGGGTATTTGGCAAGTGTGGAGTTTCTTGATCTTCGAGATAGTATGTAGCTCTACACAAACATGAACATGCTAATATTTGGTGAAACATTCCTTCTGTGATCATTGATCTGCTTCCTGATCTGCCAGTGTTTTATATGCCTCCCAAAGGAGCACTTTGGAAAACAAACACCATGCATTGAATGTCCCTCTTCTCTGTGGGCCAAGCAGAATTCTCTGTCATTGCTCCAGAGCCCAAGCCCCCAAGCAAACCTAACACTTGGGCTAGGGCCCAACAGCAATCTGTTGAGCATGCTCTGGAGATCTCATATGGCAATGCTTCTTTTGATGATGATAAAACATGAACTCATTACCATTTATTAGTGGACATTACTCATGGTTCACTGACTCACTGAGTACAATATGTGCTCCCATGGAAAAGGACTCCTTTGGGTGCAAAGAGCCCAATTTATCTATTTTGAATAAATTCATATCTGACCAGGGTTCTGAGGTTGATGGGAATCCTCTTCTACTAATCTCTCCTGTCTCAGGGACCCTGTAAGAGGGTGGCTACGAGGGTCTTTCCAGTGGCAATGAAAGTGAGGAGGTAGAGAGCTTTGAGTACAAAGAGGTCAGTTGCCCCTCCCATCAAATATATCTTGTGCTAAAGCTTACTTATTGTGCCCCAGGGGCAACTGTTGACATTCTATTCGTGTGGTAAACAAAGATATGTATGTTACTTCCTACTCTCTTTCCTGTATAAAATTAATTAGGGCCCCAAACCAACTCATATTTCCTGGTATAATGTTGATTGAATGTGCTAATTAGGATACATTTGTCAAAACTGTTCCATTGCACCATGCCTTAGACTAGTAATAAGGTTTTTAGAGTAGCTGTTACTGTAAATATATTGCTGTTGCAAGATAGGATGGTATTTCACCAAGCTAATGGCTGGGGCTGCCATTTCTTTAGCCAGGGGTGTGAGTGTAGCCCTCTCTTTCAGAATTGAGGGTTATCCCTAATGGAATCTGACCCTCCCCCAGTACTCCTGGTGTGAAGCAGGAGATCAGTATGTGAAAGATGTTTGTTGAACATAATGGTTATGGGGGTAGGCTGGTGGAACTGCATGGGGGCTGCCATCTTGTGACTTTTGTGCTCAGATACAGCCAATCTGTAACTTATCTGGGTACATAGCTGTTGCAAATGCTGGATCATGGGAGACATTGTGTTGCCACCAGCTGTATCCCTATCAGGTATTGAAGAGGTTGAGTGACAAGTGATAAGACTAAAGGGCACCTTGGGTCAGAGCCTTATATAAAATGGGGACAGCTAAATGGTAAACAGATCTGTGCAGGATCCCAAAGTGAGCAGATACTGAGGTGGATACATGGACTAAGTGTGTCATTCTGCCCCTGTGTCTTGAGGAACAGTGTTCAAGTGGCATATGCATGAGACAACAAATGAAGATCTGTGCATATCCCTGGCTGGAGGAGTACAGACTTGCTCAAACTTCTCTCTCGGCACCTAAGTAAAGACTGATGAAGACACAAGCCTTGGCATGAACTGAGCCGTGTGGTCCTGGATTTGGATTTTGAGAATCTGACAGGAGAGCAGCCTTTGAGAACTGTTCCTGTAAAGGTGGTCTAATTTGATTGGGGCTGCGGGACATTTTGGTTAATGAGGAGCTGCACCTAGTTGGGCTTATTTGTTGGCAGCTGAAGCAAAATTAGCATCCATTTACACCTGACCAGGAAGGGTTTGCCTAAATAGCAGTCTCACTATTGAATCTGTACATGCCAATGAGGGCACTGAACAGGGGTGAATGATCTCATGAATGTCTTTGCTAACCCATTTTCATTGCAGGGGCTTGTGCTACAATAAAAGTGTTTGCTAATGCTATTCTGGTATAGTCATTAGATGAGCAAGTAAGTCTTTCTGTGGAGTATTGTAAGAAGGCAGTCATGCTAGAGGGCTACTAAGTAGGTGGAGCATCCCAGAGAGCTGAACCACTTTATTAGCTAATCCACTATCATGCACTTCTGGATGGAGGTAACATGCACAGAGAGATCTATGAGAACAAGCTAATTTAGCAGATATAGGGCCCTCAATCCCAGGAGTCACTGAGAAAGTCTCTGAACATTCTGTGGTGATGTAAGGTGAGCCTCAGCCCCGGGAAAACCTCCTTATAAAAATATTTCATGGTTTAAATGTATAATTTAAATCTTTGTTCATAATTTTGCTTAATAGTGAAAATAAATCAATGCACTCTACAATAAGGCAGACTCTGAAGAAACAGAAGTAAGTGTAAAGTAAGTAGTGAACTCAAAATCCTTGACTTCTGAGGCCTTAACAATGGGCAATACCCATAATTCTGAGGTGCTTCTGAGAAAATTCCAATCACTTCAGAACATGAAATAGTGAGCCTACCAAACTTAATTGACTACAAATATGGTTCAACCAGGAAGCTAATGAAAATCATGATGATGGATTCTCTAGCATTCCCAGCTGATAATTTGAAGGCATATGGGATTCCAAACTGAAGAAAACTGAAGGGGGGGGGGTAAAACAGATTTAAAAATTTGCTAGGAAAATCAATTTAAGTTATGGTTTAGTTGAACTAATACAATTGTTTGGAAGTCTCATAGGACATTGGAGCTAGAACAACAATCCTTATCATAGTCACATTTGAAACAGGCCAAGAGAGCCTGGTAAAAACTCCTCAAAGTATAGAAGCTTCATTCTTTCAAAACAGCAAGATTCACATCTTTCCAGTTGTACTCACCATCACCTTTAACACAGAAAAGAAAAAAAGACATCTTGATCTGTTAGGGATGGTGCTGTTGAGCCAGCCAGGATGCAACCATAGTAGGCTGCAATAAATGACATCTTACAAAATAATATAGGAACATAACTAAAAGACTTAATGGCAGTTTACTCATGTGGCAATGGCGATTATGTGAGTACTCTTTATAGTACTCTGTAAGTCTTTAAAAAGTGCAAAATCATGCACCTAGGGCATAGGAACTCAGGAGATGTGGATGTTGTGGAGGTACTAACAGTCAGTAGTAACAGTCACTAAACAGGAAAGAGACCCTGGGGTTATTACATTTGATGACCTCAAAGTGTCAGGGCAATGTGACAAAGCAGTAGGCAAGGCCAGTGAGATGCTGGGAATAGGGAGAGGTATCTCCAACAGGAGAAGGGAGGTGTTGTTGCCACTGTATCACTCACTGGTGAGACCCCACCTGGTGTATTGTGCCCAGTTCTATAGGCTGCACCTCAAAATGGGTATAGTTAGGGTAGAGGCAGTCCAGAGGAGGGCAACTAAAATGGTACAAGCATTGCAGCAAAAGCACTATGAGGAGAAACTGATGGATCTCCACATGTACACCCTAGAAGAAAGAATAGCAAGTGGAGACATGATAAAATCCTACAAGTACCTCACAGGGATGAAAAGCATGCAGGATGGAAGTCTGCTAAAAATGAGAAAGAACACCAGGACTAGAGAACATGCAATGAAGTTGGGTGGGGGGAGTTTAAGATAGATGTGAGGAAGTACTACTTCACTGAAAGAGTGGTAGACACCTGGAACTGATTGCCAGTAGATGTGGTGGAGGTGAAAACAGTATTTGGCTTCATGCATGTGTGGAATAGACATAAGGGAATATCAGAACATAGGTATGGAGGAGGGAGCATCACAGGAGACCAGTTATGATCTGTGGAGATGGATGAGGCAGGGATTATCTGGGCAAACTGAACAAATCAAGCAGTCCTTTTCTTCCAATACATTTTACATTTCTATGTTTCCATGTTTCCTCACCATTGTGATATTCCTCTCATCCTATAGGCTGAAGGAACACTTCAGTGAAAAAGTTCTCCTTTGGGAGAGGTTCCTCCCCTACTGCAGCCTAGCAAGTGAGATTTTTCCAAAGGTGTGTCTGAAAGACATATGTTGTTACCACCCCCCCCCATAAACATGTATATTATAAAAATAAAAAAACAGCTCTGAGATGGGGTAAATGTTACCAGGGTTTTAATAACTAACTGCATTGTACAACCACTTGAGCATTCAAAGATTTTCAGGAAGCAAAGTCGAGACCCTTATTGGGAGGATCACATAGTACTATAAAAGGTGCTCACATTCTACTCCCATAGGAGAACTTTTACATTGTATTGTGCATTCAGCTTAGAAGATGAGTGGAGAGCTACAAAGGGTGTGCCACATAATTACCATTCAATTACACTGTTCCCTAAAGAACAGCACACTGCAACATTTTTCAATAATACTGCAGGGTACTGTGCCGCATCCTGGCTGATGCCAACATATTCAATAGTTGGGCACTTCTTCCTTTATTATAAATGTTCCAGCAAGATGTGCAATAGTACACCAGAATAACCAACATTTTCCATGATACTGATCAGTTTAAAGACTTCATCATATTACAAAAGTGACATCAAATAAAAACAAACTCTTGCCAGAGCTGATAGGGCTGCAGGTTAGGAATATGATGTAAACATATTAAAAATACAACAGCTATGAGCCTGCATTAGCAAAATGAAATGTAGGCTTCAAAATGTGTTGTTTTGTAATATCTGTACACCACATTTTCAAAATAGCCTTGTTATGACACTACCTCATGAAAAAGGACAGAGCAAATCTTCAAATCCAGCCCAAAAGGTGCCTTCATGCAGGCACTGTGAAATCAGCTTTCAAGACACAAATACACATTTTGGACAGGAGTTGAAAATGACAGCTGTCACAATCATGAGGTGCTGTAAAGAAATTGCTATTTTGAAAATTATGGTTATAAATATTGAATATTACCATGCTTAAGAGCCTGCATTTGCAAAATGCAATATAGCCCGATAACTTGGTCGTTTTTATATATTTTTACACCAAATTGAGAACATAGTCTTCTTATGGCTCCACCTCATGAACAATGGCAGAAGAACATTTTCAACTGCTGGATGAAATGTGATTTTGCACAGGGAACACAAAATCACCTTTGGGGATGTAAAAAAAAATGTGACCAGGATTTGAAAAATGTCAGCTGTCACATTCATGAGATGCTATGAAGATATGGCTATGTTGTAAATTTGGGGTAAAAATATCAAAAATTAGTAAAGTTATGAGCCTGCTTTTGCAAACTTCAACATACAGTAGGTTCATAATTTTATTTTATTTTTTTTTAATTTTACACCAAATTTTCAACATAGCCTTCTGATTACCTCGCCTCATAAACAGGGGCAGATAAATTTTCCAACTCCTTCCTGAAAGGTGATTTTGCATAGGGACCACAAAATCATCTTTTGAGATGTGAAAAAAACACATTGTGGCCAAGATTTGAAAAATGACAGCTGTCATACTCATGAGGTGCTGTAAAGATATGGCTATGTTTTGAATTTGGTGGAAAAATATTAAAAATTACCAAAGTTACAAGCCTGCATTCACAAAATTCAACATAGGCTCATAACTTTGTTATTGTTTTAATATTTCTGCTCCAAATTTTCAACATAGCCTTTTTATGACCCCACTTCATGAACAAGGGCAGAGCACATTTTCAACTACTGCCTGAAAGGTGATTTCACACAGCAACCATGAAATCACCTTTCAGAACAGATCTGCCTAATGACAGTTCAATTGTTCATGAGGTAGGGTGCCAAAGAAGACATGTTGAAAAATATGGGGCCAAAAATATGCAAAAATGCCCAAGTTATGCCACTATGTTCAAAACACCATTGAAATACATTGACCCAAATACCTGTTTCTTCAGTTCATGGTCTGGTTTTGAAGAGTGAAGATGTGTTGGTGGTCCAGAAAGTATTACAGTGTTTGACTCCCGATTAGTAAGTAAGGGTTTGGGGGCTAGGTGCTGAGTGGGAGGGTTGGGTGAGGGGATCTTCCAGCCACAAAAGTCATTGATGGATTTTTTTTTTACAGGATTTTATGAAAAAAATGAAACTTGAGGATTCTGGATCATGACACTGGGAGATTGGGCACCTGTAGTGTCATTCTTTTGTTTCTGGGGGTGGGGTGGGTTGTGGTGGTGGGTGCTGAGAGGGAGGATCAGGTGAGGGGTATACATAATTAAAAAAAATTGGCAAGCGCAACACTCAGGGAGTGGGCACCCTCAGAGTCACTATTATGTTTCTGGGGGAAGGCGGTGGGTGCTGAGAAAGACCATCGGGGGATACACATAATTTTAAAGAAAAAAATCACAGTCATGGAAGAGCTAGCACACTCCACCATGACCAAAATGGCTGCCACACCTCAGTGTACATGTGCTAGTGCTAGTGCTAGTGCAGGTGCAGTAGAGTGTGTTGGCTATCTTGGATATGGCATAGTGTTCCGTGTTCCACCAAGACCGCCATTTCTTTTTTTTTTTTAAATTAGGAATACGCCAACCCTCCCTCTCAGCCCCCACCACCCCACATTCCCCAAGAAACATAACAGTTACACTGCGGGTGCCCAATCCCCCAGTATCCCGATTAGGATGGCCCAATTTATTTTCAAGTAAAAAACAGTGCAGTGTGACTGGAGTGCTCCACAGATGCAAAGGCAACTATGGTGGAACTCCAATATGTTATTCATTTGCAGAGAATGCAAGGAATGCGGAATCCTTTTTTTGAAAGCAATAGGTCTTCAGGGCTCTGCCCATGGTAGCCCTAATGAGCAAAATTTAAAATGAAAATGCTAATGAACAAACTAACTTGGAGCTTTTTGAGTTGGAGTGAACAAACAGGAGGAACAAGATAAGATATATTTTTTTTCATTTTTCTTATAAAAATGCTTCATGACTAAGACTTGTAAAATACGTAATATTGATTGAAGGAACTGAACTTATGGATTCATACTTATTGGGCTAACTACTTGGTTATTTCTATTTACAAGTTGATTGGCATGAGAAGTCTTCCTTTCTGATATGGATATCTTAAATTATTTCAGATTTTAATATTCAACTGTCTGCAGTAAATATAAGCAAATGGGCATTAACTTCACCTGGAACTTGTAGCATCTTTTTGCCTATGTTTTCGACCAAATATTAAAAAATAATATAGTGGCACAGTAGTTCCACTATAGTTTGGGTAGAGAAGGTATTTCCATACAAATCCCCATTTTCATCCATTTTCATCTAAACTTCATTAGAGTTACAGCAATTGCCATGGTCAAACATTTCCACATATTTTGTAATATTTCTAAAGAGATGTTCCTGGTGGTCTTACAGTGGTACTAAAAGCAGGCAGGGGAATTTATTTAGATATACTATATCACAGAAATTTCAGGAAGTATGTTAAATACACATGACACACTGTATGTTGCTATTTTAGATGTAGAGATCTCAAAATTGACAAGTACACTCTTTGGGTCAGCTTCTTGAAACTTTTCAAGTTTGATGAAATGTAGGTAAGCATTTTTTGAGCTACAAGATGGCAAAATGTTTACAAATTATGAAAAAGGTTTTATTTGTTCATCAATAACTTAAAACCAGCTGGGATTTAAATCACAAAACTTGCAAGTTTGTTAGAGCCCGTCAAAATGATTTGCCTTTTGTGTGTTGAAAGTAAAACAAATGTTAATAAAGAAGTTATAAACAAATGTAAAACAATGATGTTTGCATGTGTGCAGAATGCAGAATAAAAAATAAACAGCTCTTGAACAGTTAAGGCCAATTTAAGCACCACCCCCTAAAACCACAGTTGTAAGTCTTACACCAGTATAAACTCATTTTCACAAATGGAAACCAGGAAGGAAACATAATTCTGGCAGACCGTTACATGTTCTGGTTTCATCTGCAAAAAAAGGTTTCCCCGATACAGAATCTGACACTGGAGCTCGACCTTCGTTTTGAGCATAGATGACATATTCAGCCAGGGGGGTGCCCACAGCAGTGGCAAACCCCAGAGTTTTGATATAGTTTTAAATGAAACAAGAAACATGGTAACTGGATAATGGCCACTTAATGTAATGCCTCTTATCAAGAGTGACCCAGATGCACTGGGGAGGTTAAATAACTTCTTCAGAGTCACAAACTATGCAAATGGGTGTTGTGGAACTCATTTTCAGGTCTGCTGGATGTATAGAGCTCATTCATAGCTCTTTACTGTACCCTCTAGGTTATAGTGCCAGCTCCACTTGTCTTCCCTCCAATCCTCCTCCAACAATAAATACTGTAAATAAACGATGTAGCCAACAGGAACCTTTCCCTGGTGGAATGCTTTCCCCTTTCTAAACTTTACTCCAACAAAGAGACTCAATCCCCAGTGTTGCACATACAAAAATAGGATACAGCCACCAGAAGCTCATCCCTGGTGGCTTGTTTGTCTTTTCCCCCCTCCCAACTCACGTCTGACACTTGGAGTAAATTCTGACTTTGGGCATGTTTTAAAAAAAAACTTAAATAAAGGATATGGCCACTAGAAGCCCATCTCTAGAGAAACAATCCCCCCCCCCACCTGAAACTAGCCTCTGACACTGGGAGCTTGACCACTGTGTTGGATGTATTTTTAACTAAAATAATGAAAGGATGCAGACACTCTGAGCCAATGCCCTGTGGCATGCATGTCTCCCCTCCAATCTACCTGTTACACTAGGAGACCATTCTAGGTATTGGAAGTTTTTTTTTAAATAAATGGGTGTGGCAGTAAAGAATACTGCAGACAAATTGTAACATGATTCAGCTCAGATGCATTCACAAATTAAATTGTTATGGTCTCACTGTGTAATTTTCTGATTTTAGATTTTGTCAGTTAAACCAACTTTATCAGAGAATTACATTCACAGTGGATTATTTCTGCAAATTATTTAGAATTACTTTTCAGAATTAATCCATTAATCACAATCTTAGACATTCACATTTTAATCTCAGAGGACTAGTCTGAACTAGCATGCACGGGGTGGGATAGTTCCATGACGCTGAGTGATGGGTGATTACTCAGTGCACAGGTGACCCAGGTTCATGCCCCTAGCCTGGACATCAGGAGCAGAGTCTGGCAGGGATGGTGTTTACAGCATTCATTGTACACTTCCCTCCTGGTGAGGGTGAGTCCTGGATGGTGTTTCACAGCTCCTGGTGGTGGTTAGTGGCTGGCGTTCTTGGTGGTGTTTGGCCTCAAGGTGCACTGAATGGCCCTGTCCCAAAGATGCAGTTGCAGCCAGACCATTTCATGGGTGGGGGGCTGTGGAGAAAACAGGAAAATTAGCTGCTCATCCAACTGGATTATGGTGGCTAGTCCCCGTTCACCATGAAGCATGGATGTGATTTTGCTGACCCCTGCTGTGCCTGGGATATGGTTGGAATACCTTCGCCTGACTCTCCTCTCTCAGTTCCCTCCATGGTGGAGGGGCCTTCCCGACAAAGAGATACATTGGGTTACCCGGGTTGTGACAATAATGGGTTGGTGGATGGTAAAGGGACATGGTGGTAGGGTAGGGGCCTACGCAGCCCTAAGGAGTGGCTGCCTGAGGGCTTGGGAGGAGCAAAAAAATGAATAAATAAACTGGGATTCCCTGCAAGAGGTCCTAAACAAATATTGACTCTAAGCTAACTTATTATTCAGTCAAGGTTTATATGCAATGAACAATGTACATTTTCACTTAGTTGGTCATGAAGTCTCTTTTCCAATCTTATTGCCCTGAAAATTGTTTATATATATATATATATATATATATATATATGTTGCAAAAACTTTGTTAATGTATCAGTAAGGGTGAATACCATAGCAATAAAAGCAGGGAAATGAGGTGTTAGGGTTTCCAACCCTAACATCCCACCCCCAGGGCTCCCATTTCACCACCCTGCCCCCAACCCACCACCCTCCACACGCCAACAGGCATCGGGATGGGCCATAAGGTCATCAGGCCTAACTCTTACCCCATTCCATGTGCAAAGAACCTTACATGCTACAGTATAGAACAATGGTATGAGAGTTAGGACTGACAGCCCCATGGCACACTCTGATGGGGGGGCACTAGACACCAGGGAAAATGTGATAATAAAGATATATAACAAAAAGAATATGGGGGCAATGATTGGAGGGTGGTGGTGTGGCAAGATAGGCCTTTATCCTCTATTAATGTTCCTATGTAGGTGCTGTTAGGAATTCCTGAGATAAGATACTGTCTCTTTAAGAAGGCCTATAAAAAGGAAAGAAAAATTAGAATTTCTGTCAAAGCCAGTTTAGGTCTGGCACTTAGCTTGATAAGGAATAGACAGGTTTATGACCATAAAAGTCATAAATCTTAGATAAAACTGGGCATTTAGTTTCCAATAACAGGAAGAGGTCAGGAGGATGACCTAGGGTCAGGGGCTCAAGCCAAATGCATAGACCAGATGTTACAGGGATTTGACATGGAACCACAATGATACCTGCAAGATAAGAGTGAACTGTTGCACCCTAATCTCTGTATAACTAGAGTATTCACCCCATCACAAAAGTAATGGGTGGGGCTTGAAAATGACCAGACTTTATCTAATAAATCCATCTTGAGATCAGAGCATTCTCCTTAACATTTTCAGAGGAGAAGGTACATTATCTTAAAGTTAAAACTCTGAGAATTACTTTTTCCTTAGACATCTCAGAGCTGAGACAACTTAAGCTGTTTATATACTTGAATTGAAGTATATGATAGGTCTTTTTTTTTTTATTTTCATCTTTATCCCTCCTTACTGCCTCCGGTGCCCCCTCCTTCCGTCCGCTCATGTCCCCCCGGTACCTACCTTCAGGGATCTGCCCCTAGAGTGCCCAACCTCCTCTCCTTTTGCACATTGGGGTCTGTCCTATCGGTGGTCCGGGCGGACTTAGGGCGGACTTCATCTAGGGCTACCGGAGGGTATTTCCGGTTTTCTCCCCTGACGTCCCCGCTCCCCCAGGACGCCTTGCGCTGGGGCGTGCGTCCCGAGTGGTGGCGTGTAGCCACGCCAGACCCTCATCTTGTGAGCGTCCCCCTCCCGACTCCGACAAGCAGGCCGCCTCCACCCCTTCCCTCTGCGGTGCTTCCACCGGCTATGGAGAGTGCAGGCGATCTGCGCTCTTAATAACCCACCCTGAGGAGGCATCCGTTGGGACGCTCAATCCTCCCTCCCCCGGCCGACCCCCGATGACCCGAGTCCGTTCCCGAACCCGGGTCGCCGGCGTGGTACGAGGTGTGGCGTCTAGCGCCTCAACCCTCAGCGCCACCGGGCCGGATGAAGTATATGATAGGTCTTGGACTGCTTTTAGAAAAAGACCCGTGTTTTTGCGGGAAACTGATTTTTCACAAGCTAAACGGAAATTCTGATTTTAAGTCAGAATTTGGGAACAAGGAGTTCACTCTTCAACATGAACCATGAATTATGAAAAATGACACTCAGAGACTGACTTTTACTTCCAACAAATCTTGTGTTTCCAAAGAACTTTTCTTCACTTACACAGAGAGAAGATTATTCTCAAAAAGGAATTTTTCTGGACTTTGAAACCTCAGAATAAGGTATTGTTTAGAACAATAGTATATAATGTTTTCTGAAAACCATTCAGTGTTATTTTTGGTATTATCTGCAGTACAAAGATCTTCAAAACTGTAGAATTTACTGTGTTGTTTTTATTTTTGTAAATTTTTAGGGTGTTCTTATCAGCTCTGCCTGTGGTCTGATTGTGTGAGCTAACATTTTACTGGAAGGATTTTGCAAAGACTGTACACTTTGTTAACGAAGATAGTGACCACTCGGCTGTCCTACAAAACTACTTAGGCAACAGGCTGCCAGTGGCAGTGGTGGGATTCAAACCCAATAGTAGTACAGAGTCAAGGGGACTCAAAATTACAGTTTCCACCCTTCCACTGGGAAAAAGGAAGGCTGGTAATGCTTCCTGAACCCTCCACTGCTCATAAGTTCTGTAAAATGTGGGGATCCTCCATGCAAACTGGAGGTCCTGCCAAGCTCCTGAGGTCAGGCTCATGACAATGGGTACCACTAGACACCAGGGCAAAGATACTGACAAAGCAAAAAAGGATTTTTACCTCATGAAAAGGGATCTTTTTTTGTGACTCATGATACAAAACAGAGTCTTTGCTTGTGTCACAAGTCATGAAAAAAGACATAATCTTAAGAAAACAACATTTCAATGTAATTTCTACACCATTTAAGTGCAGAATCCAACCAAGGGGGTCCTGATATGCAAACTACATGTGTTGGTCCCTCTCAGTAATGCAATTGTTGTGGTTTTATAAATTTGGATTTTTAAGGAAAAATGGAGAACAAGATGGCAGCCATGCAAATAACTTCACAAAAAGCCATACAAAAAGGGTTCCCATGCAAAAGCTTCAGAGGGTATTTTAGGGGTGAAGACTGAGTATGCTCAGAACTCAAATTTCTAAAATGAAATAACTCTGGAATGGATCAATATTTTTTCACCAAGATAGCAAAAAGAACTTCAGTGGGCCAAGCCCTTTCTATCCTGAAATTTTCAGACCAAAATTCCAAATCGTCTGGGTGCAAAATGATGATAAAAAACAAAACAGCTAAAAATAGCATTTTTTTTTACATTCTTTCACTATTCGCATCTTGGAATCTGCACATCTGACTGGAATGAAACTTGGCACGTCATGAGATCTACAACCTAAAAGATTAATAATAACAATAATAATAATAATTCGTTATTTGTTATGTGCCTCTCAGGCATCAAGGCGCAGTACAATAAAAAAAAAAAAAAATTAACAGATTCAGCCACATAATAAATACAATTCAATAAATAGTACATCCATAAGCTTTTTCCCAGAGAAAAGATTTCAGAGCCTGTTTAAATCTCCCCATGGTCGTGCACTCCCTAATCCAACAGGGTAGAGAATTCCAAAGGGAGGGGGCTGCAAACATAAATCCATGGGCCCCAACAGATTATAAAGTCACCCTTGGAATCTCTAGCAACCCCTTGTCAGCAGAACGAAGTGATCTCACAGAGTGGTAAGAATCAGGAGTTCTTTCAGGTAATCAGGGCCCAGTTCATGCAGGGCTTTAAAAGTCAGTAAGCCGACTTTGAAGGTGATCTGCCACTGAACTGGCAGCCAGTGCAGTTCCCACAGCACCGGTGTAATATGGGAGGATCTAGGAGATCACACCAACAACCATGCTGCAGAATTCTGCACCAGCTGCAAGCGGTGGATTTCAACCCCCGGAAGCCCAAAGTAAAGAGAGTTGCAATAGTCAAGGCGCAAGGTCACAAAGGCATGGATTAAAGTTGGCAGATCACCAGACGGAACAAGGTGCTTGATCCTAGTGATGTTTCTTAGATGGTAGAAAGATGTCTTAACCAAGTCTGACACCTGAGGCCGAAGTGTCAGCCCAGCATCCAATATCACCCCCAGGTCACGCACCTGTTCAGAGACCTGTAGCTCGACAGCCCCAAGACACAATCCAGATGGGGAGCCAGCCACTGGACCCCCTATCCGGTGATCCGGATCCAATACCAACACCTCCATCTTCCCTGAATTCAACTTCAACCAACTGGACCTCATCCAATCCTGGATTTCATTGAGGCAGCTATTAAATACCGAAACAGCTCCCTCCTGGTCGGGGGGCAAAAGATAGGTATAGCTGGGTATCATCGGCATAGCAATGAAACTGCAGACCATCCTGTCTCACAATGTCTCCAAGGGGAAGGATATACACCGCAAACAACATGGGGGACAAAATAGAGCCCTGAGGAATCCCACAAGCCAGAGAGGTGGGATCGGAAGAAAAGACCCCCGAAACCACCCTCTGAGTTCTTCCAGTGAGGTATGAGGTGAACCATCTGAGGACCACCCCAGAAAGCCCACAAATATATCTCAAGTGCTCAAGCAGGACACCATGGTCAATGGTGTCAGATGCTGAGGATAGATCTAATAGTACCAAAATGGACCATTTTCTCTGGTTTCTCGCCATCAGGAGATCATTGAGCACCCAAACCAGTGCAGTCTCGGTACTGTCCCTCTTTCAAAAACCTAATTGCAGCGGTTCATAGATGCTATGGATGGTCAAATGGTTCTCCAACTGGGCTGTTTCTACTTTCTCCATCATCTTCCCCACAAAGGTGAGATTCAAGATAGGCCTTTAGTTGACAAGACAGTCTGGGTCCAATGAAGCTTTCTTCAACAAGGGTATCACCACCTCCTCTTTCAAGGAACAAGGGATATTCACCCAAGTCAAAGGAGCACCAGATTATCTGTGATAGAACCAGGAAAATGGCCTCCCCACAACCCAAAATAAGGGATGTAGGACCCGTATCTAAACTACAGCATGTAGGGCGCATCCCTAGGACAATCCGCATAACATCTATGATTTCCAGGCGGTAGAAGGTACTCCAGGAAAACAAAGGGGTAGCGACCAAGTCCTGATCATTAGCAACTCGCATAGAATGTATCAAGAGAATCTCTGACCTAATGCCCATCACCTTATCAGCGAAGAACTGAGTAAGCTCATCACACTGTAATTGAGAAAACTCTCTTCGGAGCTGCAGACAGATTGGGTTGCACAATCTGTCCACGGTTCTGAAGAGTTGAGCTGGTCGGTTCTGGGCTGCAGAAATTTCCCTGGACAGAAATTCTGACTTCTTAAGAGAAATTTCTGACTGATAGAATTGATAATGTTCTAGTAGTCTAAGATAATCGGCATCCAGGCCAGATTTCCGCCAACAACGTTCTAACCTGCGTCCTAGTCGCCGCAACTCCCTCAAGGCCCCATCAAACCAAGGTGCCCGAGGTCGAAGGGAGAGAGGGCGCACACAAACTGGAGCAACAGAATCCAGGGCAGAGGTGATGGCATTATTATAGGCCAAAACCAATGCCTCTTGATCATTACAATGCACAGGAAATTGTGATAGGTCAAGGACCGCAGTAAGGCCATCGGAAGTAATATTCTGCAAAGGGCGGAACTTGACCATCTCCACAGGGGTCAGCCTGTAAGGTGGGATGCCAAAATTGGATCTCACAGTGTAATGGTCGGACCATCTGACTGGTTGCACCCCCATGTCAGAAGCCTCGATCCCCAGAAGGAAGACCGGGTCAAGGGAATGGCCAGCTTTATGTGTAGCAGTGGTAACCACCTGTGTTAGGTCCAGTGAATCCATCAACTGGAGGAAGTGTTGTCCAAATTGCGAGAGTTCATCGTCGATCCAGGCATTAAAATCACCCAGAACCATCAGTCTGGGAGACTCAAAAGCCAGGTTGACGATGAAGTCCGCTACTTCCTTAAGGAATTGCTTCCCATCTCCGGGTGGACAGTAGATGAGAGCAATTCGATAGCCCACACCTGCTACAACAGCACATTCAAAGGAGATGGCCTCCACAACTGGAACACTAGTGAGTGCCAAGTCAGTCTTAAAACAGACTGCAACCCCCCCCCCATGATTCAACCATGGGCGATGTATCACCGTATACCTGGCTGGAATTACAGCCTCCAATATTGGGCCTGCATTATCATCCAGCCAGGTCTCAGTGATGCAAGCCAGATCTGCCGAACCAACAAGATTGAACATCACAGAAGTCTTGTTCCGGACAGGTCTAGCATTGCACAACAGTGCCCCGGTTTGACAAAACTCCTGAACTGCCCTGGCTACCTGCCCATCACCAATGATGGTGCCCTTAAGTATGGGGACCAAACAAGACGGTCCACGCTCAAAGCTCCACTTTGCCCCAGGTTGTCTCCTTGGCTTAACCACTCCTATGGGAGCACCCCACTCCTCCAGCCTCCACTGTTCACTCCCCCCATCCCATCCCCCCCTACGGTCAATACCTAAGGCACGACAACGTTGATAAATAAAGAAAGACAAAGGAGCGGGAAGAAAAGTGCGGAGGGAGTGAAGGACGGAGGCTGAATAGTGCATGACCGGGGGGGGATACAGGCAAACATACATCCCAGGTAAGTACTGTAATATCATACCCCTTAAAATCCATCACACTTGAGGTTCACCTCCCGTCACTCCAGAAATACCTAAAAACCAGATAACAACTAACAATGACTTAACTTCTTATCATACCCTAAATTACCCCACTAAAACAAAAAATAAGAAAACAAACCCACATTAACAAACAAAATAAAACAAAAAACAATAAAAATATAAGGAGAAAAGTTTCGTAATCCACCCCCAGGTTAGTCTCTCACACTAAACTAAGCGGAGGGTGAAATTACAGGTGTTCACTGTGCCCTCTCACTGCCTGAACTAATTTCCAAATATAAAAGCTTGATGACAGGGAAGGCACAAGCTGGAGATACATAAAACATAAAAGTACTTGCAATCTGTACAGGGACCAGAAAAACAAACACATTAAATCCAGTCAAACAGAAATATAAATGTTCATGGTGCCAAAACAAGGATGCTATGAAGTCAAAAAATTGAAAACGAAATAGTCAAACTTCGGAAAAGTCAACCAGGATCCTCCAGGGCCCACAGATATCTTCAATTGCAGAATAAAGGGAAATATCTCAGGAGATCAGTGGCATACCACTACAAACGCGGGCCAGGCCAGCCCTCCGACTGACCACCCCACAAATCTAAGGAAGAGGAACAGAACATCAGACCAGTGACCAGCCCCCCTCCCCAACCCTGTGGGAGCCAAAGACCCCCGAAATCCCCAGTAGCCTCTAGTAGCCCACAAGTCAAAGAGTAAACAAGGACAAAAGCCAGTACCGAAAAAGGCACCACTAAACAATCCAGGGTTGATAGAAAGTAAAAGAAATATGAAGCAGTCCAATTTGAACAGCTCCTTTACCAGGGCAAGTTTCAGTTAAATCTCAGGTAAGCAGATCCAACTGGCCACATCTTCTTTGCTTCGACAACAATCCTTGCTTAACACAACTCCAAAATCCAAGAAAAACTGCTTCAGAGGCACCCCGATAATTCCACAGTTTGACCTAGGCTGCCAACTCCCACACCAACGTAAACCAGTGCTCTAATCAAAGAAGCTGAAACAAATCACCGCTAATGCAGTTAGACATAGCACTCCCTCCAGCGCAAGTCCCACAAGCAGTCCAATGATCCACCGTCACAGTGGCCGACTCACACCTCCAATTCTATAATGAGCAGGTCCCAACTAAAGTGATTGCAGACAGGACCCAAAATAGCAGGCAAAAACAGCAGGTCCCGACTAAAATCCCATCTGAGGAGAAAGCAAGCAGGGCATTAACTGACCAGCGTTTACCGACCTGGAAATAAAGACAACCGGAGATAGATCGCGCTATGCCATCTGATGCACTTGGCCCCCGAATTTCAAAAACAGTAGGATTGCGAGAAGAAGAGAAGAGTAGATTCTATAGTCAGGGACTGCCTGTTGACACATAGTACTAGGATGGGAAATGAGAATTTTAACAGATCTACTAAGTACTTCATTACCACATTTTCACCTCAATCATATTTGGTAAAATATATTATTTTGCCTAATTGGCATATTCTAGCAACTGATAAGAGACTTGAACACATGGTTAAAAATACACCCCTAATAGTACACAATAGAGGTACCAACGTAAGAGATCCTTTGGTGCAAAGTACCTACTGAGACTTTCCCATAGAAAGAAACAGGTGTTTGAGATAAAAGCGACCTGTGGAAACTTTTTACTGTGGACATTGTAGTTTTTGCAAGTACATTTTGGTAGGAAAGCAAGGGATCCTGCTACAGTACTAGATATGAAATTCATGATTTTGCAACATGTAACATCGTTAACATTGTATACTAGGCTACATGTAAAAAGTTTTCATAATTTTATGTTGGCAAAATGAGACACAAATTGAAAGATAGAATCAATCAGCATATAAGGAGTATTGAAAAGGAGATAATGTAAGTGCTTTAGCTCAGCTTATTGGTTTGTATGGGAAGGACCATATATTTCATTTCCAGATGATCCAAAGTGTATATGAAAACATTAGAGGTGGAAGTCTAGATAAGAAATTGCTCCAGAGGGACACGTTCTGGCAATATAAACTTAGATCATATATTTTGACAGGTTTAAATGAATATTTCCAGCTCTCTCCATTCCTGAATGATTGATTGATGCTGCAGATTGAAAGATTTATTTTGACTTCTGAAAATAATTTGCATTCTAACAATTGATGTTTATCTAATCGAATATTGATTATATAATTGTATGTAGAAATCAATGAAAAACTTAATGATATGAATTGTATATGAGAATTAGTTCCCCACCCTTTTCCTTCCCGCCTCCATTCCCCTCCCCCCCGCACTCCTGAGGTGGGTTGTTATTAATTCTCCTTTTATTTTACCTTGTTGATCAATAACTACAAACCCTCCCTCCTTCCCTTTCCCCCTTTATTTTTCCCCCCTGTGCATCCCTCCTTTTCCCTCCCCTTCCCCTCTTTCCTTTCCTTTTCTGGTCCTTTCCTTTTCAAATCCCCTCTAATTTCCTTCCCCACAATACTTTCTAACCTTTTTTCATTCTTTTTTCATTGTATCTAAATGTGTATGAACTGATCACATTTTTAAGATTGTACATATTGTAGACATTTATTGTTGTTATTTATTATTCCTAGTGATTGTTCTTGCACATCTGTGCTTTTTCATGGCTGGTTGCTAAATTATGTGATTATTAACTAGTGCACTGTGGTTTTAAGATTAGGCACTATAAAAGAGGTTACCATGCAGCCATACCTTTAGTTTAAAAAAAGCTCGAGAAACATGAAAACATTTGAATTTTGGGAGAGGCATCAATTTCAGCTCCACTGATGGTGCTAGCTGTGTTTTAATATTTATTAATAAACAGACTTTTATTTGGAGCAACAAGTTTCTTGGTGCTTGATTGAGCAGTGACTGGGAAGCTGAATTCTTCAGGACTGCAAGATCCCAATAAAGTGACCGGCATAGCCCTTCTCTCGCCTCCTTGGATGGCTGCTGTATGGCTGTCAGTGGCATACTATATGTGTACCACTGACAGACTGTACAGTGGCCAGCAGAGGAGCTGAGATGAGGGCTATGTCAGTCACTGTATCAGGATCCACAGGTCATTGCTGGTCACACTGGTGAGAGGGTGGGTGTGGTGGGTGGTTTGTGAGTTGGCAGGATACTTGGGGGTAATGGACCAACAATGATTAAGTTTATCTATGTCAACAGGTGATCAGAGGGATAGGGGAATGCATAAATACCAGAGATAACACCACATAATAAGGAATAGGTGATCAGTGGCTTGAGGGTGCAACTAGACCAAAGGGATTGCATTTTTGAATGTATGAGGGGTGATGGGGGGGTGCCACTAGACATCAAGGACTGCACTATAGAATGTATGATGGATATTGGGGGGGGTCTGCCGCTAGACTCAGGGAATGTTTCAGGCACTCTCAGGATGGGCACAAATGGGCTGTTTCAGACTGTGGAAATGAGCCTGTAATGGGCATTCAAATGGTCCCTTAGCACTTTGCTTGCCCAATTAGCTCATCTGCGTATTGTGTGTGAATATAGCTCACTGGGGTCTTGGCACTATCTGTTATTAGTACTGGTTTTATCTGTGGGCTATATACAACCCAGGTCTGTATCAGGTCAGTGCAGTTTCAATTAACACTGCTGTGACATCATCTGCTATTCATACAGATGGCACTGGTCCACTATCCAACTGAATATAGCAACCATTGGGTCTGGTGTTAGTGCAAGTGCCATGCAATTTTTTGTGCTATGCTTGTACTCCTTTTTCAGTATCTGGATCTTCATGTCTAGTATTTTCATTAATCAGATCGATCAATAAATGTATTAACCCTCAATCAATATCAGTGAAATATACAAAATAAATATAAGATGTGGCACAGTAGAAAATCAGGATGTTTATACAATATCAATTAAAGTAGCCAAACACATGAAAGCTTATTGTTCAGTAATTCATGAGTACTGGTGTGCGAAGTGCCAAAAGAAAAAAACAGCTTTAAACAAATCACACACCATATGCACAATGCACAGCAGATCACGTCTGTGATTAATTTAAGCACCTTATAATGATTTAGCTAAGAGACTAGAGAGACACCCAGAGAAAGCCCCTGCACTCCCTATTTAAAATGGCACCAAAGTTAGCCTCCACATGGTCTACTTGCAGTTCCATTACCAAATGATCTGCAGTCACATGGTATGTTGTTTACTTCTAGTCTCATTCTGGATTTGATTGAGAACTTTGCCTGGGGCCATGAGAACCTCCCTAGCAGAGTTCTCAATTCACAACTTTGCAAAGTGGAACCCACTTCAGAAAGTGCCACCTCACCATGTGATTAACTTGACAAAGTGGCAGACCTTCATGAATTAACTTGTGAAGTGAATTTTATGAACTTCATGCATCTCTACAGTACTTGAGAGCAGGAAGCAGAGGGTTGTGGTGGATGAGGTGTACTCCTAAGTGAGAAGGGTTACTTAGTTGTGTTGCCCATTGATTATTCAGGTGTCACTGTTGTTCAACATTTCTGTCCACAATCTAGAAGCTGGGGCTCTAGAAAACTGCTTAAGTTTGCTTATTAACCTGCAAGGATGGATGAGTCCCTTGAAGATGGGGACAAATGTCAGGAGGGCCATAACAAACTGACTGATTGGTCTAAATCCGGGAGTCTCAGATTCATTGAAGCCAAGGTATTTCATATGGGGAGAAAAATGGAGCAATGATGTACTCACTGTGTGAGGGTCCACTAAACGCAGTGAAAGAGGAAAGGGCTTGAAATTATAATAGACAATGATGTGATGCATGACAAGCTGTGTGTTGCTGCTGTCAAGATGGTCAGCAGAATTATGGGATTAATTAAAAGTGGAGACCAGCCAGGGCAAGGGAAGTTATTCCTGGCACTTAGATCCAGACCATGCCCCTCCCGGAAAGATATACATAGTTCTGGGCTTCCTAGTATAGAGATTCTTTATGACTATTTGGGTCACTTCTGAAAAAGAGGTCTTTGAGCTCCAGTGAGATTACCCAGTTACTAAATTCCAGTAAAAGGACACTGAGGCAGTGAAGAGGGTGCAATGCAATTGTCACCGGAATTATTAGGGAGATGAAAAACAAAGGATATGAGGAGGGGTTGGTGACCAGTATAAACACACCAAAGAAAATGAGTATAAGTGGTAAAATGTTGTTCGTTTTCTTCAAACTCTAGATATTTTAATTGTAGCAATTTCTTTCATTGACAGTATCAAACAAAAGCTACTTTTTATCCATCACATTATTTATGGGAACAACTATAGAAAACTGTTTTTAATCCTTTTAATAACTTCATCGTGTTGGCTTTGAGCAGTTACCAAAAGCAGCAGCATTCACAGTGCTGATTATGTATGCAGTTCATGTTAAGGTTCAGCAACTCATTTGTCAACCATTTCATTGTTTCTGAAATCACTTTTGCAAAGAATGGCAGCAAAAGCCAGTTTCTGTTCTCAACCCACTTTATTTATGACTTCAACTATGAGACTGAAAGCATGAGTCACTGGCTTTTATAAATATACACTAGTTAAGAATCTTTGTGCTGTTAATGTCAACAGACACAAGGTGCTGGAATAATACCATTTTTATTATTTCTGTAATTTGATCATTTCTACATCAGACTTTACTTTCTGCTGTCAATGAAATACTGATGATTTTTAGCAAATGTTGACACTTTAATAAACATTTCAACTATTTAAAAAAAGTAAAAAAAATAATCACTGTTCACCAAATATTGCTTGCTTGTTAGATGGTAAACATAACATTTTCAATATGGCAGATTAACAAATGGATTTTGATGTGCATATAGTTAAATGTTTAATAATTCATGTATAAAGTAGCTTATAAAATGGCATAAGAAATTCTAGAAATCTCACTGGCCAAGAGACATCAGTTGACCGTATATTACATCTCTATATAGGCACAGTCATCCTGGTCCTAAACCACATCTCACAATAAACAAATCAGTCCTCCTGCAACCAGAACTATCTTCCATCAGTCTCCCTAGATCCAAAACTGATTTTCCATCACAAACATGGCTGCTACCTTTACACTGTAAAAACTTTCAACTGAGTCCTAAAAATAAAACTACTTTGAATAAAAAATAAAACAAATTATTTAAATATTTTTTTCCTTGATCATCACACTCTTCTTACACACATAAACAAATTAGAAACAATAAGTATTGTTTATAGTTTTCATTACAACTGTTTCTTTGCTGGTGGTGTGGCTTGGATGCCGAGGAAGATGGCCGCTTAAACCGCCGGCTTGATCCCCAGCTTTTAAAATCTGTTCTATCCTGCAGGCATTCAGGGACCCCAACCCTCTAAAGGTGGTCAAGTGATACTGTAGAGCTTCTTCTCAGTTTGGCATGGGTTCTATAGTGTCTAGTGATCTGGTTTTTAGGTCTGCAGCGCCGGCTACCATGCGACCCGCCTCTGCTATGAAAAGGCCCTGAAACTCCAACCTAGAGTTGCGGCCACCTCACTACTGACTCCTTGGCATTGGCCATCTACCGGGTTGAACTGTAGGAATTCGGAATCTGTTTGGGGAATGAGTTTTAATCCTTGTTCTGCCTGCAAGCCTTGTGGAACTCCCCCAGTCCAGACCCAGTTCCTAAGGATGTACCTCCAATTGATGTCAGCGCCTCACTGCAGCACATCGCAGCTATGTTAGAAACCCTCCTAATGAGGGTAGACACCATTTCTGCAACTTTATCTGGCATGGTGGCTGAAGTGCATACACTTAATGACAAGCTAAACATCACAGAACAATGGACAGATGACCTGGAAGCTAGTCAAGCTAAAATACTACGCCATCTAAAAGACCAAGATGAAAAGCTGGACATCTTATGGAAGCATGCAGAAGACCAGGAAAACAGGGGGTGATGCAATAATATCAGAATCCTCAGAATACCGGAGGGTTCCGAAGGCCAAAATACAGAGAGATTCCTTAATGAGGAGATCCCTAAAATACTGGGAGATAGATAGCAACGGCCTGTTGAGGTGGAAGAGCCCATCATATACCTAGTGGCCCCCTATCATCTCATGCCTCCCCCAGGCCCATTATTGCTTATATCCTGTGATACTCCATGAAAGAAAAGGTTCTGAGGGCAGCCCAAGACAAGGGTGAACTGTTGTGACATGGGGTTAAAATTTCTTTCTTTAGAGACTTCTCTGCCGAGGTGGCTGCCCGAAGGAAAGCCTTCCTACCAATCAAGAAAATGCTGGCAACACAGGTGTTTAAATATGGGTTTAGAAACTTGGCCTACCTCTATGTGTCCTGAGAGGGAAGGGATATATTAGCAGAAACTTCATGACAGATTGAGGAATGGGCCTCCAGGTACTGGGCCCAGCTATCTCTGAATACTACAACACCCAAGAGGCTATGGACTCCGGGACCTTGAACAAGGAACAGGAGGAACATATCTCCCAGTAATGGATGCAGGGAGGGCTACAATTCTAGCTGGACAGTGCCATAATTAAATACTTCCCCCAGGTCTCCTCCTCATTTAAAGCTACCCGGCACAGACAACGACCACAAAGCAGCACAACAGTGGACAGCAGATCATCCCTCTCCCTCTCTACCACAGTGGAGAGCATCCCAAATCACCCAAATATGCCAATGCTTGGTGAGTGACCAGGGATCTCCCTCCAAGGGCCCAGGGAGAGCACCACTGGCTAAGCAGACCAAGGATGAGTACCCTTGCCTGGATCAATCGGAGGTTCAAGACATCCCAGATGACCTACTTATGGAAGTGGCCGAAAATGCATCCTGGGCGGACTCTCACCCTGACCTGGCAGATTATTAGGACATCTCTAATGCTCCGGTGAAGCCTGGACTGTTAAACTTTGCAGAGGCCTTGTCTCAGGACATCTCTTCTTGTATAACAAAGCCCGCTGCAATTGAGGAGCGAACCCCGAATGACTGATCGCAATAAGTCTGTATCTAGTTTTGATTTTCATGGGTACCACCCAGTGTTGTTATTTGGGGACAACATTGGGCTTGCTCAATGGACAAGGCTCCCCCTTCTTTCTCAGCTGGCAGACTGGAGGGACCCCAGAGGAGGCTCAATCTCAACCCTGAGGCTCTTTGATCAGTGGCTTTGTGCGTCGCCAGCCTGTTACAGCCTTCTTAAGGGCCAACCTCCCTGATACCATGGGAGACATGGGGGTCTCCTATCTCATCCTCCTCCCCCCTGAATAATTAAGTGGCTCCAACCATGCTAGCTGACTCCTTATACTTTATGGTCCAGGCAGTAATTAATGCAGGGCCATGGGAGTCCACTAAGGACACGGCACTTAGCCTCGGCCTACACACTAGCATGTGGCCAACCTGCATTGTGGGTTTTGTTTAACCTTGATTATTACTATCTGTGGCATAGAGCAACAGAACACCTTCCCTCTCCCCCTCTCCCCCTTAAGCCCTTTCCCTTTTCCCTGAATATGTTATCTTGGTATATAAAGCTGGGGATGGAGTTATATGTTGTTAGTTGGGTTATCTCCATTTTCTTCCATGTAGGTGAGCACCATCGAGCACTGAGGTTTATAACGGGACTCCCCTTCGACACACATCACTGCACCCTATATGCGGCAGTGGGATGGACATCACTAAAGTTCAGGCGCCACAGAAATGCCGCTCTCTGGACCTATAGAGCCATCTCTAATAAGCTGCCTTACTATATCTCCTGCTGTCTTTCCCTGAGTATAATTGGGAAATATCGTTATAGTTACTCAACTATTACACTTAAAGTACCCAAAGCAAAATCCCGCTTGAGGGCAGCCATAAGCGTGCTACCTACCTTATGGAACGATCTACAAAAATCCTCAAATTAAGCACTCTAATCGGTATAAATGCTTTCAAGATGCTTTATTTCCATACAATCAGAGAAGTATGTAACTGCTTCACCCACTCAGACCCAGTACTGGTATATAGCCACGCCTAGACCCAGTTTTAAGTACTGACCCCCAGCTTGCTCCTCACCAGCCTAATTGTTCTCTCTCTTATCCCCCTGTCTTATCAACACTAGGCCCATCCATCCCCTTATTCTTCCTTTCCAACCTTGGATAGGAGCTCACTACCCTGGGTTGTGACATCCTACCATGCCCCGTACTTTATAGCATTCAATCCCGGGGCTCACACATACTCCTTTTCTCCATCCACCTTCTCTACCTCCAGCTTTACCAACTCCTTTCTGTGCACCGTGCCCTCCTAGCCTTTCTCCCAATACTTCCCTTCCTCTCTTCCCCCCTGCCTTCACCTCTACCTGGTGTATATTTTATTTTTATTTTTTTCTTCTGTTACTTCCTCCTGCAACCTTAGATAACCTGCTTTATCTTCCTATAGACACTTCTATGTATGTAAATACCGTGTAATCTGTACAATATCTGTATAATTCTATGTACATATGAACTTCTTTTTCTTCCTCTCTGTAAAGAGTATTATCTGTATTGCCTTGTAAATACCTGTGTTGACCTGTATATACAATTGTTCATGCTCCACCCAGGTCCATCTTGCAAATGAGCTTCTGCTCAATGATGAACGCCTGGTTAAATAAAGACTTGATTGATTGATTAAATAAAGACATGATTGATTGATTGATTGATTGAGGTGAAAGGTCAGCGTGGCTGTGTGCACCTCTTCAATAGTGTGGAGGCCTGCACCTCATGCATACACAAGTTCACCTTTAGTTTAGTGCTTGTTTCAGTACTCATAGTCTAAGTCTTTATTGTTAAAGAATTAAGATTACTTATCCCACCTCGTGGGGTACGGTTATATTCAAACGGTTATAGCTACACTTATTTTTTCTGCTTGGTTATTTTGGCTGAGTGTTTCATGTTTTAACTTGATTGTTCTACTTTTGTACCAGGTTACTATAGTAATATACACCTACTGGACAGATTACTCTCCCACCTTGCTTAACCAACCCTCCCTCCTCTATCTCAGGCATTCCACGGCTCCTGCTTCTCTACTCTTTCTGGACATGGGTGGTGAGTACCTGCACATTATTTAATCCTCAGAACTATGATGCAGAATACCAATGCAGGTATAAAACTGGTATCATGGAATGTAAAAGGCCTAAACCACCCAGTCAAATGATCCATGGCCCGTAGACATCTACACTCCTTGCAGACAGATATTGCACTCATCCAGTAGACTCATCTCACTGCAAGAACTGTATCATGGCTCAAAAGGGCATGGGTTGGTAATGTCATAGTGATTTCAGCATCAACCAAGTTTAAAGGGGTGGCTATTCTGATAGAAAACAGGCTCATGGGTACAGGAGCAGATAGTCTCCGATGCTCAAGGTCGCTGGATTGCGGTCTGCTTCTCACACCTGGAAGGACACGTGGTGCTAACGAACATATACAGTCCAAATGTGGACAATCCCAAAATCTTGCTGGACTTAAACAGGGCCATAGAGACCTTGGCTGCCGATCACCTGCAGGTACCTATTGTACTCAGTGGGGACTTCAATCTTACCCTGGACATTTTTATCGAGAAATCTAAACCAACCCCTCAGGTGCATCCTAAAGCGGTGCTGGCCCTGCAGGGAGTTATGGCAGAGTGGGGCATGACCGACGTGTGGCACAGAGATCACCCATCATAGCGCAATTACTCCATTTTCTCATCTGTCCATACTACATATAGTAGGATTGATTTCTGGCTCGCCAATGCCTCCACGGCCTGAGATATCACCTGTACTAGAATATATGATATCCTAGTCTCAGACCATGCCCCAGTATCCTGTCTCTATACCCCCTCTGGACAGAGTGGCTCAGGGACCAGATGGCAATGTAACCCCATATTCCTCTGCAGCCCTCAGTTCCGGTCCGTAAGGGAGACAGCCAAAGATTACTTCTCACTGAACCACGCCACAGATACATCTGCTGCCATGGTGTGGGAGGCCTTCAAGGCCGTGTGGCGAGGTCAAATCATTGCTTACTCAGCACAAAAAAATAAAACTAGAAGGGCGGAGTGGACTACCCTGCAATCCAAACTGCTCTCACTAGAAGCCAGATTTAGGGCCTCTAATGCCCACAAGCCCGACTCGGCACTTCTCAGGGAAATTGCTGGGTTGAAATACCACATAAACACTATGCTGCAACAAAAGGCAGTGTGGGAGTAGATCAGGTCCAAACATGCATACTGGGGGGGGGAAGGGGGAAACTTATGGCATTTCAGTTAAGGAAACAACAGGCTGCCTCCCGTATTCATGCCCTTAGAAACACAGGAGGCCTTGGGGTCACGAACCCCCCAAAAATCAATGAATGTATCCAAGACTTCTACCAGTGCCTATATCAATCGCACGCTACCCTAGACCCCAACCAAATGAAATGTCAACTAGCAAACTTTTGTGCTGCCGCTAACACTCCCCAACTACCTGATAATATGAGACAGGCATTGGATAAGCCACTCACTGAAACTGAACTCCTGAATGCCCTAAACCAACTGGCTAAAGGTAAATCACCTGGACCAGATGGTATGACCACAGAGTTATACCAAGTTATAAGTGCAGAAATCAGCATCCCTCTCCTCTCGGTGTTACAGGAGGTGCATGTGACAGGCATCCTTCTCCCTACCATGCGAGAAGCCCTAGTCACTATCCTTCCCAAAAAATCAGACAACCCCCTCAGTTGTGCTAGCTACCACCCAATTTCCCTTATCTCAGTGGATAACAAAATTGCACCTAAAATACTTGCCACTCGATTGATAGAGGCCACTCCCTATATTATACACCCATCCTAAGTTGGTTTCACCAAAGGAAGGGCTGCTGTGGACAACATCAGGCTTGTCCTAGACCTAAAATGGTTCACAATGCACTCCCAAAGTCCAATGGCAGCAATGGCGGTAGATTTTTCTAAGGCCTTCGACTCAGTGGAATGGTCATATCTCCATGAAACACTCCAGCTATATTGGTTTGGCTCGTACTTCAGACAATGGATCCAAGTGCTGTATAATGCCCCTCTCACTAAGATTCTAACAAACCAAAATATCTCCCCCTCCTTTCCTCTGCAACGGGGCATGTGGCAGGGATGCCCCCTATCCCCCTTGCCATTCCTGGTAGCTTTGGACCCGCTTACTCGGAAATTACAAGCCTCTGAAAGCATCAAGGGTATACAGGTTGGTCAACATGCATACCTAACTGCCTCATATGCAGATGACCTACTTCTAACTCTAGATTGTCCAAAAAACTGTCTCTCCAATGTATTAGAGACTCTGGGAGAGTTTGCACACTTGTCAGGATTGCAAATCAATCAAAAAAAGACCAGTGTAACCCCTCTTAATGTGGCCTGTACAAACTCTTGCTTGCAAGGCCTGGACCTGACCTGGGCCCCACACAGTTTCTCGTACCTATGTATTATCATTCCATTCAATTGGAAGCTCCTAGAGATAGTGAACTTTGGTCCCTTAATAACTTTGTTAATGGCAGGGGTAGACCGCTGGCACCATCTCAGCCTTTCTCTCCCAGGTAAAGTAGCTGCGATCTGAATGTTGTTACTACCCAGAGTAACATACCTTCTTAATGATCTTCCTATTGCTTCATCAGGTAGGGTGTTCCACCCGATGAAAAACCTGATTTCCTTCTTTCTCTGGGAAGGTAAGACACTCAGATGGAGACACAGCAAAATGTGGACTCACTGGACTAAGGGAGGTCTGGATCTTCCATGGCTGCAGGGATTCCACTAGTCTTATATCTCAGCCCAGGCCACTAAGTGGTTCATCCCCTCCACCTCCTTGCCCACTCAGTGGGTCCAGCTAGAATCTCAATTAATAAGGAATACACCCCCTGTGCTCGCTACTAACCAGTGCTCTCATAAACCTAAGCAGACTAATCCCGATCATGATCGAGAATATAAAGGTGTGGTTTTGACTCATGGCAGCCTCTAACACCACAAAGACATCACAAGCTATATGCCACTCTGGTACATGGTGCTCTAGTGTAACAAACTCTTTACAGTGGGTAATAAGTTGCTTCACTGGCCAATGTGGGAAAGTAAAGGAATACATATCATTCAAGACCTATACATGCCCAACTCCTCCACGTTGATGTCATTCGAGCAGCTTAAGGTCCTGTACTCCCTTCAATCCATGGACTTTTGGAGGTACATGCAACTCCGCAGTGTGGTCCAAGTTCTCAGTGGGACCTATTTAGTGGATCTCAAGTGGCACTTCCTGACTAGGTTACACCCCAAAACCTCCTCCAAAGGTATAACAGGGCACTTCTACAGCACTTGGCGTGAAGCACAACTGGACCATACCGAATCATGCAAAGCCACATGGAATGTGGACCTTCAGGTACCCATTACCTCCAAAACATGGTCTTGATGCCTACTCTTAGCTCACTCCACATATAAAGATGTTTGGAGTCAGCTAATACAACTCAAAATCCTTCTTAGGTGGTACCACACGTCTGCAGCCCTATAGGCATGGGGCATTCTCCCTCACGCAAGGTGTTGGAGATGTCATTATGACCCAGCAAATATTCTACACCTGTTGTGGACTTGTCCGATCCTGACTCCTTTTTGGTCAACCATAGCAATGGACTTTTCTGGTGTACTGGGTCTATCTGTAGACATCTCTTACCCACTGCTATTACTGGGTGACTCTGCTCCTTTGGATTACTTAACAAAACCATATCAAAACTGGCTCCTAGTTGCCCTCCTGGAGGCAAAAAGGCTCCTATTCCTATCTTGGAGACAAGCATCACCTCCGTCTATCTCCCTCTGGCACTCTGTCTTGGCTAGGTTAGCCACCTTTGAAAGGCTCACATATGCCAACAGAGGGAAGTTCACTGCATACTATCAGAAATGGGGAGCATATCTCAACTTCTCCTTATGTAAAGTCCCCCTTCCTCCCCCCCACTCAACCCTCCTGTCTAATGAGACCTCGGGGTGCAAAGACCTTGCAGTTGGACATATCCCTAGGACAGAAGTTGGCTGGTTGCTGGGCAGCTATGACAGCTCCTGCTGGAGCACTCATCTTCTTACTTCTATACCTTTCTTTCTTCATCCTTGTCATGTGACCTCCTCTGGACACTTCTAGTACTCATATTAAGAAACATCTTGTGTATTGGGCTCAACTAATTGTTGTAATCTCGTCTGTAGGTTATGTTGGAAAATCCAAAACTTCATCCATAGGCTTACCTAGCTATTAACTTGACTTATGTAAGGCTACTGAAGGACTGTTATGGATAGGAAGATCTATGTTGTTCTTATATCCTGGCAAGATATATAATACCTGGATTGTTTAAAACACTCTGTATTGCATGTTAAGTATCTGTATTGCTGATGATACATATAGAATAATGCATATGCAGGTGGTTGATATGGAGTTTTTTTATTATCACACATCGAGGGTGTGTAAAAAAAACTCCATGTTAACCACCCTTCATATGTTTTATTTTATATAATAACAGGCTATGATTAATATCAGGCTATGGTGCTAAAAAACCTCTCACATCAGTACAAAACACAAACAGCTCCCACATAACTTCAAATGCAGCGTTTATTACTTCAGGACAAATTTTGCTAAGCGAGAAGTGAACAGAATGGTATAGCATTGTAATCTTCCTTTCGAGGTTTCATCTAGCAGAAGTATCAGGATATTTTCAATACGAGGGAAAGGTTAAAGTTCATTAGACTGCTAAACATTAATAAACCGATAAGATCAGCAGGAGAAAACTTACTGCTTTTAACTAATTTCCCTGTCACTAGAACAAGAGGTAACCAAACGGTTCTCCATTGTACTATTGCTTTAGATGGAGAGTCTCTGTTTTATTTATGCTGCTTTCAGAGTGAACGAACTGCCTGTATGTTTTTTTGCCATTACGGAAGTGTCTCGCGCTGCATGTAAGCTGATTTTTCAATGATTCTCGGCGCGAGGATGTAGAAGTCGTATCAACTCGCAGGTTGATACGACTTTTTTCGTATCAATCTGCGAGTTAATACGACTTTTTAACAAGCGTGAAAACGAGTTGATATTGGCCATAGCCAGTTACTATACTATGATATTGAATAAACAAAAATTATTCTATGATTAAAAAAAAAACAACTGTTTCTTTGTTGACAGTGAAAAATCCCCCTTCCAGTTTTACCATGCTCATTAGGGAAATCTCTTCTGCTTAACCTAACAGTGAGATAATTGAGTCTGTGGCTTTAGAAAAGGCCTGTGTGGGTGTGTGTGTGTATACAGTATGTTGGAAGAGGAACATTCTGCCAGTGGAACTGAGGAGAATTTTGAAGCCCTGTATTCCATAGTAAACATTCCATGATAAACATTCCATTTCTTGAATGTGGAGAAACACAGAGGAAAAAAAAACAGAATGAAGAAAGTAAGCAATAATACTATATTAACAAAGAGAAAAGGTGGTAAATGATTCACCCTGCTGTTTAGCTTTTAGGATAGAGTGAGTAGTTCATGATGTTGTCAGTGATCGTGGCAGTTTTGAACCACACTCATGCTTGCAGCATGAGGGAACCGAGAAGCATCTTTTATGGCTTCCTTTTAGTTTTGTCTACAGAGTGAGGAGAATGAAATAAAGTAAGAGGGCTATGTGTCATACTTAAAAAGAGGAAAACAGCATTTGTGAATTGTTGTGGCTGGCAGAGGATTATGAACCTTAAGTGGGCAGGGAGGCACGCACTGTATAACAATACTTTAATCTAGCACCAATAGGCTGAAGGACTATTTTATGTTAAAAGCACAGATTCACTTACATGTTTACTTATTTAAAAATGTTGTTTTAAAATAAAAAAAACTGCTTCTAAAAATAAAGGGACATATTATAACCACAATAGGATGCTCTGGGGTTGTGGATTACGATGTGATATCCGCACTCCCAGGGACGACCGGCAGTTGGCCTTCGGCCTTGTGCCTAACTACACCCTAGGAGTGCGGTTATCACATCGTAATGCACACCCCATCATGTCTTATTGCTTACATATTCATGCCAACAAAAATACAGTGTTTAGTTAGTCATTGTTCTGTTTAAAAAAATTCAGCCTGCTTAAAATCCTTATAGTGTATGGGAAAGGTTTATTAACAATTGAATTCGGTTAATTGCTATCATTGTTATACTATACTTGTGACATCAAAAGGTTGTTATACTCTCTTGAGTATGTCACACTGATAGTACAACAGCATTGAATGATGTTGCACATGGATAGTAAGAGACATGGCCACGGTGGTGAGACCTGGCCCTGTAAGAGACTGGTGCAGAACAAAAAAAAAATTAAAAGTAAGGAAACACTGCATTAACTGTTGCCAGTACACTATACAAGACAGTGGATGGGCAACAGTAACGAACACCATTTTGTTTTTTGGAAACCTCTTATTTGAAATAACAGAGCATTGTGTGTAGGGGGGTCAGAATATCATTTACTCAGAGTAGCGTGAGAAAGGACATCCATGCAATGGGCAAGAAATGCTAAATTTTTATTTAACTGTTGCCAATACACTATGAAAGATAATGGATAGGCAACAGTTGAACAACAACTCTCTGTTCACATCTTGAGGTTGTCATGAAAACCATAAACCTACCAAGTTTCACTCTTGAGGTTTCCTAAGTTTCAGAAAAAGAGACGTGCAAGAACAAGGGGGCACAATTTAAAGATAGAAGGGGGGTGGTTCAGGGCAATGTGAGGAAGTATTATTTCACAGAGAGGGTAGTGGATGCATGGAACAGCCTTTCTGAGGAGGTTGTAGGGTCTAAAACTGTGGGAGAATTCAAGAATGCATGGGACAGACATAAGGCAATTCTTGTGGGGGGTAGGAAGAAATAGGCTGTTGTTTAACTAGGATCTGCAGCCTATCCTGTAGGTAGGGAAATAGGCAGACTAGATGGGCCAAGCGGTCCTTATCTGCCAACAAAGTATATGTTTCTATGTTTCTATGTCATGACAACCTCTCGATGTGAACAGCATTGTTGCTCATTGTTGTGCATCAATTATCCTCTTTGTAGTGTGCATGTCAAACTGTTGTGTGCATTCTGAAATGCTGTGCAACATTCCATACAGTTATCCTGCACAGTTAAAAGGTCATACACTTATAAAATTCTTGTTCACTCAACACCCAGCTTCCTATTAACTACCTGGTGCCCAACATTGTGCCTTTTAACTTGTAAAAGTCAGTAAAGTTAAATTTGATTGTAGATTAGTTAACACTGGGAGATGATACTGCTATATTAAGCTCTTTCATTTTGATCAGCCTTACTGAAATGAAAGTGCTTCATATCACAGGACTGTCCCCTGGCATTGAATTTTCTATGATAGAAATTACATTTACAAACTTTTATAAGTTAAAATATACAACTCTGGGCACTGGGTGGATAGTAAGCAGCTAGATGTGGGGTAAGATTTTTTTCGATAAATGTGTTTCCATTTCAGGGTTCAGATGACAGCATGGACTTATTTAACTTTGCTCTTAAAGTCCATATGCTGCCATCTCAACTCCTCAATGGAAACACAGCATTGCTGCATATGGTTCTCCATACACTATTCTACATGGTGTGGATTACATTGATAGTTATTGAATATGAACATAGACAGGCTGCTAGTTCAATGGTTTTAATGCAAGGCAAAGGAGGTGGAGGTAGAAGTAGATGGTTCCATGTCATACTGGTGATTGCAGAATAGTGATCACCATTATGGCGAGTTACATCGCTGAAAATGAATTTCAGCAATGCACACTCAAGTCGAGCAGAACTAGGGCGCCTGATACCTACGGGTTGTTTTCTTAATATAGGGGCTGTGCCCCCCTCACCCACTACTTATGCATTCTCAACTTCAGGGGGGTGCATGTCAGGTGGTGGAAAGCTTAAAAAAGGTGAAAGTTGCCTTCTAGCAAAAAAAGAAACCACACCGTGCCAGACCAAAACCCTGCACCCTCCACCTCCTAACCAACCACCCTCCCCACCACGTTAGCAGACCAACTCAGCAGCTGTCTGCCACATGCCCTCCCACATACTATCCCTCCCCTGCCTTTTCCCCCCATGTGCGTATACACACGTACATCCCGTAGCACTATGTCACCCACCCCAGTATCCAGTCCCCCCCCCACCAGGTTGCCTTGAACACAGATGCCGTAATTGAATTGCCATTTTTGTAAGGACCTAGTTGCAGTTGCCTTGTTCATGGATACCTGAAGTAGAGGAGGTAGAACATGAGGAACCAGATGCAGGAGAGGACGATGAAGAACAAGAAGCACTTGAAAGTATGTTGTTAGTTACACCACTGACTATTGGTGATAATGAGTATGATACAGCGGAGTGAAAGCCAACATGGAAAGAGCTGGTAAAACTGAGAAATGTATAACAAAAAGATAAAAAAACAAGAATGTTTCTTTGACAGGGAACTACACAGACCAGCTCTGCACCTAGCCCCACAATCAGCCCCATAGTACAGTACCATCTGTTACTGCATTCTACTGGGCCATCCCAGGGTGGATACTTGGTAGGGGGTTGAGAAAATGAGTAGGTACCTTAGAAAACTTGAGCAGTGGTCATGAGTATGGCAGCTGGGGTTCAGTGGCAAAAAGTGCAAATTCAACATAGAAATCCAGGAGCTGAGTATAACCGGGGTGGGGGGGTATTGTCACTCACTAAGCGGGAAATGTACTTTGGGGTTATAATATCTAACCTCAAAGTCATAAGAAGTGTGACAAGGCAGTGTGCAGGGCCAGTGGGATGCTGGGCTGCGTAGGGAGAGGTATCACAAGCAGAAGGAGGGAGGTGGTATTACCACTGTATTGATCATTGGCGAGACCACACCTGGAATATTGTGCACATTTCTGGAGGCTGCATCTTTGAAAAGACATAGAAAGGGTAGACGCAGTCCAGAAGAGGGCAAACAAAATGGCACAGGAGTTGCATGAGAAAAATCATATGAGGAGAGACTGAGGGATCTTAACATGTACACCCTGGGGGGGTGGCATTATAGAGACCTACCAGCACCTCATGAGGGTGAGCATGGTAGGGGTGAGAAGCCTGTTTCAAATAAAGAAGTGCAACCAAATAAAAGGTCATGCAAAAAATCTAGAAGGGGGGAAATTTAGGAGGGACGTGAGTACATACTACTTCACTGAAAGAGTGGTGGATGCCTGAAACAGCCTCTCATCAGAAGCAGTGGGGGCAAAAACAGTGGTCCCCCAGCAGTCCACTCATGCAACAAAAACAAACAAAAATGTACTTTACAAATGTGATCACAAATCCACTGAAAGCATATTGCAAACAGTTTGGTAGCATGTCTGTGTAAGGCCTACTCGAACATTGGAAAGCAGTGTTCTAGATGGTCATTTAAAATGTTATCATGGCATCTTGTTAACATTCATATCCATTCCCAGTTCCCAGTCTGGTCAGATGGACCATCATCAACAGCAGTGACAGTCAGGTATGGGAAGTAGTAGGATTAGATGATTTGGTCCAGTAATCCAGCCACCATGGCAGCTACAGCAGCCAACCAATGCATCCATTGGTACTAGCAATGTGCTAAACGTACCCCACAAACTACCACCAACAAAATAAACTACACTGCCTGATTCATTACAGGCCTACACTAAACTGCCACTTACGTATCCAAGTTCTGTCTGAATGACACAACTCATTGGTCAGGTGATAGTCCTTAATCATCTGCCATTCTCTATCATAGAAGACACCAGCTTTTAAAGTCTGTTGCACATTATGAAGCTCAAATACACCATTCCATCATGTTTTACATTCTCTAGGCATATTCTGTCCAGAATGTAGCAGCAGCAGTATGCACACAGATAGTGACATCTCAGGCGGGGGGGTATGTGAATTTCACTAATAATAGCTGGAGTAGAAGTACAAACCAAAACCTCATAAGTCTCACCTCCCATTAGACTGGGTCCAAATCAAGCTCCGCCACCATTCCACCTGTCTTTCTCCTCTATCACCTGCCCCTCAGGAGTTATACTGATGCAAACACCTTCACCAAAGCACATCAATAGAGGAACTACCTTATGTAATGTGTTGGTCATGGAGGGAAAACATACTGGGGAAGACATTCTGTAGTTCATATCAATCACTCCGAGATATATGGACATATATTCGTGATCTATGGATGAAAACCTTTGAGGCAGCTAGTGGCAGTAACATACTGAAAGTATTAAATGGTGGGGGATTTTGCTCATGCTCCTTATTTTGCACACATACTATATCTGGTGTTGAATCACGTGACTGACAAACATACACATTTAAAAGAAGCATTTGATGCTCCAGCAGACAAGCTAGATATTTCCACTGAACTCCTCTAAATGCACTGCGCTCCTCTGCCATTGCCAACAAAAGCACAGTTTAATCAGCATTGCATAGTTAAAGATTTGTTCACCAGGTGTAACTGTTTTCTATACAGCAGAAATAATCATGGAACAGTAACCTATGATTCAGCCTATAGAATCCAGTGATGTCCTCTGTAGGCATATCTTTCATGGGTGCAGTTGTGTGTTCTGGAAAATATTGGCCCAATTTTGTGACCATACGAAAAGGCTATGTAAGAGTTCAGTGTTTAATCAGTAACTCTTACAGTGGTCATTCCCATGGTGAGTCTACATGCATGCAAAACACACCATTATTCAGGATCTTCTACAGCAACCCAACAAAGCAAGGCTGCTGGAAGTGGTAGCCATGGTGGCACTGACAGCAGGGGCAAGAATGACATCGATGACAGTGGTGAAGTGTGTAGTCCCATTGCTAGCTCATTTGAATCACTGCAACAGCAGCAGCAAGATGCAACACTCATTAACAAAGTGGAAGAAATGTTTCTGACACAACATATAGAAAGGTTTGATAGAATTAGATCACATACAGTATACTATGTGGTATTGCAACACTGTGGGATCTCAAATATAAAGATGTGTTAATTCTTCTGAATGCAAAGAGTGCATCAAACAGAAAATGTTGCCCAGTACTGTAGAAACATGATGTAGCAGCAAAAAACAGCTTGAAGAAATTGGCAAGAATGTTCACAACCTGCTGGTAGCATTGCTCGTCCTCTTACGCTGACTTCCCGCAGTGCCAGTGCCAGGTGTCTTCATGACAGGGAAGCAGAAGAAGACTTGGACAGTGATGATCCTCACACAAACAAAAATATTTGGAAGGTTTTTAATACTGAATTCTGACACCACGTGGACATGTGGAAGGAAAACCTGGATTAGTTACTGCACCAGAGCACGTAACACAAACTTATCTAACAGAACCACTGACTAGCAGAAACAGTGATCCAATCTATTTCTGGCAAGACAGGCAAGTCAGGTGGCCTATATTGACTAAAATGCTTTTGTATTTTCCTGGATGCACTACATTAGTTACTTCAGAAATATGTTTCAGTACAATTGCAGATATAACCTCACAACATTGCTAGAATCTTGAATTATTAGCTCATCTCAAACCCAGTTACCAATGACCAACTTTAACCATCCATGTGATTATTTCCATATACAACATTGACATCTGTTAGTGTTATAATCCTACCATTATGCTTCCTTGTGGCATGTCTGCCTAGATTCTTCTCATTGGCACTGGCACAGCACAGTGCAGCTAACCACTCCAAGTAGAAGCAATGCAACTCACCTTCCTGATGACTCTACAACAATTTACACATTATTATCATCAACATGGGACATACATTAGGCAATTCTAGTGAGGAGTAGGAGAATGTAGGTGGTTGGTTAACTAGGATCTGCAGCTTATTCAGTAGGTAGGGAACTGGGCAGACTGGGTGGGCCAAGCGGTCCTTATCCACCATCAAAGTCTATGTTTCTACATGTCTATGTAACAAGTTCAGTATGAAAAGCTGTGCCATTGAGCACTCAGAGATAGAGGTGGGTGAAGTGCTCCCACTTTTCTATGAGGAGCACTTCACGTATTATCCCCAAATCTGCGTAGTGCTCCACAATGCAAAGCGAATTACTCCACCTATAAATTTGAATGCGAAGTGCATTGCTTCCAATGGACTTTGCATTACTTCGTCTTGTATTACAGCCTTTCCCTTAATTTTAACTCGAAGTGTCATTGATTTTAATACACTCTGCTTTGCTTCATCTGTTTATTGCTATTTGAGGTGAATTTTGCATTGATTCATGGGATGGCAGGTCACATGGGCTCTATATTGTCATGCACAGCCTCAGTTCTGCCTAGTGTGTATAGTGGAAAGCTGGAAACAGTTTGCTCTCAGAGCTCTGAGAATCAAACCATTGAAAAAGCGTTAAAAAAATCACTTTTAATCCAATTATTGCTTTTCAAATTTAGTACATCGACTGTAGGAAACACTCCTGTGCTTAGATAATCGAGTGTTGATTGTTTTTTGTGTGCATTTTGAATGTTAATTTAGAATATTCAGCCTTTGTTTTGACAGACACTGTTGAAGTGTGCTTTGGGGGAAGGGCGTATCTATGGTGGAGTGAGATTCACATAGGAAAGGCATTTTTTCTAACTGTTTTGTACTAGTAGTGTGTGTTAGTATTTGTGTGTTTATGTACACACAGTAATACTTGAAGTAATTTTTGATAATTATTTTCTGTTTGTTGTAGTGTAGTGCATATTTTCATTCTTTTGAAAAGATTTGTTTATATAATGTACTGCACTGTTAAATTTTCTGTGCATTAGCTGTAGTGAGAGTGTGTGTATGTGTGCCATCAAGTCAGACACATTTTATTGTGCCACCCAGTAATCGTCACACTATAAAATGGTTTCCATCTGAGGTATTTTTTACTGCTCCCTTCTATCTAGCTAATGGACTGCTACTGCAGCGGTCCCCCCAACCCCAAACCATCAAAAGATACAATTTATTTTTTCAATTTTGGATTTGTGTGACCACTGGTTAAGGTATTTTTGTGCCTCTGCGACTGCATCCCTTTATAGCGTGCAATCTGCGTCTGTGTGTTTGCATCTGTTTAGTGCCCAATCTGCATTTGTAAGGTACAGTTGTTTTTGGCTTCCCATCCACCCCAAATTTCAGAAATCTCAATTTGTTGTGAATTTTCTGTGTCATCCCAAAAAATGCCTGCAAAGAGACGTGCATGCAAAGATGCTTCTGCCCATGGCACTGCTACCAGTGGCAAAAGTGGCCGTGAATGTGGTAGTATGCAGCAGAAGTGCATAGTTGATACCAGTAAAGGGATTTCTCTGACTACATTTTTACAGCACAATCATTAGCTTCAATCATGGTTGGAGATGCTGTTGTCCCTGCTGGTGGCAGTGAAATTGCTGATGGCATGAGTATTGCCCCTATTTCAACCTGTGACAACAAATTAACTGGTTTCTCAAATATTATGGAGTCTAAAGCTTAATATGTATAACTTCAAGGAAGGCGGGGACGTGATAGAAACTATCAAGTACTGAAAGGGAATCAACAAGATACAAAAGGGCAGCATCTTTCAGAAAAAGAGATGTGCATGAACAAGGGGGCAACATTTGAAGATAGAGAGGGGATGGATCAGGGGCAATGTCAGGAACTATTTTTTCTCTGAGAGGGTGGTGGATGCAAGGACAAACAAAAACTAATGATCAATGTTATGGTGTAAGAGCAGCAGTTGAAACATGCCCATTATTTGGAGTTGGTGCACCTCCATGCGCTCCAACCACTGCTCCACATTGTCAGTCCAGTGGTTCACATGGCCCAACTCACTCCACATCAGGTCCAAATCAGCATGTGTGGCAGGTATTCGTGCAGGGTTGTCACCATCACCTACAGGTTGTGGAGCAGCCACTAGCTCCATGGCCCACCCCTGCTTGACACCATGTGCAGGTGAAGGCCGTGCTGCCACCTGTTGCCCAGCAGGGCCAGCAGGTGCATTCCTGCCCTGTTTGGCAAGCTTGGCCTGCCAATCTGCATAGTGGTGGTTGTATAGGTAGGTGCTCTGACCAATTGTGCAAAGATGACTTGCCTTGGGCCACTGAGCACCACTTCACCACACAGATTGCACTTCACTACACTGGTGTCTGCAGGCAGTGTAGTGAAGAACTCCTACACTAATGAGCTGAGGGGAGGATCGGGCACAGGCCGGAGGGCTTCAGATGTTGTTGCCAACTGCTGCTGGTGCTCAATTGGGGCCAGGGGTGGGGAAACCTGCTGCTGAAGCTGCAGCTGCTGCAGCTCCTCCCTCACTTCCTGCTGAGCCACTGGCGTAGAGGCCATGGCAGGTGGTGGTACTGGTGGGGGAGCACTGGTAGGTGCCACCAGAGGTGGTGCTTCCATGGCACCACTACCTCCTGTTTCAGGGAGTGACCACTAGCCCAGAGGGTGCTTTGGTTCAAATGCGGGTTTATATTTTTTGCTATCTCTCTGTCTCCTCTCAAACACAGCTCTTTCTCCCACACTAGGTAAGGCAAAAGTGAAAGTCTTTCACTCTCTTGCATGATTTACTTCCTGCCAGTAGCATGTGACCTGCAGACTGTGAGCCATATGATCTGTGGGCTGTTACAATGCTCACTCACTCCACCTTTTAAAGAAAATAAAGTGAAGTAACGCAGAGTCATCATAACGCAAAGTCATTATGACGCGCAGTGATGAAGTACTGCATTTCAGTGGGCACTTCATGTAGCTATATGAGGAGGTGGAGTGGGCCACTTCCCCTCTACTACTACGCTAGCAAAGTTAAACTTCGCTGCATCTCTACTCAGGGACAGTATTAGCTAAATAAGACCCACTCCCCACCTAGTGTAAATGAGATGGCAGTGAAATGAGTGGCCTGATCGCACAGGCATGCACAATGCTGCAGTCTGACCTACAGTAAGTAGTTAACTACTGAAAATTTTGCTGCAATTGGGCCATATCTGTGTTCAAGCTAAGCTCATTTAATGCAAAGCATAACACAACAAAAACAAATGTTAAATATATAAATGAAAAGAAAGAAATTAACAATTTATGTATTTATATATGTATTTAATTAATGAATTAATTATTGTGATGTATAACTTGTTTTTCATGTGGGGAAGGATTATTATATTTTGAAAATCAGTAGAGCCAGAGAGAATATAATTATTGAAACAGAGGTAAGGCAGAGACTACAGGGGGTATATCCCTCAAGGTCAGCACTAGAACTTTACTACTCTACTGGGACTAAAGAACTAGAACACTACTACTGGGACCTTCAATTTAGGGTAAAAACAAACAAAAAAAAGAGTTAGTGTGTTTGTCTGACTTGGGTGAAGTGAATTGTTATATGTGCAGTTAGTTAGGTGAAGAAGAAAACTGTGAATTGGGGGAGTGGCTTAGGCAGAAGGAAGCCAAGTGTTTTGGATTTAAAAACTGCCCTAGATAGTTTTTGGCAGAGAACAGCAAGAGGAAGGAGGTGCTGTTAGAATTTTACTACACTACTGGGACTATATATCCCTTCATCCTTCCCCCCACCCTTAGCCTGTCCTACTTTTATAGGCACAGGATTTGACTGGCAACAGGAACTTCCTGTTTGGAAGCAGGAAGGGAGTGATCACTGAGGCACAAAAATCTCACCATCCTAGAAGGAAAAGAGTAGCTCTCCATCCCCCCAGCTGCTGGAGGTCTGACTCTGAGCAAGTAAGAAGGAGACTACTGAGGAATATAGGAATTTCCTGTCCCAGAACAGGAAGATCAGTAGCTTTAAGGGCACAGAGGCAATAGGAAAGTAGGGAGAAAAAAAAAGTATATATAAAAAATAAATAAATAAACAGAGAGAGCAAAGAGTAAATATACAAAGCAACAGCTAAGGGGCCACAAATAGGACATGATGGGAGAGGAGCAGTGCAGTGGCTGTGGAGGAGCAGTCTTCTGGGAGATGTTCTAGACTAGAGGATGCGGTGTTGTCCCATCTGCAGGCACCTCTCAGAGATGAGGGAGGAGGCTGCTCATCTCCAGGCTGAGTTGGCCAGAATTCAGGGGACCTCCTCTAACACCCAGGGATCACCAGGGTCACCGCCACTGCCTAAGAGGTTGCCAAGAAAGAGGAGTGGTTGGACCACAGTGGGCTCAGGGAGGGTGAGGGTGGTGGAACAAAGGCACATCCCTCCAGTTGTATGTCTCCACAACTCATATGCCATTCTGGCAGAGTGTGGTTCCTCTATGGAGGCACCTGCAGTGGAGACTAAGGATGATGCTGGGAACCTCCACAAAGGAGACACACAGGAGGGTGGCATAGGACCCCACAGGGAAAGAAAACAACTCCTGGTGGGGTATTCCATTGTTAGGAGGGTAGAACTGGGGGAAGGAGGGGAGAGAGAGGTAAGGTGCCTGCCTGGCACCATGGCTTGGAGGTACAGGGAGCGAATCCTCAGGGTCGCAGGAGCAGCTGCACAGGGCAGGGAGCTGGATGTTATTGTCCACCTAGGGACAAATGACCTTGCTGGAAAAAGGATCAGAACCATGGAGAAGGAGTATGTGGAGTTGGGAAGGGGCCTTAAACAAGTAGCATGCACAGTAACCTTCTCGAAAGTACTCCCTATCTATGGCATGGGTGAGGCTAGGGTGCTCTGCACCAAGGGATTCAATCAATGGTTGAAAGACTTCTGCAGAGCTCAGGGAATTGGCTTCATTGGGGACTGGGGGGTCAACCTGGATGGATGCAGGCCTATACTGGCATGATGGTCTGCATTAGTCCAGGAGGGGAACCAGGATCCTAGGTGATAGGTTTAAATGCTTCATTGGCAAGCATTTAAACTTATCAAGGGTGGGAGGCAATGAAAAGGAGCAGGGAAATCCTAGCCCCCTGCCAAAAAATCAGGGTAGTTAGCTAGGTAAACATGAAGATAGAGTAGTCGATAAGGAGTAGGGCGGGGTAAATGGAGAAAAAGGCAAAGGCAGTAAGGACAAGGATGGGGCAAAAAGGGGTAAGGTCATCAAAAAATGGAGGGTGATGAGTACCAGTGCCCATAGTCTAGGTAACAAGCTCCCTGAACTGGTGGCCTTAATGGAAGAGTGATGCCTGGATATCATGGCAGTCACAGAAACACGGTACACAGAGAACCATGACTGGGATGTCAACATGCCAGAGTCCACAATCTATAGGAGGGACAGGAAGGGTACAAGAGGGGAAGGAAAAGCTCTCTATGTAGGGGAATAGATCAAAGCAATGGAACAAAATGGTAAACAGGGAGGAGAGGATGCACTTTGGGTCACCGTGGAGACTGTAAATGGCACCACATTCCACACAGGAGTTGTATACAGACCCCCATCTCAGGGGGAGGAAATGAACAAGGAAATGATAGAAGGCATCCTTAGGATGGCAGAAAAAGGGGAGATATTGTTGATGAGGGACTTGAATATGCCAGATGTTAACTGGAGCACCTTTGCTGCAGCCACAACCAAAAGCAGGGCCATTCTTGATGCCCTACAGGGGGCATGTATCAGACAGCTAGTGCTGGAACCCACTCGGGAGGGAGACATTTTAGACCTGGTACTTTCAAATGGGGATGGAGAGGGGATCTCAGATCTAGAAATGGGTAGCCATCTTGGGACAAGTGACCACCAAACAGTGTGGTTCTTGGTAAACTCAGCTGTAGAGTCAAGCCATACAAAAGTGAGGGTACAGGACTTCAGGAAGACTGACTTTGTCAAAATGGGAGAGTGCCTCAGAAAAGCACTAGCAAACAGGCAAGAAGGAGAGGTGGAGCAACAATGGGAAAACATCAAAACTGCCATGACAGAGGCAACAAGCCTTTGTGGGAAGCAAATAAATAAATCAAAATGAAAGAAAAAATCACTATGTTTCTCAAAAGAGGTGGCAGGGAAGGTTAAGAAGAAAAAGATAGCATTTAGGAAGTATAAGGAAACACAGAAGGAGCAGGACAGAGAACTGTACCAGTTAAAGCAGAAGGAAGAGGGGAAGGCAGTCAGAATAGCAAAGTCCCAAACCGAGGAAAAGATAGCCAACTTGGTTAAGAAGGGGGATAAAATCTTGTATAGGTACATTAGGGAATGAAGAAAGACAAAGGGAGGGATAGTGAGGCTGAATAAAGGGGACAGTGAGTGGGCAGAGATGGACAGTGAAAAAGCAGGGATACTGAGCAAATACTTCTGCTCAGTTTTCACAAAAGAAGAGGGGGGTTACCTAATCCAATCAATAAAAGCACTCTGGATAGGGGGGGTTGATCCCAGTGCTTTCACAGAAGAAAGAGTTCTGAAAAACTAAAACTGAAGGTGGACAAAACAGTGGGGCCTGACGGGATTCACCCCAGAATTCTAAAAGAACTGAGGGGAGAATAAGTGACGCCACTGACTATGTTTTTTTAACAAATCATGGGAGGATGGTATGGTACCTGAGGATTGGTGGAGGGTGGGTGTGATTCTCCTTCACAAAAGTGGGAGCAAGACAGAGGCAGAAAACTACAGACCTGTCAGTTTGACCTCAGTGGCAGGGAAAATGGTGGAATCACTTCTGAAGGAAAGAATTGTTGAGTACCTAGAGGCCAGTGGGACACAGAACACAAGACAGCATGGATTCACAGTGGTAAGGTCATGTCAGACGAATCTAATTGATTTCTTTGACTGGGTGACCAAAGTAGTAGACCAAGGAGGGGCTGTGGACATGGTCTACCTAGAGTTTAGCGTGGAATTTGACACAGACCCACACAAAAGATTAATAAACAAATTAGCCAGCCTGGAAGTGGGTCCCAGGGTGGTAGCCTGGGTAAAATATTGGCTGGACAACAGGACACAGAAGGTAATGGTAAATGGAGTCCACTCTGAAGAAAGGGTGGCTACTAGTGGGGTACCGCAAGGTTCAGAACTGGGTCTGGTCCTTTTTATTGTCTTTATAAGTGACATTGCAGAGTGGCTGGAAGGAAAAGTATGCCACTTTGCAGAAGACACGAAGATCTACAACAGGGTTGATACACAAGGGTGGGTGTAAAGGATGAGTAGGGACTTGGCAAGGTTGGAGGAATGGTCAGAAGTATGGCATCTTGGATTCAATGCAAAGAAGTGCAAAATAAAGCACCTGGGAAACAAAAACCTAGGGTGAGAGTACACAATGGGTGGGAGGCTAATAACAACAACAAAAATGGAAAGGGACCTGGTGGTAATCATATCAGATGACCTAAAGGTTAGCAAGCAACGTGAGAAGGCAGTAGGGAAGGCTGGGGGGATATTGGGATGTATAGGGAGAGGCATCAACAGTAGAAAACAGAAAGTTGTTATCCCACTGTACAGACAGTAGGTGAGACCCAATCTGGAGTACTGCGTTCAGTTCTGGAGACCCCATCACCACAAAGACATAGACAGGATGGAGGCAGTCCAGAGGAGGGCAAGTAAAATGGTGCAGGATCTGCAACAGAAGCCATATGAGGAGAGCCTAAAGGAGCTTAATATGTACATCCTTGAGGAAAGAAGGGAGAAGGGGAACATGCTAGAAACTTTTAAGTACCTCAATGGAATCAACAAAGTCCAAGAGGGTAGCATCTTTCAGAAAAAGAGATGTGCAATAACAAAGGGACACACTTTGAAGATAGAGGTGGGATGGCTCAGAGGCAATGTGAGGAAGTATTTTTTCACAGAGAGGGTGGTGGATGCATGAAATGGCCTTCCGGACGAGGTTGTGGGGTCAAAAACAGTGGAGTAATTCAAGAATGTATGGGACAGACATAATGCAATTCTTGTGGGGGTTAGGAAGAAATAGGCTGTTGGTTAACTAGGATCTACAGCTTATCCAGTAGGTAGGGAAATGGGCAGACTACGTGGGCCAAGCAATCCTTATCTGCCATCAAAGTCTAAGTTTCTATGTTTCTATGTTTCAATGAATAGTAACTATTACTGAAACTCACACTGGACAACAATGGCAGTCTTAGTAGGTTTTGTAGATTCTGTCACAGCACCACAAACAGTAATCCACAGCAGATGCATGTCAATAGCTCCTGACAGAAGTAAAATATAGTAATTACTATTCACTGCTGACATCAAGACTTTTTTTCCCCATTTGTGGTCTTCTTTACCCCATGACAATTATTGTAATGACAGAAGTGATTCAGTTAAATTCTGGAAGCCCAACTGAATTTATGTTCTCAAAATGAAAGCCAAACCAAAGTAAACTGTAACCCACTTGGTCTCCCTCCACTATGCACTAGGTGCTCACTAAGATTATGTTCTTCTCCTAGTTTCACTTCAAACATCAAGAGTTTTTTATGAATTTTGTATTGCATCATGGGATCATTTCAGCGAAAACAAAAACAGTGCAGCAATAAATGCCGCAGGAAAAATGGTGGGTGCTGAAATAAGGTTGAGTAAAACACCGACCTACACAAACAGTGCATGCTGTTCTCTACAATGAGCTTTTCTCTGTTGTTATGGGGGGCTTCGCCCATCATACCCCTGGAATTTATATAACTTTCTCCGGGTGGGTGGACTTAGGAGATGGGGAGAAACTTGGAAGGGGGGAACTTTAAAAAAAAAAATAAACAGCAAAATGTATTAGCATGGGAAGACCTCGGGGGAATCGAACCACAGCCCCAGGTCTCCCAATTTCACCATGTGCTGGTTCCTTAACCAATCCACCACAGGAGCAGTTTGACCAGGCACCCATCACATGGTAACATGATACCTTCCAATAGAAGCGTACAGAGACAGGGGTAACAGTAATTTCCTACCACTGTTATACCCCTGTTGCTGTAATCACAAATGTGCTGTACAGAGTACAGTTAATGCCGTGCTCTGTTCCAGTCATGGTATTGATCCAGTACCTTGTGTTGCAGAGCAATGCAAGAAGCTTTTCTTGAGAAAGTCCCCTTACCAATGTGAGTTTTTTTTTTAGTTTGAGGGCCGTATATAATGTGGACTTGAGATACAGTACAAAATTATATTACAGTATGTTTTGTTTTGACTCAACTGTGAGTTATAAGAGCAGTTTTTAAGACAGATACTCTGAAGAAGCATTCTTTAAAGGCAAGAATTTAAATGTGCTACAGACAGCCAGTTCATGTTCTTTTTTAATATTTAGTTGTGCATTGTCATAGGTATATACAGTACAGTATGTTATGTTGCACACTATAAGCCTCTGAGACTCCTTACTTTCCATAACTGTGTGTATACATCTGATGCCGTAGTTTAATACTCTGGATGGTCTATAAATCATGTAGCAATGTGACAATCTGTGGTAGCCAAGCTGACAATCAACTATGGAAGAAGATTAACTTTCAGTATTTACACTAGTTACTAACATTGCTTCATGTTTTTGTTTCTTGTAGAGTCTTGTCTTGCAGTTTTATTAACTAGCATTTTTTGTCTTTACATCACCATCTTGAAACACTGATTTTTCCTCTGGTAGAGTTTTCTAGGTAGTATGGTTTAAAATGTATTAACTAATTAATAATGTAAACAACTAGATGCCATAAGTAATTGCTGTTGGTCTGGGATTTCCTTAGAATCTGGCAGTTAGTCCTCATGGCAAAATGCAGAGATGCAACTCTGAAGACCCGAAACTGATTCTTTCATCTCCACCTTACAGTATTTGCTGTGATGACCCTGAGTAAAATCACATAATCTCTCTTTGCTTTATGTCAGTTCAGTTAGACAACTCTGTGTTTTGGAATCTGTCTGTGTGCCATGTTAGCCAACTGTTATAGCCAATACCTTTTCTAGATCATAGAAACATATACAATGACAGTAGAAAACAATCAAAGGGTCCATCCAGTCTGCCCGAGTTCCCTGTTTAGCCCTGGGACCTAATACACACTGGAATACTATTTGTATGAAAGGCACAGTAAAAAAAAAAAAAAGCACACTCTTCTCCTGCACTTTCTTTCATAAACTGATTCCAGGGTACAGTACAGTAGCTTTGACAATTGAAACAAATATTGCAGATTGTTTGTACCCATCAGGCATTTTCAGATGTTGCCAAAATTTAATACTTGACCAATGCAGTGGTGCACCTCAAAAGTATGAGTAGAAATAGTCATCATGCTGCCAGTCAGAAAAAAAGTGAAGCAGCTATTGTGTATGATACAAACATTTGGTGGGTACATACTTGAGTTGAATTTTACAAAGCAAAAATATCAATAATGGCTAGTCGTGATCCCATATTGCATAAGAGTGAATTTAATTAAAAACAAGCATTTGTCAATGCCAAAAGTTCACTGTTGGTATTGCTGCTGTACATGCCTCCCATATTTTCATGTGCACAGTATATTTCTCTGTCTTGCATTTTAAGGCATCACTCTCAACACAAATTTATTATGTTCTTCCAGCACTGGTTCAGTTCATTAGAAACACAAGCATTTGTCAATGCTGAATGTTTGTTTGCTGGTACTGGCATTGCTAGTATAGGAGTTACAGAGATGCATACAAGGAATGGCAGTGAAGTATTGAAGTGATGCCAACCACCACCCCCACCCTACAGAGACTAACAGGTGTTTGGGGTGTGCCTTTGGATCATTTGCTGTAGCAATCACACCATTCCACCGGGCATTTGTTGGAATTTTTGGTCCAAATTTTCAGCATGGGCTTTTTGGGACCCCTCCTCATGTACAGTGGCAGTATCATTTCATTACTCAATCTCAAAAAATGATTTCACAGAGCAAGTGTGCCATTCGGCGCCACAGGTGCGAAAACACTTTTCAGGCAGAATGTGAAAAATTACAGCTGTACTGTTTATGAGGAGGTGTGAGTAAATGGCAATGTTAAAAATCTGCTGCGAAAATATGAAAAAGTGGTGAACTTATGAGCATGTGTAGAATCTTCACAACAGATTCTTACAAGAAATTCATTTCAGGGAGTTTTTTTCATCAGATTTGCAACAAGAGCATTTTGGGACCCCACCTCATGAACAGTGGCACTGTTTTTTCATTAATTGGTCCCAAAAGGTGATTCCGCACAGCGACAGAGAAATCACCTTTCAGGACTGAGAAATGAAATGATAGTGACAGTATTCATAAGGTGGGATCCCAAGAACCCCATGTTGAAAATTTGGGATCAAAATTTCAAAACGTGGCTGAGATATCAACCTAAGTTGAATCCCCCCCCCCCATTGATTGCCATTATGGGGCTTACAGCAATTTTCTTTAGTTCACGGTCAGCTTTTGAAGAGTTCAGATGTGTTCCCGGTCCACAGAAGATTGCTGCTCCTGACCTCCAGAGGTAAGTATGGATGGGGGGTGCAGGGAGGTGGGGTGTGCAGAGGGAGGGTGTGGGTTGGATAAGGAGGCCAGCAAGAATGACAAGGAACTGTTTTCTTGTTTTTTTCAGGTATAAATAAAAAAAGACCTCCTGGAGTTGATTTCTTTTGTACGGGTAAAATATTAATAACACAAATTTTGGCACACTGGGGTGTGCCCCCAGTGTGCCAGAGTACTGGGGGGATCAATGCTAACCCAGGGAGTGGGCACCCTGAGGTTGGCTGAGAATATAGGGGCATTGGGGGCAGCGCATCCAACACCAGAAGTGAGCATCCTGGTGTTGGAATCATCCGAGGTAGTTTTTTGACACACTGGGGTGGGCTCCCAGAGTGCCACATTAAAGGGGGAAGGGGATACATGCTGATATGGGGATTGAGCACCCCGATATCGGCAGGTGGGGAGGATCTGCTAGCATGATAGCACTTAAAGTGAAAGTGCCTTCAGGCACTGTATACTCTCAGCCCATATGGAGCTTAGACTGTGGCCTACTCAGCACAGGTGGGAGAAGAGGAGCAAAAGCAGTCAGCGGGAAGTGGAGAAGACAGGGGAGGAAAGTGCCTACTCCAACCTTCCAGGAAGGGACCTTTGGGGTGGTGAGGGTTGGGAGATATCAGCCAAGCTAATCAGGATGCAAACAGCTGTTTGCTGCATGGTGACCTCCAGATGAAAGGAAAAAGCCACCACATGATTGGTGTGGCTTTTCTTTTCAAGTGCAGACCACTTCAGGCAAAACATCATCATGATCAGCCTGGCTGATCATAGGTGTGATACTGTTGAGCCCCTTGCAGAGTACTCTGCATTGGACAGACAGTGTCACACCTCTCAAAAGTCACTCATCCCAAGAAGTTTGACACACATGTGCAAACTTAAAAATCAATAATGGCTGGTCTTGATCACATATCACGTAAGGCCATTATTTATTTATTTATTTATGTATGTATGTATTTGATAACCCAGGGACCATTTTCAGGCATGACCCTGGCCATCTAGATGGCACATTGAGCACAATTTTGAACAAGAGAGATACAGGAGCAGTCATAGTATGCAATACATGGATTAGAAAGATAACTACAACCTTAGTATTACAAGATCAAACAATTCACAGAAACATATTTCAGTGTAGAACACATAGAAAGGATAGAGATGCATACAATTTTGGGGTAATCACATTAGAGTACAAATATTACTGATCTAGGGTGGCAGGGATCAATGATTGCAGTTGCATGAAGTTTTTGATAGTACAGCATTTTTGAAGTGCCTCTTAAATATAAGGGGAGATACTAAGGAGTGTAGCTTTTCTGGTAAGGTGTTCGAGAAGTTAGGAGTGTCTTTAGAGAAGGCTCTCTTTCCCATATCTGTGTAGGACTTGGGGCAGGCCAGAAGACAGTGGAAAGAGGATTACAGGTGTTGAGAGCCTTGTTTGATAGTTAATAGACCTGATAATTGGGACTCGTCACCCTCATGGAGGGATTTAAATATAAGTGAGCCAAACATTAAGTCCCTGTGGGCCTGGGGGGAGAGCCACCAAAGAGATAAGTAGAGGGTACAACAGTGAGTACAGAAAGGGTGTAGAGTGATGAACCTACAGATATTGTTGTATGCTGTACTAAGTTGACCAATGAGTTGAGTTGAGGTGAGGTTAAGGGGATAATGGGAGAACAGTAATCAAATAGAGGTAGAAGGATACCCTGCGCTGGGGCAAGTCTTACTTCTGGTGTCATAAAGTGTTTCAGGTGGTAGCAAATGCCCAGTTGTTGGTACTCCATTTTACTACCTGGCCTATATGGTTTGCAGCGGAGGGGGGGAGCCTGTGTTATTCCCAGGTATATGAAAGCATTGACATGCTCGAGTGTGTATCCTTCAGGGGATAGAATGTTTAGGGAATGCATATGGCTTGAGGAGGCCAGGAGGCTTAGCAACAAGATGGAGGATCTGGAGGCTGCCATGGTGCAGTAGGACCTGGACATTGTGGCCATCACAGAGACCTGGTGTAATGATAACCACATCTGGGCGATGGCCATACCAAACTACAGCATATTCAGAAGAGACAGGGCAGGCAGGAAGGGAGGAGGAGTGGCACTTTATGTGAAAAATGCCATAAAGGCCACAAAGATCCAGGAGAAACAAAATGGGGGAGAGATACTGTGGGTTAAGCTGGAAAGGAACATGGGGTCAGCCATCTGCACAGTGGTGGTCTACAGACCACCAGCCCAGGAGGAAGAAACAGCTAGGGAGCTGATGCTAGCCATCCAAAGGATGGCAGACAAGAGTGAGGTGGTGCTGGTTGAAGACTTCAATATTCCAGACGTGGACTGAAGCATCCCAGCAGCGGCAGCAACCAGGAGCAGATTTATCCTGAACTCCCTTCAAAGTGCTTTCCTCAAGTAACTGGTCATGGAACCAACTCAGCAGAAGGCAATACTGGACCTTATGCTCACAAACGGGGACAGTGTGATGGGGTAACAGTGGGGAAGCACCTTAGGAACAGTGACCACTGGTCACTGTGGTATGAAATCACAGAAGGAGCAGAACCAAACTGCACAAAAACACATATCCTGGATTTTAGGGGGGCAGACTTTGGGAAAATGGGGAGATGCTTGAAAGAGGCATTAATGGGAATGGGGAAGGAATCAGGGGTTGAGGAACAGTGGGCAATATTTAAAATGGGGATTAAAAGAGCAACAGAATGATGCATTAAGTACATTAGCCTCCCACATGGAAATATCTGTAATTTCTGTGGACGAATCTGTGGCTCTAGCACTGGATTACTGAGCCACCTCAGGACCCATCAGTGAACCATGGTAGAGATCATCCTCGAATTGAGGGATCACCGATGACGATGGTAGGATAGTTTGGGTAATGTATTACCCTACCCCACCTAACAGTGTAATTCTCAGACAGGGTGATTTGATATGGGTAATGGGTAAAGGACTTGGAAATAGGCATTAAGGGCAGCCTGTGGTGGTCCTTCACAAACTTGCAGCAGAATAGGGGAACATGACACCAGGCTGATACCTGATTGGTAAGTGGTGTCTGTGCTCTGGTTCTGTGTCATAACAGCAATCACCGAACGGCAATCACCGTTAGGGCGAGGGTACATTGCCAAAAGTAAAAATGGTGATGTACACTCATGACAAAGACAACGGTGTCAACATGGATCTCTATTTATGAGGGAGTCTGTGCCCCCCACGCCCCCTAACTAAAGATTGTCAGCTCCAGGGGGGTTGTATGTTGGGGGGGGACTTGTAAAAAAAAATAATAAAAAATGCTGCAACAACAAAAACACTTGTGCCTTTCCAGACCTGAACCCTGCACCCTTCCAACTGTAACCAGCCAACCTCACCACCATGCTACATGGACAGCTCAGCAGCCTTCTGCTGCACTGCCTCCCACATACCTTCCCTCCTCCTTCTCTTCCAGCCCCCATGGTGTGGATCTGGTCACCCTCATTGGCTTTCTTTTGGCCCATCGCTTCCCTTTCAGGATAGCCCACAACACAGGTGCTGAGACTTGAGTCGCTCAATCTCAGTCGCCATTTTGACAGGATATCCTGTGCTCCATCTACTGCATGGAATCCAGCTGACAGCAGTCTGTGTGCATTGTGTATGTGGAAGCAATTCTATGTGGGAACTCAGTCAGCAGCACAAATTGACAACTTCTTGATCAAAAAAGACAAAAAAAAAGTTTTCTTTTATTTTACTTAACCTCCACTTTATCTAGGAGCAAAGGGATAGGGAGAAATAGCTGAGGACTGAGAAAAGCAAATGATCTCTGCTAGTGGCTGAGGGTCAAACCAGCCTCAGTCATGGAGGTGATGCTGGGTACTGGGGAGAAAACAAAGAAGGAAGGTGTGGGAAAAGACATAGACAAAAACAGAAAGCACTTGGTAGCTTTTTTGAAATGAAAGTAGACACTGTTTGCTAGGTGCCTCTGAGCCCCTGTCATCTTATTACTGTGACATAGCTACACTGTCTGTCTGTGCAGCATAATAAAAGCCTTTTGTGGCTGTCTCACATTGTTTGCTGGGTGCCCCTGAGCCCCTGACATTTTATTACTGTGACATAGCTACACTGTCTGTCTGTGCAGCATAGTGAAAGCCTTTTACAGCTGTATCACACTGTTTGTTAGGTGCCCCTGAGCCCATTTGTTGCTGTGACATAGCTACACTGTCTGTGCAGCACAGTGAAAGCCTTTTACCGCTGTATCACACTATTTGCTAGGTGCCCCAAGCCCATTTATTACTATGAATTGACTGTGACATATAGTAACTATACTGTCTGTCTGTGCAGCATAGTGAAAGCCTTTTACAGCTGTATCACACTGTTTGTTAGGTACCCTGAGCCCATTTGTTACTGTGACATAGCTACACTGTCTGTCTGTGCAGCGTAGTGAAAGCCTTTTACAGCTATATCACACTGTTTGCTAGGTATCCCGAGCCCATTTATTACTGTGACATAGCTACAATGTCTGTCTGTTCAGCATAGTCAAAGCCTTCTGCAGCTGTATCACACTGTTTGTTATGTAACCCTGAGTCCCTGCCATTTTATTACTATGACATAGCTGCACTGCCTGTCTCTGCAGCATAGGGAAATCATGTTATGCCTGTATCACACTGTTTGCTAGGTGACCCACACTGAACCCCTTTATTTCTTTCACTTTATCTTTTTATTGAAATTCGAGTATATAAGAAAGCACACATCTTATACAGTAGAAGACTATCCCCCATGTAAGCTATAAAATATCACTTAACAAAACACAGTATTTAAGGTAAACATATTGGAGAAGCCTTATATACATGTATTGATAATAAAACACAAACCTAGACAGGATGTAAGTGGAGAGCAGAAGAGTTACAATCAATAGGGTATTATAGGATCAGAAATAGCAACCATGTATGAAATACATGCTAGGGCAGGCTATGGCAAGGTATTCAGTAAATTGCAAAAAGTGATAAATGTGGTAATATGAACAATGTTCAGTAATGGAGAAGTGAAGAAAAGAGACAAGTGTGCAAGGAAAGAAAGAAGAGAGACAAAAACAAGGAAGAAGGGAAGGAGAAAGGGAAAAAATAGGGAAGAAGGGGAAAAAAGAGGAGAAATCTGAGCACAAAAGTTTCAAGAAAACCTAATCTGAGAGCGAAATAAAAAGGAGGGCTAAATATCCCTAAGAATCAGGGTCTAGAAGAACTAAGTTCATGTACTTGAAGTAATCCTGCAACATCTGTCATATATAGTGAGCCGGTTATGAGTAACATGAGATAATTGGTCTAGAGAGGCATACTGAGAGAAGCTTTGAAGAACATCTGAAAGAGAATGCATCAGAGTTGATTTCCATTTCATAAGAATCAGACATTTGACCAGAAGAGAAAGTATGTTTAGCCATCTAAAATGTGTATGTGAGAAGAGAGAGCTATTGGGGATAAGGATGCCTAGAAGGAATAGCTTGAGGTCAAAAGGTAGTTTTTGTCCTGTTACTCTGGAGGCAAGTAAACAGACTTTATGCCAGAGCTTATTAATGGGAGCGCAAGACCACAAGATATGAAGTAGATCCCCACTGGCCAAATTGCAGCGCCAGCAATTATTATTATTTAATAGGCCCATTTGTTGAAGCACAGAGGGGGTTCTATACCAAAGTTGTAGGATTTTAGTTTGTATTAAGGAACTACAGGCATTATGTGCAATACGCCAACAATTATTCCATTGTGCATCTGAAATATTATAGTTAAGAAGAGTACTCCATTTATTTTTGGCCTGTATGGACTGAGCAGGTAGATTATCAATAATGTCTTTGTAAATGGAGCTATTTAATTTTACTGATAAATTAGTCCAGTGCGAGATGTATGGGTTTAGAAGACTATGCCTATACTCTAAACTAGAGAGAGAGTTATAAGCTGCCTGAATTTGTAAAAACTTACAGAAGTCCTGTTTAGGAAGTTTCCATGTGACTTGTAAGTCTGAGAATGATCTAAGAGTGAGTGAATTCTGGTCCAAGATATTTCTGAAAAAGAAAATGCCTTTGTTCCTCCATATACGACAGAAAATTGGGTGATCTTCTAGAATGAGCGGTGGATTGCCCCATAAGGGGGCATACAACCAGGGTGTTGGATTGGATTTCAGGAATTTGTGGGTTAGTTTCCAATAAAGAACAGAGGATGATATAGTCAGGTAAGATTTTAGTTTAGAGGAAATGGGATTAAAAATGAAGGAAGTGGGAACTCCTCCCAGACACAATGCAGATTCCATTGCAACCCATAATGGTGAGTGAGGGGAGGGTTTCTGAAACCATTTAATGGTTTGGGCCATTTGGAAAGCTCAGAGGTAGCCTTTGAACCAGAGGATTCCAAATCCTCCTTTTTTCCAATGTGATCGAAATTTGTTGTGGTTAAATCTCGGTGGTTTTCCATCCCAGATAAAGTTACCTATTAATTTATCAATTTTAGCAAAAAAGAGGATGGTAAGACTAAAGGAATATTGGCAAAGAGGTAATGAATCTTGGGAGAAATGGACATCTTAATGACTGCAATTTTCCCCATGAAAGAGAGATTAAGAAGCTTCCATCTGTCCAGAATTGTTTTGATGTTATCAAATAAGGGGTTAAAGTTAATGTCCCATATCTTCCCTAAGTTACTAGTAATTTTGATTCCTAGATATGTTATACTCTGTGGTGACCAGCAGAATCCAAGAGGTATGTTCATAAAGGCTTTACAGTGATCGTTAAGGGGCATAGTTTGTGATTTGCCATAATTCAAAGCAAGGCCAGACATTTTAGTAAAATTATTAAGTAAATCAATCAACAGGGGCCTAGCCTCATTCAGATTTTTAGTAAGAGTATGAGGTCATCTGCGTAGGAGAGAGAAACATATCTTGAATTGCTCACAGGTATGCCCATAATGCCAGAAGATTGACGTAAACAAGCAGTCAGGGGTTCCATGGCTAAAATAAACAGAGAAGGTGACAGGGGACAGTCTTGTTTAGTTCCACTTGCTAAATGAAAGTAAGAGGAAAGGGTGGAATTAGTAAGTACTTTAGCAACAGGGGAGTTATATAATAGTTTGATCCAGGAGCAAAAGGTATGAGAAAGACCAAAATAAGATAAAACTTGATGAAGGTAATTCTGCTTAAAGTTGGACCAGCCTAACATTCTGTGGTGATTTGCATATGCAGCCCATGATGCTTTGCATTGTGGGGGCATGTGCGATTTTGTATTTTTTTGATGAAGGTAGTCCTAGTTTAAGGAATCAAAGGCCTTCTCGAAATCAATAGCTATGACTGCAGCTGGTGTCTTGAGGGATTTAGCTTTGTGAATTAAATTAAATAAGGAGTGTAGGTGACCAGAACCAGATCTATGTTTAATAAAACCAGCTTGGGAATCAAGGATTCAAGTCGAGAAGTTAGTAGTTTAGCAAATATCTTCCCATCTGTGTTTAATAAAGAGATGGGCCTGTAACTTGCAGGGTGAGTAGGGTCTTGTTCTTTCTTAGGGATTAGGGTTATGATTGCTTTGGTGCAAGATGGGGGAAGCTTGCCAGTATTGGAAGCTTCTTGATAAACATTAAGAAGAAGGGGACATAAGGTGTTGGAAAACATTTTATAGAAATCAACAGGGAATCCATCACCCCCAAGGAATTTGCCAGATTTCAAGGAAGGCAAAGCTTTCTAGATTTCCTGAAGCGAGAAGGTTTCATCTAAAGAATTTGTTTCAAGAGTAGAAAAATGAGGAAGATGTAATGATTTAAGGAACTGATGAATTTGTAAAGTAGATGGAGGATTTGTGTTAGAGCATAGTTTTTGATAAAAGGTTTTCATGATACGGTTTATAGAGGGGTTGTTGGAGTGAATCATACCCTGTTCATCTTTTAGGCTTCAGATGTGTTGTTCCATTTGTTGTGCTTTGAGCTGGTAAGAAAGGAGTTTCCCATTTTTATCACCGTGTTCCCAAAAGTTATATTTAAGTTTAAACAAGGCCAGTTCGGTTTTACGAGAAATTAATTTGTTAATTTTAACTCTAATTTGAAGAATTTCAAGATGAAGTTGAGAATCAGGACAGTGCTTATTAGAAGAAAAGTATAAATTCTCTTTAGCCTTAAGAGATTTTTCCAAGTCAGCCAGCTGTTGTTCCCTTACTCTTTTCCTATGTGCAACATAACTGATAATGTTCCCTCGAATCGTAGCTTTAAGAGCTTCCCATACAGAGGACATAGAAGATTCAGTTGGGGTATTGTGAAAGAGGAAGTCCTGAATTTGTGCTTTGATCATGGGTAAGAAATTGGGATCCTTGAGAAGGAGAGGGTCCAGCCACCAGTAAGAAGATTTAGGTGCTAATGGGCCCCACAAAAGTTGCAATTTTACAGGGGAATGGTCCAAGATTATGATGGAGAGATGGATGAATCAATAGTTTTTCCTTTATAACAGGAGAGGCTAACCAGTAGTCAATTCTACTGTATGTCTTATGTAGAAGGGTAAAAAGTAAATTCTCGATCAAAGGGGTGAAGGAGGCATACATTCAGCTAATCCAACATCTGCATTAGTAGTGAGAGAGCTTTAATACTTCTAGGGTGGGTCTCTGTAGTGGGGCTACTTCTGTGAATGCTGGCTTCTGAAGCTAAGTTAAGATCCCCTCCAAGAATAACTGGCGTATTATCAGTATTAAAGGATAGAATCTGTTGAGCTAAATTATGAAAAAAACTCCGTGGAATCGGAGTTGGGTGCATAGACATTAACAAGCGGAAGAGGACCAGAGTTGGTATTCAGTTTGACCATCACCCATCTGCTGTCAGTATCAGAAATGGAGTTTACAAGGGACCATTTGAGACTCTTATGAATAAGAATAGCAACTCCTCTTTTTTTTGAGGTATAGGATGATTTGTAGATCTGACCGACCCAGTCTTTTTTAAGTCTATGAACATCCTCGGCTAATAATTTTGTTTCTTGAAGGAAAGCAATTTGTGTTTTATGTTTTTTGAGATGTGAAAGAATTTGCTTCCACTTACAAGGAGAATTAAGTCCCTTCACATTCCGTGTATATAAAAGTATGTCACTCATATTGTTAGTGCTAAAGAAAGGGAATAATCGCTGGAGTGTGAAGGGACAAATAAATGAGGCAGAGGATGATTAGAATACAATATAGGGAGTTTACGTATATGTAGAGAGTGACAGGAACATTCAAGCCAAAAAAAAGTGAGATGTATGACACATGAGTAGTACAGATATCTTATTAAAGTTAGAATAGAGATGGGGAAGGAGAAAAGTCACTAACAAGAACAACAATACTAGTAAGCTAAATAACAAAGAAAACTTTTTATGGGTGTGAGGAGATATGAGTCAGCCAACTGGCTAAGAGACTCTCTCACCACACTCTGGAGCGTTGATGTAGGGAGGAGACTAGAGAGGACCGGTTATAAATATCAGCCCAAACCTAAGTATGAGCCCAGTAATATAATAAAGTAAGTATTCCTGATAAGCTAAACTGAAAGGGAATAATACCAAGAAAGGCAGGGGACTGTAATAACCTCAGCTTTTTTCTAAGCTAACAGGACAAGGTATAAGGATAAAGCTAAACAACAGAACTTATTTATAAACATTAGTAGTAATAGTACAAGATATACCAACTCAAAATAACAGTAAATTAAAGAACCATATATGAGATGCCAGTACAGCCTAGATATAGAGCACAGAATGCAGGGAGCCAGGTGGAATGCAAGTGAACAAATATAAAAGGAAAAGTAGATCATTGCCACATTAGAGTGATTCTGAGTATACTTTGCAGTGCAACAGAATAAATACATAATAAATACAATATTGAGGGGGAAAGAAGAAACAGGAGGTCAATTTAAGCCCTTATGCCCTGAGCCAAATGCAAAGCGGGATTATGTGGAGATGTATAGGCTTCGGTGATAACTGTAGACAGAAGAGATAGCCATAGTAAAGATCAGCTCTGATTACTCAAAAATCACCTAAATAGGTGTTATATAGGATGACTAGGTCTAGAAGACTAGGCCCAGTGAGCCCCAAAACAGGAGGGACCACACAGCAGTGGATTTCTATAATAGCTGTAGGCTTCGAGTAAAATAAGGAGCATAAGGAAGATATAGATTGACAATCCTTTGCAACAGTACACCAAACATAGCCCACCTCTTTGAGTGCTAACGATAGTTCATTATTGTAAACAGGAGATAGTAAGAATAATGGAGTGAAGGGAAGGAGATAGATTAAATGTAGTTGCCAATAATACTTAAGAACCTGTCATCAGGAGAGGGAAGGGGTAAGTTGCCTTGTAATATATAATAATTTACATATGAAAAAAGAAAAGGCAATAATCAGGATGCATACCGATTGGAGATATGCAACTGAACAGCCAAAAGACTATAAACCTGATGCACTGCTAAATTGGAGAGTAAAAGGCTAGATACAGAGATCCTGTTAAGTGAGGTAATGCATACGATCTAACACAAAAATAATGAGTTAGAAAAGCATTGCTGATATACCAAAGTTCCCTTGAAGACCTTTAAGCTGCTCATTTAAACACTGCAACAAAAAGTAAATTGATCGCCCCGTGATGTACAGCTTTGCTTTCTGCACCCGCTGGAAGCAAAAGCAACCAGGTAGCATAGACTGTAGAGCGGGCGGCCACGCATAAAAAGTGTACTGGTCCTCACTTTAAGTATCCTGGAATCAAAACATACCAAGATATAGCAATTGTGACCATATTACTGACCATATAAGCTCATGACACCTTAGATTTATTAGCAGGATTGTGACTATTGATGTTCTTGCTTTTGGTCTTTGCCCTACGTCTCTTTTTGGGTGGCTCTAAAGATTTGAGAGGGGAACTTGCAACAACTTCTGCCCATGAAGTATCGGCAGAAATACATCCCTGAGGCACAGACCCCAAATTAGAAGGATGTTCGTCTGAAATTTGCTGGGAAAGATCCTCCTGCGAGGAATGCATGTCATTTTGCAAGAGAGCAAACTTATTGCTCAAGGGAATAGAGGGGTTGATTTGAAAGTGAGAGGATGTAGCTTGGGGTGTTTGGGGTGAAACCTTGCTAGAACAGCATGAAAGTCTTGAAGAATAATGCCCCAACAGAAGTTTCTCTTGCAGCTGTGTTGATTGCCTTGGGGTCAAATCAGTCGTGGCGTTGCTGCTTGGGGCTGTGAGTTCTGCAACACTGTCTCCATGTTCCTGTACTTCATCATCCACCCTCCGTGCGGATACCAAATCTGAGTTCAGGTTACCAATTGCTGCTGAACCTCCCAGGGTAGGATTGCAGAGAGAGACCTCCAGATAGTTGGCTAAGGCATCAGGGGTTTCAAAATCCTTGAAGGAAGATCCTTAGAAAAGGTGTAGTGTCGCGAGGTAATGTAGAGCACATTTAATGCTTCTTTGGTGGAGCATTTGTTTAAGTGGATTGTAGGCCTTCCTTCTGATGGTTAAATCTTTTGAAAAGTCTCTACAGATGGAAATATTAAACTCTTGCCACTGAAGTTTCCCCATTTCTCTGGCTCATTTCAGTATTAATTCCATGTGGGAATAGTTCAAGAAGCCAGCAATGATAGACCTTGGTCACTGGTCTGATGTTGGTTTGGGACCCAGAGTGCAGCAAGACCGCGCAATGATTAACGTTAGGTCAGGAGGCAGTTTAAGCATTGCAGGCAGCACATGTAATAAAAGCACAGTAGTGTCTCCTAATTCTACACCTTCAGGGAAGCCTAAAAATCGTAAATTGTTGCGACAATTATGATTTTCAATATCATCAATTTTGGTTTGAAGGATTTAATAGTTTGATCTTGATTGTGGACAGTAGCCTGGAGGTCATGAATAGTAGTGATGTTACAGGCCGTTACTTTCTCATTAAATGCAATTTTCTGGCTAAAAGTTTTAAGAGTGGTCGCATTCTGTTGAGTGGAGGTTTTTAGATCATTAATCTCAGCCATCAGTTTAGAAAACATTACTTCCACTCTAGCAAGTGAGCTTTGCTGTGCTTGGATGATATGCCATGGTGCTGAAGGATGAGGCCCAGTATGCTGCAGTACAGTGTAAAATAATTGAATATAAGTAGATGATGGATCAAAAATGACTTACAAACTGTGTCAGGCAGTAAGATTACAGGATGGTCACAGAAGTTGGTACCAAAGAAAGGTCTGGTGAAGGCTGGATGAGGTTAGATTGCAGTCATTTCTGCAGAGATTTTGAATTATGCTGCCATCTTCTGCCTGGTCAGGCCATGCCCCCCCGAACCCATTTATTACTGTGACATAGCTACACTGTCTGTCTCTGCAGGATAGTGAACACCTTTCACAGCTGTATTACACTGTTTGTTAGGTACCCCTGAGCCCTGTCATTTATTACTATGACATAGTCAGCTACACTGTCTGTCAAGCAGTTAGTGAAACAATATCCTTTCATGACTTTGCCTATTGTGCCTTTTACTTTCCAGTTTAAGTCTACTAAAAGGAAGCACAGTGCTGCTGCACATGCAACTGTTAATGATATGGACAATATGAATTATAGCACTAATGAAAAACATAGTGACAATAATAATAACATCACCAGCTCTGGCACTAAATGTCCTGAACAAAAAAGTATGTTAGCAATGAAATGATAGTAGACCTTCAGAAAGAACTGACTGGAGATACTTGTAGAGATACTGAACATCTTGCCACATGTGCCAGGAGAATTCCAGCAGTTGAAGAACATGCAAGGAGGCATCCTTCTCAAATATAAGGTCATGTGCTGAGGCAATGAATGCTGAGAGAGATGATGGTGATGGTGTGGACTGGGAATGGGATAGCCCAGGCTAAGTCCTACATAATGATGACAGCATTTCCAATGCTTCTGAGTCTTGTGATGATAAGGTTGGTATTTTCTATGAGGGGGTAGAAGAGGATACCACTGTAAGGCATGACAGCCAAGTACAGAAAAAAAAATCATATGCTAAAAGTAAAAATAAGAAGATGAGCATGAATAAGAACAATTCATCTCAACAAGGAAATGGCAGTGTAGGGTTCCCTCCAGGTCTCTTGATTATACAAAGAATAGTGCCAGGCACCATGGCACAAACTGAAAAAGCAAAACCTTGAGTGTGGAATTTATTTTACATTGACCATGCAGACAACTCTCTAGCTGTATGCAGTTTGTGCAAAAAGTGCATCGGTCATGGTGGCTATCTGGCCAATTTTGTAACATAAGTAGTCATGCAACATGCAAAAGGAAAACACTGAATTGAGTGAGTAGGGCAAGGAGCAGTGTGGGAAGTAGTGGAGTGGTGGTGGCGGTGACTATATTGACAATGAACTGGAAGCAGTAAGAGACAGTGAATCACTTGATGTGCCCTTGAAGTCTTCCCAGACAAATGTAGATTTTTTTTCTGACACCATCAAGTACTGGAAAATCCCAAACTAGTACTCCACGAGAAAAGCATGTGAAAAATACATTCCCTCAAAAATTAAAAAGATATTGTCAACTAATATTAAAAGATAGTGTTGCATGGAAATCAAAATTTACCTGCCGGGATCCATCATGCCAGCTGTTAAATAGAGCCATTGTACAGCTGTTGGCCGATTGACAACTCCCTTTTGTTCTTATTGGCCAAAGAGTTTTCCTCAAGTTCATGAAGTGGATTGAACCACGGTACATGATTCCCTGTCAAACATATTTCTCAGAAAAGGCTGTTCCACACTTTTATGACTTGGTGTGTACTGAAGTCATTAAGCAGTTGATACTCTCTGAGATGAAGCAAGTTCATATAACTACAGCTATATGGACCAGCAACCAAACAATTGACTACATGACTGTTACTGCTCATAGGGCAAGTTTTCCATCAGAAAGTAACCATTCCCACTCTACCATAAGCAGTAGGAAGCAGGCTGTATTATGTGTCACCACTTTTGAGGAAAACCACACTGCTGTGAATATTTTGCAGTAGCTGGAAAAACAATCCCAGACATGGCTTACTCCGTATTCTTTATCTCCAGGGTTCATAGTGTCAGATAATGGTGCCAACATAGTCAGAGCTGTTAAAGATGGCAACTACCAACACACACCTTGTTTTGTACATTATTTAAATCTTCTCATCCATAATTTCTTAAATGGAAACAGAAATGTTAAAAAAACTGTTAGGTCTTGTTAGGAAAATATATGGGCATTTCACCCACTCTGTGAAAGCACAAAAAATCCAGAAGGGGCTGCTGAGGTCAAATAACTTATCACTTTATACATTAAAGGGAATCCATACTTTTCCTTATAAAATTAATGCAAAGGTTACTATGAGGATCCAGTATGTAAATTGCTGGGTTATATTTGGAAAATGTTTTCAGTAAGACAGAAAAATGCTTTTTAAATAGGGATGTGGAGGCATCCATTTTGTGGGCAGGAAGGGTGTTGTGTTGATGTCACTGCCTCGCCAGTGTTAACAATGTGCAGTGCAGCCAGTGAGAACAGTTTGACTGTGCTGTCAATGATTCTATTATATTCTAAGGAACACCCTGGATATTATGTTTGGCAGAGTGCAAGAAAATAATCCAGTGCTTCTCTTCATGCTAGAACAGGATTCCTGTCTGTAGGAGCAGTTTGTTTTACCTCCTTAATTGCATACTGTTGCAGCTGGTGAGGCAGTGACATCATCACAGCACCCTTCCTGTCCACAAAATGGATGCCTCCACATAACAATTTTAAATGTATTTTTCTGTCTTACTGAAAACATTTTCTAAATATAACCTAGCAATTTACATACTGGATCCTCATAGTAACCTTCTCAATAATTTCATAAGGAAATGTACAGAATCCCTTTAAAGCAGGAAGTTCCAACCTGCTGGAATTCAACATTTTACATATTCAAACAGCTCCTTGAACAGAAATAAGCTGTACATGGTTACACCATGCAGAATCAAATAGGTAAAGTAGACATCATGCTCAGTTCCAGCAGTTGAAGTCTACTTAAATTATTGGTCACCATACTGGAGTCGTTTGAGGCTGCTGCTTGTGATGAGAGTGCAGACAGTGCAACTCTGAATGAAATTCTTCCTCAAATAAGATTCCTTCACATTTTCCTTGATGACATAAGAAAGCTTTTCAGTCAAAAGAAGACACCACCACTGTTATGCTGGCAGATGACTTCAGTCTCAGACTGTCAACTGATCAGAGAATTAATGCCATGTTTAAGACCAACACCTATGTGTTGGCTATGTTGCTAGAGCCCTGCTTTAAGGAGAACATTGAAGTCATGCTTCCTGCAGAGGAAGACATTGACTATTGAAGAGTGATCTTCTGTTAACCCAATGTGGCATTGCCCCATGAACACCATTAAGTGATGTACAGCAATCAAACTCTGCCGAATCATCAGAGTGTGCCTCTGCCACAGACAATAGCACATCTACGAATTCTTCACAATTGCCAGTGTCATCAGTGAGGGAAAGGACATCTACAGCTACTTCTCGGGCATCCTATGTTCAAGGTCAGAAAGGCATATCAATCTTGAGTCACCTGCCACAACATGGACTATTATCCTGTAAAGAAAGTGCAGCTGGTTCATCTGCTAGATTGGTAACTATCTGATAGAGCACAATGATCCAGGAGTATTTTGCAGACCATGCTGTGATTGGTATAGAGGAAGATCCATTACTCTATTGGAAACAAAAGAGAACAATATGACCAGATCTAACAAATCTTGCAATGATATACCTCAGTTGTGCACCTTCAAGCGTATATTCAGAATACAAATTTAGTGCAGCTGGAGGAATAGTCACTGACCAAAGAACATTGCTAAGTACTGTAAATGTGGAACAGCTTACATTTCTCCAAATGAATGCTTACAATTTCCCAGTTGCCCCAAACACTGAATTATGTGCTTCTGGCCCTGAGCATGATCAACAGCCCACAAACAGTGATACTGAATATGATGACTAGGTTGTATACAAAACATATAACAAATCCTGGGTGGAGTGGCATACCTCCAAATTTGGTAACTTAACTGTCACTAACACATCTCTCAGCAGTTTCAACTGCCTTTCCGACATAAATCCTGCAATGGTCACAGACAGTTGCGGAACAAGCAGGCATGTTTGTCATTTTTCTGGAAATGCTGGCACCATTATTTAAATGTGCATTCACTCACCATTTGTGCCTCTCATATCTACCTCATCAATGCCCACCATGGGTATAATTTTTGGAAACAGCAGCAGGCTCACTCACAGCAGCTACATCTGATGTACCTGCCTCAGCAATTCCCAACATGGGTATCATTTTTAGAAACAGCAACAGGCCCAATCAGAACAGCTACACCTCTCATACCTGCCTCAGCAATGCCTGCCATGGGTATAATTTTTGGAAATTGCAGCAGGCTCAATCAGAGCAGCTATGCAACCCATACCCAATTTCTTGAAAAAGCGTCACAGCGACGTGAATCATAAGCGCTAGCTTTCTGGGTGAGTGCTACCTGTTTGCATATACCTAAACAAGCACTGTTTTTATACGTGTTTTTAACAAATAAATGCATTTTTATAGTACCTTAACATTCAATTGCTTCATCTCCTTGGACATTGAAAAAGTTACTTAATGCCTGTTACACCAAGAAAGAAAACTAGTTAGATTTTGATATCTTTAGATATAGATCATTTGGACCCAGGTTCTAGCTATGGGGTGGGGGGGGGTGGTGCCAGAGAGAGAGAAGTTGTCCCTGTAGGAAGAGAGAGAATACATAATTAAATAAATCACACGTGAGCATATTAGTAGGTTACAGGTGAAGTGTAGATAAGGGGGGAGACTACTGCCTGCCCCTTACACACATATTCTACACATCTTAAGCATGAAGGTCTTTTTTGTAAAAAAATAAAATCTATCACCTCACAGTAAAATAAAAAGCAAAAGGTGATGGCTGTAATTGGTGGCCAATCGGCTAATAGCTCTATGCCCTGGCTACTGTACCGTTAGCCTTGGTGGTCCAGTGGTAACAAAAAAAAGGCCAGTCTGGGTTTCCCCACAAAACTTTTTTTTTTGGTATTATTTTAAATAAATGTATGCCTGTGTTATAATGAATTCAGTCTCTGCTGTTTAAAGCAATGCAGAGTGGCAGCTGCTGGTGCCATGGGACACAGAGAGAACGAGAGAGGAGATTGAGAGACGATTATTGGCTCCACAGTGGAGCACTGGTGTGTACAAGGGAATCCCCTAGGTTCAGCAGAGAGGTGACTGTGCTAACTTCTACCTCAGTCATGTAGCAGGTTGTGGCCTACCAAACCAGGATCTGCAAGTGTACGAGAGGGAGAAATAGTGTAAGCACTCCTGTCACCGGCAGGAGAAATCAGGTATCTGTTTCATTAGCTGAGCAGGTGACAAGCACCATATTTTTTTTTAAGGACTTGCTCACAATGTAAATAAATTAATAAAGATGGGCACAGTCCATAAATCGAGCTCTGTGGAGCTTGTGGCATAAAGCAAGTAAAATATTAAAAGGCTCATGCTGGGAGCCATTTTAGAGCCGCAGTAAAGCTGCTCAAAGTAGGAGAACCAGGGCACTTCAGAGGAATAAAAACACAAGAAAACATATTAATTGACCTGGTTACTTCTGCTATTGTCAGGCAAAATTCATCCAAACCCTGGCCATTCACCTCTGTCTGCACAGGACTCAAAACTGACACACCGTGGCCTATTGTGTCCATTAATATTTGCAGTCTACTGGCCAAATTCGACTCCATCCAAGGTTGGGTGACCCAACACAACCCTTAAGTGCTTTCAGTTATGGAAACCTGGCTCACACCAAGAGTCCCAGATACGGCTGTACAATTGGATGCTTATATCACCTTTAGACTCAATAGGATAGGAAAGTGAGGTGAAGGGTGCCTCATTTACATCAAGGACACAATCCAAGAGTGCATCCTCCCTCACCCTGCCACTAGTGGTAATTTCCAAATACTGGCAATCAAACTGTTGATTGGTGCACAAAACAAAGGGCTAACAATCGTTATCGATCAAATAAAATCAAATCATTCTGTATTTGTAAAAAGGCACCTTTCCAAAACCAAGGCAGCATATACACAGTAAACAACATGGGCGCCAGAATGGAGCCCTGCAGCACCCCACAGGATAGGGAGAATGGAGCTGAGAAAAAGGCCCCAGACACCACCCTCTGAGTCTTACCCTCGAGGAATGATCAAAACCATCTGAGAACCATCCCAGAAAGTCCACAGATGAACCGCAGGTGCTCCAACAGCACACCGTGGTCTATAATGTCAAATGCCACAGAGAGAGCTAGAAGGACCAAGATGGAATGGGTTTTTTGATCTCTCGCTATTAGGAGGTCATTTAGTAACCGGACAAGGGCTGTCTCGGTACTATGTCTCTTCCTAAATCCAGACTGGAGAAAATCATAGACATTGTGGCTAGTCAAATGGTCATCCAGGGGTGACACAACCACCTTCTCAATAACCTTGCCAACAAAGGGTAGGTTAGAGACAGGTCTGTAGTTAGTCAGACAGTCCAGGTCCAAGGAGAGCTTTTTAAGGTGAACCAAACCACGGCCTCCTTCAGGGGATCCAGAAAGATCCCCTGTCCAAAGACATCCAGACTACCTCGGCAAGGACTGGGATGATTTTATCTACACAGCCTACTAAGAGGTGCATGGGGCCCAGGTCCAAATTACAGTTGGTCAGACACAATGGCTGGATGACCATCACAAAGTCATTGATTGTAGGCTGGCTGAAGTCACACCACACAAACTGGGCATTCGACAGCTCCTGTCAACCACTGCAACTCCCATTAGAGAGGGTCAGGTGGACCTCAGACCTGATTGCGGCAACCTTATCTGAGAAGAATCGTGCAATCTCCTCATACCGTTGTTGTGAAAAAGCAATTCCAAGCTGGAGATAGATTGGATTGCAGTCTGCCCACACTCCGTAAAAGCTGGACTGGTCTATTCTGCACAGCAGCAATTTCCCTGGACAGGAATTCTGCCTTCTTATGGGTAATTGCTGATTGAAAGATTGCATAGTGGTCCATCAAACTAAGTCTGTCACACTCCAGGTATGACTTCCACCAGCATTTCTCTAACCTTTGTCCCACTCTCCTCAACTCCCTCAGGACCTCATCAAACCAAGGAGACCTGTGGCGAAAAGTGAGAGGATGAACACAAACAGGAACAATGGAATCCAGGGCCCCTGTCATTGCCTTATTATAGGCAAGTACCAGGTTCCCTGGATCCATGCATTCACTTGGTACACCCAATAGGTCCAGCACCACCATCAGGCCATCAGGGGAAACACCCTTCAAAGGGCAGTAATGGACCATCTCAGTAGGGCAGGCCTACTAGGGGTGGCCAGGAAACTGAACCCAATGGTGTGATGGTCAGACCACCTGACTGGTTCCACCACCAAGTCAGATATCTCTATCCCCAGGAGAAACACCAAGTCCAATGAATGACCACCAATATGGGTCAAGGAGGAAATAACCTGTGTGAAGCCCAGTGAAGTCATTAACTGGAGGAAGTCCTGACCAAACTGCAAGAGTTCACCATCGACCCAGGCATTGAAGTGCCCCAGGATCAGCCCTCTGGGGGATTCCAATGTCAGGTCGACAATGAAGTCCATGACTTCCCATAGGAAAGCATTCCCATCTCCTGGTGGACGATAGATGAGAAGGATCCTGCACCTGTCATAGTTTATATTCCCCCAAAACAACAAGCAAATGGGTGTAAAGACCTCCTCAGCTACCTCACTGACCTGGGTCATAGCTCTGAGGTCCTAGTATTATGAGATTTCAACATAAATTGTCAATCACCAGAGGCTGCAACCCACAGAGATGCCATCTCCTCCCTACACATGACACAACTAGTTGGCTCTCTACCCACCAAAATTACCACACTGGCACCAGCTCACTGCTCGACTGGTTACACATTAACGTACAAAATAGAATCATCCACCTAGCTGTCCTCCCTGTCACTATTAGTGATCAGTCCCCCATCATGTGTTCCTGGTCAAACACATCCCCCAGGATCCCTCCCCAAATACTTACTTCCAGAGTTCTCAGGAAAGAACTGCTGGCCACCTTTAGAGCCCACCTCAAGTTAATGGACTGGTCCCACCTCTATGCCACCAATGATGATGATGCCCTTGATCACTTCATTAAGGCCTACACTAGAGTCTGCAACATTTATGCCCCTTCTGTGAAGTGAAAAATCAAGGAGACCCACAAGTCCTGAGTCACCTCACCCATTCTTGAGATGATGTGGCACAGGGACAATCTCTGGCACTTGGCCAGAAGTCCTGGCTCCCCACTGACTACTAGAACTACAAAGTGACTCGTAATAAATGCATAGCACCATTCGTTCTGCAAAACGTAGCTACTTCAAGGAAGAATTAACCAACTCATGGAGGGACAGTCATAAATTCTGGGAAAACCTAAAGACCCTTACTGGTAAATCCAACAAATCACAGCCAACCCTTCTTAATATAGATGGCATAACCACTCAAGACCCCATAACCATAGCCAACACCTTTAACAAAACGTTTACAGATCTGAGTGGCATTCTACCCCTAAACTTCTTCAAATGATCAGGAAACTCAAATCCTAACCTCCCTTTGGTCCCACCCAATAACTCCTCTCCACCCTTCTACTGTAAAACCATTACCCAAGCCAATGCCAAAAAATACCTCTTGCGAGTCCTTGGCAAAACTTGAGTTGGAAGCAACACACTTGACCTCAAACTGATTGCCTTAACCCTCAATGAAATTCTAGCACCCCTCACTAGGATTCTGAATATCTCTCTTTTTCATAGTAAATTCCCCCAGGCATGGAAAGCAATGTTGATCACCCCCATTTTTAACAGTGGAGATAGAGGAAACCACACCATCTATCGACCTATCCCTATTCTTCCCCCACTCTCTAAAGCACTTGAGCGAATCTTCTATGACCAGCTCACAAACCACCTTGACAAATACCAGTTGTTATGCCCTGAGCAGCATGGCTTCTGGAAACTGCACAGTACGACCAGTGCTTTAGTTGAGTTCAATGACTTTATCCATGATGCTCTTGACCATGGCCAAATGGTGGGGTTGACATACGTCGACCTCACCAAGGCATTTGACACAGTCAACCATGACCTGCTACTGAGTCAGTTAGCCTGCATGAGACTATCAACTGATAAAGTTCCATGGTTTAGGAGTCACCTCTCTGGGTGGACACAGCAGGTGAAAATTGCTGGCATCCTGTCTAAGAACAGGGATGTGAGAGCTGGGGTAGCCCAAGGATCAATCCTGGGACTGCTTCTCTTCAGCCTGTTCCTGAACCGCCTTCCACTTGCTTGTCTGGATAAAATCCTTCTTTATGATGATGATGTGGTGCTCTTCTCTTGCAATATTGGCCCAGTAATGCTGGAGATGCAGGTGTAGCAAAACTTCTCAGATGCTGAGGCTTGGTTCGTCAACTCCAGGCTGCTATTAAATTACAAAAGAACTAAAACTATGTTGTTTGCCTCCCCACACAACTGACATAGATCACACCCTTTATGTGTATTGAACAGTCAAAATGTCCCCCTTGAACTGGTTCCAAATTTCAAATATTTAGGAGTTACACTTGACATCTCACTATCATTCTTACATCACATAGACATAGTCACCAAGTCTTCTCATGCCAAGATCGGACAATTATACTGGCACAAGCACTGCCTACAGGAAGATGCGTTAAAGTTAGTTTTAACCAGTTCGGTTCTCTCTATGATCGACTATGGTCTAGTAGTGTATGCTGCCACATCAGACACTGCCCCTAAGAGAGTAAAGGTTGCACTCAACAAAGCTTGCCGTCTCTGTCTAGATGCCCTGTGTCAAACACACACCTGCAATCTCTACTCAGAGGTAGGGTGGTTAAACCTGGAATGTAGGACACAATTCCAAGTATGCCTGCTAGCCAAAAGATCCACTCTTGGACTAACACCCCCTTGGGTGCAGAGCCTCCTCTCTCCCACTGATAATATCAGGACAACAAGAGGGTCTAATAAGATGACCTTTAAAGTCCCTTCCCACTCACCTCTCAGGGGCAGCGCTCTTTAAATATCATGCCCCCCTCTGGCTTAACTCCCTCAGAAATGACCTGCTCTCAGAAATCAAACTAGGCTCCTTTAAGTCTAAACTACAAGATTAACTAGGTTCAGCTAGTAGCTGCAACTGTAACCTCTAATCCTATACTGTTGCCCCCTATATCTCTTGACTTCTATCATCTCTGCTCCCTTCCTAATCCCCACCTTGGACCCCACCCATGTGTCCAACTACCCATTGAAAATAACCCCTTCTTTCTTTCCAGCTCTTCCTCTACCCATGACCAGCCCAACACCCAACCTGTGACAAGACCTCTATTGGCTGCTAGAGCCCCCCCCACCTCTTCCCCTGTGTGCACAAAAAAATCCCTCCTTGTTTGCAGTGTCAAACTGTTACCTCAACCAAACTTCAAAGCTTGTGTGATCCAATATAACTAACTGTGTGGTGTAATGCTTACACTTTTTATCTATTTTCTAAGATTATCTTTTTCAACACTGCCTGTTATATTACTCTGTCTAGTGCTTTATTGATGTTAGTCCTGTAATATTTTGTTACTCACCTGACGTGGACCTTTGTAAAGGAGCTCTCAGCTCAAAGGTATTTTCTGAGACTCAAATAAATAAATAAAATAAAAAAAATTATAAATTTTAATATAAATTGACCACAAGGGGCTAGAAAAGAGTTCTTGGAACCTTATAAATACAAAGTGGTGCCACAGAAGTGCGTAATTTTTAAAATGGAGCCATTTTTATGAGTTCTGTGGGCTGGGAAAAGCATGGGTCAGTAGTGAAGCTGCTGATAGAGAAAACATTATTTTAACAGCATGCTGCCAAGCAAGTTTTCATTTGCTTTGCCTGAAATTGGCAAGACTATAGATTTTTAAATATTATTTTTCAGAGAAAAATAGTTTTTGGTGGCTAAAGCTAAAAATAAAAGAGTCGCAAACATGGACATGGAATCAGATAATGGGTTCTGGGAGCCATATTCATGCAGTTAAGGCATAGATAGGGTGGAGCTAAGCAAGGGAAAAATGAATTTACAGATTTTCAAATGTAAACTATGGAGGGCATCTTAATCAAAGGGGGAATGACTGTGAGGAAATCTGAAGTAAAAGTCACTCGGAGAATGCTGTTTGAATAATTTACTGAGAGAAAAGGTTAACCCTTAGCGACTTGGGGTTCCGGTGGAGGAATTTGTATAACAAATATTCTGGTGAAAGCTTGGAATATGGGCATTCTAGTGAGAAAAGTTTGGAAGTGCTTAAACCTTGGGAAAAAGATAATTTTTATGTAACAAAAATACATTGGAAAAAATGGAAATCCAGGCTGACAAGGAAAACAGGCTCAGAATCTTCAGGAAAGACAGACTTCAAATAGTTATTGATTCTATTACAGCTTATGCAGCTGCAGAAAGGGATTTGATTGGCCCTAAGCCTCTGGACTGGTCAGTGTCCACTCAGTTACCAGGGATTAGCATATGCAAATGATTTGTGGGAATATAAGGAGCTGCACAGCCAGTGTAAGGGAAGTTCAAGCAGAAAGAATGACCAGGAAGGAGGGACCCATGTGACCAGGGTGTCCAGTCAGAAGAGGCCTGCTGTGTATGATAGAGCCTGGAGGACAGTCCTCAATTAGGTAACGTGTAGGTGAATAGGGGACCACCTGCATTCCAGTGCAGGGTCAGACAGGGTAGTGAATGAGAGCAGGGAAAGTATAGTTAGCCTGCTGCTTCAAGTACCTGTTAACTCCAGAAGCTGTCAAGTTGTCTTCACAGAAAAAAAGGTGTTGCAAGAAGAATTCATCACTTCTCCAGTTTTCCAACTCCACAGCTGCTCGCTCTAGAAGGCCTGCAAGAATCTTCTTCCGCAGTCAAAAGGAACATTGTATAGTAAACAGAAATATCTTCACCCTTGGGAATTTGTTTAAAAGGAAAAAAGGCACTGATCTGAATGTAGTTTGCCTCAAATCCTTCTTCATAAAAGGGACAACTGTCTAACAGAAGAACTGAATTTTAAAAGACTGAGGGGGGAATTGTGTCCTTGAATGTTTAGTCGTAAATGCTGTAAATTGTATGTTACATGCTAATGTTTTAAAACTGCTTGCTATGTGCTATTGATTATTTCCTAAAGTTAAATGCAAAAGCTGAACTGTTAAAGTCTCAAGAGTTTTATTTAAATGTAAAACTGCTGTGTGGGATACCAGGGAGGGTATCAGTGGTAAACAGGTGAATGGGCTGTCTTAGGTGGGACAAGGTCTAGAAGCCACTGCATGCCCGTAAAGCTAAAGGTTCAGTGACTAGACCAGAGAAGGGCTTAATCCTGGGACCATTTGTGTTATCTGGAGAGCTGGTGGGTGGTGATTGCCTGCAGTTTCCAGGAGGAAATTTGGTGAAGTGGATTACCCTGCAAAAGAAAGAAAAGAAAGTGTTATTTTGTATTGCAATTTGCATATGTTGTTCATTTCTGAGATTTTTAACTGCAAATGTGTGCATGTTGGTTGCCAATTGTGGCTGCAAAATGCTTTGCAATTCTTTCAGTAAAGATCGTCTTATTTTTTCATTGATCCAAGTGTCAGTGTCCTTACTTGCAGTTCCAGTGTCTCGCATTCCTGAAGGTCTCCCAGTCAGTACAGTGCAGCACCTCTCTCCCTTGGCAACCCTCAGCCATACCAGTTGGGGAGGTAAGGTTCAGATGTTCTGGTTGCATTCAGCTGTAAGGGTGTGGGCAGGAGAAGAGGCAGAGAATCCTGCACTGCAGTGGTGTTACCACCTGGAGTGACAGTTGTGTTCTTATGCACTCTACCTGTGGTAGAGCACAGGGTAACACTACACAGTGTGTGTGTGTTGTAGTGTACTGTGAGTGTGTGTTCTACAATCAAGTGATTGTTGAAAAGTGGTACAAGATTGAGCCGAAATTGCTCTTCGCCTCTTGTATGTGCCTCAGCAATGCCCACCATGGATATAACTTTTTGGAAACAGCAGCAGGTTCACTCAGTGCAACTGCACCTCTTGTACCTGCCTCATCAATACCCGCCATTGGTATAATTTTTGGAAACAGCAGCAGGCTGAATCAGAGCAGCTGCACCTCTTGTACCTGACTCATAAATCACAGGGCTCAGGGCACCTAACAAACAACGTAATAGTATACAGCCTAAAGTCAAAAACAGTCTTTCACATTTTTGCTATGGTCAGGGTAGGGTAATAGGGCAGTAGAATTGGGTAGTAGCTACCATACCTAAACCAACTACCTGTTTTTCATTAGGGTGCTTTTAGGGTAATTTCAGGAAGTCTACAGTTACCCAAGGGTACCATTTTGGGTCAGATTTTTCAGTACTCACCCATGCCTACAAATAACTGGAGATCATTGTTAGTGCATTTAATGTAGGTGGGAAGGGATTCAATTCATTTGGCTGTCCTGAAATCCTGAGATGTGGGATGTAGAATGTGGGTCAGGAGAAGGAAGACACAAGAGTCTATCCAATGTTACCTGCTTTTTATGGATTTTGGGAAGAAGATAGAAAATGGATGCCTAAGGTTGTTGAACTATTAGTCTCTTAGAAGAGGCAGGGAGCTCTTTGGTTTCAGTAGTGGATATAATGGTGGTGGTGATCTCTTTCTGATAAGTGACAGAGGGGTCCTGTGGAAGAAGAGAGCAAAAAGTGGTGTTAGAGAGTTGCTGTGTTGCTTTAGTGATGTATGTCTCCTTATGCCAGATTACAGCAGCCGTCCCATTATCAGCTAGCTAAATAACAAGGTCACTTCTGTTGTTGTAGAGATCTGGGGGCTGCAAGTCCACCAGCTGTCAGGTTATGGTGATAATGCCTACAATGGAAATTGAAGATAGTGGTGTCTTTCATGCATGGGTTAACAAAATTATCTTCAGCAACAAAATGTCCTGGAGCAGGACTCCATGCACTGCATTTGGGGGTGATGTTGATTATTCTGGTAGTGCTGTTGCATCATCATTGTCTGCAGAGAGGGGGTATATTCTTAGAAAAAATGAGCTGTGAGGTGTATTTTGCACCAGAAGTGTTGCATTTGTGGCCCACCGCTCCCCATGTCTATGGACAAACTCTGATGGTATGGAGGTGGTGCAGCAGCACAGCACAGAAATCTCACCAGATGTATCCCACAGGTTCAAAGGTTAGATTAAACATATGGGCCTACCTGAAGACATCTTCAAGACAGTTGGGAACTTCATAGGTTGTGGCCACAAAACAAACTGGGCACCCCAACTCCTTCCGGGATCAACAGCCTCTGGACATTTTCTCTCCTTGCCACTGGAACCCCCCACAACCCCAGGATCAGAGGTGCAGGATCTTAGATAAAAAAACACTAGAATAAATCATTAGCAGATTAAAACCTTGGGGATATTAAATTAATGCATTTCTTATTTACAAACAAAATCAACTCCAATTTATTCTCCTGTGCCCAAAATGATTCAAATAGGCTCAAGGGTTAATTTGTAGCTTAAATAAACTTCAACAGCTCCATGGTGCTAAACTTTTATACAGTCAGCTTGGCAGTAACATTTCGGCAGAGCAAGGTCTTTAACAGCTCTGCTTGATTTTCCCCAGGAACCTAGTGATCTATTATCCTGGACCGTGAAGCTCCCTAGATCCCAACGCCACTGGTAAGTACCTGACAGAGCTTCCTACTTGCTTTCAAAGGGGGTCCTACAGTTTCCTTTAACTGGGGCAGCATGCAGCTTACTCCCCACACTCCCAGACTTCACTATTTCACCCTTCCAGGGACAAGCCTTCCAGCCAAACCCACCGCACCATACCCCATACTCTTCTGCCTGGTCACTTTCCTGGTCTGCCCGGTCCCCTCAAACCTCCACTAGCTTCCTTATGAGTTTTGGGCTTAGGCAAAAGACAGCATGCATGGTGGAATCCTTTGCCAGCTGTAAAAGCTCTCTCCACCATCCATCCATCCTGCTGCCCGATATGTGTAAAGCAGAACCATGGGAAAATACACCTCCAGGGTACCCCACGGCCCACTCAGCTAAAGACCGGTAGCCCCAGGCCTGTCCCTCCAAACAGGCCCTAATGGGGTTAGAGGCTTCCCCAGGCCCCCTCACCAGTGGAACCTGGTCCGCCTTGCCACACCAAGATGCAAGGCCCTGCCACAGCCTACTGCAACCCTATACCCTCAAACCCTGCTCTTAGCTGCCACCAAGTGATGGCAAGCAGAAATTACACCCCCAGAGCACCAACAAATGCCTAAGCTCTGGTGGGGAAAGAAGGAAGGGGTCCCTAAAGGGAGCATAACCCTCTCTCATTTGAGAGGGGGCTTACACTTTCCCCTTACCCAGGGAATCATTCTCTCCTGGGAATGATGCAGGGTGCCCAGGCAGGCCTCAGGCAACAAATCAGATATGCGTATCTTCCCAGCCACTGGAAAGAGCCTCTTGCATTTTGGCCCAAAAGGTTTCCCTCCCACACTACCTACTATAATCTGTCTTCACCTATTTAAAAACCCTTACACTAAAGCTTACCTGTGCCAGGAGGTCCAACTAATCTAAACAAAAATTAGCTAAGACTAGCACTTTGATTGAAAAAGGAGCACACTTATTATTTAAATTCACAAAACAGTGAAATAGTTATGTAAACAATTAGAGGTAGAACTGGTAGTACAGCTTCCCCTGCCCTGGGTTATACCTCCCACTTAATAAAATAGGTTACTTTCTGTACAATTAAAGGAATTCTACCAGTCACACCCCTATACACACACCTACACACTCTCACAGTCACACCAGCCACAAATGTTACGTGCAATACAATTAGGTAACTATCTATCATTAAGCTCTAAATCAACAGTTGGCAATGATTCATCTGATTAGTATTCATTTAAATTATTATACAGTCACCATAACCCACTCCAATGAGAACTCTTCCTGGCACACTCTAATAAGTTCTTGCAGGGGGCTTAAATGACAGGCCTTCCCACCAAGTGGGAAGTACAAATCCATGTCCCTCTTAGTGGTGATGTCCCCAAAGGCTTCCTCGCCGGTCTTGGGCTGACCGCCACTGCAGCTTGCTCTAACTGCTTGAGCTGCACACCCAGACCTTGGAAGCCCTCACCCAGGACCAGAACACAGAATAATCTGTTTCCCCCAGTTCCTGCACTGCAAGATGAAAGCCACCTTTGTTCAAACCACCCCTGTGGTCTGAACTTCAGACACCAGCCAGCTCAAGGCTTCCTCACCCAGTCTCAGGCTGACCGACACTGTGGCTTGCTCTGACTGCTTGAGCCACCCACCCGGAACTCAGAAGTCCTTGCCCAGGACTGGGACGCAGAACGATCCACTTCCCCTGGTTCGTATGCCACAAGACAAAAGCCGCTTTTGTTCGAAACATCCTGGTGGTCTGAACTTCAGACACCAGTCAGCTCAAGGCTTCCTCACCCAGTCTTAGGCTGACTGCCACTGTGGCTTGCTCTAACTGCTTGAGCCACCCAGACCTTGGAAACCCTCAGCCAGGAACGGGGCACAAAATGATCCGCTTCCCCCAGTTCCTGCACCACAAGATGACAGCTGTCTTTGTTCAAACCACCCCGGTGGTCCGAACATCAAACACCAGCCAGCTCAATGTACATCTGGGGTTGTGCCTCTGTATGCTCTACCCCGCACATCCCCCTCTTACCCACTCTAGGTGGACACTGACTTTTATACCTAAGCGTGGTCATGTGATTAAGTGTCTGATCTGTCATTAGCTTGTTATACTCTGGTACCACTGGGGGCGTTTTCTTTGCTAGCATCAATCTTGTTGTGTTTTCTCTCAGTTAATCTTCCTGTGGAGCTATTGTAGAGTTAATTTACTTTAGAGTTTATTAAGTGGAGACCTTGTATTCTCAATGCTGCTTAGGTTCACTTAATCATCAGGAAGTTGCTTCCCTTTGCATATTATTGTGCTGTATCTCTTCCCTAAGGTTTTATTTTTCCTCCTTCCTCAAACATGGCACAGAAGCAATACTTGCTACCCTGTATAGCCTAGCTGTGTTGGTCTTGGACCATATCCTGTCTCAAATATATCAGGATATAGAGCAGGGTGATGACCACATGAAACAGAAACACCAAAGCCTATCAGAGCAACCTTTTGACACACTGCAGTACTCCAAAATGTATTTACAAGGACTTAAGCAAAGTGGGAACCTATACCAAATAGTAGCCTATATTAGTGACCATAAACAATGGACTCCCCTACCAGTTCATAGCACTCTAGTTAAGTTCCTAATGTGTATAAAGCTGTTGTGTGGAGGAGATGTAGAAAAAAAACCTGGCCCACCCTATGCCAATATTAGGATTGACACCTCCAACAGGTTCGAATGGTATACTGCCAAAGGGCTAAAAATAGCACACATAAATATTAATAGTCTAAGGCCACAAATACACGAGCTTGAGGCATGGATGAATCAAAATTCCCTAGACGTACTGTAATTGCTATCAGCAAAACTTGGCTCAAGCCCCATATTCTAAACCATGAGGTAGACCTAACTAGCTATAAGTCATTTAGACAAGACAGATTGAGAAAAAAGGGGGTGGGGTCTTGATCTATGTAAAGTCAGCCCTAAGTGCCACACTGGTCCCCTTACTTGACCTTGGCAACTTAGATTGTGAGGCGGTATTTCTGAAACTCCTATTGGGTGGGACTAAACCACTGCTCATAGGGTTTGTGTACAACCCTCCCAAGACGGCCGCTGAATCCTTAAAGACACTGATAGATGTAGTATCTTCTCTTCTCCAGAGTGAGAAAGTTATTTTGGGTGATTTCAATGTGCATGGAGGGTCCCCAAACTAATGGGGACCGTAATTCCTCCTTACTAGATGCTGAAGTAACCCATATTGTGCAGGAGACCACCAGACTAAATATGAAAACTGGCAACCACACCACCCTAGACTGGATCCTAGTCACTAACTCTGACAGATTCAAATTGGCAGGAACCCTTGCAGACTCACTGAGTGATCATTCCCCCACATTTGGCATATAGAAAAACAACTTCCCTACACTCCCCCAAAGAATTTTTTGGATCCGGGACTATTCTAAACTTGACCCAAGCCTCTCCTCAATTCCCTGGCCAAGGTCAACTGGCTGCAAATAAAGCTAGCTCCAAACCTAGATGCAGCACTTGAATACTTCATTGACAATTTCCTGTCTATTGCCAATAAGCATGCTCCTTTAAAACAGCTCAGGGTCAAAGGGCAAGAAGCTAAGTGGCTCTCCCAAGACCTTAGAAAAATTATGAGGGACAGAGACAGAATGTGGGGTAAATTAAACACATCAGGCCAAGTCCTAGATTGGCAGAAATTCCAGGAACTCAGAAATAAATGTAAAGTTGAATGAAAAAGAGCCAAAAAGAGGCACATTAGAGGCCTTCAGGAAACAAACCTCTCTGATCTCCAAAACCGCTGGGAGCAAATTAACACACTGATAAAAGGCTGTAACAAACAAGAAGGATGTGACATAGTTGCTAATGGAATTCATCACAAAAACCCGGTAGATGCCTCTAAGGCAATAAATACATTGTTCATGGATCTGGAAAAGTTCAAGACATACCACGCTGAGCAGCCTTTATGCCCCACCCCAAGACAATGCCTAAGGAAATCTCAATGTCCCAGACTTCCATTTCAAATTAACCACCAGTCAAGAAGTCCAAAAATTACTCAAAGGGATCAAAACCCATGGTACAGCTGGGTATGATAAACTTGAACCCAAGCTACTAAATATTGCAGCCCCAGTCATAGCCACCACAGTCTAATGGCTATTCAATTGATCCCTCCTTGAAGGGAAAGTTCCTTTCCTCTGAAAAGTGTCCCTGGTCACACCTATTTATAAAGTTGGGTTACGTGAACAGGTGGAAAACTATTGCCCAATATCCCTTCTGTCCATCCTTAGCAAAGTAGTGGAAAAGGTTGTGTACAATTAAGTGGTGGACTATGTTGAGAGACACAAAATATTCAACCATGAATTCAGAAAGAACCATGGGACAAACACTGCCTTAATAAATTTCACCACAGATATATTCTCGGCTCTGGATAAAGGTCTGTGCACTGGTGCAGTCTTCATTGACCTCACCAAAGCATTCAACGTTGTGGATCATCAACTGCTCCTCGCAAAATTGAAACTAGTCAGCCTTGACACCCTGGCGGTAAGTTGTTCACCATCTATCTCCAGGGATGGTCCCAAATGGTTAGATGGCTGGGTGCCATCTCAGATAAATGTCCAATATGGGACAGGGTCCCCCAGGGCTCTATCCTGGTGCCCCTGTTGTTCTCTTTATTTATAAATGACATGCCAACACATTGTAGTGAGGCTAAGGTCACCTTGTACATGGATGATGCAGTAATCCACAGGTCCAATAATGATACTGATATCGCTTAATGAATCACTGTCAAAAGACCTCCAGTTGTTGGAGGGATGGCTGAATAGTAATAAACTGGTCCTAAATGGCAAAAAAACTAAGGTTATATTATTTGGTCCAAAGACTCTGGGCCTGGATAGGGCTACCAAGCTGTCTCTCTCTTTTTCTAATGAGTCAAGAATCAAAATAACTGAAGTCATAAAATACCTAGGAGTCACCATAGACCAGGGCTAAATTTTAAGACTCACATTGACCTGCTTACCAAGTTACTGAACCAGAAGCTCAGACTTCTGTATCACCTCAGCCCTTGCCTAACTCAGGACTCCCAACGCAAGATTGTGCAAGGTACCCTTCTACTGACTCTATTTTATGGTGCCCCTGTAATATACTCTGCTAAGCACACTGAGATACATAAGCTCAGATCCCTTTACCATAGAATCTGCAGATTATCAGCAGGTGCTTCTTCCCTAGAACATCCTAGTCAGACCCTAAATGCCCTATCTTGGCCCACCTTGGAAGGGAAGCTACAATACCTTTTTCTTTGCTTGGCATACAAGCTCAGGCAGCCCAGCACTCCCCCGAGTCTTGCTGAGTTGCTAACCACAAAACAGAACTGCAGGACACTAAGGTCTTCAAGCAGACAGCTACTAATGGTACCTAAAGCGAAGTTCACACAGGGGGCTCGGGCTTCTCTGCCTTTATTCCTTCCCTCTGGAATACCTTTCCAACTAATCTCCAGGAATGTAACTCACTAGGGGGATTTAAGGCCCACTTGATGGAACCAAATCAATGCACTTGCCACCATTGACATCTCAAGGGCTGTGCCCCTTAATCCATTTTAATGTATTCATTGTATAGCTATATCCACAAAAGGCATTAAGTGTATTAACAAATGTCTAAAACTGTCAAGTGTAAATGAGTGTTGTACCTTAATATGCTGATTTGTGTACTACTGTATCTGTAACCTCTGCAAATGTCTAACCATAATTGTTATACTATCTGTAATTAACTCTGGATCACCCCTGAACAAGGGTCCGCTTGTTGGGCTCAGTGGGCCTACCCGGTTACCAAACTTAAAATAAAAAAAAAAACATAAATAAAAAAGTCTTTATCCATCACATAGTACTTGGTGCGAGTCCCAGCCAAGTCTTGCAACAGTGCAGAGTTCTTAAACAGGGTATGTCCAGACCATGGTACAGTGTGGCACATTGCCTGTGCCCTTTGGAATAGCTGCTGAGAGGGAAAACGTCCACCTCCAGTTTGATGCTTCAATCTTTCCAGCTGCTCCTTGACTATCTATTCCTCCCTCATTTCCTCTATAATGTCCCAAACTCTCTCAGGCACATAGGGGTAATCCAGAGTAGGATATTTAATGTACATCCTTCTCCTGACCCATCGCTTGGCCTGACTCCACTCCGGCAGGTCTGTTGGCAGCCATACTCCCCTTCTACATGTGATGTTTAGGGGGCCTCTTCTGTTCAACCCGTCCATCTGGGTCCGGAGAGTCCTGGCACGTACTGGTAAACATGGGGAGCGGTCATCCAAGGTGACCACTGAGCGATGGTAAGGCCAGGGCATTGCTCTATATACTTGGTAATCAGCAAACTGGAACCTTTTACCGTGGAACTTCTCATCCACATCCTCATCCAACTATGCTAAAATGCTTCTACTCTCCTTTGCCTCAACGGGAGCAGCAGAGGGTGGACTGGCAAACCCACTGGATTTCAAGCTTTGGGGCTTTGCCACATCTGAGGACTGGATTGTATCTGACAGTGCCGGGGGCTACCTCCAGACATGGACCATGGCAGGGACTCCGTGGGCCCTGGGGGGTCTCCCACAGGCTCTCTGAGACCCCTGCCCCTCCCTCTGCCACAGAGATAGTTGGTAGCTGGTGCTGGGGAGCAGGGTAGACATCTGTGCTCCCTATCACCTCCTGACTTCACTTCATCAGCAGCACCCTCTTCTTCTTCTGCTTTGATGACCATATCAGCACAGGTACCCCTGGGCTTTGCTGCTCCTTCTAGGGCACTCTCTCCAAGGGAACATCTCTCTAGGTCTCCACAATTCCCACTGCCCAGTACCACAGTGAAAGAGACCCCTCTGAGACACTTGGGAGGTTCTCAAAGGAAGACTGGTGGAGCACTTTCAAAGATGCCTCCTGTGGCTGAGCTTGAACAAATTCCACACACAGGCAGTTGCACAATTCTGTTCCCTCAAAATCCATACCTCACACACTGCTCATTAGACTGTCCTTTTTCTCTCACTTGCCAGAGCCACGTTAACAAAGAGGCAGGAAACAATGCCAACTGCTCCTCTTGGGGTAAACTTCTTCCTCTGCTTTGAATCCCCTGCTTGCCATCCTTCAATACCAGTCCATATGACCACCTACTCAATCTCCTCAAAGTACTCATAGTTCTCCTCACGGTCCTCAGTTAATAAAATGAATGGTCTCACCACTCACTCTCCTGGATGCTGTCTTTACAATTTTCAGCTTGCACTACGCCTCTACACCTTTCGCTGTGTTGCTGCAAAATGGTGCTAGGCCTACTAGCTGGTTTCTTCTCTCTGCAGCCATCCACCAATCAAAGGTGTTCAAAGAGTCACGTGACCAACCAGTCACATGTGAGCACCACACCAGGAGAGTTGGGGCATACTTTCACTGTAGGCCTAACTCCTACACCACCAGGAGGACATTTTAGTGCACCACATGGCCTGCACATTGCAAGAGGCCAACCAACACCTCTACTCCAGGGAATCAGGTTTCTTTGGTTCTTGGTGTGCAAGGAAATATCCCGGATGAGCCCCCACATGTGGTCCAATCCCGCCTCATGTCTAGGGGCAAACTCTGATGGTACAGAGAAAGGGCGCAGTAGCACAGCATGGAAACATCACCATACATATCTCACAGGTTTAAAGGTTGGATTAAACACGTGGGCCAACCTGAAGACGTCTTCAAGTCAGCTCGGAATTTCATAGGTTGTAGCCACAAAATGAACTGGGTACCCCAGCTCCTCTCGGGATCCACAGCCTCTGGATATCTTCTCTCTTTGCCGCTGAACTCCACTGACCACAGAACCAGATGTGCAGGATCTCAGATAAAAAAAAAGTTGAAAAACTCATTAGCAGATTAAAACTTTGAGGATATTAAATTCATGCATTTCCTATTTATAAACAAAATCATCTCCAATTTATTCTTTTATAATCCAAATCACTTTATTTCTCCTGTGCCCAAAACAATTCAGATGGGCTCAGGGGTTCATTTGTAGCTTATATAAACTTCTACAGCTCCATGGTGCTAAACCTTTATACAGTCAACTTGGCAGTAACATTTCAGCAGACCAAGGATTTTGGCAGCTCTATACACAGCAGAATTGATTTTCTCCTGGAACCTAGCGGCCTATTATTCTGGACCACGATGCTCCCTATATCCCAGTGGAACTGGTAAGTACCTGACAGAGCTTCCTACTTGGTTTCAAGGGGGGTCCTACAGTTTCCTTTAACCAGGGACAGCGTGCAGGTTACTCCTCACACTCCGTGACTTCACTATTCTGGCCTTCCAGGGACATGGATGGTGTGGTACCAGCCAAACCCACTGCGCCATACCCCATACTCTTCTGCCCAGTCAATTTCGTGGTCTGCCAGGTTTCCCCCAAACCTCCACTAACTCCCTTATGAGTTCTGGGCTTAGGCAAAAGACAGGGTGCACATTGGAATCCTCTGCCAGCCATAAACTTTTTCTCCACCATCCATCCATCCTGCTGCCTGATATGTGCAAACCTGCACCAAGGGGAAAATACACCTCCAGGGCACTCCGTGGCCCACTCGGCTAAAGACCGGCAGTGCCCAGGCCTGTCCCACAAAACAGGCCCTAATGGGGTTAGAGGCTCCCCCAGGTCCCTCACCAGTGTAACCTGGTCTGCCATGCCACACCATAATGCGGAGGCCCTGTTGTGGCCTGCTGCAACCCCAACGACCCAGGCCCACTATCAACCTAACCGGGGCCTAACCAGATCCTGGGCCTACCTATCCTGCACCTCTGATTCTCTCCCTTCCACCTCCCAGAGCCTAGGACCTCACCACAAATGTCTGCAGCTACCTGTCTCAATGACCTCCCTTGGATGCTCACCCAGGGGACCCCATGCATTGACATTGATGGAGCCGGCCTGCCTAAAGTGGGGGGTTTCCCCATCAGTCTCCCTCCCTCTCTCTGCACCCAGGAACTCTCTCTATTCCAGTCCATTTATACCCTCAAATACTGCTCTTGGCTGCCACCAAGTGACAGCAAGGATAAATTACACCACCAGTGCGCTAACAAATCCTTAAGCTCATTTAAATGCCCGCGCTGCACCACAGAAGCCTCAGTACATCTGTTCCTGTGTGTGTGTCATCTGCAGCTTGTTTAAATCAACTGTGTGCCATGCTCTGTAATGTCTCACCCAGCTGAACTACTAGCCCATTGTGAAATGCAACTACCAACTTTTGTAGCTTGTTGGTCTGCTAAGCTGAGGGGGCTCGAAGGCAAGCTGGCATTTGCAGCCAATCAAGCTATGGTGGGCGGAGTCCTGGGGCACATTTAAACACCCATGCTGCAGGACAGCACAAGCATTGTGCATGATCATGAGTGTCTCTAGCGCCACTCGGTCTCAGAATTTTGATACTTGGTCATAGAACTTTATTTTCCGTCCTCTTTTGCTATTTTAAGGTACTGTAGTACTGTTTCTCCTGCAGTTGTAAAAATGTGCTTGCCTACTATTTGTGGGTGGGTTATACTGAGTTTTATGTTAAAAACTGGTAGCATCTGTAGAGAGACAATACCAAGTCATGATATACAGGCCACAATATTTTTATCAAATGCTTACTCTTTAATGTCTGTCAGCATATGGCCTAGATACTTTGGAATTAATTTTAAAGTACGTATAGCTGGTTTACACCTCTATGCACTTGGTTTTAAGAAGGTAAAACATGTTTTAGTATTAAATAGTTGGAGTAGGCAGCTGTTTTTGCCTCTTTTAAGGAAATTTATCATACTGATGTTACTTTCCTCAGGTAATGTACATTCAAATCCCGGACCTATTATCAAACATAACCATTTTCATTTAGAAGAATTTAATGAATGGACTGACTTGGGATTTGTGCACCTAAATGTAAGGAGTGTGCTGCCAAAAATTGATTATAGCGGCACTTAGGTGCAGAACTCCAATCCAGACGTATTTGCATTATCTGAAACTTGGCTGAGCAGCAAAGTCAATGATATGGAAGTGAGTATTGATGGATATAATTTATACAGACAGGACTGATCTACTAAAGGTGGTGGTGTTATGATCTATTTGAAGAGTTCAACGTCAGGTATCGTGCAATTTTCTAAATCTATCGCCAAAAAGTTGAATTTACTTGTTGTGAAAATTGGTGTGTCTCAAGATTTCAGCTTTTTATTTGCAGTCTGCTATAGACCCCCCCTCAGCTCTTCTGAAGTTCTACAGCTATTTGCATCCATGCTAGCCCCATACATAATCCAGGAACTGTTAATAATGGGTGATTTAACTTGGGATATGGCCAAACCCTCCACTCAGATATATCATCAATTTGCAGCCCTTAACCATACCCTGATCATTGATAGACCCATTTCTTTTAATAAAGCTGCCTCTGACAAAGACACTCTGTTAAATTTAATATTGACAACTGCTCCTCAGGAGTATGTTTCTTCTATTTTTGATGCAGACATTAGAGGGCATTGCTATATTGCCTGCATACGTCATCAGCTTAAAATATCTAAGCCAGTACATACTATTACTGTTAGGAATTTTTCTAAGTTTATTGATCAGGCTTTTCTTTTTGATTATCTCATGTTAATTGGGCACTATTGTATTGCTGTCCAGACATTCATACTGTTTGGTCTTATTTTAAAGATTCCTTCCTGCAGGTTATTAATACACCTGCACCTTTAATAAGGAAGAGTTAGAACTAATCCTGCACCTTGGTTTAATGGACACCTGAAAAATGTAATTCTCGAAAAAGATTTATTATTTAAAACAGCTAGATGTTCTAAATCAGAAAAGGATCTTTAAATATATAGAACCATCAGAAATAAATGCACTAGGGAAGTAAGATCGGATAAAAATTATTTTTATAACCAGCAGTTTTTAAACGCATCAGGCAACAACAAGAAAAACTAAAATAATGTAAGCCAACTGCAGGGTAAGACTCACACAAATGGTCTACCTAAGCTATTATACTTTAAGGATGTGTATCTTTGTAAGCCCCTTGACCAGGTTAAAGCTTTTAATGAATATTTTCTGGCAGCAGGGAGTATATTCGATCAGAACAACCCTGGTCTCCCCGATGTTGTTCTGGATAATATTTTTGATTCTAGTTACAATAGGACATTATTCTCTTTTATGAAATTTGATGAACAAACTGTGCTTACTGAGCTAAATAGGCTAGATACAAGGAAAGGGTCTGGTATAGATAATTTTGATCCTATTTTTCATAAAATTGGATACCCTGTTTTGGCTAAACATATAACTTACCTGTTCAATCTTGCAATCAGTATGTCTGAAATACCTACTGATTGGAAGTCTGCTTGTGTTATACCAATTTTCAGGAGAGGGAATGAATCTGACCCCAGCTGTTACTGACCATTCTCCATTTTGTTACCTGTCTCTAAGTTATTAGAGAATCTTTTGTATACTCAGTTATCAAACTACCTGGAAAAAAATAATATTCTTACTGAACACCAAGCTGGTTTTTGAAAGGGTCATAACACCTTATCAGCAATCACCAAGGTAACTGACGACATTTATTCTGTCTTTGACAATGATAACTCAGTCCCTGCTCTTTTTTTGGATCTGTCTAAGGCCTTCGACTCTGTTAAGCATAATATAATGCTCAACAGGTGTCAAGGCCTCTGGACTTGGCCTAGGAGCCTTGTTTTGGTTCTCCTCTTATTTATCTTCCAGGTTGCAGTGTGCTCAAGTGGGTGACTTCTGTTCAGATTTTGTCTCGGTTAATGAGGATGTGCCTCAAGGGTCCGTACTCTTTCCTCTCTTGTTCCTTATCTATGTTAATGACTTACCCAAAACTACTTCTCCTGATTCAAATATTTTGCTGTTTGCTGATGATACTATCATTTATACTTAAAACAAAGACCCATTGGTAGCACTGAGATACCCTACAGAGATATTTTGATATTATTCAATGCTCCCTGTCTAAATTAAGTTTAATGTTAAATGTGGGCAAACCACAATGCTTATTGTATTCTGGTAAGTCTTCGGAGGTGAAACTTGGCAATGGCTTAAGGGCTTTGGATGGAACTGAGTTAAGTAAGGTTTCATCTTACAAGTATCTTAATATAATCCTTAATGAAACCATGACATTTGATCTGCATATTCATTTGCTTTCTACTAAATTGAAAAAAAATATTACCTTTTTTTTTATAGAAATAAGTCATGCTTCAGCCAGGTCATCCATAAATAGCTAGTTAATTCCTTGTTTTTGCCCCTGACTGATTATGGAGACTATATATATTATAGTGGCATGGTTGGAAAAAACAGAAATATCTCGGCCCAAGGGTCACTCCTGAAGTAAAACTTGGATGGGTTTTACTCAGAGGGCTCTGATCTATCAAGCCATGTCTTTGGTTTCATCCAAATCGGTCAAAAAATATAGTTATTAGCTTTTAAAATCTTTGTTTGTGGCTCGCTAACGATCTTTGATCACAACACAAGATTCTTCGATTGAGATCTTACATCGTGACCTATTTTCACAAATATCTCGGCTCAAGGGTGGGCTAGGGACACAAATGAGGATGGGTTTTGATCAGGGGGCTTCGTTCTAGTGAGGCATACCACTGGTTCGGTTCAAATCAGTGAAAAAAATGCTTTTCACCATTTTTTATTCTTTGGTTGTGAGCGTGCAATTTCTTTGATTGCAAGCCTGCAAAGTCTTTGATCACAAGATTCTTTGATCATGATCGTGAGCGAGGGATGAGATGGCTAGATTTAAAATATTTTTTTCTGAGCCCAGGGGTGTCCTAAAAACTTTAATGAGGGTGGGTTTTGCTCAGTGTGCTTTGTTCTGCCCCATGTGAATAACAAAAATAATGTATTAAATATCCATGGTAGTCTAGTGCCCTCCCCCAATCATAATAAATATATAATCATGTGTAATGTCCTGGTAGTCTAGTGCCCCATCATGTACATTTTTTTACATTCCTGGTAGTCTAGTGGCCCCCAGAGCTGTATAAAATAATTATAACTGTTCATATCCCTGGTAGAATAGTGCCCCCCCCAATCTGTATGAAATAATATTCATTGTACATATCCTTGGTAATCTAGCTCCCATCATAATAAAATAAATAATGATTTTGTATTTCCTGGTAGTCTAGTGGCTCCCCACCCCACCCAGGTGTGCCAGCCCACCCAGCACCCCCACCCTTCCCAGCCAATGACTGGTACAGCCTACCTCTCACCTTCATGGTTAGCCATCGACTGTGTGCATGATGATGCTAATGCAAAGAGGTGCTCAGAAATATTTTCAGAGCACCTTCTTGCATTAGCGCCATAATGCACACAGTCGGCAGCTGGCCGTGGAGGTGAGAGGTGGGCTGTGCCAGTCGCCAGCTGGGGAAGGGTGGGGTGCTAGCTAGGCTGGCATGAGTTGGTGGGGATCACATATTAGGAATATAAAATCATTATTTATTTTAAGAGGATGGAGGAAGTTGTTAGCTCATTAGGAGTTAGGCACACGAATATTATTTCACAGATCGGGGTTATGATTACCAGGGATGAATAGTACAATTATTTTACAGCAGTTACTATCAGGATATAAAAAATACAGATGGATTGTGATATTATAATGATTATATATTTTATTATGATGGTGGGCCACCAGACCACTAAGAATAGTTAATACATATTGTTTTAAGAGCTCAGAGGGCAGAACAAAGCCTCCTGAGCAAAGTCCAGCCTCATTTAACTTTGTAGGGCACCCCTGGGCAAGAGAAAAAACATTTTAAATTCTGGCCATCTTGTCCCTCGCTCTTAGTTCGCAAGCGAGCAATTTCTTTGATCATGACCCTGCAAGTTCTTTGATTGTGAAATTCTTTGATCACGATCATGCATCACGAGCGAGGGACAAGATGGCCAGATTTAAAATTGTTTTTTTCTGAGCCCAGGGGTGTCCTACAAACTTAAATGAGAGTGAATTTTGCTCAGGGGGCTTCGTTCTGCCCCATCTGAATAACAAAAATAATGTATTAAATATCCATAGTAGTCTAGTGTCCCCCCCAATCAAAATAAAATATATAATCATGTGTAATGTCCTGGTAGTCTAGTGCCCCCTCAATGTGTATTTTTTTACATCCCTGGTAGTCTCGTGGCCCCCTGAGTTGTATAAAATAATTATTACTCTTCATATCCCTGGTAGTCTAGTAGCCCCCCCATCTGTATGAAATAATATTCATTGTACATATCCCTGGTAGTCAAGTGGCCCCCCTCCATGATAATAAAATAAATAATGATTTTGTATTTCCTGGTAGACTAGTGGCCCCACCCCCAACCCAGGCATGTCAGCCCACCCAGCACCCCCACCCTTCCCCAGCTGGCAACTGGTACAGCCTCTCACCTCCACTCCACCGTTGATGTCAACAATCGCTAATGCAAAGAGGCACTCAGAAATATTTCAGAGTGCCTCTTGCATTAGCTGCTCATAATGCACACAGTCGGTGGCTGGTCGTGGAGGTTGAGGTGGGCCCTAACTCTGACCCCATTCTCCTGCACTGCACCACCTCAGCTTGTTTGCACATGGGATGGGCTGAGAGTTAGGGCCGATGACCCCAATGCACACCCCGATGCCTGCTGGTGGGGGTGGGGTGCAAGGGGTGGGAACCCTAATGTCGAATTGTCTCACTTTTGTCACTGTAGAATAACCCTAACTGATGCATTAATGAAGTTTTTTGGATATATATATATATATATATATATAGACTTCTGTAACTATACTGAGACCTCTGGACACTCCATATCATAGTGCCCTGAGATTTGTCTCTGGGTTGCCTTGGTTAACTCATCATTGTTTCCTATATTCTGCTGTAGGTTTGCAGTCATCATGCTCACACAGACAGATACAATGGTTATTATTGGTCTATAAATTTATTCAGCACAAATTACCTTTTTATATCTAAGACTTGGTACATAGAAAGAAACAAAGGAATTACTCCTAATGTTCTTCTAATCTGCCCCAGTTTATCTTATCAAAAGACAGAAGTAGATATGGTGGCTACAGACTAACTGTTACCATTCCTAATTCCTGGGTGGCTCTGCAAAACAAGCTTAAATTGTCTTCATTAATACCTATTTCACACGTTAAGCGAATTAAAAAAAAATATATGACACATGACTGCATTTGTTATTCCTGAACTTACTGTCTTGTACTCACCTGATTTTTATTTAAACTATTTTGTAACATCTGTATGTACCTGTTAATTTTATATTGTCATTTGTCATATAGTATGTTTTTAGGTTTTGTATTGTCAATATTTGTTGGATACAATTGTAAAAGAGAGTTCACTCTCAATTTGTTTTCCAATTAAATTGAATTGAATTGAACTGAACTGAATATGATGGGAGTGATGCAGTGCAGAGGCTGTGGGGTGGCAGTTTTCAGGGAGACATTCTAGAGACTGCGGTGCTACCCCATCTGCATGCATCTCTGTGGGCTGAGGTGGGTGATTTCTAATTTCTAGGCTGAATTGGCTAGGATCTGGGGGGACTAATCCCCCATCCATTGACCATCAAGTCTGTCACAGCCACCCTGAAGGTTGCCAAGGAAGATGGGCAGCTGGACTATGGTGGGTTCAGGAAGGGTGAGGGTGGTGTATCAAAGGCACATCCTCCAGAAGGTACCACTACACAACTTGTATACCACTCTGTTGAGGCATGACTTTCCCATGGAGGCACTTGCAGCAGTGACCAAGAAGGATATGGGGGTCCTCCATAGTGGCGTCCCCAAAGTGGGTGGTAGAGGGCCCCAGAGGAGGAGAAGGAAGCAGCTCCTTGTGGGGGACTCAGTTGTTAGGGGGATAGATTTGAGGGCAGGAAGGGAGTGGGAGGTTAGATGCCTACCCGGCACAATGGCTTGGATGGAGGGGGAGCAGATCCCGAGGATCGCTAGGGAAGTAGGATGGGGAAGAGCTGGATGTCATGGTCCACCTTGGGACCAATGACCTGGCTAGGGATTAGGCTAGGAAAGAACAGAAAGAGTTTAAAGAGTTGGTGTGGGGTCTTAGGTAGGTAGCATGCTCAGTGGCCTTTTTTAAGGTGCTACCTGTCTATGACGGGGGAAGGACAGGGTGCTCCATACCAGGGGCTTCAACACATGGTTTTAGGACTGGTGCAGAGAGGAGGGGTTCAGCTACATTGGGCATTGGGGTCCCACCTGGAGGGATGGAGTCCTATACAGGGTAGATGGTCTGTATTCATCAATGAACAGTTTAAATGCATCATTGATGGGCATTTAAACTAGCCAAGGGGAGTGGCAGAAAGAAACAGGGAGACATAAACTGTCCCTCTCCCTCAAACTTAAGTAGGCAGTAGGGAGAGACCAAAGGGAAAGAAACCCCCAAGGGTATCCAACAAGAAAGGAAACAATGTGCTAGAAGTGAAGAAAGATGGGACTGAGAGGCATGGTGGGTAGGAGAGATGGCAAAAGGGGACAGGGAATAATGACAAAGAGGGTGGTATCACATTCTGGAAGGCAATGTGTGCAAATGCTCAAAGTCTGGGAAACAAAATCCTGGACCCACAGGCCATCATAGCAGAGGCTGATCTGGACATTGTGGCCATCACCGAGTTATGGTGCAATGAGAACCATGACTGGGATATAGCCATACCAGGCTACACACTGTTCAGAAAGGACAAGGCCTTTGACACAGTTCCACACAGAAGGCTGGTAAACAAACTGAGTAGCCTAGGAGTAGATCCTAAAATAGTAAATTGGGTGGATAGTTGGCTTAGTGGTGGGAGTCAAAGAATGGTGATAAATGGAGTACACTTTGGGGAAGGCAAGGTGACTAGCAGGGTGCTGCAGAGGTCCATATTAAGCCCAGTCAGTGTGGATGGGATGCTGTAAGCTGTGGAGTGGCCATGCGCCATTCTAGAACATCCTAGCTCTCCCCCAGCCCTGATCCCCCATTGTGAAAATTAAAGATGTTCCTGAAGGTCTAGCAGGCTGCTCCTGCCCCAATCCCGCATTATGAAATGTATGTGCTCAGTGATTGACAGCCCAATGAGCTGTCAATCATTGAACGCTTAATGAATACAGTATGTGTTCATTGAGAGCTCATTCGGTGGCTGGCCGTAGTGGTGAGTGATGTGCTGTGCCAGTCACTGGCTCAGTTTTGGGATGGTGGGAGCAGGGTGGTGGGGCACTGCCTGCTGGGGTGGGGGATGGGGTCCCACTAGACCAGCAGGGAAGTTTTAATATTACATAGCATGGGCTAGGGGCTTGGTGGGGCTTGCTAGACCAACAGGGAAGTTTTCATTTTCATAATGGGGGATCAGGGCAGTGGTGGTCTTCTCAACCACCAGGGACATCATTCCTTTTCATAACGAGGGATTGGAGCTTGGGGGATTCACTAGACCACCAGGAATGTTTTACTTTTTCATAACGTGGGGATCAGGGTTGGGGATGAGTCCACTAGATCATGAGGGACTTATTTTAATAATAGGGGGATCAGGGTGGGGAGGACGCTCCGTGGCATATTGTCGCATATAGGGCAACTCCCCGGGAGGGCAAATTTCTAAGTACCATTAGACTAGCCAGTCTAATGGTACATAGAAATTTGCCCTCTGTGAGAGTTTTGAGAATCCTGATTTAGGGGATTTGGCAGCCTGCATCTGCCACAAGCCCCTAGTGCCATGCCACAGCCCATTTTGTGCTGCACAGATGGTGCAAGCCCTGTTTGATGCATACAGCCTGTGGATGACACAGGCTGCTTTTGAGAATCACTCCCTGCTCATCTTTTGGCACAAGGAGCACTTTGTGCCATTTCTGTGGCACAAGCCCCTATGCCATGCCAGGAGTTTTGAGAATTGGGCCCCACATCTCTGGAAGGACATAGACAGGGTAGAGGTGGTCCATAGGAGGGCAACCAAAATGGTGCAGGGTCTACATCACAAGCCCAATGAGGAGAGACCGAAGGTCCTCAATATGTACACCCTGGAGTAAATGAGGTAGAAGGGGGATATAATAGAAATGTTTAAATACCTCATGAGTATAAATAAAGTTCAAGAGGGAAACAGTTTTCAGAAAAAAGATGCTCAGAAACAAGAGAACATGTGATGAAGCTGGGGGGGACTCACTAGAGAATTGAGGAAGTAATTTTTCACAGAAAGAATGGTGGATGCCTGGAACAGCCTCCCAGTGGTGATGGTGGGGAAAAAATGGTAACGGGTATCAAAATGCATGGGATAGGCATAAGGCAACCTTAGAGGTAGGGAAAGGGGGGGCCAACGCCAGAGATCAAGTAAGGACTGAGGTGTTACAGTAGGTAGGGAATATGAGCAGACTAGTTGGGCCAAGTGTTCCTTATCTGCCATCAATATCTATGTTTCTATGTCCAATTCTGGATTCCACATCCCAGGATGGACACAAATAGGGTGGAGGCTGTCCAGAGGAGGGCAACTGAGATGGTGCAGGGGCTGCATTAGAAGATCTATGAGGAGAGACTAAGGGACCTCAATATGTACACCCTGGAAAGGAGAAGGGAAAGGGGAGACAGGACAAGAGACCTATAAATATCTCACTGGGCTGAGCAAGGAACAGGAGAAGAGAATTTTTCAGTGAAAAAGATGTACAATAACAAAGGGACATGGAATGAAACTGGAAGGGGAAAACATTTAGAAGGAGGTGTGAAGAAGTACTTCACTGAATGAGTGGTCAATGCCTGGATCAGTCTTCCAGCAGAGGTAGTGGGGGAAAAACAGTGGTGTGCTTCAAGCATGCATGGGATAGAAACAAGGAAATCTTAGTTGGGAAGGGGGGGTGGAGATTAAGTAAGTTCTGTGGTGACAGTATAGGAAGGGACGAATAGGCAGACTAGGTAGACCAAACCATCCTTATCTGTGTGACAGGGAGATCCTGACACTCTTCAAGACCGACCTTTTCTTAAATCTGTTGCAACATTTATTTTATTTCTTAGCCTAATCAATCCTTCACAATTTCTAGGACATAAGGTTAGCCAACTATGGACATGCCCCTCCCCTTTCTTGACTATGCTATAGTGTCCTCTTTAATTTTCCTTTTCCTCTCAGATCCTCATACAGGGAGGTTATTGTGGTGATCTCTGAGCTGATGTGAAACAACAGGCTGTGTTCCTCATTGTTGGATTTAGTATGCAATGGCACTATGTCATAAAATACCTTGATGTATATACCTTATGTGTATGAAACCTGTACATTTTGAAAATACCATGGCACTAGGTGTTTTTGATAAAGATAAAAAGTACAAGGTGACTGTATAATAGAAATTAAGTTACCAGTGTAGAGATATCAGAAAAAACGCTGTTGTTTTCCTTAAACTGCATGTAAATTACAGATTGTTTGAGAGGCCCTTTGGTACCATGCATTCCTGCTGTAAACTGAGCTAGTCTGAAATTTGATCATGATTTGCAAATAGATCCCATGGTGCTTTGCATTGTGGGAGTATGTGTGATGTTGTGTTTCTTTGAAACTTGGCTTATTGCCAATGCCCTTTGGGGTAACCCTTGATTCAGTGCCTCTGCACTCAGGTTCTTTGTCTTTAGCTTGTTTTTTTTTATTATTATTTGAGCCCCCACCACCCAGGCAAACAAGGCCCACATAGGGCAAGCTGAATATCAACAGAAAACTTAGCTCAGTAGACCAGTGGGTGCTGACTAAGTGCAGAGGAAGGACATGCATAGTCTGTTGCTGCAAACTGATGGATATGCCATTGCTGAAGATTATCTTCTGTATTTTAAAAAACATCATACAGAGATTGTGTGTTGAACCTGAAGTTCTGCGTCTGGTCCATCTGTTATCCCACAATCTGCCATCAAATTCTATGCTTCTATGTTTCTTTGGTAAGGAGAGCTAACACTAGAAAATACAAATTGTTGTAAGGAAAGATCAGTTAATGGAACTGAAGCATTGTAAAACAGACCTTGGAAGGGGTGTCTGTAGTGCCAGCAAAATGAGTTAAATAACCACCTCCAATGCTAAAAATGTATATGATTCTATAACTACTGTAAGTTTATTTGGGTGGTTGCAGAAGAAAGGTTAACTTGAATAATCTCCATTTTCAGTTTGCAGAAATGTGGATAAGAATAAGCCAGCCTAGGTGGTTGACACCCTTGAAGATGGGAACTAATTCAAGAGGACCCAAACAAGCTGGGCTATTAGTCTGGCTCCTGGAGATTCAGATTCATTACAACCAGTTTGCAAGTTGCTACACTTGGGAAGCAAATACAGAGGGAGGACCTACACACTGTATAGGGCTCTTATACTATTGCTGAGGAGGAAAAGGTCATGGGGTAATAATAGACATGGAGCTCAAAGGACAAGCAGTGGATGGCAATTATCAAGAGAGTCAGCAGAATGCTTCAGTGATCAAAAGGTGTGTGTGTGCGTGTGTGTGTGTCCAGCACAGCAAGTACAATCTACCACAGTCAGTGACTCATCAGGTTGCAAACTCACCTTTTTGGCCAGAAGATCAGAAGGTTGTGGATCTTATCCCCACATGACCAATATGGCATAAAACCCAGTACTGATACTGTAGTGCAGTATTAAGTGGATGCTGCACTCCTAACATGCTGTCTTTTGGATGAGACATTAAACCGAGGCCCCATCTGCCTGTTCAGGTGGATGTTAAAGATCCCATGGTATTTCTCAAAAAGAGTATGTGAAGTTTATTAAAACAAAGAAGTAAATAGGCATAAATCAAAATACACACAAGCTTATATCAGCTGAAAATCCTGGTACATATAAAGAAAGTTAAAACACAAAAACAGTAAAGTAAGAAAAATGGGGGGAGGTAACAATAAATGAGGCACATGACTACAGTAAAAAATAAAAATGAGGGAGGAATAATATGTCAAATATAGTAACATATACAGATGTGACAGCCAGGATGCAATGCAGAAATGCCACAGAATATCACAGAATAAGGATACATACATGGAGTCGTAAGGATACGTACATAGAGGAGAGGTGACGATAAGGATACATATGTGAAGAAGTCCAGGGTGATTACCAGACTAGTCAGGGTGGCCAAGGCATCCAGGGAGCTGAGACTGGTGCAGGGAATCAAAAGTGGATAAAAATACTTCTTCCACTAAGTTGGAGACAGAAGAAGCAGCAAGGGATCAGCTGGAGAGTATTAAAAAGGACAGACTGGGTGGAGAAAGGGGCAGAGAAGGCAGAGGCACTAAATGAATACTTCTGCTCTGTATTCATGCAGGAGAAGGGGGGTCAGATATTCCAGACGAGGGTGGATGGGTAGGGAGGTAGGAGACGATAGATGTAGGGATTACAGAGAGCAGGGTACTAGATGGGTTGAGGGCATTAAGGGTGGCCAAAACACCTGGACCAGATGGCACTCACCCTAGGGTACTAAGGGAGTTGTTATAGGTTCTGGCGGGGCCACTGGCCCACCTTTTCAATGCCTCCTTGGACACGGGATGTGTACCACAAGACTGGAGAATGGCCCATGTGGTGCCCATCAACAAAAGTGGCTCAAAGGACAAATCAGGAAACTATAGGCCAGTGAGCCTCACATAGAGTGTGGGAAAGCTCATGGAGGCCTTCCTAAAAGAAAGGCTAGTGACCTTCTTGGAGGAAAACAGTCTCCAGGATGGTCAACAGTACGGGTTTGTGGCAGGTAGATTCTGCCAGACACACCTTGTAGAGTACTGTGACTGGGTGATGCGGGAACTGGACAAGGGCCATGCAGTGGATGTTCAGTTTTTTGACTTCAGCAAGGCCTTTGATTCAGTGCTACATGGCAGTTTGAGGGGGAAACTGGAACATGTCAGGGCGGGACCAAAAATGGTAAAATGAATCACAAACTAGCTAAAGGGAAGGCAGCAAAGGGTGGTGGTGGGGGACCTCTCATCACTGAGAGCGGTGACGAGTGGGGTACCACAGGGATTGGTACTGGGACTGGTGTTGTTTGGGATTTTTATTGCAGATATCTCACACAGAATCTGGAGCAAGATCAGTCAATTCACAGATGATACCAATATGGGAGCTGTGGTTGATGAGGAGGAGGGGTGGAAGGGGTTGCAGGAGTACCAGACTAAGCTGCAGGAGTGGGCAGAAGCATGGCAATTGGGGTGCAATGCCAAGAAGTGCAAGTGTCTACACTTTGGAGCCAGGAACCAGAGGAGGAATTATCACTTGAATGGGGTACAGTTGGGGAGCTCAACAAAGGAAAAGGGCCTAGGAGTGATCATTGCGGGGAGCATGAACAACTCTGCTCAATGCAGGAAGGTGACAGCAAACTCCAGCAAAATGCTGGGGTGTATTGCAAGAGGGATCCACTCCAGAAGTAAGGAGATTATCCTCTCCCTGTAACAGGTCATTGGTCAGGCCCCACCTGGAGTACTGCATGCAGTACTGGCATCCATTCCTGAAGAAGGGCATCAAATTGTTGGAGGGGGTGCAGCCAAGAGCCACAAAGATGATCCAGGGATTGGACAGCAAGCCCTATGAGGACAGGCTGGGAGAACTGAATATGTATTCACTGGAGGAGAGGGATGGGGGATATGATTGAGGCCTTTAAGTATCTAAAGGACCAACACAGAAGGGATTTTCCAGATGAGAAATGGGAGGGACACGAGAGGGCATGGACTGAGACAGGAGAGAGGTAGATTCAGGAGGGAGATGAAGAGACATTTTTTTTCACTGAAAGAGTGGTGGACAAAAGGAACACCTTACCAGCCGATGTAGTGTCCTGTAGGACAGTAGGCAGTTGCAGGAGGGGTTGGGACAGGGGAAAGGGAAGGGATACTGGGAAGAAGGGGCGGGCAGGGCAGTTGTGAGATGAGGTGCTAGCTGCACATTCAAATATACTCGATAGACCATGAGGCCTGTTTCTGCTGGCAATTTTGTATGTTTGTATGTTCATAGTTTACTGCAGGGGCCATTGTAAGTCAATGGTAATGAAGCCCTTTTGTCATGCGGGATTACTGCAAGTTATTGCGCTTCATCGTGGCTGACATCACTGTATGTTCTTTGTAGGCCAAAAAATGGAAGAAAAACAAAAGAAATTAAGGACATGCACTCATGGAGGTTGAAAAACTTTGGAAAAGAATTTCCATTTTTTATGCAAAGCAGACTTAGTGAGGATATTACTTTCCTATAAATATGTAGACAGCAATTCTCTGGTAATCATCAGTAACAGGGTAAGGGAAGGTAAGTCCCTTTGTTGAAATAATAAAGCACATCAAGACTGCCACAGATAGTACTTCATAGCAGTAAATATAAGCCTGATAGTGTTAGTGTCATAGTGCCTAGAGGAGTCCAAAGTGCCCAAGATAACGTTAGTACAGTTAAGCCTACTTAAACGCATACCTGTTAAAAAGAATAGCCCGGTTAAATGCATAGTTCTCAATGTCCCAATTTTTTTCCTAGCAGTTGGGGTTGAAAAATCCTCTTAAATGCATAATGTAGCCCATTTAAATGCATAGATTTTTAGCAGGCTGCTCTGTGATTCCACACCTTGACTGCCTTGCCTGATCACTCTCTGGTTGCCATTATCACTCGCTCTCAGCTGAGTGGCATCCACTGATTAGATGTTAATTGCTCTAACTTAAAAGAACAAAGACAGACACAGACACTTACTTCAGTTAATCAATTGTGGTGCCTGTCTGTGCTAAGGAAGTCTGCGGTTTGCAAAATGAAACAGCTGTCTCTGCAGGAGAGTTGCAGTCTTCAGTGCCTTAGCAGTTCCAGGAGTTTCACAATCACAAATTGACAGGCAATGGGGGGTCTGACAGCCACAGATTAGTCGAATGGTTAAGAACAAAAACAGAATTCTTTTGGATTTTCAGAGCAATGCTAATCTGGCTAGGAAGAGGAAAAGGGAAGGATTCCTCCATTGATGATGTGCTGCTGCAGTGGTTCGAGGCAGCCCACTCAGTGGACATTCCTGTGTCTGGTTCACTGTTACAGACCAAGGCCAAGAAATCTGAGGATGCAATGGGTAAAACTGAATTTGAGGCTAGCAATGATTGGGTTTGTAGATTTAAGGAACGCCACGACATAGTGTTTAAAAAAGCACATGGGGAGAAGAGGGATGCAGACTCTACATCAGCAGATGCCTGGGTTACTCAAATCCTTCCCCAGATTCTAGCTGATTACTTGGCGGATGACTTTTAAAATATCCACAAAACTGGCATTTACTTCAGAACCACTCTAGAAAACCTGGAGAGGGTACAGAGGAGAGTGACCAAAATGATCTAAGGATTGGGAGACAAGAATAATGAATCTAGATTACACAGCCTAAACCTGTTCCCCTTAGAACTAAGGCGAGTAAGGGGTGACCTATTGCGAATGTATAAAATATCAACAGACACCAGCTTGATGCATAGCTTGGACCTACTACTAAGCAATTGGAACATCAACTTGAGAAGCCACAAGAACCAATTAAAGCTAACATTCCTTAGAAAGAATACAAGGAGATATTTCTAAATGCAAAGAATTATACCAGTAGGGAATGGTCTACCAGGTGAGGTGGCTGTGGCCGATAATTTTCTTGTCTTCAAGAATAGGTTGGATAAGCAACTACTATCTGGTAATGGTTATCAATTGCCCAGCTAGAGTAGGAGATAGACAATATTGGCAAATGCCTTCTGTCTGTCTTATGATTCAAGGATAGAATCAAGTATAGATAGGACACTAACATTTAAATCTGACTCCATCAATGGCAATAAGATATCCAAAAAAAGACTCACTGTTCTCACTTGCATCAATATGGATGGTTCTGACAAACGTAAGTTACTTGTCAGGGGCAAAAGTCAGAAACTGTGGTGCTTTAGATCAGTCACAGTTCAACATCTGCCTATAATTTACCTAGAAAACTCCAATGCTTGGATGACTGCTGGGCTCTTTACTGAGTGGGTAAAGGAGTTTGATAAATATATGCGTCGAAAATGGCACAAAATTGTTCTTTTCTTTGACAACTGTAGTGCCCACCCTCACCTACAGCTACGAAACATAAGCTTTTGTTTTTTTACCACCTAACACCACATCTCTTATCCAGCCAATGGATATTTGAATAATTAAAAATGTTAAGACTCTGTATCGAGGTTGAATATTGGACAGGATCCTTTCAGCATTTGACAGAAGTGAAACTGTATCATCAGCAGAGCTAGCCTGAAAGCTCAGCATCTCGGATGCAGTACACATGATGAGGCAGTCATGGAATGAGGTTAAGCAGGCTACCATCCAGAACTGCTTCCATATTGCTGGTTTCAGTAAACCTACTGCTGACTCTGCTGACCCTGTTGACTGCCCTGACAAAGAACCCAATTCACTTCCTCTACCAACGCTCCCACATAACATGACAGCAGCTGAGTTTGAAGACTTTGTTGAAACAGACAGCAGCATCCCATGCTTTGGTGAGGTGACAGACAGCGAGATAGCTATGTCTGTTATGGGGAGGGATGATGCTGAGGAAGATCCTGATTATGGCGAGACAGATGGGAGTGAAGACCAAGTGCCAACTAATTCAGAAGCCAAAACCTTTCTTTCTAAACTATGAAAATACATTGAGGCACATGCGATACATGAGGAAGATTTTCTGAGAGTCTACAAGCTAGAAGATCTTGTTTGTAAGCCAGCTGCACTACACCGAAGACAAACAACAATCATCATGTTGTTCAAAAATGGAAAAAAATGTAACTATGTTAAAAATAAAGAATATGCTTTTAACTGTCACTACTCACCCAACCACACTGAAAGCACACAAAAATAAAAAATTGTGTCTAGTCACAAACACCCTCATCCTACCCCAACAAAGTAAAATACTGTAATGCGCTATATTTTTCTACAGTTCCTCACAAAAAAAGAAGCGAAACAGAAGATTAAAACCTAAGAAAAAAGAACTTGGCACTGTACAGAGTGTAATAACTGACAAAGAGCACTACAATACAGTAACTCACTGTAAAACAGTATGCTCTCGCTCTCAAGTGCTGAAACTAACATTCCGAACTCCAATACCGCATAAATGCATAGCTCACTTAAATGCATACTTTCATCTGGCAAACAGGGTATGAATTTAAGCAGGACGAACTGTACAGGAAATCTCTGACCAGGAATAATCTCCCCATTGTTGAGTCACCATGGTCCAAAAGGTTTGTTCATAAGGAAACAGAAGAAAAAGAAGAAAGTATTCCATGGTTTCTAACTGAGTCACAACCCTGCTTGGGGTAGTTATGTTCTGTCAGAATCTTATGCTTTGAGTTAGTCTTTACACTAAGGCAGCTATGGCACCAGAGTTGAACAGAATCCCAGATTTTTGGGGGGAGTCTGGGTGTCAGTCAGATATGAGCTTACCAAGGAATAATCTGATAAGGAGATTCCTTTATAAATTACCAGATCCAGAAAGTTATGTGACATAATATATTTATAGATATTTATTCTAGTGGATGAATTAATATTGGTCAGGTGTAATTTCCATTGTTGGAGTTTTGCCATAAAAGCCCAAATATAACGAGGGGTAGCTAGAGACTTTCTCAGTTTAAGGACATCTGCTGGCCAAACCCTTAATAAGGGAAGAACCCACTAATTCACCCCAGGATGCCAGAATTTATAGGCTTGCTAAAACTAGCTGGAAAAATTCACAGCGATAAACAAACTAAAATAAACGATGGGTTAAAGAGACCTAACCCTCCTTGTGGGATGGCATGATACAATGTATTATGCTTTATCGGGTTTAATCGACTGTCCCATACTAACTGAAAAGTGAAGCTCAGTAGGGAGACATCAATGTGTGTTGGCAGCAGATATATACTGTAACACTAAGATAGGTAAACATAGAAAACCAAAATGTCTGAAGGATGGCCTTCTTTTTCTTTTTAGTCTGCTACCTATTTTTTCCAAGGCTGAAATTTCTGAGCACACAATTTGAGTTTTGCTCCACAATTAGCTGAGGCTGAGTCCGTGTCCCCAAAAGTAATACCTAACAATTTAATTGTTGTATCTGTCATGACAAAGCCCCCTAATTCAGCAAGCTGAGGGGTAGCAGATCCCAAAATAAGGCCTTTGCATTTCAGAAGGTTTAGTCGAGCTCCAGATAGTGATGTAAATGAATGGAGACTGTCAAGTGCAATAAACCCAGACTGGGCATCTTCCACAAATAAAATAATATCATCCACATGTGATACAATCTTAATGCTAGATGTTTCTTCCAGATTATGGATACCATGTATCTGGGGATGAAACAAGATTTTGCGTTTAACAGGGTCAATACAAAACACATAAAGTAAGGTGCTGAGCAGACTGCCCTGTCTGACTCCAGTTCTGATGTGGAGTCTGTTTCCTAGGTGTCCATTCACTTTAGGGATGATACTCACGTTCCTATATAAGGTCCTAATCCATTGACAAAAGATGGGCGGGGGGGATGCTGTAGTGACGCAAGACAAAACAAGTAAGCATAGGATAATCAATCAAAATTCTTTTCTTGGTCAAGGGATAAAAGATATCCAACTTCCTTGTTATGTTTTCAAACCTCAATAATTTCCAGAAGCAAGAACAGTGGGGGTAGCGAGGTACAGAAGGATACTCAGGAGGACAAGGGGCATAGGATCGGAGGGGAAGGGGTGGCCAGGTTAAATAAGGAGGGCATGGCAGGTGGCACCCAGATAGGGGGAGGAGCAAGGAGCCGGCTGGAGGGATGGGCCGATAGAAAGGATGAGGGGCATAGAAGGGGGGAATGGAGGAAAAGGGGTGGCCAGAGTGTTCCTGTTGGGTGATTCCATTATCAGGGGGATCAAATGGGATAGGGAGGGAGAAGCCTGCCCAGTTAGAACAAAATGCTTCCCTGGACTAACGGTGCATAGGGCCAAGCATGAGGTATATCAGCTGGCAAAGGATTGTGGAGGTTCCCCAGACATACTGGTCCACCTGGGTACCAGTGACATTGAGGGGAATAGTGAGCTAGAGATACAGGCAAGGTTCAGGGAGCTTGCCAGGGTCTGTCATGATACAGGATGTGCAATTTCCTTCTCAGAAATCATGCCAGTGCCAAGGGCTAGTGGGGAACACAAGAAGAAGATTAGGGTGATAAACCAGTGGCTCAGGGAGTGGTGTGGGGCCAGAGGGTATGGGTTGATGGGGGATTGGGAGGAGACCTGGGAGGATAAGGGGCTGTATGCTAGAGATAGGCTCCATTTCAATTCGGAGGGGAAGGAAATCCTTAAGTTGAAAATAGAGGAGTTCACTGGTGAAAGGTGGGGTTTAAACTTGTGAAGGGGGGAGAGATGAGAGAAAAGGCTGTTGAGAGGGGTCCGATAAAGGTTGGACTCTGTCTCCACCCCCCCCGAGGAGCTGGAGGAATGCAGGAAAAGGCCGACTGGTAAGGTGTGGACCAGAGGAAGACAGAATCCCCATAGGGACACGAGCAGGGGAAATGGAAGTATAGGGAAAGGGTAGAAGGTAGTCCTGCTAAATGCCAGGAGCTTGGTCAATAAAATGCCAGAGCTCCAGGCGATGCTAACTGAGGGAGAGGTGGATGTTGTAGCAGTCACTGAGACCTGGGCCACCATAGGGCACGACTGGGACCTGAACCTGGAGGGTTACACCATGTTCAGGAAGGACAGGGGAGGGAAGGGGAGGAGGGTAGCAATAATAGTCAAAAACTGCATTGCCATAGGAGGAGTGGAGGAGGCGGAGGGAACTGTGGAGGCGATTTGGGTCACCTTGATAACAAGGGGGGGGGCAAGAGAGTAAAAATAGGAGTGGTATAGACCCCTGAGTTGGCGGAGGAGCTGAGGAGAGTCTGGTGGCAGAGGTTGGGAGACACTGCAGATTGGGAAGGGGAAGGGTGGTGGTGTTGGGGGACTTAAACATGCCAGGAACAGACTGGGAGACAATGACATCCTTGGTGGCCAGGGAACAGAGGTTGTTGGATGTCTTTCAGGATGCGTTCCTAACTCAGCAGGTGGGGGAACCGGCCAGGGAGGAGCAGATACTGGATGTGGTCCTGGCAGACACTGACCAGATTGGGGATCTGGAGGTAAGGGACCCATTGGCGGGGAGTGACCATGCCACGGTCTGGTTCTGCCTGAACCTAGGAGGGGTAGAAGGTTGCACAAAGACGGAGGTAAATGACTTCGGGGTGGATTTCAAGGAAATGGGAAGGATCCTTAAGGAACACTTGGATGGGATTGGGCCAGACATGGATGCTGACAGTAGGTGGGAAATCATCAGGAGGGGGGTGCAGGATGCTGCCAGCACAGCGCAAGAGTAAGATGAAAACGCGGTAGGGCCCGAAAACCCTGCTGGTGGACCAGGAGGTTCAGGAGGTGGTGAGGAAAATAAGGCAGCTATAGGCAAATCAAGTGCTCAAGGAGTGAAAGGGATCGAGGCGAGTACGAGCTGATGGCCAGAAGGGCCACTAGGGTGGTGAGGGTGGCTAAGACAAGGAAGGAGCAGAACCTGGCCAGGAAAATTAGGAGAGGGAACAAGGGGTTCTTTAGATACATTGGGGAAAAACGAAGGGTGAAGGGGCAGATTAGCAGGATTAAAACGGGAGGGATGGGCACAAGACCCAGGGGAGCAGGCTGAGGTACTAAATGAGTACTTCACATCAGTTTTCAATAAGGAAATGGGAGGGCTGCATCATACATGGGAGGAGATGGTGAAACTGAGGGGGGGACCCTTACCGATTGGGTGGTCTGGGGAGGGGGGGGCATCACTGGCAGGTGGGGGGAAGGCAAAGCCGGGGGATGAGGTAGCGGAAGTGGAAATCACGGCAGAGTGAGTGAGGGAAGCTCTCAGGTCCCTTAAGATGGAGAAAGCACCAGAGCCAGATAAATTACGTCCCAGAGTGCTGAAGGAACTGGCAGATGTCCTGGCGAAACCCCTGGTGGAGCTCTTCAGCATCTCTCTGAGTACAAGGTGGGTGCCCCAAGACTGGAAGGTGGCGCATATAGTGCCTATCCACAAGAGGGGATCAAGGGAGGTGGCAGGGAACTACAGGCCCATCAGCCTGACATCAGTGGTGGGCAAGGTGATGGAGGGCATTGTCAAGGACAGACTAGGGGGGGACCTGGAAAAGTTGGGGTGTCTGGACAATAGACAGCATGGATTCGTCCCAGGGAAATCATGTCAGACAAACCTTGTGGAGTTCTATGACTGGGTGACGAGTGCCTTGGACCTGGGTAGACCAGTGGATGTCCTCTTTCTTGACTTCAGCAAGGCGTTTGACTCTGTTCCTCATGGAGGCTTGTTGGATAATCTGGGAGAAATGGGGGTGGGGAACCAGATGATCAGATGGATAGGAAATTGGCTCCAGAATCAGATGCAGAGGGTCGTGGTTGGAGGGTAGTCTCATCACCAAGGAGGGTCATTTGTGGAGTCCCTCAGGGATTGGCTCTTGGGTCCCTCCTGTTCAACGCCTATGTCTCTGACATAAGGAAGGGTATCAGGAGTGAGATGAGTATCTTTGCGGATGACTCAGAACTGGGGGTGGTGGTGGATGGGGAGGAGGCAAGGGTGGCCCTACAGGGGGACCTGAAGGCTCTGGAAAGGTGGTCTAGAAAGTGGAAGCTGAAGTTCAATGCAGGAAAATGCAAGGTACTGCTGCTGGGAGCCAGAAACCTGGGCCAAGTGTACACCCTGGGAGGGATGCTACAAGTCTCTATGGCTGAGAGGGACCTGGGGGTGGTGGTGGATGTCAACATAAACAACTCGGAGACTTGTAGGAGGGCAGCGGCAAAGGCCAACAGGATGCTTGGATGCATTTCTAGGGGGATCACCTCCAGAAGGAGGGAAGTGATACTCACACTGTATAACTGCTTGGTGAGGCCACACCTCGAGTACTGCGTGCAGTTTTGGAGGCCACATTTAAAGAGGGACATTGAACTCCTGGAGAGGGTCCAGAGGAGGGCAACTAAAATGATTTGGGGTTTGGGGGATAGGACCTATGGGGAGAGGCTCGGAGAGCTAAATATGTACACATTGGAAGAGAGAAGGACGGGGACATGATAGAGGTCTTCAGGTACATGACGGGGTAATGGGGAGAAGCACCAGGGTGCTCTGCAGGAAGGGGGCAATAGAGGGCATGGGTGGAAGCTGGGGGGGATTCAGGGGAGAAAGGAGGAAGTGCTACTTCACTGAGAGGGTGGTGGAGCCTTGGAATGTGCTGCCCAGGGGGCTGATGGAGGCAGAAATGGTTGAGAGATTCAAGAGAGGGTGGGACAGGTACAGGGGAAGGGTTCTGGAAGCAAAAACCAGTGCAGCGAGAATATCTGGGACTGGGAAGGCAGAAGCCAGAGAGAGAGAGGGGAGCAGCAAGGTCAGTTCCCAGGGTGGGGGCTGACCAAACGAGCAGACATGAAAGACTGTTAGGCCTGTTTTGCTGGCATTTTAGTATGTTAGTATGTAAGAATTAATTATAATAAATAGACCTGCCCGATATAGAACAAGTCTGGAATTCTAAGATGACACAACTAGCCACAGTAGCTAGATGAAAGTTTAAAATTCTTATTAATATCTTTAAATCAGTGTTAACCAAACATAGCGGTCTCCAGGTTCATAGGTTCATAGTCTCACCTTTTATGTACAAAAATATATGGAGGGCTACAGAAAAGGAGTGATGAGGTCACCCTGTTTCTAATATCCAGTTAAAAACTGCAACCAATAAGTCTGCTAACTGTGTAGAAAATGTTGTATAAAATTCATTGGTGAGACCATACGGACCTGGGGCTGTGCCATTCGACAGATAGCAATTGCCAAAACTAACTCAGCAGCAGTGATGGGACTACTGAAGGGGAGTAAAGCACTGGGTGGTATTGACAGGACTACTACAGTGCTTAGGAAAGTATGTGTGGGGCAGGAAGGGGCACCAGTGCCAAACATATCTGTTAAGTAGTGGTCTAAGACCGTAAGGACCCCATCCTTAGTAGTAACCATCATGCCAGATCTATCCTTAACCCTCAATATAGTATGATGATGCATCTTCTCCTTACAACTGTCAAAAATGTTGCCTCTTCCCTTCCCCTGGGTGCCACTCTGGTGCTCCACACTAAGTGATCTCTCACTATTGTATTGTAGGGCAAACATGTGCTTTTTTATAGAGATGATATGTGCACTACAATCCCCCCCTCAGTAGTGTGGAAAAATGTCAACAACTTCGTTGAATGAATACGTAGACCAAAATATTTCATATAGTCAGTCCTATGTTTTCAAGTGGAGTCTGTCTGTAACAACTGTTGTGTGTTTCATGTCCTCCCACCAAGATCCATAACCATCATATGAACAACACACTGACTTTTGAGCTAAAACTAAATCAAAAGGTTTGGCCCGCAATGTAAGGTTGGCAGAGGAGGAATTATTCAAACACCATAATCCAGACCCACTTTTTATTACAGTATTCACTCCAAAATTGCTACCAACCAGTAAATGATTGAAGGTTTTGATAGGAACCACATGGATATCAAGAGTGAACACATGTGATGCAACAAAGATAAAATCTATGCAAGTAGCTAAGGTATTTTGAAAAAAAGTATAGCCTCCAGTGTAAACTTTAGAGCGATATGATTCCTGTAAAGTTAATAGATTATATCATTAGGTTCAAAAAAATAGTGTCACAATATAGTTTAGAAGTTAGCTCACCCCTGTCATTGACAGAAAGTCTGCAATTAAAGTCCACACCAAGAAAAGGAATTTAGAGGTATAGAGGTACAGTTGTATTTTCTTCAGCAGAATGATGTGTGCTTTCTTTTTCTGTGGGGCATAGATGGTAATTAAACTAAATTGTTCCACCTGAAAAGTGACATCCACTAGCAAGGGTCATCCTGGCTCAATATTCAACAATTTCAGCAGCGAAAAAGAAGTACCCCTAAATAGAATTCCTACACCATCCCCAAATGACCAATAGGAAGGTCCCCAGCACCAATGGCATCTCCTTTGGTCCATATCTGAGGCACAGCTTAGTCTGGTTTCTTGCACAAGGAAAACATCATGTGGGAAGTCCCGAAATATGGAAAAGAGCAAGTTGTGTCTGCTAGTGTGTTTGATACTATTCACGTTTCAGGTAGCCAGCTTGATGGATAACTCCATGGAAGTAAGAAAAGGAGGAAACTCTCTACTTCAAATTAAATCACTCTGTCTTGCTTACCAGAACCCTTAGTGTACATCCAAATTTTTTCCACTGTGTTTTTGATAGATGTGATTTAATGATTTTGTCCTCTGTGTCAGTTGTGGTAGTGCAGTAGACAGACAAGAAGAAGCACCCGAATCCAAACTGTCCTCAGAATCTATTTTTTTCTGATCAAGAATTTGAAAATGGTTCTCCAGGTTGATAGTCTAGGGAGGAGCATCTGATCGTTGTTTCTTGGAGTTTGACTGAAGTTAAAGGAGAAACCATTTTCTGTTCGCCATTGTCATGTCTGGAGGGAGCATGATCTCATCTCCCTTGTAATCCCTGTGACTGGTGGTATCCACAGGAGTATCCAAGGGAACGTCCAGGCTGTCTGGGATTGACTGCAAACTCAGTGGAGCAGAAAGATGATCCAGGTCCAAAGCCGGACTAGGGTCAGGTAGAATAACAGGCAAGATGAGTGTGGTGGCAAGATCTAGAGCAGAATCAGCCTCTGGGGCAGGTGAGACATCTGAGTGCACCAGCTGATGCGCTACATCCTGGTGTTTTTTTCTGAATTTGAGCTTTTTGGGCCATATTTAGCAGAAAATCCTATTGTCTCAGTTGTGGGTGGCCCATTTGCAGGTCCTTTAGGAATGACCTACCTCCTCACACAGATTGCACTAGAAAGTGTTACTACAGGCCTTGCTGATAGGGCCAAACTAAAGGCACCAGTTACATCTAATTTTGCCACAGATATTGCTGAGATGGGTCTCTGATCCACATTTAAAACAAGTCTTAGATCAGGCAGGGTAAAAACACTGCCCCCTATTATGGCCAAGGAAGAAGACACTGGGCAGATGTTGGAGACTCAAGAACCCATGTTGTAATTTGACTTTAAACCACCAATTGCCCATCCAGCTGTCTTCAGAATCCATTATGGGAGTCAGATCACCAAGAATGTTGCATCTCTGTGCCAACCGATATTTAATGTCATAGATGTTGACATCCTTGTTCTTCAACAGGATTGTGACAATATGTATAGCAGGTTTGGTTAATGGGATCACCTGGAAAGGTGACCACATAGGAGAGGATTTCAGGAAGTTGTGCAGACACCAAAATCAATCAAGGTTTGCTGCCATTTTAAAATTAAGGTCAGAATAACTGTCGGTCTGAGAGTGTATCACAGCATAGATTTCATTAGACATATAGTGCAATGATTCCTTCAGTAAAACCATGCTGGCATATTCCCCATCAGCTGGCAAGTCTAGTCCCCCTTTATAGAGAAACTGCACCACATTCCTTCTCTACGCTGAAGCAGGAGCATATGAAAAAGTATGTTTTCTGAAAGTTCTGCCATTTCCACAATGAATCCTGTAAGGATAGGTCCGCTGGAAGAGGTAGGGAATATGTGTCAGTCAAGTGCTCTGCCCCTTCCATCCTGTCAGCCCATGATTCAGTGGCAACATCCTCCAAAGACAAACCAGCAGAGACCTGGGCAAAATCAATAGCAGTATCTAAGGCATTATCAGTCAAGGAGAAGGAAGAGGAATCCAAATTATCGAGTCCTGAGCAGTGATGCAATCAGCTGTAATGGGGAATGTGGAGGCAGCCAAGGAAGAAGGAAAAACAGGATTCGGAGAAATACAAGACCCCAAGGTGCTATCAACAACAGGGTTAGCAAGTGGAGGAGACAGAATCAGCAAAGGAGGGGGCATGGAGTGCTGAAAGGTGAGGGACATCAAACTGTGAGGAGCATGACATATCAGGAGTACAACAGTGTGCAGGATAGGATGAGGAAGGAGCAGGTTGCGGCTTACCAGAAACAGATTACTGAGGCAGCTGTGCTGTAGGCATGTGTGGGTGCCAAATACTGCCATCAGTTTAACTTCAGCCTGTTCCATTCAAAGCCCAGTTAATGTCCCAATCAGTTAGTGAATAGTCTGTCATATAAAGGCAGTGTACTCTGCAGCAGACCCCCAAAGATTTATGCACAATAGGAGTTCAAGTCCAGTCCAGTGCGAGGGCATGAGCAACCCAGTATAGAGCAAAATGATGAGAGTTACAGGAAGAATCATGATGGGCACTCCACAGTCCAGGAACAACAAAATCATCATTCTTCAAACATTCAATCAGCTGTCAGAAGAGTTCTGAGGCAGAAAAGTCTCTGGTTGTGTAGCACTGGCAGACTGAGTAGTAAATACGAAAGCTGGAGCTGAAAGTACCATAATCACATTGGATTTATCTGTTTCAGCTGCACTGAGGAACTGCTGTGAGTCTGTAGTTGTTGCTGCATCACAGGACCCATTAGATTGCAGCAGACTGTCCCACAGAGGTAGCGGTACAGTGGGCTGAGTGTGTACTAACTGGCAGGACAGCAATTTCTCCTGTTCCAAACCAAAAGTAGCATCTTCCACAGAGATTAAGGCAAGTAAATGTTTTTCCAAAACACAGGCCAAAAGTGTGCACTGGGGTGGTGGTGCTCACAAAAATTCATCAAAAAAATTGTCACCTTTTTTATGCAGAAAGGTCAATACCCCCATAGTCATAGAAAAGGGCATCTCTGAGCTGTTTAATAGGAAATTAAATATCATAGCCAACTCTTGGTATATTTCAGGGCCTATAAACTTATAAAGTTCAGCTTTAAGGCCATCCTTCCCCCGAACTTTCTCAATATTTAAAAATGAAATTGCCATTTCTACTTCCAAGGGTGCTATAGGTGCTATCATATTATCAGCCATGTCTAGTGAGAATGTTGGTATATCTATGTGATAAAAACATAATTGTACTGCCTGAGGATCAAAACCAGCTGGTTGAAATCAGAAACATGCATAGTCTGAGACTGCTTGTAAAATTCTTTGGTTTGTAGTGTGTAAGGTATTTTCATTATTAAAAATAGCCTCCATATTTTTCTTACTCACCCTTACTTTGCAGCTGATAAAGGGACATATAACATCTGATTTCCCCTGTGTGTCATAAGTCTGTTGCATAATTAGAATATTTGTTTGCTTCTAGTGATAGTCTTGCATTTTGGTCTTGATCATGTGTATTTGTGCTGTGTAATTATGCCTAGTGGTTTGTGCTAAACTCATAAGAGACTGCAACTGTTTTCTGTTCTTCTGATATTGCAAATACTCATCATCTCTGTTAGTCTTTTTAAGTGTAATAAGTAGTGTTCTGAGTTCCAGTTTGGTATCTTCCCACCATAAAGAGGTGTTCTCATAAATTTCCAATAACGTTTTTTTACTAATAATAAAATATAAAATTTGTTACTTAATGATCTCTTGAGTTAATAAGGATGAATTCAATTTCCAAATACCCAGGCCATGAGTATTTCTAGGAGACCCCACCCTAATATGTAATTCCTTATGGTCTGAATATTCCACAGGTTGAAGGAGTACTTCTTCTACCTGTAGAATTTTATTTATAAAAACGAAATCTATCCTTGTTGCTAAATTTCCTCTTTGGAACGTAGGGTCGATCCTATAAGCTTTAGAATAATAAGCATCCACTAATGAGGCTGTCTGTACTGTTGTTTGTAGACAAGTCATGTCACAAAATCTTTCTGTGTAGTAGTAGCTGCTCCACTGTCCTTTCTTGACAAACCACAGTTAAAATCCTCACCCCATATAATGTTTTGTGAAGAAAAAAGATAAGGCTTGATTTGTGAAAATGTGGCTATCCGATCCGCCTTAATTTGGGGCGCATAAATGTCAATCAATCTATAATACATGTTACAAACTTTGAAGTCTAAAATTAACACTCTCCCTGGGATGCGATCCAGAAGTTTTACCACCTTAACATCTGATTGATGAAACAAAATACCAACTCCAGAACAACTTTCAAAACCCATAGACCAATAAGGCACCTCAGTGTACCATTCTTTCATGGCTTTTGAGATTTCTAAAACTGTATGCAACCTCATATATTGTAAAAAGATAATACTGACATTATTTAACCATAAATGTGAATGAACACATCCCCTTTTAACCTGATTTTTGATACTATTCACATTAATAGTGAGGATTTTTAAAGAGGATTGCATTATTTACTAAAAAGAAGCATACAGATCCTTATCCATTCACCCATCAAGGTGTTTTTTCTTTTCTACTTTTTACTTTAACCCCCAGAGACTGTTTAGCACTTTTAGTGCTACCTGCTCTTTTAGCTTCTGTGATTGTTTCTGATTCACTCATATCTGACCCCAAGCACCCTTCCATGAATGCTGACTCAATGGAGAAACCATCAGAATCATTATCTGACCCATCATTATGCTCTGCTAAAACTTGCAATTTGTTTGAAACTGGAGTTATTGAAATTTTAGGTACTTTTGGAATCAGTTGCATCCAAGCCTGTCTCCTGGTAGCCATTTTTGTGAACTCTGTTTTTGTGGGTGGGGGTTGGGGGAAGGCATATTGGCAGCATCTTAATCCTTTTGAATTCCAATGGGAGTAGGTTCTCCCAGTCTGTCCTGCAACCCTCTCTTCCTTCTTGTCCTGTTTCTTCAGATGCTACTTCCATTTCTGAAGCTGGGGGAGCCCCCTTCCTTGAGTCTGAGTGTACGGTAGTAAGGGGCATGTCTGGTTGCTCTACTAAAGAGGAACCTTCATTGTCTATGGAAATAGGGCTGCTCAACCCCCGTAGACCAGGATTATTATGTTCTCTCTGAGCAATGGTTACCATTAATCTCTGAGTTTCAGGATCGGAAGAATCAGAAGCACTGTATGCAGCCTTAGGCACCTTGTGTAGGACTGTCCTCTTGTCCCACAAAGATTACAAATCACCACCTCTTTACACTGCCCACTAGTATGTCCTAAAGCATTACACAAAGTGCAATGCAAATGGTCACAAGTACTGCTGATAATGTCCTTGGGCCTCACAATTTTAGCAGGTCTGGGTTGATTGACCCTGATAAAATAGTACCAATCTAGCTCTTACTAGGAAGAAAGAATTAAGTAAATGTTGAAGGCTCTGGTTATCAGACCACAGGATCAACCTAATCCTCCACCCCGCTGTCCAAATGCTTTCAGAATCAAACATTGCCTCAGGATTCCCCACTACAGTGCATCTTTGATTTAGCCAGTAAATTAGATCAGTAACACTAACCCTTTGTTTCTAAACAATACTGTTATTACTCTATGTGCTGGTTGTGGCAATGGTATCACCTCAAATGGCATCCAAAAAGGTGTATTCTTAACTTTTTGATACCTTGCCCAAAGTTTTTCTAAACCGCTGCTCAATTTAAAACTGACATCAAAAGAAGACTCCCCTGATATATGAATTAGGGCATACAATTCAGTAACATTAAATTGTACATTTTCTTTCCACAAAGTTTTCCCCACAAAGATCCTATCAGGAAAATGTTCTAAACCTCCTTTATATAAGATCCTGAAAGCATTATGTTGCTTTGCGGAAAATACTGGCCGTCTAAAAAAGGAAGCATACTGTCTTGACTGTTGTCTCGGTTCAGTTCCTTCTAAAGCGTTGGAGCGCTCATTAATTGTGGGCACTGTCTGCAATATCTGACCTATCTGATAATTCAGTGACATTTTCATCATTGTTACCATCTGCAAGCCTTTGAACAGCAGGACATTCCTGTCCTCTATTCAAAGTTTGCTCAGTTATGTTCATTTTGGGGTTCTGCATGAGGTGCAATTCTGGCAGTAACTCCAGCTTCTCCCTGGGAAGTGTTTCAGCACCATCTTGTTTCCCAGTATCTTCATTAATCCCTTTATGTGATTCAACAGTTTCTTTTTGCTGAAAAAATGATTGTGGAGCAATGCTTACCCCAGGAATACATATAGGAGTAAAACCTGATATCCAAGTGCCTTTTTCAGATTCATGAACCCATCCTGCTGCCTTAAAATAACTTTCAGTTGTCCGAGGTATGTTATCAGGTTCCTTCAAGTCTGCCCACGTTTTTGCTGTGAGAACCAGCTTTTTAACTGTTCTATCCTGTTTGTTCCCTGCTCTTGCCGTGAAAGAAAACCATAGCAGCACTTTGTCTCTCTGCTGTTTTTTGATAAATAATCCCACACTCCTGCTCTCTGTCCAAAACTGCTGTGCTGTTGTTATTGGATACCACACACCTTGCTCCAACTTTAGTGCCATTGCTACAGTGAGCCTCATTTTCAATTTGTACTTCTTTCTCCGCATATTCTTTGCAGAGCTCCTGTTTCTTTTTTTTTAAATTTCCCCTCTTCTAATTTTAACAGTTCTTGTGAAGTACGACATTTTGGCAGACTTACTGATTCTTTTTCTTGGGCTACCGCTCCAGTATTGACATCCTTTTTTTTTGCTATATTCTTTTCCTGAGATATGAAATCCTCCTGCTCAGTTGAGATTTTCTCTGGAAGTCCTCCAGCATCAAAGAATTCTTCAGTCTCTGTAACCGTTTCAGTCAGGTAGAAGACCATCTCCCCGACTTCCCACACCTCCTGCTCAATGTCAGCCTGAACAGAGACTGAGTCAGTCATAATCTGATGACCAGAGCACCCCCTACTGTCAAGTAGGGGAATTTTTCTTGGTGTCCTGGTCAAATTTCCCCCAGTCATTAAAAAAAAAAAAAAAAAACTTAATCTGGTTCAGTCTCACTTAGTTTCCCTTGTATCTCCCACTCCAGGGATGAAGCTGAAAATAGTCAGAATTGTCCAGCCCTCCTTTCCTGCTCAACAAGAATAAAAAACAAACATTATAAGATCTTTGTTAGGCCCCACCTACAGCAAAGTAAGTGAAGGACAATCCTACCACTTTATAAGATCCTGGTCTAGCCCGTCCTAAAGAACAGGGTAGGTTTGATCTCATCAGTACAAAAAGAACATTGAGGCAGTAGCGAGGGTGCAACACAAGACGACCAGAAAAAAACAGTGATATGAGGGCAGAAACTATAAGGAGAGGTTGGATGGTCATACCATGCTCTCCCTGGAAAAAAGAACTCTGAGGTGAGGCATACTTAGGATATCAACAAGATCAAACAGTCTGAGATATTTGACCTGGTGTGCTGCAGAAGGACATGTGGACATGCTTTGAATCCTTGTGGAGATAGATACAGGGATGAAGTTAGGAGGAACTTTGCATTCCACAGCGTGGTGAACTTATGGAACAATCTCCCAGCAGAGACAATGGACATGAAAAAAGTGCAGACCTTTGAGGTGTGCCTGGACAAATATCTGCTTAGCAAGAGAATCATTGGATACCCTATGTAGTAAATGGGTAGGGAATCCTAAGAAATTAGTAAATTTTTTGACAGCATCATTCTGGTTAAATGAGCTGCCTGAAACCATGCTGAACCTGCTAAAAATAGCAACTTTCAAGCTGGAGCTGAGAATATTTCTTTCCACAGGATATAGCTGCAACTGTAAGAAGACCTAACAGTGTGTCCCCTCAATGTAGTTGGTACTGTCCACTCAAGCATCATCTAGTGTATACATACATATATATATATATATATATATATATATATATATATACACACACTGTATGTGTAAAACAATACCCTGTTGCATTTTTTTTTACTTAGCCTGGTGCTCACTCATTGCCCCACCTGCCTTATGGCAATGGGGGAGACATGGTATTTTTATATTTTCTCCCTGTTATTCCCAGGACCCCAGAATGCAGTTCCATGCATGTGGAGGTACACATGTGCCCTGTGGCTGCAGTGACAGCCCCATCCACCCTTCTGGCTTTGCACCTAGGTTCTCCACAGTCTGGCACTGCCACCTAGCCTAAACTGGGTTGTAGCCAAGAGTTAGGGAAACCTCACAACCCTCCATGGAGAGGAGAGCTGTCTAGCAGTTGCTCAGTCCTGGCTCCTCAGCCCCCCCCCATCCGACCCCTGGTGGCCCAAACTCACTTCTGAACCTGGGTAGCCAATATGGCATGAGGTGTGGCGTCCAGGACCTCAACCCTCAGTGGCACCAGGCCAGCCCCACCATGTTGCATTTAATGCTGTAGACCTCTCTGTAACCCTAAGTGACAAGGCTCCATCAGTGCTACTTTATGTATTCTAGAATCTGTTCAATTTGGATTTGTATGCGGGAGACTTCACTAGTAACCCTAAGTGACAAGGCACCGTTGGTGCCACTCCATGTACACTGACTCCTGAATCTATTCATTTTGTACTGTTTTTTTGTTCTCTGAACTCAATGTATGACTAGGAACCTTTGTAAATGAGCTCTTGAGCTCAAGGGAATATTGCCAATTAAGAAATAAATATATTTCATCCATGTTTGTGAAGCAAGGGCAAGCTGGGGTTGGTCATGATGGACCCAGAATCCATTGGACATGAAAGCAGCAGTGCATGATGGTGCTGAAAATTTTGACTAACACTTTTTTATTTTATTTTAGATTTCTCCTCATCACCTGACCTGTATTTCTACCCTTCTTTTCCCATTTTGAGTCTGCTTTAGCACTTTTTTCCTTATCTGAAATAATAAAAGGAGTGTTCTCTTTAATATAGCTCAGAGCAGGTTTTCATCAGTATTCTCAGCTGTTTTTATGCATTTGTTGCCACATAAGGTCAGTGAACAGTGCCTGTTGCATGCTAGTTCATTATAGTCACAAGAAAAGTGGTCTTGCACAATGGTTGTTCAAAAACAGCAGAGAATACTGATGCAAACCTGGTCCAAGCCATTTTTAATGAAGTGTTCCTTTTATTATTTCAATAGCAAAATCAAAGTACCAACAGTAATGAAAGGAACCAAACCTTCAGTATGAAAACTGCAGGTTACAAATCAGTGATGAGTAATTATAACATCCACTGTTTATTGGCTGGTTTTGTAACTAGAAACCTCAGAAGTGAAAACAGTTATGGAGAACCCTGCCCACACACACCCCAAAAATCAAATTACAGAAACTATTAACAACATGGCATGGATGAGAGAGACAAAAATGAACAACATGGAAAAATGGACCTACTCCCAACAGTCACTGCACTGTCTACCCTCCTCAAGTCACAGCACCAACCCCCCCCCAACTCAAACAGTCCAACCAGTGAACCACACTCCTGACAGTCACAGCACTGCCCCCCACCTTGGACATTCACAGGACTGAATTCCACTCTGACAGTCACAGCACTGTCCTCCCGACAGTCATAGCACTGACCACCCACCCCCAGCAGTCACAGCATATCCATTCCCCTACAGTCAAAGCAGTTACCCACCACTGTACTCCCAATTGTCACAACTTCAAGTCACAGCACTGATCTCCATCCCCTAACAGTCAAAGCACTTCCCCACTTTTCCCAATGGTCACAGCACTATAACCCATACGCAACACCACACTGCCCCCTACCCAGCAATTACAGCACTGATGACTTACCCTGACAGTCGCAGCAAAGACTCCCATTGACAGTCACAGCACTGCCACCCAGACAGTCACAGACTCACACCTGCACCAGACAGCCACAGAACTCAATCCACACTCTTGACTGTCACAGAACTGACCACCCACCCCCAGCAGTTACAGCACTGATTCATACCCCTGACAGTCACAACACTGTCCCCTACTCTCAACAGTTACGACACTGTCCTCTGCCCAGCAGTCACAGTACTGCCCCGCCTCTGAAAATCAAAGCACTGTTCCAACCTCAACAGTATCAGCATTGACCCCCACTCCTAACAGTCACAGCACAGCCCCCACCCCTGAAGGTCACAAGACGGTACATCACAGTCACAGCACTGTTCCCCCAAGAGTCAAAGCACTGATGCCCAACCTTGGCCATCACATTATTGACCCCCAACCCCAACACTAACAGCACTGATGTCTGCCCCGACAGTCACAGCACTGACCCACACCCATGACAGTCACAACACTGACTGCCCTGCAACTGGAAAGTGCTCCTGACCCAACTGTCACATCACTGAACCCCCAACTCCAGTCTGGACACTTTCCCCTCACCCAAGAGTCACAGCAATGTCCCCCTCCACCCACACACCCGTGAGGGCATAGATCTATGATGGTGATGGGGGAGAAGTCATGCTAAAGAGCTCTTCCAGGTCAATTACATAAAACTCTTTCTTGTGCTTCTAATATCAAAAAAAAAACTGTGCTACCACATATAGCACAAAAAAATAAGGAGTCTCTAAAAACTGAGCAACAGAAGAGGAAAAATGACTTGTCTTCCTCAGATATTGATAGGCTGACCTGTAAAGTACTGTTGGACTGCTTTTTACCAGCACTTCTGATCCCGGGGAAGCTTCGCTGCTTGGTGTTAAGGGGGTCATCTATACCCCACAGACACACTGTCCTGGAGATAAGTAAATAACTGAATTATTCTTGCCCTGGTTTACAAGATTGTTTACTAGAATGTCTGTCTTTGATGTGCATACAGTACCTCATTTGTCGGCTGCAGCTGCTGAGTTGGCAATACTGGGCTTCACAGAGCGTCCTGTTTTTCTGGATCCTATTCAAGGTGCTGACAATGCGATGTCTAATGTTAACAAGACTCTTGACTCAAAGTATGTGGTGACTGAGAGGGAGACTGTGAGGAGTCATTCTGAACATGGTGAGTGGAGTCCAATTTTGGAGCCAGAGTGCTCAAGGTATTTGAGTTCTCTGATGCCATCTCTGCCTGCCAAAGTGTATTTTAAAAATTTAAAGAATCATCTGCTTCCTTCTCCAGGTTTTTCATCTTTTTGACAGCATTTGACAAGAAACTTGATTTTCTGATTACCAGGTCTGATGGGCTTGATAGAGATATTAAAGTGATTAAATCTGAAATGACAAACCTTAAGGAAAATCAAAAATCTTTACAAACAGATTTGAGCACAGTGCAACAAAAAACTCTTCAAATGAAGCTCTAACTACAACTAACCTCAGAGCAATTATGGCCTTACAGAGGAAAACTGAAGTAATGGAGAATACCATGCGGTTTAAGAAGCTAAGACTAGTAGGGGTTCTCATCTCCTATAACAAGGCTTTTAATTCTTTAAGAGATCTTCTGAAAGTCCTTTTTTGTTTCTGTGCTGACACCTACCTGAGTCCAATCTACCTTTCATCAAAAGGGCTTTTTGGACTCCCATGTGGTCACTGCCTTTCAGGATACAACAGAAAACCCATTCTCAAGATGCTAGTTTTGAACTTCTTTCTCCAGATTCTGTATCTGTTTTTACCCAAGCTCAGGCCAACAGCAATATTTTCAAGTATGTTTCAGGTGCCAAGAGTGCTATCATTTTTTCACTGGTATTTGACATTGATTGGGACCTTGTACTTAATACAGCAAGAAAAATGGGTGTTCTTCACTATAAAGAAATTGTGTGTCATATCTTTCCTGATATCGCTCTGGCAACACTTAACAAAAGAAAACAATTTCTACAGTACAAGGAAGAGGTGAAGGAAATCGGTGCCAATATGAAATTTCTTTTTCCGGCCAAATGTACTGTTGTATGTGGGGAAGAAAAACAACTAATCTTTGACCCTGAACAGCTGAAGATTTATTTATATCATGAAGAAAAAAAATGTGAAAAAGGGGAAAAAAGAGAACTATACTGAACAAGAAATGCCATCCTTGGACAATGACAAAGAGGGATAAAAAACTATAAGGAATTTAGATAATTGATATATCAACTAGTATTAATTCTATGATTTTGGTAACCAGAGAGTTAGAATAAATAATACGTTTTGACTGGTAACCAGACACTATAAGCTTGTGGCTAACCCTGTTATAGTTTTCAATATAGAAACATAGAAACATAGAATTTGACGGCAGATAAGGACCGCTTGGCCCACCTAGTCTGCCCATTTCCCTACCTAACGGATAAGCTGCAGATCCTAGTTAACCAATAGCCTACTTCCTCCTAACCCCCCACTAGAATTGCCTTATGTCTGTCTCATGCATTTTTGAATTCCCCCACTGTTTTTGACTCTACGACCTCCTCAGGAATGCTGTTCCATGTATCCACAACCCTCTCTGTGAAGAAATACTTCCTCACATTACCTCTCAGCTGTCCCCCGTCTATCTTCAAATTGTGCCCCCTTGTTCTTGCACATCTCTTTTTCTGAAAGATGCCACCTTCTTGGACTTTGTTGATTCCCTTGAGGTATTTGAAAGTTTCTATCATGTCTCCCCTCTCCCTCCTTTCCTTGAGGTTATACATCTTAAGTTCTATTAGTCTTTCTTCATATGTCTTCTGATGCAGACCCTGCATCATTTTGGTTGCCCTACCCTGGACAGCCTCCACCCTGTCTATGTCTTTGCAGAGATGGGGTCTCCAGAACTCTACACAGTGCTCCAGATGTGGTCTTACCAACTGTCTGTACAGAGGGCCAACAACTTCCTGTTTTCTACTGGTGATGCCTCTCCCTATGCATCCCAGCATCCCCTCCAGCCCTCCTTACTGCCTTCTCACATTGGTGGCCCACCTTTAGGTCATCTGATATGACTACCCCAGTTCCCTTTCCATTTTTGTTGTTGACAGTATTTCACCCCCCAATTGTGTACTCTTCCAATGAGTTTTTGTTTCCCAGGTGCATTACTTTGCACTTTTTTTGCATTGAATCTAAGCTGCCATACATTTGACCATTCCTCCAACCTTGCCAAGTCCCTTTTCATCCTTTCCACCCTATCTTGCATATCAACCCTGTTGCAGATCTTTGTGTCATCTGCAAAGAGACATACTTTCCCTTTCAGTCCCTCTGAAATGTCACTTATAAAGACATTAAAAAGGACCGGCCCCAGTACTGAACCCTGCGGTACCCAACTAGTAACCCTCCTTTCTTCACTGTGTACTCCATTTAATATTACCCTCTGTGTCCTGTTGTCCAACCAGTGTTTTACCCAGGCTACCACCCTAGGATCCACTCCCAGGATGGCTAATTTTTTTTATTAATCTTTTGTGCGGGACTGTGTCAAATGCCTTGCTAAAGTCTAAGTAGGCCATGTCCACAGCCCCTCCGTGGTCTACTGCTTTGGTCACCCAGTCAAAGAAATCAATTAGATTTGTCTGACATGACCTTCCCGCTGTGAATCCATTTTCCTTTGGGTCCTGTGCCCCACTGGCCTCTAGGTACTCAACAATTCTTTCTTTCAGAAGTGATTCCATAATTTTCCCAACCACTGAGGTCAAACTGACAGGTCTGTAGTTTCCTGCCTCTGTCTTGCTCCCACGTTTGTAAAGGGGAATCACATCCACCCTCCTCCAGTCCTCAGGTACCACACCATCCTCCCATGATTTATTAAAAAGGGTAGTCAGTGGTGTTACTAGTTCTTCCCTTAGTTCTTTTAAAATTCTGGGGTGAATCCCATCGGGCTCCATTGCTTTATCCATCTTCAGTTTTAAGAGTTCTTTCAGAACCCTTTCTTCTGTGAAAGGACTAATATCAACCCTCCTACCCAGAGTGCTTCTATTGACCAGATTAGGTATTTCCCCCTGCTTTTCCATTGTAAATACTGATACATATGTCTATGTTATGGGTTCTATTATATCTTAATCTTTTTAAGTTTGCTATAATTTATTTCTCATTAATCTCTTGGATCCACCCAATCATAGTAGACATTATCTTTAAGTTCTGCTTTTGCCTAATATTGATGGCATATGTAACTGTTAATATTGAGGTAATTTTTATCCTTGACAGCATTTTAATGTATAAGTGTTGTAAAAATGACTAATAAAAAAGCAATGTCCCTCTCCACCATGTCACAACATTGCCCCATCCATGAAGTCACATCACTGACCACTCCACACCCAACAGTCACAACACTGACCCCCACCCCAGTTTCACCTCCAACCCCCAACAGTAGCAGCACTAACCTCCACCCCTGAGAGTCACAGCACTGACCCCCAGCCCCGACATTTACAGCACTTACCCCACACAAATTTATTCATTTATTTATTTAATTGTGGTAACTGGGTAGGTCCACTAAGACTGAATGGACCCTCTTTCAGGGACAACCTGGGGTTAATTACAGAGAGACATAAGGCAGTGATATATAGATCATACATTTGAAAAGAAGCAATAGAGACATCATACAAAGGAGTGCAGCATTATTAGTCAACATAGTTCATAAACAATTCTCATTGCAACAAAGAGAAAATGATAGTCGGTACATTAGGTGTGCATTGGATTTGCAAGGGCATTTAACAACTGGGGAGGGAAGAGGGGGTAGTCAGGCATAGGAACATCACAGTACAGTAGGGGATGAGTAAATATTCAGGACACTCTATAGCTTCAGAAGGATAGTGGATCCCTAATTTATACAATCATAAGCTCCCAGGTCAGTGCCCTGGAGGCAAATTTCAGTCATTGTCATTTACAAGAGGAACAGTGGTTCAATTTCAGCAACTGGGATTTGAGCTCTTCCTTGAAGCCCCTTAGGTAGACAGATGACTGGATGCTGCATGGGAGCCCATTCCATAGGGAAGGGATGTAGGAAGAGAAGGATCGATCTCTATGGGATTTTCTAACTCTGGGTACCTGAAATAGCTGGAGTTCTGATGATCTTGAGGTTCTTTAGCACAATTTTGGTTGTAGAAGATTTTTTAGGTGGGGGGTATTGTCCTGCCTTAATTTGTAGGCTAAGCACAAAGAGGGGTAGGCCAGTCTGCCCTCGAGTGATGGCCAGTCTAGGGATTTCTGCACTGAGCAGTGATGGTCATGTGGCCTGGATGAATTGACAAACCTTCCTATCCTATGGTATAGAGTTCTCAGCATCTGGAGCTCAGTACCCCTGACAGAGTGTAGTACAGGAGCCCTATGGAGTAGGGTAGGATGGACATTACCTTGGGCAATTCTACAGTGAGATTCAGAGGTAAGGAAAGGACTCAAGTGGCACAGGAGGTCCACTTTCTGGATAATAGTTTTAATTAGGTGGCTGAGATGTGTCTTATACTGTACATACAGTTTTGGTAAAGATAGATCCCTAAGTACTTGATAGAGTTAACCACCTCTACTCTTTTCCTATCAGAGAGACGGAGTTTGAGTTTTGCAGTGCAGTTGGTACCAAGGCTCCTTGATCTGAATAGCATTGCCTTTGTTTTTTTTTTATCATTGAGAACAAGTTTGTTTGCAAGAAGCCAGTCTTATAGCAACAGGAAGTCTTTACTTAATTGTTTACTTAGATGAGTTGCATTTGGGGCTGTTCTGAGAAGAACTGCATCATATGCACATGGAGTAACTTTAGCTCTTTCAATGTGCAGTGGGAGGTCATTTATAAATAGTGAAACTAATAGTGGTCCAAGGATGGAGCCTTGAGGGACCCCATCAAGGATAGGCCTCTGGTCAGAGAGTGCACCACACCATTTTACAATTTGTGACCTACCTTCCAGATAGTCTGAAAACCAACTTATGGAGAGGTTATCCAGTCCCAGGGATTCCAGTTTTTTGATTAGTAGTGGGTGACTTACCAAATCAAAAGCTTTGGTGAGGTCTATTAAGACTGCACCTGCTAGTAAGCCCTTGTCTATGGTGTTTAGCATGCCAGTGGTTAAGCTAACTAGGGCAGTATTAGTACCATGTCTTTTTTCTGAAGCCATGCTGTTCTGGAGTCATTATGTTGTATCTCTGTAAGTAATCTTGTATTTGATTGTAAATTAGCCTTTCTAGGATACTGTTTAGCATAGGGAGGATTGATGTGGGTCTGTAGTTTTCTACCATCGCACAGAACCCTCCCCCCTTTATGGACTGGAGTAACCAAAACCACTTTCAATAGAGAAGGCACCTTCACTTTAAGAAGGGATCTGTTGAAAAGCCAGGTGATGGGGATGCTATGATATCTGCCACGGTCCGAGACACCAACACAGCAACCTACATTGCTGTTAACAAAATTGACAGTTCATCGACAGGTCGCTGTGTTGGTGCACCTGGAACAGGGGCACACTGTCTCCCGGTCCTGCACACCCTCCCTGAATCAACTCTGACTCGCAGTCGATTATAATAAAAATTGGTGGCATGGGGACAGAACCCCTCCAAATGGGGGGTTCAGGGGGGCAAAGCCCCCCTATAGAAACACGGACTGGGAGACAATTGAGATATATGTCAACTGTAACTTGTGGTCGACATAAATCCTGTCACTGTGATTCCGGTTGATGAAAGTGTTGTGAAACTGGCATCGTAGAGTCGGATGCTAGGACAGGGGCAGCTAGTCTTAATAGCCTTGGCTTTAGCATGTCATACCCAGCAGATCCTGCAGTATTTACCTTCAGTAATAGTTTAAGGACGTCTGACCGAGACATGAGTTTAAGGTGGAACTGTGAATGGTGAGAGGGTGCATTGGCATAAATTTGGTGAGGGGGAATCCAGTCAAAGGAGTCCTGTATTTATCAAGGTCAGTAAAGAAGGCATTAATCTCTTCTGCAGAGTTAGCCAGATCCCTGAAGTGGGTCCCACTGGATACTAAGTCAACATCTGCTGAGGAGGCTTTACCCATAAGGAAGGAACTGATGTGGGCCCAGAATTTTTGGGGGTCAGACAGATTTGCAGTTTGTAGGTCTCTCAGATACCTTCTTTTAGCTGACTTCATTTCACTTTTGCATTTATTCCTTAGTGCCCTGAGTTTCACCCAATCCTCAGTTAAGTTGGAGGATTTATAGGTGTGCCAGTCCTTGTCCTTGCTCTCATAAGAGTTCTTAGATCCCTGCTTAAACATTTGTCATGCTGGTCTTTAACTCTCAATTGTTTGAGGGGGGCAAGTTTGCTGGCGGCAGAGGTGAAGTTACTTACAAAGATGCCTAGGGTAGGAGCTAGCTTGATCTGGGTACACTTTATTTCAGTCAGAGTCCCTAGGAAGGATGGCTGGTCAAAGTTGGAAAAATCCCTTGTCCAGAAAGTTCAGGGATGGAGGGAGGGAGGGTAAGGAAGTCATTTCTCCAAATGAAAGTATGGAGGTATTAACAACAACAAAAATGGAAAGGGACCTGGAGGTAGTCATATCAGATGACCTAAAAGTAAGCAAGCAATGTGAGAAGGCAGTAAAGATGGCTGCGGGATACTGGGATACATAGGGAGAGGCATCACCAGTAGAAAACAGGAAACATAGAAACATAGACTCTGACAGCAGATAAGAACTGCTTGGTCCACCTAGTTTGCCCACATTGTTATCTCTCTGTACAGACGGTTGGCGATACCCCATCTGTAATTCTGTGTGCAGTTCTTGAGACACCATCTCTGCAAGGACATAGGCAGGATGGAGGCAGTCCAGAGGAGGGCAACTAAAATGGTGCAGGGTCTGCAGCAGAAGCCATACGAAGAGACTAAAGGAACGTACCCTCAATTAAAGGAGGGAGAGGGGGTGACATATTAGAAAATGTTAAGTACCTCAAGGGAATCAACAAAGTACAAGAGGGTAGCATCTTTCAGAAAAAGAGATGTGCAAGAATAAGGGGGCACAATTTGAAGATAGAGGGTGGGATGACTCAGGGGCAATGTGAGGAAGCATTCTTTTACAGAGAGGGTGATGTTTGCATGGAACGACCTTCCTGAGGAGGTCATGGGGTCAAAAACAGGGGGGGAATTCAAGAATACATGGGACAGACATAAGGCAGTTCTGGTAGGGGTTAGGAAGAAGTAGGCTGTTGGTTAACTAGGATCTGCAGCTTATCCAATAGATAGGGAAATAGGCAGACTGGGTGGGCCAAGCGGTCCTTAACTGCCGTCAAAGTCTATGTTTCTATGTTTCAAATTACAAATGGGACATGGTCATTAAGGGAGTCACTAAACGTGCCAGCCAATTTATCTCTATCAGGCCTGGAGACAAGAATCCAGTTCAAAATAGAGTGATTGCCAGTTTTCATGTTAAGTCTAGTTGGTGTTTGAATTATCTGAGTCATGTTCAGATCCATTAGGGTGAATTTGGAATCAGAATCTGACAGGGTACAACAGTGGATGTTGAAGTCCCCGAGGATAATTTTTACAAAGGAGGTAGGCCCTGAACAACCTCAGCAAGTGATTTAAATGCAGCAGTGGCTTCTTTTGGCAGACTGTACACACATCCGATAATCATAGGTTTTGTGTCACCCAGTACCAATTGCACAAATAGGGCCTCACATGTGAAGTTTTTCAGGGTGCAAGGGACAACTAAATTAGCATTAAGTGAGGATTTATTGTATAAGGCAACTCTTCCACCCTTTTTGCTGACTCTGTCATACTGAAAAATCTTATACCCTGTAAGATCAGCTTCATGGGCTAGTATATTGGGTTTGAGCCATGTTTCAGAGACAGCTAGCACATCAGAGGAGTATGTATCTACCCACTCAACTTCATGCATTTTTGGCCGGAGGCTGCAAGTGTTCATATGCGCTAATTTCAGCTCCTTGGTGGTAGCCCATAGTGAAGAGTTTGTGGCACCAATATGTATATTGGGACCTGGACGATCAGGGTTAAGTTCACCGTCCCCTGCTAGAATAAGTTTGAGAGATACCAATACTTGGAGTAACCTGGGGCAGGGGAGTGCAGGCCAGTGCAGGTGGCTACTTGAATATGATAACAGGGCATAACAGTTTCCCCTTTTCCAAAGTCCATCCATATATATCAAGGCAGATAAATGGGAACCATAAGGGCTTTCATCCAGAAAGTCGTTATCTGTTGGGTAGAGTGGCTGACCAGTAGCCGTGTATACATTTTGTATGGCTAGGTCTGAGCCCAAGACCACCAGGACATAAAAAGATTGCTGGAATGATCCCCCTTAACATGTTGTAGTAGACTTTAGGGTACATATCAAGTTGTGAAGTGTGTGGCAACTGCACAATGCTCACATCAAGTCACAGCACTGACCCCACCCCCACCCCCAACAGTCACAGCACTACCCCCTACCTTCAAGAATCATAACACTGCCCCAACCCCAGTCTGGATATTACCCCAACCCAGGAGTCACAACACTGAACCCCATCACAACGGTCACAGCATTGACCCCCCTCCATCAGTGACAGCAAAGATGTCCCATACCCTCACCCAGTCACAACAGTGCCCCACCACCACCAAGTCACAACACTGATCCCCCTCCCCTGACAGTCACAGCAATGACTCCTTACCGCAGTCTGGACCCAACCCCTCAACAGTGACAGAACTGTCTGCTACCCTCAACAGTCACAAGCACAGCCTCACACCCCAGTTTGGACACTGACCCCACCCAACAGACACATCACTGACATGTCACCTCATCAGTAACATTACTGATCCCCATCCCCACTCACACCACTGACCCACATCCCCAGTCAGAGCACTGACCTCCACCCTCAGCAGCCACAGCACTAACCCACCCCTAGTTACAGTATTGATCTGCCTCCCAACAGTCACAGCATAGACCCTCTACCCCCAACACTCACTGTACTGTCCCCCAACCCCTGCAGTCATAGCATGGAACTCACCACAAGTCACAGCACTGACTCTCACCCAAACAGTTAAAGCACTGACCTCCCCACCCACAATAGTCACAGCACTGACCTTACACCCCTGCACTCACAGTACTAACCCCCACCGCTGAAAATTGCAGCACTGCCCTGAAAACACCCAAAATAACTGCACTGACCCCCCACCCCTGACAGTCACAGCACTGCCCCATCTCTCCTGACAGTCACAGGACTGCCACCCACAGTCATAGCAATGTTCCAACAAGCAAAGCACTGACCCCTACCCCGAGAGTCACAGCATTGACCCCCAACCCTGAGAGTAACAGCACTGACCTCCACCCCTGACAGCCACAGGCACAGCACTGAGCCCGAACCCCGACAGTTACACCACTGACAAGTCCCCCTTGACTGAACACTGAACCTATCCAACTGTTACAGCACTGAACCTCCACCCCAGTCTGGACACTTCCCCCCACCCAAGAGTTACAGCACTGCCCCCCTCCATCCAGTCACAGCACTGACCCCTCTCCATTCAGTCACAGCACTGAATCCCCACCCAATGGTCACAGCACCAATCCCCACTCCCAATAGTCATACCACTGACCCACCACCCCAACAGTCACACCACTGACCCCCCACCCACTCATACCGACCCCCAACCCCGACAGTAACAGCACTAACCTCCACCCCGACCATCACAGCACTGACCCCCACCCCTGACAGTTATAGCATTGACCTCACACACACAACTGGACACTGCCCCACCTGGTCACAGCACTAACTCTCCCACCTCCAACAGTAACCGCACTGTCCCCCACCCTCAACAGTCATAACATTGTCCCTACCCCACCAGTTACATCACTGACCCCTACCACCAGTGACAACATACAACTCCCACCCTCACCCAGTCACAGCAGTGGACCCACCACCATCCAGTCACACCACTGACCCCCATCCCCAGTCATAGCACTGATCACCTCCACCTGCAACTGTCACAGCACTAACCCCCCTCATCCCAGTCACAGTACAGACCCCCCAACCAACAGTCATGGTACTGACCCTCTAGCCCCAACAGTCACAGCACTGCCCCATCCCAGCAGTCACAGCACTTACCCCACTACAAGTCATAGCACTGAACCCTATCACAACAGTCACAGCACTAACCCCCCATCCACAATATTCACAGCAGTGACTCTCCACCCTGACAGACACAGCACTGCCCCCACTCCTGCAGTCACAACACTGCCCCCCACTCCTGCAGTCACAGCACTGCCCTCACCCCCAGCAGTCACAGCACTGACCACCAGCTCCTGACAGTCACAACACTGACCACCCAACAGTCACAGCACTTACACTCCCCAACTGACCTTGCATCCCAATCTGGACCCTGCGCCCCACCCACAACAGTCACAGCACTGACCCCACCACCTCAGTCACAACACTCAACCCCCAAAAGTTATGGCACTGACCCTTTCCACACCCAGTAGTCACAACATTGACTCCTCCCAGCCCAGTCTGGACACTGCCCCCACCTAACAGACACATCATTGACCCCCAAATTCCCAACAGTCACAGCACTGACCCCACATCCCAGTCCGGACACTGCCCCTCCACACTCAACAATCACAGCACTGAGTCTCCCACCCTTAACAGTCACACCACTGACCACCACCCCAGTCTTGACACTGCCCATCACCCTTAACAGTCACAGCACTGACCCTTCCTCCAGTCTGGACACTTCTCCCCAACCAAGAGTCACAGCACTGGCCCCCTCCACTCAGTGACAGCAGTGACCCCCACACCCACTAGTCAAAGCACTGACACCCCACTCCAATAGTCACAGCACTGAACTCCACCCCCAACAGTCACACCACTGACTCCCCACACCTGTCACACCACTGACCCCCAACCCCGACAGTAACAGCACTAACCAGTTCTATGTCATAATGGTGATTGCGGAATAGCGATCACCATTTGGGTGAGTGTACATCGCCAAAAATGAATTAAGGTAGTGTACACTCGCAGTGACTAGAAAACCAGCGACTGGTTTTCACTGTTATTGGGGCTGCCCCCTGCACCCCTCCCCACAGGTGGCTTTGCCCCCACACCCCTTTACCAGTGATTCTTAACTCTATAGGTGACAGCGTCGGTAGGGGTAGCCAAAACAGTTGTGCCCAGAACCGAACCTGCCCTCTCCCAAACCCAGCTAACCCCCTACCCACCACACCACATGGCCAGCTCAGCAGCTGACCACCACTCTACACCCCACATACCCTCCCTCCCCTTCCACCTGTCAAGCGACATGGTCACCCCCCCCCACGCATGTGTATATATAGAAACATCCTCTCTCTATTCTCGCCTACTCCTGTATCCGGTTGCTACCCTGACAGGTAGCCAAGAACATAGGTGCCATGATTGAGTCACCCTTTTTGAAAGCGCTCAGTCGCAGTCACCTTCTTCACTGGATACCACACTAACCTCCACCTCTGACAGTTACAGCACTAACCCCCAACCCTGACAGTCACAACACTGGCCCCCACCCTGTCAGAGAATTGACCCCAACCCAGACATCGCACTATCTCCCTACCCAGTAACAGCACTAACCACCCACCTCCCAGTCACAGTACTGACCCCAAAAACCCAATATTCACAGTGCTGACCCCCCCATACCCAAAAGTCACAGCACTGACTCCAACACCACCCCAGTGACACCACCAACCCCCCCAACCAGATGTCACAGCACTGACCCCCCACTCTGAAACCCACAGTGCTGACCCACACCCCCAACAGTCACAGGACTGATCCCTCATAGTCACAAGTCACAGCAATGTTCTCTCTAGCAGCACTGAACACCCATCCCTGGCGGTCCCAGCAATGGCAGCCACCCCTGACACTAACAGCACTGACCTCCACCCATGACAGTCACAGCAATACCTCCCACTCCAGACTGTTACAGCACTGAACCCCCCCACAACAGACTGGACAATGCCCCCCACCCAGTCAAAGCACTGGCCTCCAACCTCCAACAGTCACAACACTTTCTCCACCACTCTACAGTCATATCACTGCCCCCATCCCAGTCTGGATACCGCCCCAACCCGGCAGTGACAGCACTGACCTCCACCTCCAGTTTTAACGCAGCTGACCCACGCTCACCCAGTCACAGCATTGCCCCCCACCATCCAGTCACACCACTGACCCATACCCAACAACAGTGACAGAACAAACCCCTCACCCCTGACAGTCACAGCAATGAGCCCTACCCAATAGTCACAGCACTGATCCCACATCCTGACAGTCACAGAACTGACCCCTACGCCAGTCTGGACCCTCCAGTGCCAACAGCGACAGCACTGTTCCCCACACTCAACAGTCACAACACTGCCCCCCCCCAGTCTGGACACTGCCCTCACTCAGCAGTCACAGTACTGAACCCCACTCCATCAATAATATCACTGACACCCAGCACCCCCAGCGACAGCACTGACCGCCACCCCTAGTCACAGCACTGATCCCCCACCCATGACAGTCACAGCACTAACCCCCAACCCCAGTCACAGTATTGACCTCCAATCCAACAGTGATAACACTGACCCCCACTCCTAACAGTCACAGCACTGATCCTGTACCCCAACAGATACATCACTGTTCAACACCCACAAACAGTCACAACACTAACCCCCACACACAATAGTCACATCACTGACCCATAATCCCAGCAGTCACAGCACTAACTCCCAGCCCTGCAGTCAGAGCAATACCACCCACCCCTGCAGTCACAGAACTGCCCCACTCCCAACAGTCAAAGCACTGTCCCAACCCCTGACAGTCACAGCACTGACCCCCCTGACAATCAAAGTACTTACTCCCAATGACTGACCCCCACACCATCAGTCTGGACCCTGCACCCCATCCACAACAGGCATAGCACTGACCCCATTACCCCAGTCACAGCACTCACCCCCCATTCACAAAAGTTACAACACTGGCCCTATCCCAAGAGTCACAGCACTGACTCCCACATCCAACAGTCACAGAACTGACACCACATCCCCAACAGACACAGCACTGACCAATCTCCCCAGCCTGGACACTGCAAACCCACCCCCCACAAAAACAACACTGCACCCCCACCCATAACAGCCAAAGCATTGACCACCACCCCAGTGTGGACACTGCCTCCCATCCAACAGTCACAGACCTTAACCCCCCACCCACTCTTTGCACTGCTCCCCACCCACTCACAGCACTGACACTCTCCATCCAGTCACAGTACTGACCACCACACCCAACAGTCACAGCAGTGACTCCTCCCCGACAGTCACATCACTGTATCCCCAGGCAGTCACGAGACTCACACCCTCACTCCTGACAATCACAGAACCTACCCCCTACCCCTAACAGTCACAGGACTGACACCCCCTCTGACAGTCATAGCAATGATCCACACCCCAACATTTAAAAAACTGTCCCCCTACTCTCAACAGTTACAGCACTGCCCCCACCCAAAAATCAGAGCATTATCCCCACACTCCTGAAAATCACAGTGCTGCCCACCAGCCTCAACATTAACAGCATTGATCCCCACCATTGACAGTCACAGCACTGCCCCTACCCCCGACAGTCACAGGACTAACCCCCTACCACAGTCTGGACCCCCCACCCCCAACAGTAACAGCAATGTCCCCACCATCAAAAGTTACAACACTGCCCCACACTACAGTCTGGACACTGCCTCCACCCAACAGTCACAACACTGTCTCCCCAACCCATAAGTAATATCACTGACACTCAGCCCAAGTGATAGCAATGATCCCCATCACAAGTCACTGACCCCTACCCACAACAGTCACAGCAATATGCCCCAAACCCTGGCTTAGTACTGAACCCCCACACAGATGTGACAGCACTGAACACCCACCTCCACAGCCACAGCACTGACCCTCTCTCCCTAACAGTCACAGTGCTGTTACTGCCCGCTAAAGATGGTGGCAAGGCTGGGCTGCCATCTGCATGGGCTCTGAAGGGAGCCTAAATTCTCCTAGTTTTTGCTTACCTCCCATAGAAACATAGACTTTGACAGCAGATAAGAACAGCTTGGCCCACCTTGTCTGTCCATTTCCCTAGCTACTGGATAAGCTGCCGATCCTAGTTAACCGACAGCCTACTTCCTCCTACCTACCACTATAATTGCCTTATGTCTGTCCCATGCATTCTTGAACTCCCCCCATTGTTTTTGACCCCACAACTTCCTCAGTAAGGCCATTCCATGTGTCCACCATTCCTTTCCACGAAAAAATACTTCCTCATGTTGTCCCTGAGCCGTCCCCCCCATCTTCAAATTGTGCCCCCTTGTTCTTGCACATCTCTTTTTCTGAAAAATGCCACCTTCTTGGTTTTGTTAATTCCATTGAGTTACTTGAAAGTTTTTATCATGTCCCCTCTCTCCCTTCTTTCCTCATGGGTATACATATTAAGCTCTTTTAGTCTCTCTTTGTATGGCTTCTGGTGCAGACCATGCACCATTTTAGCTGCCCACCTCTGGACTACCTCGATCCTGTCTATGTCCTTGTGGCGTTGTGGTCTCCAGAACTGCATGCAGTACTGCAGATGGTCTCTCACCAACTGTCTGTATAGAGGGATAACAACTTCCTGTTTTCTACTAATGATGCCTCTCCCTGTGCATCCCAGTATCCACCCAGCCCTCCTTACTGCCTTCTCACATTGCTTTCCTACCTTAAGGTCTACGCCCAGGTCCTTTTCCATTTTTGTTGTTGTTAGTACCCCCCCCCCCACTGTGTACTCTTCCCTTTTCATTTAATTTCCTGAGGAGAATCCAAATTCTGTGACTCTTTGCTGCATCCAGAGTGTGTACGTATAAGTTTGATATTTATTTTAGTTAGAAGTATTAGTAGGGCATTAGCAACAGGTAGGGCTGGGTGGTGCATTTGGTGTTTAGGAGTTAGTGTGTTTTTGTTTTTAGTGAGGACCCTTGCTGATGTGCTGTAGAGAAATTTTGAGGAGTGTGGATATGTGCAGCCGAGTCAGTAAAAGTGCATGCACAATTGCCACTTACACTGTCTCTCATCCAACAGAGTTTGCTGTTGGAGTTTTGAGGGGAGCTGTTGGACCAGCAAAGTTGTGACCGTTGAGTGAAGAGTTCTCTAAATGATGGAGCGACTGCCATTGCCACTGTGGCTTGGGCTGTAAGCTGCAGTTGAGGCACACAGTTCCAGTGTTTTGAAATCTGCAGCTGGAGTGGCTGCTCCACTCTTTAGTTTTCCAAGCTTCGGTCTTACCTCCCAGGTAGGGATGTGCATAAAAAAATTCCGACGGCGGAATATCGGCGAAAGTCAGATTTTCGCTTCCCCGAAAGTTTGGAAATCATTTCACCAATTTTCTCTGAAATTCTGCTGAAAACTGCAGAATAAATGTAAGAAATGCAGGTTAATGTATTAAACTGTGGGGGGAAAAAACTCCACAGAACTATGCCCAATTATAACTAAAGTGTACAATTTTTGGTTCAGCGAAGGTATCTCTGATCTGTCCTTCCTAGAGGCACTCATTACTCTCATTCCCAAACCTGGCCGGGACCCCATGCTGATGGGCAGTTATCGTCCGATATCACTGTTGAATGTCGATATCAAAATATTAGCTAAAATATTAGCAAATCGGTTGAGTCCATTCATGAGTAGCATGGTTAGTGAAGAACAAGTGGGATTCATGAATGGAAGGCTATCCAGTGATCATCTACATAAGATTCATCACCTAATTATACATGCCCAAGGTGCACAATACCCAGCAGCATTATTGGTACTAGATGCCGAAAAGGCATTCGATCGAGTGTCTTGGGACTTTCTTTTCGCAGTTTTAGATAACTTTGGATTGCCTAAGGAGTTCCTAGATTGGGTTCGAGTTCTGTACAATGCCCCTACGGCTCGTGTATGATGCAATGGCATATTGTCATCTCCCTTTCCTTTAACGTGTGGCACAAGACAGGGATGCCCGCTTTCTCCACTTCTGTTTAATTTATATCTTGAACCCTTGATTCGAGATTGCAGGCATCACAAGTGATCAAAGGAATTGAGTTGGGAGTAGGCGATATCTCATTTCAGCATATGCAGATGATCTTCTGATGCATTTAGAAGAACCGGACACTGGTATACCAGAAATACTAAGAGAAATAACTAAATTTTCTAGAGTCTCCAACTATAAAGTCAACCCCTCCAAGACAAAATGTTTCCCACTGAACAATAGATGTTACCCCAATATAGCGAAGGAGCTTGGCCTGACTTGGGAGTCAAGGATATTGACATACCTTGGTGTTAAAATTATGAGAGGAATAAGTTCAATGGTCAAGGAAAATTTTGGTAGCCTCCTTAAAACCAGCAAACAAGATCTAAATAGATGGAATTTTTTGGCCCTGTCATTATGGGCCAGAATAGAAACGGTAAAAATGAATATACTGCCTAGGGTTATCTATCCTCTAAATATGCTGGGATGTTATTTGCCCAAAGTCTGGTTTGTGAATCTAAGAAAGATGCTTAGTACATACATATGGAAAGGAAAGCCATTAGGAAAGCGTGCAAGAAACTTACAGGCCCTAGAGAAGGAGGCTTGCTCTTCCATCTTTCTATAAGTATTATATTGCATCACACATAAGTAAGGTAGTTCACTGGTTTAAACCAAATACACCCTCGTCATTGCACCGTTATACACCTCTTTGGATTTTTATTGAAAGAGACCTAGTTAGGAAACATAGGATATCATTATGCACGATTGCATATACTACTATTATACTTCTCCAAAGATTGTTAAAGGACACCCCTATTGGTTGGTCATTAAAGGCCTTACAGCAGACCCAAAAACTTCTAAGGGTCAGCTGGCAGTACTCACTAGAACAAATGTTGATACAGAATATTCATTTCTTAATACAACGGGCACCAATTTTGCCTGGGTTCTGGAAATCGCTAGAGGGCCTAAAGTTGGGAGACTTAGCTCCTCAGGGTAAGTTAGTAGCATATGAGTGGGCATGTATCAAGTTTCCAGAAATAAAGGGACAATACTTCAAGTTCTGACAAGTTTCCGAGTTAATCAAAGCCCATCTTAATAAAAAGGAGGCCAGGGCAGATATTAGAGTCGAATTAGTAGATTTAATTAAGATAGCTGACCAACCCCATTCTATTTCTGGAATCTTTGGTGCATTGCAACGGTTTGATGACAACCTCCCAAATGGTGTTAGTTATTATTAGACACATAGATTAGGAATAGCAGAGGATAGGGACACATGGAAGCGCATATGGTTTAATACATATAAGAATATTAGACAAGATAGATACAGGTTTCAGCAGTTTTACATTATATATAATATGTATTATACACCTACGAAACTACATAGAATGGGCAGGTTAAGACAATCTGCATGTACCAGATGTGGGGAGGAAGGCAGCGATATATATCATGTACTGTGGGATTGTGCTAAGATTCAGCCCCTCTGGAGGGCAATTCGTGTCTCTCTATCACAAGAGGTAGACCTGGATGTTTTTTTTACACCCAAAATATGTTTGTTGAATAATTTTAATAGCGGTATGTCCAAACAGCAGAAACTGTATATGGCCATAATATCAGCCTCTGCAAAAGTTGTTATACTGAAACACTGGAAGGATACTTCTACCCCGTCTACGGGCGAATGGTACAAAGAAGTTACACTTGTGTTACAGGTAGAATCCCATATCACCAAGATGAGTAATAGGGCCAAGGGTTATTACTCCCAGTGGGGTCTTTTAGATACAGCCCTGACATCATGGTGCTCTGGGAGTCACCTATAGGAGGTATCCCCTATTCAGAAAGTTTGACTGGGTTCATTGGCGTGTGAATGCTGTTTTAATTAAATAATTAAATAAATAATGGGTGAGGGGTGGGGGGGTCTGTGGTGGAGTAGTGTTTAGCTAATTTTTATAGGCATGAACGTACTAATAGTATAGGCTGGTTAATAGTATATATAGTGCATCTATGATTATTCTGTAAATCCTCACCAGCTTAATGTTTGTTCACGGCACATGTAATGGATATGCCAATAAAGTAAAATGAATAACGAAAAAAAAAACTCCGCAGAACTGATCACTGTCAGTGTTCAGTTCTGCAGCTTATGTATTAAACTGTGGAAAAAAAGGCCGCAGAAGTAACGTAAGAGACTTTATTTCCACATTTCATGTAAAAAGTCCACAGTTCATAATTAAATGCCACAGTACTAGGCAGAAATCCACAGTTATTTGGTGAAAGTTCAGAATTCTGCCACAGGCAAAAGAGCAGAAAATTCTGTGAAATTTTTGAAAGTCTGCAGAACTTCCGTGTTGGCGGAAATCCACACTTTTGCCCACCCGTACTCCCAGGGCTGATATAAGGAGTGTTACCCTGTACCACACAAGAGTTTTGCCTTCTGTTTTTTTTTCAATTTAATATACTTTATTAAACAATCATGAGGTACCAAACATATCATAACAATAACAGTCATAAACAACAACAAAAAATCTATGGATACAATAACTACAAAACAATATAAACAACCCCATCCTTCTCCTCCCCCCCCCCATCTGCCCTAAGGTCCCAGAGCACAGAAACTATCTAAGAAATTAGAATATCGAGGGAAATAGAATATAGTCCAAATAGAGAACAGGCAAAACCAGCTACTACCAGTCCGATATCAGTTGACTATGAGCGTTTCAAAACAGGAAGCAGGGCAAGAAATGACGCCCACCTCATCATGAATTTGTCTAGCCTGTCTTGCCAATGGACAATATGCTTCTTGGTTTCAAGGGCCTGTAAAATCTCTGAATGCCACTCCTTAAGGGAGGGTGTGGAAGCATCAAGCCAATGGCACACTATTACCAATTTGTCCGTAATTGAGATCAGGGACATGTAGGTCCTTCGAGGACCAAACAAATCAGCTGGATGACAACCTACTAGGCAGATCTGTGGTGGGAAAAAGGCATCCAAGCCCAAAAAGGCATCTAGGGAATTGTGAATGGCATCCCAGAAGAGCACAGTCTTGGGACAATCCCACAAAATGTGCTTAAGGCTCCCATCTGACGACTCACAACAAGAACAGAGTGGAGAGTCAGTTCTGCCCATTCTGTACAGTTGCACCCGAGAGAAATGTAGTTTATACAGAATACAAAATTGCAAAAGTCTTTATTTATCTTGTTTGATATACTTATATTGACTTTGCCAAATTCATCGCCAAATTCGTTGCCATGCCTTCTCATCCAAATTAAACCCCAACTCCCGCTGCCAATGAAAACAGATTTTTGGAGTCTTATTATCAGTGCTTTGAATCACTGCATAAAAATGAGACCTAGGATGAGGCTGGCCTGCCAAAGACATAAATTCTTGTAAAGTTGCTCTGGGCTGATCTAACCAAGGAGGAGAGCCTAATAAGGAAATCATGACTCCGGAGAGTTGCAGATATTTAAATGGATGGTACAGGGGAATATTCAGACAGGTCTGAAGGGCTACAGCCAGTAGAATGTGCCCATCCACTACCAAGTCACCTAAACAGGTGTCATTGAGAGTGGAACAGAAATTGAAAGGTATGGGGGGTTGACAATGATCAAATTGGGACTGGCTATTACTGGTTGGGTAGGCTCACTACTCCAGTCCAATTCCAAATAAGTACACAACTGTCGAAGGGCTTTAATTGACTATCCTATAGAAGTCTGGCTGAGGGGCCGGGGTAAGCCCGTGGGTTTGCCGAAGACTCTTGAGGCTGAGCCCCGATTGTCTACAAAGCTGCCTTTCTAACATCAACCAGTGGGGGCAATTAGTTGCTTTCTATCTAAATTTTGTGCTACATCGTTGAGAGCAGTGTTGGCATCTAGGGGACACTTTGAAGACCCAAAGGTAAAAACGTATCCTGTTTTTGAACTTTTGTTGAAATTTCTACCCCGGTACTAATGAGAGCAGCACCAGGAAATTAGAATTTGATATCTGGTGCCTGAAATCCTCACTGTCTAAACCTCCCACTTTTAACAAACTGACATTGTGTTCCATTTTAAGAGATAACAGTGGTGAAAGCACCCTTTTCTCTGAGTCATCTTGCCTCAATGTAGGTGAAAGCTACGCTGGGGGTCCAGTTGACCATTTCAAGTCTGTTTGAACTAATGAGACTTTTTCTTTGGTCAGTTTTCAGTTTTCAGTGACATTCTTGCAGTCATCCTTGGACATTGCTGCTTATATAGGAACTGACTTTTTCCTCTGAATTAACTCTCACAACACTACTGCTTGTTGGATTCTCCTGTAAGTGTTTTATGTTATACCTCGTAGTTTATTATTGTAAATATTGTATGTTGGTGGGTTTGGGAGGGTTGGGTTATACAGAGGGGTTGTTGTTTATTTTATTTAAGTTAGGGGGAATTGTTACTTAGTCTGTTTTATGTAAATTGGGTTTTTATGTAAATTGTATTTTATTCTGGGAATGAGGGGTTAGTTATAATTGTATTTGACTTGTCTAGGGGGGTATTTATTGGGAATTTTAGCTTGGGGTTGGTTACCTTTGCAGCAGACTATGATGTGCCTTAGTTTTAGGGCCCCACGGATTACCTATCCAGCACCACTGTTGCTTGACCTCTGCCCTTTCATTGACTTCCCTTTGGCAACTGCAGCATTGAGGCATTGAACGTCGGGATTGTGAGAGGGTGAGATGGCAGGCAGTAGCATGCTAGGGGTACAGCAGAAGCAAGTTGCATTAGGGTGGTCAAGACCGGGGGCACCCTAGGTTAAAGCAGGGCCTGGAGAAAGGCCAGACATGTTTGGTCCCTATACCTAGGGTTCCCAATAGACCAAGTGGGCAGGTAGCCAATTTGCCGGAAACCTCCGCAAGTCCCCTTTGGGTGGTGCTATGCAATGCCAGATTGATTAGGAACAAGACCGCAATTATCGTGGACTTGATTTCCTAAGTTGTTATGGCTTACATTACAGATAACAGGCTAGGGGATGATGCAGGTCCAGTATTGGAGGTATCTGTCTCGGCTTGGTTTCCAGTAGTGCACTGCCCGACGAGGGAATGCAGGGGTGGGTGTGTGGCCACCTGTTTTAGATCTGACCTAAACTTCTCTGTACACCCAGTGGATTCTATTTCATCGTTTGAATGTGTGGCCATGCGCGGGGGTCCAGGTGCAGGCTGCTGAATCCTCCTCATATACCGGCCTCCGGAGCAGGAGGGGGAGTTTCTGCAGGAAGTTGCAGACTTTGTTGCTGAGAAGGTGTTGGTGTCACCCAGATGGTTGGTTCTAGGTGACTTCAACACCTGGATTGATGACAAACATTTGCAGTTTAGTTACAACTTCCTCTGGCTGATGCCTTCACTGGGCCTTGCACAAGCCATTGCTTCTGCAACCCATAGCCAAGGCCATGCCTTGGACTTAGTATTCTCACTGGTGATTGAGGTCTTGGACCTTAGAATTGATCCAGTCATTTGATTGGATCATTGCATGATGTGGTTTTCATTTGGGACCCCCCCCCCGTTAGTCCTTCCCCTGTGGAGATGGTCTGCTACCACCCTTTGAAGGGGTTTTCCCCAGAGGGACTGATGACGGTGATGGATCTATCTGGTGCAAGTGCTGCATGTATGGCAGGGCTCAATGGGGCAGTTACAGCCTATAATGAAGCTGTTTCCATTAAGCTTGGCCCTTTTACACCAATCCATGTACAACCCAGGTCTTCTCACTTGAGATCATCATGGTTTGATGGGGCTCTCAAAGAGATGAAGATCACAGGTGGGAGGCTGGAGCATTGCTGGTGGAGGACTCAGTGTGAGGGGGATAGACTGGCTTTGAGACTTCACTACCATACATTTCAAAGGGTAATCAACCATTAGAAGGCAGTGTTCATGTCCAGGGATATTGCTGCAGGGAGGAACAGATGAGCTCTCCTTTATCAAACTGTGGCCAGGCTTCACCATCCTGCCTGTCTAGAGTCGAAAAAAGCATTTTCAATCACTCAGTGTGAGGAGTTTGCTCTGTTCTTCTCTGACAGGATGTCCTTCATGAGGGCTGAGATCTCCCTAATGGGGCATTTGTGATCCAGCAGTGGTGAGTCAGGTGTGTCTGGAAGCACTCCTATTGTTTGGAACAAGTTTAGGCCAGTGGGGGTGGCTGAGGTCTACAAGGTGATCTTGAAGCTGCGGCCCACATATCGTGAGTTGGACCTGGGCCCAACTCATCTCTTAGTGGGATGTGTTAAGTCCATTGGGTCAGTATTCACTGAGATTGTTGAGTGTTCACTTTTGGAGGGTTGCTTTCCCCAATGCCATGAAACAGGCATTGGTGAGACCCTTCCTAAATAAACCATCTCTCGACCCTGACATTTGGCAAATTATAGGCCTAACTCTAATTTCCCATTTTTAGAGAAGGTTATTGTTAAAGTGGTGGCTCTACAGCTCGAGGCACACCTCTCAGCCTTAAGCCCTTCCAGTTGGAATTTAGGTCAAGGCATAGCACTGAAACAGCATTAGTCAGAGTGCAAAATGATCACCTCAGGGCAAGAGACAGAGAAGAGCAGTCAATTCTCGCTCTCCTCGATCTCTTCTCAGTGTTTGACACTGTGGACCATGCAGTGCTGCTGGGTTGCCTATGGGAGCTCTATGGACTCACCAGTATGGTCATCAACTGAACTGAGTCCTTTCTCACAGGCAAGATGCAGCAGGTGGTGATGGGAAATTTCTCATCCTGCCTGAAGCCCCTGTTCTGTGGAGTTCCCCAAGGTTCGATCCTGTCACCTGCTTTGTTTGCAGTGTATGTGCTTCCCCTTGGTGAGATAATTAGACAGTACAGCTTGGGTTTCTACTGTTATGCAGACAACACCCAGCTGTGCATGTCATTGGCACCCGAGAACGATGGTGCTGTGGAGGTGCTAAATAAATGCCTGGCTGAGATCCAGAGCTGGATGGCCTCTAGCTGGCTGAGACTCGATCCGGACAAGACGGAGGTGCTAGTAACTGAGCCTGGCCATTGATGGGATGTGAACATTGCTGGGAGAGGAACTGGCTTTTTCTTGGTACCGCTCCCTTAGTGGCCACCACCAAGGTGAAATATCTGGCTGTCATCCTTGATGATGGATTGACACTCGAGGCTCAGGTGTCATCCATTGTCAAAAATGGTTTCTACCACTTGAGGAATGTCACCTGTATTAAAGTCTTGATTCCGCCTGATGATCTGCTACCACTGGTACATGCTTTTGTGACAACCCGGTTTGACTGCTGCAACACTCTGTACCTTGAGGTCACTGGGGGGGTTCTCCGGTGCTGTAGCTGATACAGAATGCAGCAGCCGGGTTACTGACAGGCCTTCCCTGGTCCTGTTATATGTCTCCGGTTTTGAGTGAATTGCACTGGCTGCTGTTTAGGTGAAGAATCATCTTTAATGTGGGATTGCTCACCCATAAGGCCCTACATGGATCGGGCCCTGGTTATCTAAATGACCTCCTGACTCCAGCTCATCCTGTGCACTTGCTTCACTCCTCCACCAAGGGCATCTAGCAGTTCACAGGGCTCACCTTAAATCCTCTGGAGATTGTACGTTTGAGGTGGCAGGCCTGGTATTGTGGAACTCACTACCAAGGTCCTTGAGGGAGGCCCCATTGGTGGAGGCTTTTACGTGGGGCCTAAAAGCACATCTTTTTAGGAAAACCTATCCAGATTACTAATAGCTGCCAAACTGCTGCAGTATTTTTATTCAGTAATTTATTCATTTTCAATTTGATTTTATATTGCTTGTAATTTATTAATTGTTTTCTTTTTATCTTTATTTATTAGTGTACCCTTGCCTTACTTGTATAGCATTCAGAGTTTCCAGGATGGGGCTGTCTAAAAATAACATTTTACTTACTTACTTCACTCTCAATAGTCACATTAATCCACACCCTCAACAGTCATAGCACTGACCCCATCCCCAACAGTTACAGCATGATCCCCCACCCATAATAGTCAGAGCACTGATCCCCAACCCCAAGATTTACAGCACTGACTCCCACCCCTGCAGTTAGCACTGACCCACACCCTTGCAGTCACAGCACTGACCCCCAACCCTCTATTCGCAGCACTGTTCTTCCAGCCCTGCAGTCACAGCACTGCCCCCAACCCCTGACAGTCACAGCACTTACCCTCCACCAGCTGAACCCTGCCAGTCTGGACCCTGCACCCCACTCACGGCAGTCACAGCACTGACCACCCCAGTCACAGCACTCACCCCCCAACAGCTACAGCACTGACACTCACCACCAACAGTCAAAGCACTGACCCCCCCTGCCCAGTCTGGACACCCTACCACCCAATAAACACAGTACTGACTCCCACACCCAACAGTCATGGCACTGACCCAACACCTGAGTCTGGACACTGCTAACCAACCCCCAACAGTCACAGCACTGAGGCCCCTCCCACCACTATCATTCACAGCACTAACCACCACCCCAGTCTGGACACAGCCCCCAACCCAAGAGTCATAGCACTGAAACTCTCACCCCAGTCTGGGCACTTATCCTCACCCAAGAGTCACAGCACTGCCCCCCCCACTCAGTCACAGCACTGACCCCCCACCCAGACACTACACTGTCCCCCTCCACCCAGTTAAAGCACTGACCCCAGCCACTCAGTCACAGCACTGACTCCCTCATATCCAATAGACACAGCACTGGCACCCCTACCCCAACAATCTCACTGCTGACCCCCCACGTCAGTCCAACCCTGGCAGCCACAGCACACACCCATACCCCTGACAGTCGCAACACTGCCCCCACCCACTCACAACATTGGCCCCCTATAGCCAGTCACAGCACTGACCCCTCATCCATAATAGTCACAGCACTGATCCCCGAACCCCAACAGTCACAGCACTGACTCCTCCCACCCCTGCAGTCAGCACTGACACCACCCTTGAAGAAACAGCACTGATCCCTCCACCCCTGCATTAACAGCAATGTCCCCCCACCCCTGCAGTCACAGCACTCTCCACCCAAAGCAGTCACAGCATTGACCCCGAATCCCAGGCTGACATACACAGCACGTACCCTCCACCAACTGACCCTCCCACCCCAATCTGAACCCTGCACCACACTCACAACAGTCACAGCATTGACCCCACCACTGCAGTCACAGCACTCATCCCTCAACAGTTACAGCACTGCCCCTCACCACCAACAGTCACAGCACTGACTCCGACACCTAACAGTCACAGCACTGACCCCCCAAGCCCAGTCTGGACACTACCCCCCACCCAACAGTCATGGCACTCACCCTCCACCCCCAACAGTCACTGCACTGACCCCCACCCTCAGCAGTCACAGCACTGACTCTACACTGCAGTATGGACACTGCTTCCCACCCCAACAATCACAGTGCTGCCCCTCTCACTCCTAATAGTCACAGCACTGACCACCACCCCAATCTGAACACTGCCCCCACCCCAAGAGTCACAGCATTAACAACACACTCAGTTACAGCACTGCTCCCTCACCCAGTCACAGCATTGACCCCCTCCACCCAGTCACAGCACTGATTCCCTTCACTTAGTCACAGCACTGTCCCCATCCATTCAGTCACAGCACTGACCTTGAAACATCCAACAGTCACAGCACTGACCCCCAACACCCAATAGACACAGCACTGACCCGCACCCCCAACAATCACCCTTCTGACACCCTCATGCCAGTAACGCCACTGACCCCCAACTCTGATAGTCACAGCACATCCCCCCACCCTAACAGTCATAACACTGCCTCTCACCCAGTCACAGTACTGGCCCCTCTTTCCAGTCACAGCACTGACCCACTCCACCCTGTTACAGTACTGTCCCCAACAGCCAATAGCCACAGCACTAACCTCTCACAACCAAGAGTAATAGCACTGACCATCACCCCAGTCACAGCACTGATCTCCAACCCATCAGTCGCAGCACTGACCCCCCACCCTGACAACCACAGCACTGATCCACATCCCTGATGGTTGCAGAACTGGACCCCCACAGTCACAGCAATATTCTCCATGACTGTCACAACATTGCCTCCCACCCTAGACAGTTACAGCACTGACCCCTACCCCTGAGTGGACACTGACATCCACCCAGTCACAGCACTGACCTCATACCCCCAACTGTCGCAGCAATGTTCCCCACCCTCAACAGTAATATCACTACCCTCACTCTATTCTGGACACTGCCCTAACCCAGCAGTTACAGCATTACAGCATTGACACCAACCCCCAGTCCCAGCACTTACCTCCACACCAACAGTCACAGCACAGATCCTCCACCCCAAGTCATAGCACTGACTCCCACCTGAACAGTCACAGCACTGATCCCCTACCCAAGTCTGGCACCAGTCTCATACATCAAAGCCACACATTTTCCAACATTCTGCTTGGCCTGGACATAGAGCAAGAGAAGTGCTAAGTGGCAAAATATGTCAGAGAAAGGGTTTTTGTTCAAGCTGTTTTGGCCAACTTTTCTTTTAGGGTTAACAGTCTGGGTTATTTACTTAACATGTGCAAATTAAGGTAACACTCTATATGGGCGAGTAATATTGAGCGGCTCAATATGAGCGACTCGATAATGCTGCTCCCATGTAGAGGGAATCGGGGGAAAAAGAGCACTGAATCGGTATAGGGAGTGTAGCGCTGAGGGATACGTGATACACTCACAAGAAAGGAGATAAAAGGAATGGTTTGGCCAAGCCCTGCCAAGCTGGCTGTGTGGTGTAGCAGCCTGAGCCACTGCCCCTGAAGCCTGTGGTGCCAGGATCTGATTCCACTGCAGGTAAATATTTTGCTTCCAGGGGGAGTTTCTATTTTTTCCTAAGTCTGATCCACCTGGAGTTGAGAATCTTTATTTTGGGGGGTGCATAACGTTTTTTTTATGTTGTATCTTGCAATATGCAACTGTTGCTATTTGCGACTGCCAGTGTTGTGTACTTTGCCCTTTTGACCCTAGGTGGTTGTTTTGTCGCTTAATGTGATCAGCGGTCTTATGGACTTGCTGTTATGTCATAAAACCACAAATTAAGGATGAAAAGGAGGGAGAGTAATCAGCATGGATGCAGCCATAGCTTTAAAGTTGGGGGGAAGGGGTTAGGACATTGCTCACAATTGGCTATTTAGCATAGAATTTTTTTTAATCTTACCTTTTGCCTTGGCCTCCTCCCATGTCCATTAACGATCTCCAGAAGACAAGGTGGCAGAAGGTAGCAGCAAGAAAATGTCTCCAGTTGGGGTAGTTCACTATGTGAGTCAGCTCCATGTTGAGGAACGTTTGCCCCTGAATGTCTTTGCAGGCAGGCACTCAAGATATTTAGCAGCAGGCCTGTAGTCTGCCTAGTATGCCACGGTAAGTAAGAAAGCCACCAGCCTGACCCTCAGCATCCACCTCCAAATAGTGTGTCCAACAATACAAAGTGAAGTCCTCTCTCACCAACCTCAACTGACTCCACACTCCATTTCATGAAAAATATTTATGATGTAGTTGGCTGACACTAAACCACAATCAAACGAAGTGTCCCTTAGTCTCAAATCAGGCACTGGAGGGAACTGCATGACACCTGAATGGCTGCATAATGTTTCACATCTTCAGGAGGACAAATAGAAATGCATGGTTGAAGAAAAGAACTGAGAACCATCCCGAACTAACTGCAACCTGCTGCAGCAAGAGACAGACAATTCGTATGCTTCCCATCTCTCTTTTCCAACAGACTCCCACCACAGTCCCCCACCTGGCACATGAGGCAATCTAGGCAGAAACCACAGAAACAATTAGCAATTGCTGGTTGGCTGGCTGCAATTAACTGCTGTTTATTCCATGCTTATTTATTGCACTTGTACTGTACAGCCAGCCATTAGCACACCACTGACTAGTCATCCTCCCAACCCCCAATAGTGTCACTGCCCCTCCAAACTGAACCTTCAGCCAATTCCCTTTCATTATCATCAAGTCCCACCAGCCACAGCAACACACCGAACCAACCGCAGATCCGAAAATAATATAGTCCCACCTGTGCTCAACTCGCCAACCCCTGAGTCCTGACCCCAACCCCAAACTTTGGTTGCATCACTAGGTCTGCTTTTTTATGGATGCCCTTCATGGAACTTACATATGTGAGTTCATCTGATAATTTGTAAGTAGCAAAAGGGAGGATTTATTATTACCTGGTGCGCTCAAGCCTGGGCTGCTGCAGTTACTGGCTACAGCAGCCAGGAGTCCCATGAGGAGAGATAACGGGGAGCATGGAAGGGTTTGGGATGGTTAGGAGACCCTTATCTGATTGCAGAGGCTATCAATGAAGGACAGGCATGCAGGCAGGGCAGTACATACAACTCCATCACACTTTCCCTCTCTTCTGAGACAGAAACATAGAATGTATCAGCAGAAAAGGACCAGGAGGCCCATCTAGTCTGCCCTGTTTTTCCTGCATAACACTACACCCTGAACCCTACTTGGTCATAGGTGTCCCTCCCCCTTTACCTCTACTTATAATACCAATGTGCCTATCAAATGCATGTTTTAAGCTCTCCACTATCTTTGTCTCTACCACCTCTTCTGACAGCAGTTCAAGATGTCTACCATCATTTCCATGAAGAAATATTTCCTCACATCCCTCTTAAATGCCCCCCTTCAAGTTTCATAGCATGACGCCCTATACTGGTAATCTTCCTCCTTTGAAAGAGGCTCCTTTCCTGCACTTTGTTCACTCCCTTGAGGTACTTATAGGCCCCAATCATGTCCCCTCTTACTCTCCTCTCTTCCAGGAAGTACATGTTGAATTCCTGCAGTCTTTCCTCATAAGGCTTCTCATGCAACTCCCACACCTTTTTATAGCCCTCCTCTGTAGTGCCTCCACTCTGATAATGTCCTTGCGGAGGTGCAGCCTCCAGAACTGGATGCAGTACTCCAGGTGGGATCTTACCAGTGAATGATAGAGGCAACACCACCTCCCTTGTCCTGCTAAAAATGCCCCTCCATATGCATATCAGCATCTGGCTAGCCTTGCCTACTCCCTGCCACCCTGCCCTGCCACCTTAAGATCATCAGATATGATAACCCCAGTATCCCTCTCTTGCTTGGTAACAGTAAGTACCTCCACCCTAATCTTATACACAGCACCTAGGTTACTCTGCCCCAGGTGCATGACTGTGCACTTTTTGTCATTGAAACCCAGCTGCCACTCTCAAGACCACTCCTCTAGTTTCCCCCAGATTCCTTTGCATTCTATCCATTCCTTTTTGGGTGTCTGCCCTGCTGCAGATTTTTGTGTCATCTGCAAAGAGGCCCAATGTCATCTCCAGTTTCTCAGAAATGCCACTGATGAAGACATTGAAAAAGACAGGGACCAGTACCGATCCTTGTGGTACTCCACTGGTCAATCTCCCATCATCCAAGTGACTGCTGTTTACCACCCCCCTCTGTCTCCTATCTTTCAACCAGTTTGATACCCAACACATCTTCTTCTCCTCCATCCATGGGCTGCTAAATTTCTTTATCAGTCTCCTATGTGGTACAGTGTCAAAGGTCTTACTGAAGTCCAAGTAGGCCACATCCACTGCCCTCCCTGATCCACTTCCCTAGCTATGCAGCCAAAGAAATCTATGAAATGTTTTTGACATGACCAGGACCACTGGCAGCATGGCCTCATGTGGGTTGGGTGACCCACATGAAGCCATGCTGCCAGTGATCCTGCAGCCCATATGACTCCAGGTCCTCCACTGGTCTCTCTTTCAGCAGGGATTCCACTGACTTCATCACTATTGATGTAAGACTGACTAGTCTGTAATTGCTGGCCTCCTCCCTCCTGCTGCTGTTGTGCAAAGGGACCACACTGGCCCTCCTCTATTCCTCTGGAACCACCCCCATCTCCAATGAGGTGCTAAATAGTTTTGCCAGAGGGGTGACTAGCATCATGCTCCTTCCCTTAAGCACTGTTGGGGGGATCACATCCACCCTCATCGCCTTGTTTTCTTATAGGATTCCAACCCCCAGCAGACTCTGTCTTCGGTAAAAAACTTGTGTCCACCCCTCTCCCAGTACTGCCTGTTAATGCATATAAGCCCATTCACCCTCAAACCACTGTGAGTACTGAGCAGAAGTATTTGTTTAGCTTGTTAGCTTTTCTTGGTCTTCCTCTGCACAGTCACCATTTGTGGTCTCCTAGTCTTCACTATACCACCCCTTGTCTTCCTCTTCTCGCTCACGTACCTGAAAAAATGTCTTCTACTCATTACTGACCTCCTGGGTGATCATTTCTTCAGTTTGAGCCTTTGCTGTTCTTACCCTCCATCCTGTCTCCCTTTGTTTCTTTAGAGATATCTTCCTGTCTGCCTCTGTTTCGGTTTTCTTGTACTTTCTGAAAGCTCTTTTTTTCTCCTTTACTGCCTTATCCACCTCCTTTGAGAATCATAGTGGCCTCTTTCTCCTCTTACCCTTGCTTATTACCTTTAAACAGATTGTTGTTACCTCTTGCTTTATTCTATTCCATTGTACCTCCACCTTCCCGGCTATCCAACCTCCAAAGTATTTCCCAAGGCAGTCTCACATTTCTCTAAAATCTCTCCTGATGTCCAGGTTCATCATCCTAGCTTGATTTTTCCCCCTGCCAATCCATATGCAAAACCACACTGCACAATGATCACTTGAACCCAGAGGACTACTCACTATGTTGTCTGCTATGCTATCCCTATTTCTCTTAGCACCCTTGGCAGCAGGTGGAAAAATGAGACCTGTCAAGATGAAGACATATCTGTATGCTGTATGCAGGACCTAGAAGGCAGAATTTCCCTGTTCGCTGATGACACAAAGCTCTGTATTAGAGTGGATACACCAGAGGGTGTAGACAGAATGACAAGGGACTTGCAGAAGCCTGAAGATTAGTCAAGGGTTTGGCAGTTGAAATTCAATGCAAAGAAGTGCAAGATAATGCATATGGGCCACAAAATCCCCGGAACAATGTATCAGTTGGGGGGGTGAGGATATAGCATGCACCAAGCAGTTCAAGTTTAAGTTTATTGCAGGAAAGACTCTGCTGAGCAAGCTCATTCACAAGGAGGTCCTGAGGCACATACACATACAGTTCGCTATTACATAGACAGGAGATATAAAATGTAGAACAACAAGATGAAAAAAATATATAAAAACAAGAGGTATACACAATAGAAGTCCTTATACTATGTATGCAGTACATTCCAGTTTTAACCTCGCCCTAAATTGTGCAACACATTTCAGCTTAAAAAGTGGAGGGCCAGTTGGTACCTAGGGAGTTGACTTGGCGTCAAGCAGGAAGCAGGAAAGAGACCTTGAGGTTATCATATCTGATTACCTCAAGGTAGGGAAACAGTGCAACAAGGTAGCAGGTAAAGCAAATAGGATGCTGGGATACATAGGAAGGGGCATCACCAGCAAGAGAAGGGAGGTCATAATTCCACTATACAAAACACTAGTGAGGCCCCACCTGAAGTACAGTGTACAGTTTTGGAGACCTTACCTATGTACTGCAAGGACATAGACAGGGTAGAGAAGGTTCAGAGGAGGTCAACAAAGATGGAACAAGGATTGCATCACAAGTCCTATGAGGACAGGCTGAAGAACTTGAATATGTACTCCCTGGAGGAGAGGAGGAAGAGAGGGGATGTGATACAGACATACAAGTGCCTTACAGGGAGGAACAGGTTGCAGAAATACACTATTTTCCAGTGAAAAAGATGTTCCAGGACCAGAGGGCATGGCATAAAGTTGGAGACAGGGCAATTCAGAGGAAACGTGAGGAAGAATTTTTTCACAGAAAGGGTGGTGGATGAGTGGAAAACCCTGCCAGAGGAAGTGGTGGGGGCAGAATCAATCACGGGATTTAAGAATGCATGGGGTAGACATAAGAGAACTCTGGAAGTTAGGAGTAAGGGGCAACAGACTTCTAGAAAAACATAAAGGGAACTTATAAGCTTAAATAGGTAGACTGGGTTGGCCATAGGCTCTTATCTGTCAACAGTGTCTATGTATCTATGTAGAAGTAACATATCTAGCACTGCCACCTCTCTAGCAGGAATTAATGAGATGACTCTGGGCTAGGAAGTGCTCCTTACCCCAAAAAGTTGGATCAGGAGCAGCAGAGTGCAGTGACACCTGCTGGATGTCCAACAACAGTGCAGCACCCCTGAAAGAGGACTCAGTTATGCGCTAGCCAATTGGACACAGTGAGCTCCCATGTGATATAGTAACCACTTTCTATTCAAGTCTGATTCCCCCATGTATCTTATCATGCTGTATGAGGCTCTTTTTCCAAAATATAGTGTAAACTGAATGTTAGACATGCACAAAAAGACTGTAAATGCCCTTTTCCAATGTGTTGGTCACCAAAGTAGGGGAACATGTACCCTCTGCTCCTTCTCAGTTTCCTCAGCCCTTGCAGAAGCCAACTCAATGCTCTGATGACCAGCCCTACATGCAGCAGGCGGAAAAGTTAGACCTGTCAAGATGAAGACATATCTGTATGTTGATACTGCTCCAAGCAAAGTCAGTGGAGCAAACCTGAGTGAAACGCATGACCAATTCTCTGCTGCGGTGTCAATAGGGAATAGTTTCCTACACACCCACTGCAGAAAATATGAGACACAAAATAGTTACACTGATGACAGTAGGCTCAAACTTCATTTGGTGTCTAAAAGTGTTAAAGCAGAGGCCAAATATGAAAAAAGCACGTCATGCAAATTAAGAAATACAGGTGACAATTTAAAATAAAATAAAAAAAGTATAGGTCAGAATCTTCATTGCTGTCATGCACTGCTGCTTTCAGTTACTATGTTTCTTTGCAAATATAAATATAGGAAATGGCAATGGATCTACAACTACTATACACCGCATATAAATCAATGGAGCTATACAACAGTTTTAATCATAAATGTTGTATCTGATAAGACGTGGCAGTATAGTTTATTAAGAGAAAAATAAGAAAATTAATAGCACAGACATCTGGTTGCTATAGAAACTGTCCTGTATTAATAGCTTATTTCCAAAAGTTGCTGAAATTAACTAAAATATTTAGTCCATTCAAAAGTCTTTGGTCCCTGGATGCAAATTCAAACGTGTAAGCTCAGCACTACTCTAGGTCAAGCAGGTCCTGCAGTTTAGTCAGCCTGAGAAAAAGCTTCAAAGAGATGGCAACTGCTATGAATACCAAGAAATCCCATTTTCAGATGGATGCTTCACTTTCTGTCTAGTAAAAGTACAAAGTTGTTCACCAGCATGAGCCAGGATCATATTCTTCTCTGAAGAGGCTGCTTTTAGGGAACATTTATTTCAATGACTGTTTTAAAGGATCTGCAAATAAAAAATGTTCATCATGTGCCCATGAAACCACCACATTTAAACAGTTTTTTATTATTTCCCATGAAGGGCTTCACTAGTTGATTATATTTTTCTTTGCATTTTGGCAGCATATACTTTGAATAATTATTGAAAGCAGACATGAAAAAGAAACGGTCTATTAGGAATGTCAAAGCTTTCTGTACTGACTCACTAATGGCTCCATAAAACTGGTCACCTATTAAAACTGCCTTTCTGCTCTTGGATTTATAAGATCACAGAAACAGAGAAAGGACCGCTTGGCTCACTTAGTCTGCCCATTTTCCCTACCTACTGCAATACGACAGATCCTACTTGCTCTTCAGTTTTTACCCTCTCTTTCCTATTGCTAGGGTTCCCTTGTGCCTATCCCATGCATTCTAGCATTTCCCAACCATTTTTGCCCCTCCACCTCTGCTGAGAGGCTGTTTCATGCATCTACCACCCTTTCTGTGAAAAAAAAAACATCCTCACGTTACCCCTGAGTCTACTCCCCTCCAGCCTCATATTATGACCCCTTGTTCTTAATCTTGAACATCGTTTTTTCTGAAAGATGCTACCCTCTTGTACCTTATTTATACCCTTAAGGTATTAGAAGGTCCCTATCATATCCCCCTCTCTCGCCTCTCTTCCAGGGTATACATGTTGTGGTCCTCTAGTCTCTTCTTATATGACTTTTTGTGCTGACCATGCACCATTTTTGTTTCCCTTTTCTGAACTGCCTCTACTCTGTTTGTGTCCTTCCAGAGATGTGGCCCCCAGAACTGGACACAGTACTCCAGATTAGGTCTCACTAATGATTTTCACAGCAGTATCACCACCTCCTATTTTCTGCTGGTGATACCTCTCTCTATGCATTCCAGCATCCCACTGACTCTCCCCACAACCTTTTCACATTGCTTTGTCACCTTTTGGTTATTAGATATGATTACCCCAGGTACTTTTCCTGTTTGGTGGTTGTAAATACCACCCCCCCCCATATCATGTACTCCTCCCTTGGGTTTCTGTGCCCCAAATGCATGATTTTACACTTCTTTGCATTGAATCTGAGCTGACACACATATGACCTTAATTATAATATTAAATAAACAAATTGAATCAAAATCAAATCAAAACCTTAAAGGTGATCCTTTTGAAAAAAAAGTTGATATTTCTTCTTCATCCACCCCTCCCTTGTGTAAAATGCATCTTAAATAGTTTTTAAAGTGTCAGAATAAATGACTGAAACAAAATATTTGCTTTTTGGCTGGCCCAGTGGTGCTGAGTGTTGAGGCGCTGGATGCCACACCTCACACCACACCAGCGACCCGGGTTCAGAAGTGCGCTTGGGCCGCTGGGGGTTGGCTGGGGGGGAGATAGGCTGGAGAGTCCGACTACAGTTTGCCTTCTCCAGTGGAGGGAGGGTCTTTCAACCCAGCATGTGGCGACCCCTGGTGGAGGTTGGGGGCAAGACAGCAAGCTGGTGTCTCGGGGGCTTGATTGGTTGAGGGCGAAGGCCAGCGACCAATCAGCCTCAGGGGCTACTCCTTCGAGGAAAGAAGGGGGAATGATTTTTCCAACATCGGTGCTTGCACCTTGATGTACAGGCCTGCAAAGTCCCAAGGAATGTGGAAAATCCCCCACTGGATCCAGAAAGATGGATCGATGAGCCGGGTCCCTATGTGCCGGTGCCTGCCTGCAGCCACTGACCCTGGCGAGACAAGTAAGATTCAGGGGTCTGCCACCCACCCTGATCCTACCTGGGGGGGTATCTGAGGCCAGATGGAGGGACCAGAGACTGACAGATAAGGTACTGGCAGGGACAGGCTTAATGGGCGACTCCTGATGGTACGGCTCCAGTGGGACAGCAGGCGGGAGAAAAAAAAAGAAATATATAAAAAAAAAAAATTATTTTTGGTTCCTATACTTCATTTTATCAGTCTGATTGTTATAAAAAATAAAATTGCTATATGCCATTTACTTTTAGTGTGCCTGTGCATGGCACTCACAGTGACAGATAAAACATTAATGGATATCATTTAGAGATGGCAATGGCTTTGAAGAAAAACAACTACATATTTACCTTAATGAAAGAGTTGCATTTGTGTTTAACAATATCTATAAAGCATACTGGTAAATACTGAAAGATTCAATTGTAAATTTGACACTTACAATGTGGCAGGCATCTCTATCTATCTATCTATCTATCTATCTATCTATCTATCTATCTATCTATCTATCTATCTATCTATCTATCTATCTATCATCTCCAGAATCTGAATATGTTCCAAACATATTCAGCTAGGTCCTCTATTTTACTGCCTTTTTTAATTAATCTCCCCTTTCCCCCCATGTCCACACCTTTGATGATGTGATTGCCACAGAGGCACCCTTCCTCCAATTGAAAGGAAGGATGAGTAGTGAATGTCATAGACCAGGTGTAGATGAAGGTGGGGTGTCACCTGAGAGCTAAATAAATGCTGATGGTTGTTTAATGTAGCAGATATATATCCAAAAATTCATGATCTGGCTGCTGATTGCATGAATACGAGAGCAAAAAATGTGTGTTATTGGGGATTTCAATTTCCCTAGAATAGACTGATACTCCTTATAGGGCAACAGTCATATAGAGGAAAGGTTCATTGAAACTTGCTTAAATAATTATCTTGAATAATATGTTACAGAAAATACAAGAGAAAAACACATCATTGATTTACATTTTTCGCAATATTGATGGGGCACTTAAAAATGTAAGTATATTGCAACCATTGGGTAGTAGCGATCACCATATGGTCACCTGTTCTCTTTCTGAAGAGATAGTTAAAATAAGTGGAAAAACTACTATATGGAACTATAGTAAGGCTGATTATAACAAAATCAGTCAGGTAGTAGATAGTTGGAATTGGCAGGAAGTTCTAATGCATCTAACCCTAGAGGAAACCTGGAAGAAAATTAACAAGTTACAATACTGTATACAGGAGTATGTGCCACAAATCCAAAAATACAGCAATAAGGGTAGAGTTCTGAAATGGTTTAACAAAAAAATACATAAACTGGTTGACAAAAATACAAGGGAATTCTGGAAATATAGGGATAATCCAACTCAGGAAACGTTGATTAAGCAGAAGGGAATTGTAAGCCAGTGCAAGAAAGCTATACAGAAAGCTAAAATTAGAGCAGAAATGAAGCTGGCAACTGACAAGATAAATAATTATAAACAATTTTACGACAACATTGGTAGTTTAAAGCAGGGTCAGAAACAGATAATTAACCTAAAAGTTGGGAATGAAATAATTGATAAAGAGGAGGATATGGCCACAGAATTTAATAACCACTTTCTCAGTGTCTATTTGAAGCCTGATACTTCTGGTATGCCCTTGAATAAGTCTTCTGATAGTCTGGGCTTGTAATCTTAAATTACTATTAACCAAATTTTAGACAAGCTAAGAGACCTTGACATACACAAATCCGGAGACCCTGATGGTATTTACCCAATGTTCTTAGTTAACATAGCTGAGGAAATAGCTGGGCCACTTACAGTACTCTTTAACAGTTCATTAAGAGAAGGTAGAGTCTTAGGGGAATGGAAGCTGGAGTACATTACTCCTATTTATAAGTTGGGAGATAAAGCTACTGTAGACATAGAAACATAGAAACATAGAGGTTGACGGCAGATAAGGACCGCAAGGCCCATCCAGTCTGCCCATTTCTTTTTCTACCTCATAAATGTGCCATCGGCCTTTGCTCTGTCAGTGGCCTATCTATTCATACTCATCTGTATTGCTCCCTTATGCCTAAGCCATGCCTGTTTGAAGCCCTGCACTGTATTCATAGCCACCACTTCCTGAGGTAGGCCGTTCCATGCATCCACCACTCTTTCAGTGAAAAATAATTTTCTCACATTCCCCCTTAATCGGCCTCCCTCTAATCTCATGCTGTGTCCTCTTGTCCTGCTATTTTTCTTATATTTAAACATGTTAGACTCTTTCACCTTGTTAATGCCCTTAAGGAGTTTGAATGTTTCGATCATATCACCTCTCTACCTTTTTTGCTCAAGGGTATACATATTGAGCTCCGTTAATCTGTCCTCATATGTCTTCTGATGCAGTCCCTGCACCATTTTGGTTGCCCTTCTCTGGACTGCCTCAATTTAGTTAATGTCTTTGTGAAGGTGTGGCCTCCAGTACTGCATGCAGTACTCCAGATGGGGCCTAACCAGTGTCTTGTAAAGAGGGATTATTACCTCCCTCTTACGACTTGTGCTACCCCTACTAATACACCCTAACATCCCCCTAGCCTTACCTACTGCTTTAGAGGTCTGCTTGGATGATTTCAGGTCATCGGTGATGATGATGCCCAAGTCTCTTTCTTCCTTCGTGACTGCCAGCAGCTCCCCTCCCAGCCTATAGGTGGCTTCAGGGTTTCTCTTCCCTATGTGCATGATCTTGCACTTCTTTGCATTAAATCCCAGTTGCCACTCTTCTGACCATTTTGCTACTTTATCCAGATCTCTTCTCATTCTGCCCACCCCATTTGGATCATCTACTCTGTTGCAGATCTTGGTGTCATCTGCAAACAGACAAGCCTTACCCTCTAGTCCATCTGCAATGTCACTAATGAAGATATTGAAGAGGACTGGCCCCAGGACTGATCCCTGAGGTACCCAACTTGTGACTTGCATCTCTTCTAACTGTATACCATTTACCACCACTTTCTGTTTTCTGCTCGTCAACCAGTTTGCCACCCAGTTGACCAACTTCTGACCCACCCTGAGCCTACCCAGCTTATTTATCAATCTTCTATGTGGAATAATGTTGAAAGCTTTGCTGAAGTCAAGGTAGGCGACATCAACTGCTCCCCTTTGGTTCACCACTCTGGTTACCCAGTCAAAGAAATCTATGAGATTAGTTTGACAGGACCTTCCTTTTGTAAACCCATGCTGTCTTGGATCCTGTGCCCCTATGGATTCCAGGTATTGCGCTATCCTTTCCTTATGGAGTGTCTCCATAATCTTGCCCACTACTGAGGTAAGACTGACTGGTCTGTAGTTCCCTGCCTCCTCCCTGCTACCACTCTTGTGGACGGGATCACATGAGCCCTTCTCCAGTCTTCTGGGACCTCTCCTGTGTTCAGAGACTCACTAAACCGTTCTGCTTATGGCTCTGCTAGTTCCACCCTTAGCTTCTTAATTACTCTGGGATGTATGCCATCAGATCCCATTGCCTTGTCCACCCTGAGCTTAGTGAGCTCTTGTAGGACCTTTTCTTTTGTGAAGGGAGTAGTGCTCACCTCCCTCTCCCATGTGTCCATGGTGCTGAGCTGTGGGCCCTGCCCTACCTTCTCTTCAGTAATACTGAGCAAAAGTATCTATTTAGGATAGATTCTTTACAGGGTCCTCCTCTCACATGCCCCTTTGCTCCTTTGAGCTGAGCACTCCTCTGGACTTTCTCCTTTCACTAATGTATCTATAGAAAGTCTTGTCACCTTCTTTTACTGTTTGTGCTAGTGTTTCCTCAGTTTGGGGCTTTGCCTGCCTTACTGCCTTCCTGCTTCCCTTAGGGCAGTTTGATATGCCTCTCTATCTTCATCCCGCTGTGTTTCCTTATATTTCCAGAAGGCCAGCCTTTTGGCTCTGATCTTTTCTGCTACTGTATTTGAGAACCAAAGTGGTTTCCTTCTTTTGCACTTCCTTTTCTGTCTAACACAATAGGATGTTGCTTCATGTATTGCATCCTTAATGCTTGCCCACTTTGCCTGTACCCCCTCACCTGTGTTTCTTTCTGCCAGGGCTAGCTTAACTATGTTGGCCATCTTATCAAAGTCAGCTCCTCTGAAGTCCCATATTTTTGCCTTGGAATGGGATGATTTAGATGTAGTGGCCAAACTGAACCATACCATGGAATGGTCACTAGCCCCCAGGTGACCTTCTACCTGGAGATCTGTGATCCCTTCCCTGTTAGTCAGTACTAGATCTTGGATAGCCCTGTCTCTTGTGGTTTGTTGTATCAGTTGTTTGAGGTCCTCCCCCTGCAGGGAATCCACCATGTGTCTAGTTCTGGCAAATGTTCCTGCTGGTATTTACCAATCTGTATCCGGCATGTTGAAGTCTCCCATTATCAGAACCTCCCCTTTAGTTGTCATGTTTTGTATATCTTCTAACAGTAATTTGTCTAAGTCCTCCCCCTGGTCTGGGGGCCTGTAGACAACCCCAGTTCTTATGGCTGTCCAATTTCCTGTTTCCAGGGTGACCCACAGTTCTTCTGGCTCCTTATGAGTATTCTGAATTTCTGTAGCTTTGATATTTTCATTGACATACAGGGCCACTCCACCCCCCCCCCACTTTCTCCACCTCGGTCTCTTCTGAACAGTACATAGCCAGGTACTGAAGTCTCCCAAGTGTAGTTACTGGTAAACCAAGTCTCATTAATTGCTACTAAGTCCAGTTTAGCCTCTGACATCATTGCCTGCAGGTCTGGGATCTTATATCCCAGGCTGTGAGCATTTGTATACATGATTTTCCATTGGCCAGATTTCAGTGTGTTAGTTGTTGGGTGAGGTTTTGCATTTCCCCTGTGCATCGTATGGGGAGATGGACTTTTTTTCTTACCTGGTGATGCAAATGAACTGCAAACAGGGTGAATCCCTATTTGACCACTAGCTGAGGGGGGAAGGGTGTTCTTCCCATTCGATGGAGGGGATGCTGCATCCCTCTCCCTATTTGCTAGTTTAAATATTCTAGACAGCTATAGACCTATTAGTATAACATCAGTCTTAGAAAAAATAATAGAAAAGTTCATCAAGAAATATTTAGAAGAGAATCCTAGGGAACTACAAATATTTGATGAAACACAACATGACTTTGCTTCCGGAAGATTGTGTGCCAGTAATTTGCTTCACTTTTGTTAGCCTGTTAGTCAGGCGCTTGATCAAGGTTTTCCTGTAGATGTAATATATTTGGACTATACTAAAGCATTTCACTCTGTGTCTCATGAAATATTGTTGATGTCCTTAAACAGTCTTGGGATGTGAGAAGGTTTAATAGCTTGGATTAGTTCTTGGTTAGAGAACAGACTGTAAAGGGTACAGTTTCATGGGTACTACTCTGACTGGGGAGGTGTGTTGAGTAGGGTCCCGCAGGGGTCGATACTGGGACCCCTTTTGTTTAATCTTTTTGTCTCCATATTGCATGTCTCTGGTGGAACATGACTCTGCAAATATGCAGATGACATGAAGGTGGGTTCAATAGTAAATGATGCAGCATCTATACAAAATATTCAGCAGCAAATTAACAAATCTGGAAAACTGGGCCACTGAACATAAATTAAAGTTTAATGAGAATAAGTGCAAAGTCATCCACTTTGGTCACAATATTGTTTACGTATAGTACAAAATAAACAACAAAATCATTGCTCATACTGATAATGAAAAAGGTTTGGGAGTTATCATTAACCTTTGGCATGCACAATAATAATGCATCTGAACAGGCACATAGAATTATTGGAAATATTCTGAGGAACATCAGGAGTAGGAGGGAGGCGACATTGGTGCCCCTGTATAGGTCTCTTGTCAGGCCCATACTAGAATATGATCCTCCTTTTTGCATACCTCAAAATGTTGCTAGTAGCAAGCAGATTGAAACAGTACAGAGGAGGCTAACAAAATGTGTGTTTAAATTAAAGGACAAACCATATAAAGTTAGGCTACTGGAGTTGGGAGTTTTTTCCATGGTTTATTGGAAGATTAGAAGGGAACTTTGTTTTGTTTTCAAGGCCTTAACTGATGGCATACTTTGGGAATTAGCAGGGCTATGTAGAAAAAAAAACATGGACAGAACAACTAGGGCCCATCCATTTCAGCTGAAATGGGAACAGTATAGAATGTTAAAAGAGCTAAGTGGTTCAATCAAAGAATTGTAGGTATTTGGAATTCACTCCTAACAGTTGTGGTTACAGCAGATAACTCATCTGCCTTGAAGCATTTGCTGGACCAGCACATGGGAAACAAGAAATGGGAATTCGTCCAATAAATAGTGGCAAGTCCTTAAATGGCACTAGTTGCTCATGGACTTGTAATCGTATCTATGAACCTATAAAATGGTAGTTTGCATCAATTTTCTAGTGACACCTTGACAAATCTTTTGATTTTCAGCTCCACGCACTCAGTGCAGATTCTTGGGCCATTACTTGGAGAGTTAGTGAAATATACATTCAAGTGTGGTCTCAATGAATAACTGGAAGTTAGAGCTTTAAAATGCATACCCATATATTACCTCAAAAGATTAATGTTAAAAGTTAAAATAAATACCAAACATTACCACTTAATTTCTTGCAAAATTTCAAAATATTCTTATATTTAATCTTGTCAGACAGAATTTTTTGTGCTTTATCATATCATTTTATGTTGTCTAAGATGGTAAGGATTCTGCTTTGAAATGCTTATGTGGTTGTGAAGCTTTAATGTAATATAAGAGGATAAACTGATGAAAAAAAGACACCTTTGATAGACAAAATTTTAGCAAGTTTGTACTTTTTGAGTTCTTCATGCCATATCTTCTGGGTTTATATATGTGCAGCATATATATGTATGTATACAGTGCTTGCTACAGTATAGTTGATCAGTACCGTGCTGCTGCGCAAATTGCGTGGTAGAGGTATACATGTTATTCAATGGGTACCGCAATTGCACAGCGCTCGGTACACCATGCTACCATGCAACTTTACTGTAGCAAGCACTGTATGTGTGTGTAAATGTTATATATATGTATGGGATATGACACAGTCTGACTGAATATATCATATTTTATCTTCACGAGATGCCAATGATATCATGCTATCTCATGAGTGGTGAAGTGTCATTGGCCTCGAGTGAAGATAAATATGATATCTTCAGTCAGACCATGTCATGTTCTGTTTATACAACATGTGTTTTCCCAGTCAAGAAGCAACATATGTTTTGAGTCCCCAACACAACATCCCACATATGTTTTGGGACCCCCAAGACAACCTGCTACATCTTCTACTTAACACAATTACCCATATATCTTATTTATCAGGCAGGACCTGCAGCACTCCCCAAGTGGCTCTGATCCTACCATAAATGCTAAAGAAATTATTATTAAAAAAAGTTATGTGGTTGATCCTGTCATGCAATTTCACTCTTCATGCTCTAAATTTGTAGCATGACTGAACATTTTCAGTATAGTAATACTGGCTCCGGCTTGCATTCTCTTCTCTGAAGCTGCGACTCACTCTCTCTTCTCTTTCTAATGTCAGCAGCATGTATTATGAACAGTGCAATAAACTTTACAAAAAGGCAACAGATTTGTAAGATTTGACAATGACAGTGCTTATTTTAAATCTGTGGCAGGTCCTTATTTTGCTGTGCTGAAAGTGCTTGGTCATGCTACAAATTTAGATTATGAAAAGTGAAAACTGCTTCTGTAAGACCAGGGAAAAATGGCAGTATCAACCAGATAAGTTTTTTTTTAAATAACTATTTGTTTGAAAATGATGGCAGGATCAGCCAGATATCAAAGTCTCGGGGAGGGTGCAGGTCATGGATAGTGAGAGCCTTTTGAACACTTACATTTTCATTAGAATGACTTATAGGAACATAGAGACTTCACTATGACATATAGGAACATGAAGATATCCCTATGACATATAGGAACATGGAGATACCAGTGATATCTCCACTGCCTGCCTGAGAATCTACTTTTTATGCCTGCATTTATCCCAAAACATATGTTTCATATATATATATATATATATATATATATATATATATATATATATATAAATCTACACTAACTCAACATTTCTTTTTATTCCAGACACTTCGAGGATGTCTCTAAAGTTTTCTGTCAAGCAGAAACATGGAGAGGAAAATCCTTGGACTCTGCGGTGTATAGTGCATTACCCTGCCCTGACAACAAGATACTCTGAAGTAACTACTCTGAGTGATAAAAGTTACTGCACAATTATAGAGAGGAATGATATTTGAACCCAGTTAGGTGGTGAAAATTGTCATGATGAGCAGTGTGCATTAGTTCCAATGTCTAGCTATGACTCTGCCAAGAATGGCTACCATAGACAATGCTATCAAAAGTTCACAAAAGCCAAGAGTATCAGAAAATCTGGAGAACATGCAGATGCTGGTAAAGGTAGCTCATGTCATCATCATCATGTCAGGGGTGTTGTTCCGTGAGCCTCATCATCTAGAGTGTTATTTCCTATTATAAGTGGAATCTGTGACAAATATGTAATCAAAGTGAAAGGGAAGAAGCAATATTCAGCTGCTATTGTTACAGAAAACAGTTGAAGCCACAATGAAAAGGGTGGCAGAGCTACATGATGAACAAGGCTTTGTGTTTGGTTTCAGCAGGATCTGGCTGCTGTGACTCAAATTTTGTTTGGGCTGAATTTTTGTTAGCTTGGAGCAGTTTGTAAATGGGTGTGGATGGATTTTCAGTTGCTGTAGATATTTAAGGGCAGGTTTCAATTAACTTCACTGGCTTTGTGTTTGGTTTCAGCAGGCTCTGGCTGCTGTGACTCAGTTTTGCTTGGGCTGAATTTCTGTTAGCTTAGAGCAGTTTGTAAGTGAGTGTGGCTGGATTTCCAGATGCTGTAGATATTTAAGGGCAGGTTTCAGTTAATTTCACTAGCTTTGTGTTTAGCTTCAGCAGGCTCTGGCTGCTGTGACTCAGTTTTGCTTGGGCTGAATTTCTGTTAGCTTAGAGCAGTTTGTAAGTGAGTGTGGCTGGATTTTCAGATGCTGTAGATATTTAAGGGCAGGTTTCAGTTAATTTCACTAGCTTTGTGTTTAACTTCAGCAGGCTCTGGCTGCTGTGACTCAGTTTTGTTTGGGCTGAATTTCTGTTAGCTTGGAGCAGTTTGTAAGTGGGTGTGGTTGGACTAGCCACTGCCTGAGATATCCTTGGCTGATTGTTCTTGGACACAGCCTATGGGGTTACTTTTGTGTCATTAATAATTAGTGCTAGCCATGGGTAGGATAGTGGGATGCAATGGTTGTGGGGCAGCAGTATGGATGAGCATATTGAGGAGGCTGGGAGGGTGTCAAATCTGCCACAGGATGAAGAGACTTGAGGATGAGGTGCAGTGGCTTGGTAGAGAGCTAGAGAGGATGAGGGGACAGGAATTCTGGGACAGGTGGGCATTCACCAGGAAGTAACATAAGGACAACACATGGGAGGAACAATGGGTTGAAGGAAGGGTTGGGGAGGGGGAGGTAGCAGGAGCAAACTGGACAGGAGGCCTAACAATGGAGGGTGGACTTAAGTCAGGCCTAGCAACAGAGGGGGGATGCAAGTCAGGAGGGAGGAGACAATGCATAGCAGAACAGAGGAGGTAGGAAATAGTACAGCAAACCTATCGACTCTGGGTGGGGGAGGATGAGAAGGAGGATGGGCTCCAGATGAAGGCAGAGAAGGGTACAGGATGAAGCTGCACAAAGCGACAGTACTTGGGAAGAGGAGGGGAAGAGGGGCAATACTGGTGGAGGGGGTGAGAGGGTCATTACAGAGGTGGGGGAGGATTCCAGGGCAGATGGGGAGGTGGAAGATAGTGAGCTAGCAATGAAGGGGGAGAGGATAGGTCAGGGGTGGAAATGGGGGGAACTGCTGGATCGAATGGCAGAGCTTCTAATATGAGGGGACTCTAGAAATGGGAACCTGGGTGGGGATGAGAGTGAGGAATGAAAAAGGGGGTGTATTGGTATTGGGGTACTTCATACTTAAGGGGTTCAGATGGGGCAGCAAGTGGGAATGGCATAGTCACATATGGGTAGAGTCCGTACTGGAGTTAACATTAGACAGGTTGGGGCAGTCAATTCTAAAGTGTGCAAGGAGGGGTAGGAGGAAACCACATATAGTGGTGCATTTGGGGATGAATGACCTGGTGGGGGAGATGGTGGAGGTAGTGAAGGAGAAGTTTGAGGGTGTGGGAAGGCTGTGTGAGGTGATAGGGTAGTCGGTGACCTTCTCAGAGGTGCTACCAGTACACTGTGCTAGTACGGTGAGAAAAATCAGGATTGGGGAATTCAACACATGGTTGGGGGAGTGGTGTCAATCCAAAGGGTACAGGATAGTGGGTGGATGGGGCAGAACCTGGGACAATGATGATCTCTTTGCAGGGGATAGGCTGCACTTTAGTGGGGAAGGGATGGGGTAGTAAAGCAGAAGTTTGAGGGGTTTATAATGACAAAGGTGGATTTAAACAAACTGGGGTGGTGGTGAGTTGACAGCTGGCAGGCAGGGATCCCAAAGAGAGGAGCCAAATGAGCGTATCCCCCAAGCTAGCAGTGAAGGATTTGGGGAAGTTGCATGTAGGGGGAATAGGAGGGAGGAGAAGCACAGAAAGGAATGGAAGGGGACAGGATTGAGGGTGGTCTCACTGAATGCGAGAAGCTTAGGTAACAAATCAGCTGAGTTACAGGTGTTCTTGGCAGTGAGGAGGGTGGATATTGCAGCCATCACAGAAATGTGGGCCACCCAGTACTGGGACTGGGATCTGGCAATCCCAGGGTATGAATTGTACAGGAAGGACCATGAGGTGGGGGGGTGGAATGGCAATGTATGTGAGGGATGGGATCAAATGTACAAGGGAAGAGGGGAAGGGAAGGAAAGGAGAACTGAGGTAATTTGTATGCAGCTCCAGGACTCCAAGGATAGGAAGCTGAGGTTCAGGATGGTGTACAGGCTGCAGTCCCAGGCAGAGATGCTGGACAGAGAGTTAGCAGAACAAATCAGGTCATCTTGGGGGACTTCAATCTGCCAGGGATTGACTGGAGCATTCCGGTCACCTCCAGTGCTAGGGAGCAGATGCTGCTGGACCCGATCCAGGAGGGACTCCTGACACAGCTGGTCACTGGACCAACTGGGCTAAGTAACATGTTAGATCTGGTACTGTTGAATGGTGAGACAGTGAGAGAAATAAGGGTGGAGGACCCATTAGCTGATAGCGATCACCAAACGGTGTGGTTTACTATCATGATGAGCAAGGAGTCACTAACAAAGGTGATGGACTTCAGGAGAGCAGACTTTAGGAGGATGCGGGAGATACTGAAAGGGAACCTTGAGGGCATAGGGCAGGGATGGAAGCAGAGCAGAAATAGGACATTATTAAAAGGGGGATTTCAGAAGCCACTGATGCTTGCACCAATTTACAGAGTAAGAGGAGCAGAGCAAGGAAACCATGCTGGTTGAACAGCAAGGTGATGGAGGGGGTGAGGGTAAAGAGAGCTGCATACCAGAGGTTCAGAAGGACTGGGAAGGAGGAGGACAGGGAGAAGTATGCAAGATGGTCCAAGGAAGGACCAAGAGGGTGAGGGAAGCTAAGGCCTCAAGGGAGCTAATGTTAGCACAGAGAATTAAGGGATGGAAGGAAGACTTTTTCAGATACATCAGAAAGAAAAGGAAGAGCAGAGATAACATACTGAGGATAAAGAGGGGTGCAGAGTGAGCAGAAAAGGGAGAGGGACAAGCGGAAGCACTAAATGAATACTTTTGCTCAGTGTTCATGCAGGAGAAGGGGGGACCACTACCACCTTGGACTGGAAGGGTGGGGAAGGGAGGGGAAGAGATAATGGATGGAATGATTGAGAGAAGTAGAGTACTGTAGGGACTGAGGGCACTAAAAGTAGACAAGGCACCAGGGCTGGATACTATCCACCCCAGGATGCTGAGGGAGATGGTGAAGGTGCTGGCAGAACCACTGGTGGATAAGTTCAGCACCTCCCTGGATATGGGATGTGTGCCTCAGGACTGGAGGATGGCCCATGTGGAGCCGATACACAAGTGCAGCCCAAGGGACAAACCATACAGTTATCGGCCAGTCAGTCTCACTACTATAGTGGGAAAGCTTATGGAGATGATACTGAAGGAGAGGCTGGTGTGATTTCTAGAGAACAATGACCTCCAGGATGTGATTCAGCATGGGTTCATATTGGGGAAGTCCTGTCAAACTAACCTAATACAATATTATGACTGGGTAGCATGTGAGATGGTTAGTGGCCATGCATTGGATGTCTTCTTCTTGGATTTCAGCAAGGCCTTCAATGCAGTACCTCATGGGTGGCTTGGGGGAAGCTAACTGGCATGGGAGTGGAGGAAAAGATGGCAAACTAGATTACCAACTGGCTGTGTGGGAGGCTACAATGAGTGGTGGTGGCGGGGGAATTCTCAACACCTAGACCAGTGACAAGCAGGGTGCTGCAGGGCTTGGTTCTGGGCCCAGTGCTATTTGGGCTCTTCATCTCAGAAATCAGGCTCAGAGTGGTGTCAGGGTAAGTCTGTTTGCAGATGATACCAAAATGGGTGCAGTAGTGGATGAGGAGGAGGGATGGAAGCAACTGCAGGGGGATCTAACCAGATTGGAGGAGTGGTCAGAGAGGTGGCAGCTGGGGTTCAATGCAAAGAAGTGTAAGGTTATGCAGTTTGGGGTAAAGAACCCAAGGAGAGCATTCTGGTTGGGGGGATGAAACTGGGGATCACTGAAGAGGAGAATGCCCTAGGGGTGATGGTAACAGGGAGCATGAATAATTCTGCCCAATCCAGGAAAGTGGCAGTGAAGGCAAGCAAGATGCTGGGGTGTATAGTGAGGGTTTTCTCATCCAGGTGGAGGGAGGTAATCTTGCACCTCTACAGATCACTGGTCAGGTCACACTTGGAGTACTGTTTGCAGTTCTGGAGGCCTTACCTGAGGTGGGATATCAAGCTACTGGAGGGAGTACAGCAGAGGGCAATGAGGATGATACAGGGAATGGAGGGGAGAGACTAAGAGAACTTGCAGGGGTAACTGAATATGTACAGCCTGGAGGAGAGGATGGATAAGGGGGGCATGATCATAACTTTCAGGTATCTGAGGGGAATTAACAAGGATGGAGCCAACAGGGTTTTAAACTGAGGAAGGTAATTAAGGGACACCTGAGGGCACTGGCTAAGAATAGAAGGGGAAGATTTAGGAGGGAGATGTGGAGGCATTACTTCACAGAAAGAGTGGAGTAGAAGTGGAACACCCTTCCAGAGAAGATGATCTCATGAAAAACTGTGGGTAGCTTTAAAAGGATATGAGACAGAGCACAGGGGAGAGTATGGGTGGGTGAGGCTGAGAACTGCTGAGGGTGGACAAAAGGGGAGTGGGGTAGGGCAGCTGTAACTTATGAGCACTAGCTGCACATTTGAGCAGACGTTGATAGACCAGGAGGTCTGTTTCTGCTGACACATTCATATGTTCATAAGATATGCTCACAAAAATTAAGACCGAGGACCTCACTGCAAAAGAGTTTTGTAAACATGACAAGTGCTACCTAAATTATACAGTAATCACAAGTGACAGGACTCCAGATGGTCAGAACAGAAATGATGATGAGGATGACAATGAGCAGTCAGATAGAACTGGGTTTGAGGCTGTTTGTCGTTTAATTGAAGACCAAGTGCTTTAAAGACACCAAGCCATTTCATTTAAGGCATTGAATGAAATCTCGTGTGTCAGAGTTGGAGATTGACAATACATTATAAACTTAGAAACCAGCTAAAAAAGAAATATCAGAATTCACTTTTATTTTTAACAGTTGATCCACAAAAACCATTAGTTCTAATCAGCGATAAATCATTAACCAAAGGTGCATCATTCACAGAGCTTTTGAGAATGGATGACAAGCCATCAAGCATGCTGCTTTCTTGTTGCATGAACATATCTTAAGATTTGTAGAGACAACACCTTCACTACCATGGCCACCAACAGGGGATGCTCTCCTGAGTAAAGAATGACAGCCACCAGAGACAGTACAATTATTTTTCTCACATTACTAAAATCCCCCAAACATAAGAACACTGAACAAGTCTCCCAGTTGTCAAAGTTCTACTCAGAAGGCCTAATTCATGGTGTCACATGCAGCAAGTTTCTCACTACAAAACATGCACTTGTTGGAGTTGTGCTGCACAATATGACCAGACAGTAAATGCCCATGAACATCCTGTTTCATTTAGTAAATAGTTGCAATTATGACCAAGTGTGTAAAATTGAAACTGGAGCTTTCTCAACATTTTCAAGAACAGGGTCTGTTGCTGCCACTTCAGCCAGAGTCAGAGTCTTCTGTTGTTTTAACAGTTTTCTGGATGGACAGCTATGATCAGAACATTGAAACAGTAACTAGACATGGAACAATACACAACACACATGGTGTTGCATACCAAGAATCTGAAGGCTCCATTATCCTAGAAGAATCTATTTAAATTACTCACTCAAAAAGAAGGACAATTGTGTCTAACAAAAAGGAATTAGAGAAAATGACAGGAGAATTCAAAGACGGAGCCAACCACATTTGGCAATATGCCCAAGTCTACTGTGCCAACATCAGTGGTACTGTAAATATTGGCAAGGCAAAGCTAATACTATGGAAACTCAGTCAGGAAGCACACAAGGAGGATCAGCTTGTCCCAAGATTTACTGGTTGGCTGATGCTAGTTTGTAACAATCATTCAAGTTCAACAAAGATGGTTATCGCATATCTTCTACCTGTCCAAAAACCCATCACTGATTATAAGAAATAATGCAGAAAGTAAATATGCCCTTTGTTCACCTGACACTTGATGTTGGAGCAGCAGCAGCAAAGGCATATCTGTTGTGTGGAATTTCCCTGATCAGTTTCACAATGTCATAATTCATTTAGGAAATTTTCACCTATTCCTGGAAAACTTTTGCTTTATAGGACAGTTAGTTGGTGGCAATGGATTTGAGGACATAGTATTTTAGGTTGGTCTTTGTGCATCTGGTAGCATAAGGGTAATTTTGTGTGGGAAACATTAGAATCGGACATGGACTTTACATGAGCATTTTGCAGATGCCTTAGAGAGATTGCTTCAGATTAGATTAGACTTCCAGAGTATTCAACAGAATTTAATGCTACCCCTGCAATACTGTTTGATCTGATCAGATCATCACCTCAACTCATAGACGTCCATAAACTGCTTTAAGAAGATGAAATTGTCACTTTTCAGAATAAATATGAGGCCTCCAAGTAGCGGACTTATCCAATGAGCTGGGGAAAATCCCACAACTTTGGATGACATATCTGGATACAGTGGATCGGCAGCATTTGCTCCACACAGTAATAAAAGAAAACAACTTTAATCTTAGACTACTGTGTTGGTAATATTCACTGCCCCTGTTCTTCACCTTCAATATGCAAAATTATGCTTGATATGGGACTTACTATGTTCACACACCTGAAACTCTTAAAGCTTCTCATCCAGGGTCCAGGACGTTAATTGAAAAACAAGGGCTTTCAGTTCAAAGGAGCCATCACAAAACTTCTAGGGAATCATTTGATCAAGCCAGTGAGCAGACATACAGTCTAAGAACAAACATTCCGGTGGTATCAAACACTTTGCTGCAAATCAAATGGCCTATGATAAATGTTGTTAAACTGGGCACATCTAGCAAAATTCAGATAGGCACTTTTGGAGATGACTGGCCTTCACACTTCAGCCAGTAATCTGCAAAAAGCATGCAGGCCATCTGAAATCATCAAGTCAGAATAACACATCAAAGCCATATTGACTTCTCCTTCAAGAGTTTATCAACCCATTCAGTGCTTTCAAGATGCTGAAAGACTGTAAAATTTGTCATCAGGGGCACCTGTTGTGCCTGATACTGAATTTAACCTTGCCAGTATAATTGAACGAGGTACAGAAATGTATGAGCAGTTTGTCAAAGAAAGACTGGAAAGTGGTAAAAATAAATATGTTGATCCAATTTCAAAATCAGCAGTGAAAACCTTTAATGATGCAAACAAAAAAGCACAAATAACTGCCAAAGGAAAAGTTACAGAACTTACATTTGAAAGATATATTTAAAAAACTTTTGGTCCTTTCAAATAAGCACAACTTCCATGTAGATATAAACAAGTTATTAACATATTGCCTGGGCTCAGTCCCACTGAGTCTAGCCAATGCAGATGGAACTAGATGGACAACACGAAAGAGCAAGATACTTGATGTATAATACTGCCTATGTTAGACACTTCGGAGCTGCACCCCCCCATGGAAAAGTGTCTCAGCATACATAGTTGATCTAATGGCAAACAGTGCTGGTTATGACAGGAATCCCTGAAATCTTCAGTGATCTGGCAATAAAACTCCTGAATAGTCTTCCAGAGGGATTTGCAAGACTGGATGTTGTTGCAGATACATACAGAGAGCAGCCAATCAAAGAGGCTGAGAGATTTCAATGAGGATTTAGTGAGAAGCATATTATCAAAGGTCCCAACACCAAAGTGCCAAAGAATTTCAGTTACAGTACTTCCTTTCTAATGGATCTAACAAGGAGCACCTGATTGATTTGATCATACAGGTCTGGGGAGAAAATTTCATGAATTTGCCTGAGAACCAAGTAATTTATTTTTCAAAGAGAGAGAAAATCTACATGATTACCAAAGAAGGGTCTGTTGTTGTGGATGATCTCTGTTTTGACCAGGAAGAAGCACATACAAAAATTTCCCTTCATGTGCAACATGCCATTATAATACGTCCAGGCCCTGTCATCATCCATTTACCATCTGGGGATACTGATATAGCAGTAATTTTGCTGTCACTAGTTTCAGAATGCAAGCAAAATATATACCTGGACAATGGCCGTGGTAACAGTAGGAAAATCTCCAACATTAGCAAGTGTGAAATGGCCACTGCAACAAAGACAGCCTTAGTCAGTTTCCATGCATTCACAGGCAATCACTATGTTTCTGCATTCTTCAAAAAGGGTAAGGAGATTTGCTGGAACATCCTTCAAAAGTACTCCAAATTCCTGAATGCCTTTCAGAAACTTGGGAGTGATTGACAAGTGGATAAGGGTGTTGCAGCTCTGTTGGAGGAGTATGTCTGAAAACTGTATGGAAGAAAGCAAGTTACTAGTGTAAATCTTGGGTGGCAGCAGATCTGGGAGAAATATAACAAAGACAACAGCATAACCAATCTGTCTTGGCTACCACCCTGCCAGGAAACCCTGAAGTTGCATATTCTATGTGCCAACTACATCTGCTGATTGTGGAGGCTTTCTTCTGTTGCAGTTATCAATGCCCCAAATGCAGTTTTGCATGTTTGGACTGATGATCTCAATGTAAAGTGGACAGACACACCATTTCCAGATGATGGTACGTCTCTGATCTATAACGCAAATGATGAGGACTCAGATGAGGACCGAGATGTATGTGATTACCAAGATGATATTGGTGTATCTGATGATGATGAAGGTTTTTCCTAGATGGACAAGACTAAGATCCATTACTTTACCAACAGTCATATTTTAAATTTTACATTATTTGAAATAAAACTTTTGTGGAAACAAATGTGTTTTCTTTCTTCTAGATACATTTCCTTCTTTAAAAAACTTTTAAAATTAACCTTTGAGGCAACTTATGTGAATGCATTTTAAAGCTCTAACTCCAGTCTATTCATTGAGATCACACTTGAATGCATATTTAAATTAGTCTCGAAGTAATGGCCCAAGATTCCACATTATGTATGGGTAGCTGAAAATCACAAAATTTGACAAGGTACTGTATAAACTTGCTAAACTTTCATCTATTAATGGTGTCTTCATTCTTATTAATTTATCCTCTTATATTACCGTAAGACTTCAAAACCACATATGCATTTCAAAGCAGAATCCTTAACCTTTTAGACAACATAAAATTCTACCATAAAGTGCAATGAACCCTGTCAGACAACATTAAATAAAAGAATATTTTGAAATTTCACAAGAAATTAAGGGGAAAGGGTGTGACAGGGAGCTCCTGCCACTCTTCAGGACCGACCTTGTCTTAAATCTGTTGCAACAGTTCTTCTATTTCTTAACCTAATCTATTCTTTACAATTTCTAGTCCATAAGGTTGGCCACCTATGAACACCTCCTTCCCTTTCTTGACTATGCTATAGTGTCCTCTTTAATTTTCCTTTATCCTCTCAGGTCCTCGTACAGGAAGGTTATTTTGGCGACCTCCAAGTGCATGTAAAACTGGTTATGTTTATCATTGTTGGATTTAGTATGTAATAGCATTATGTCATAAAATACCTTGATGTATACAGTATACCTTATGTTTATGAAACCTGTAAATGTTGAAAATACCATGGCAATAGGTGTTTTTGATAATGGTAAAACATACTAGGTGACTATTATAGAAATTAAGTTAGTTGTGCTATTTAAAATGCATGTAATTTGTAAACTGAGAAGTCTGAAATGTCACAGTGATTTCCATATATCCCATGATGCTTTGCATTGTGGAAGTATGTATGATGCTGTGTTTCTTTGAAACTTGACTTGTTGCCAGTGCCCTTTGGGGTAACCCTTTTTCAGTGATTCTGCATTGAGATCCTTGTCTATAGCTTGTTTTGTTTTGTTTTTTTTTCCTTTTGAGCCCCCACTACCCAAGCAAACAAGGCCTGCATAGAGATGAAGGGTTTTTACTGAAAAGTAGTTTAATCAGAGATCAGTGTCAGCTGGTGCTGGCTAATTGCAGAGAAAGGACATTCATAGTCTGTTGCTGCAAACTGATGAACTGAAGAAGGAATATGCTATTGATAAAGATTATTTCCTGTATTTTGAATAAACATCACACAGAGATTGTGTGTTGAACCTGAAGTTCGGAGTCTGGTCCATGTGTTATCCCACAACCCATCCACAGAGGGTGGTGGTTGGTATTTAATCCTATAACTTTTAACATTAATCTTTTGAGGTAACATATGGGTATGCATTTTAAAGCTCTATGTCCTGCCTATTCATTGAGACCATACCTGAATGTGAATTTCACTTACTGTTGAAGTAATGGCTCAAGAATCTGCATTAAGTACGTGTAGTGGAAAATGGCAAAATTTGTCAAGGTGGCAGTACAAAATTGATTCAAACTACCATTTTGCCCCAACAATCTTGCGATTAACAGACAGATCATGACTTTTGGGTATATCTGATAAATTAAATAACCACTGCCATTTATATAGCTCTCAGGTGACACCCCACCTCCATCTACACCTGGTCTATCAGGTTTTCTTCATTATTGTGCTGTATATAGTCTGTAATAATTAAATTGTATTTCCTAAAGTGTTAGGTTCTGAAGAGAACTAACATTGTTTAGATTTACTGCATTCCATGTTATATACAGTAGTTACACAGTATACTAGAAGATTAACCCAAGCTGCCACCTAGTGGTTCTATTGAGCATGTTATCAGAAGAAAAAGGAAGCATGTCACTAAGTTTTTGGTATAATCTCCATTTTGCATTGTTGGGTGTGAGTTAAGCTGGGGAGGACAGATGACAGTTTTGCAAAAATCAAGCAAGCCAAGCAATGGGAAAAACAACTGCTAGAAGATAGAATAAAGCTATCAATTGATAGCTATCTTAGCTGCTGGCAGCAGAAAGAAAAACAAAACTGTGTATGTGAGTACATAGAGTAAGGAAAATATTAAAAACAAAGCAATGAAAAAGAAACAGAACTGAAATCATTTTCCATATAGAAATATGACTAAATATCTAAAGAAAGGCAAACCTCAGTTCAAAATGTTTTCATACATGTAACAACCCCTTTTCTCAATAAAAGAGACAGTGGTTATTATTGGCTGTGCGCTTACTGGGAATCATACCCATGTGTCAGGCTTTGTGGGGTAAAGGTAGTGGGAGGAGCATAGCAGTAGAAAAGGAACCTACATTTTTGCTTCTCACTTTAACAAATTTTTCACTACCTGTGCCTCCCCTCCTTCCTTGCGGCCTTTGGCTCCTCCCCTATTACCTCAATCTGTCCTCTTGCATCCTTTGCATGACCTTTATTTTGACTTCTCTCCCATCTCATCTCTTGATACTTTATGCACTCTGTCCTCTCTCAGTATTTCGAAAGATCATAGCTCAGATGGGCTACACCCTAAACTTCTCAGGCTCTCTGTACCTGCAATTGCCAACTCACTCACCTACCCACCCACCTTTTTAACCTCTTCTATTGTCTCCAAGTCTGGTCCTCACTCCAAGAAGTTCCACAAAGATGGGAACTCCTCCTCCCCTGGCAACTTTAGACTCATTTCTCTTCTCCATACTCCTGTCAAACTGCAAATAAAGCCTGCATATTCCCAGCATGCAAATTTCCATTACTCAACTAATTTCTTCACTCATTTTCAATCTGAGTTCTATAAAAACTATGCCATCATTTCCTCTCGCCAGTGTGTAACTGATTTCATTTGTAATAGTAATGTCCAGCTCCAGAGACATATCACTGCTGCTCTTTTCATTGACCTGGCAAAGGCTTTTGCTACAGTAGCCCACCTCCTCCTTCTGGATAAGCTGAGGGACATGGTTCTTTCTCCTCCAGCCATCAACTGGTTCAGATCATACCTCTATGGCTACCTCCAGACTGTGCAGGTTGGTGCTGCCTTGTCTCCCCCTCGTTGTACAGTTTGGAGTTCCCTAAGGCTCTATGCTGGGTCTAGTCTTCTTCTAAGTCTTCTTTAATAACTTAACCTCTGTCTGTGTCAGCATGCATATTTACATGTGTGGAGATGATACTGTTTGATTTGCCTCTAGTATCTTGGTTTCCACCCTGGAAAATTTATTTCAGCATGACTCTTATACTGTCCTATGCTTGTTCCAAACTCATTAACTTTGGTTAATACCACAAAGACAGTGTTCGTGAGCATTGGTAGAAATCATAAGCTTTCTAGGGTCCCCTCAGCCATGGTCTTTTCCACCCTGGATAGCAGTACCCTTGAGACTGTTTCCAATTTAAAGTATCTAGGTGTGTGGCTGAATGGAAGACTTGACTTCTCTTCTCACACTGATTCCATCCAGAGTAAGCTACTTCTCAAACTTGGTGCCCTCTACCAAAATACAGATTGCATACCAATACTAGTTGAACAGGAAATTGACACCAAGAGGGTACTTCTGATGTTTGACTATGTGGATGTGGCTGATGGTACTGCCTCTTCCTCACTGCTTGCCAGACTGTATACTTTTTGCAATGCATTTTTCTGCTTTGCAGCTGATTGTCCCTTTGATACCCATCACTGTTCCTTATTTTCTAGCTTTTCATTTCCTCCTCTTGCCACCCCGTAAACTTATTAATTGTATGTCTTTCATTTCTAAATACTTGTTCTCATCTCTCTTCTGTCCTCACTTCTAATCCCTCATTCTTTTATGCTTCTCACTCTGGGGGCTCTTGTACTTTCTTCACCCTTATTCAATATCTGCTGCTGGGCCATCTGCCTTTTCCTTTCTTCTTCCCTTCTCTTGGAACACTCTTTCCTCCTCATGTTGTCTTTCTTCCTCCCATCTTACTGTAAAACATCAACTTACATACCTATTTGCCACTTCTTGTTCTTGCATTGGCATGGGTTAGTCTGCCCTCTGACTTCCCACTTTTCCTTTGTAATCCTGCTGTCTTTTTCTCTGACTTAGTTTGGATTGTTCCTATTTCCCTTAGTCTTCCTGTTATTGTTTCAATCTGTTAGTAAAATCTTATTGTAAGGACTTGCATTTCCTCCTAACCTCTTTATCTCTTCTCACTGTTCATTGTAAATATGCTTAATAATGTAAATACTTGTTTGATTTCTAATTTCCATTGTTATAACCTATATAACTGCTGTTTTGGAATCTTGATAGCTCACAAATACCTGCATACTGTTTTAGTTTACAGTAACTGTACTTTATTATTGATTGCACTTTTTCTTTCCATTCCCTTCCCCCCCATCACATGTGGAAATTAGCCTTGGTCATTGTTGCCAATTTTATAATAAATAAATAACTAAATAAGTATGGCCTGGGATAGTTCATTCATTTTTGGAATATGGTGTTAGGAACTCGAGGACTAGCTTCCCAGCAATAGGGGAGGATGTCACAGCCCAGGACCTTTGCTAAAAGTTGAGGAGCCAATGCAGTATCCAGGTTCAAGCTGGACAGAAGCCTGAAGTAGTAATGCTGTGGTTGCCTGACTAAGCACATTACTGTAACTCTTCAGCTAATGTGATATCATGAGGATAATGTGGTTAGCTGAATGTTCTGGATGTCTGGCACTGCATTCTAGCTTTGTAACTGGATACACAGGGTACTAACATGCTTCTGTGAGGGCAAGCTAGGAGGTGGCTCAGCGGATTGACTGACTTAAGTGTGAAGAATTAGGCATATGTGATTCCCACAAGGTGCTCTAACCTAGGACCTGAGTGCTTGGCTGTCCTCCACCTGAGGGAAACATCAGGTCCAAAACACCAGGGCAAACCAAGGGTTGTATGGTACATCTGATATTTGGCCTGGTTTGACAAAGCTAAAGCTTCTGATATTCTTCTTTATTCTGAGAATACTAGTGGAGGGAGTCAAACTCATGGCCTTAGTAGGACAGTATAGAGGGCAAGGATACGGGGTTGTATGCCTTCAAGGAATTCAGACTGATGGCTTGTGGGGCCTGATTGGGATGTCAGAGAAGTGGGGTTTGAGCAGTTGTAGCTGGAAAGTGAATGTTGTGTAGGCATAGGCAGCTAAATCCAGAAACAGAGGATGAAATAGACATGACAGACAGCTGGATCTGCATGCCTGGTTGGTAAATGACAGTTTAAGAAGCAGGTAGAAAATGAGCTATGAAAATGTGGGGAAGTTCCCCAGAGAAGAAGTGTAGTCTGGGCACTCATCACTAAACCATGGGGTGCCATGATGAAAGCAGATCTTCAGCTGGAGTCAGCACAGGAGGCAGGAACATTGGGAGTTCCTAGTGTAGCTAGGGTGCAGTAAAGGGAACATTTATTTATTTAAAAGTTTTACCAGGAAGGCACAATGAGCAGGGTACTGCTCGATTCCAGGTGTGACCTGGAGAAAGGGAAGGAGAGCACATCCAAATATAATAATATACAGAATCACTAGCCAGACATGCGGCACCTAACACATGATGTGTTAATATGAAAATGAATTCTAGGCTAAGCTACAATTTACCTAAAATCATTCTGGTGGCCTTGATTTGGTATGCTATGCCAATGAATATATTCTGAAACGATCGCCAGTGGTACATAGTACACATGTTTGGAACTGAGATTCAGAGAATAATGAGGACTGGGACTGTCCAGAAGGGTTTCTTGGAATTCATCTGATGGAATCAGTTTCCATGTATTTCAAACTGTTTTATTTGGAATTTTCATATTGAAGGTCAAAAATCTGAATTCTGAAAACCCATTTCAGATGCAGAATTGGAATCTGATTCTGCAGCCTAAAAATTGCCTCACCTAGTAGAGTTTAAAAAAAAAGCACTCTCTCTCTCTCTTTCTCTCTCTCTCTCTCCTCTTCCTCTTACTTTGCAGAACATACTGGTGTCATCATGGCTACTGGGCTTGCTTGGGTCCCTTGATGCTCAGGTGGCTGCAGGTGAGAGGTGGCAGTCTGTTCCAGTCCAATGGAGATTTTGCAAACTGGTGTCACTGACAGTTTATTTTTATCAATACGATTTTATTGTATTCAAACAACAAATGACAAAGGAAAACATACATAAATTTAGTGTCACTATTTACAAAAAAATGTATCCAAAATCATTAGGATACAGCTTTTGTCAAAGTTAATCACTCAAAATAGCATTTAAATAAGCAAAGATTTTTTAACTAGTTTGAAATTATTGCAATTAGGTTATGATAACCTGAGTAGCATAATAACACCATAAACCTTCCAGATAGAATTTAACATAAAAGGAATAGGATTAAGCTTTTACCTTATTCCTCGAAGCTTCATTGTGTATTCTGCGCATTGTTCTTTCATTTCTGTTTTCAAACTTACAGGTGAATCACACAATCCCCTCGTGAGTTTAGAAGTAGCAATAATTGAACTATGTGAGGAGAGAAAGAAAGAAGAAAAAGAAAACAAGAGCAAGAGGAAGAGAAAAGAGGAGTAAGAGAAAAGAAAGAAGAAAAGATTGCCTTAGCTACAGTATCTTGGTTTTGAGCAAAAAATATTGTAAATCTTGTCTCATTTAGCTTTAAAACTATCTCCCTGCCCAGCCATAAGGTGAGCTAATCTTTCCATACGGAGGATTTCCAAACATTCATTTCTCCATTCAGTTATAGATAAAGACTCCTCCCCATCCAATGTCTAAGTATAACATTTTTAACTGACATGGAGATGAGATGAATAGCAAATCTTTGTTCCTTAGTCCAAGTTTGCTGTTCATCAAAGTAACCTATGAGAAATGTTTCAACTGTGAATCTATCTTTAAGCTATTCAATGTTACTAAACTCATGAACTATTTCTTCCTGTAATTATCTGATTTTTTCACAATCCCAAAATAAATGTAACAAATTGGCGTCACCATCTTTACATCTCTCACAGGTGGCTGAATTCCTTAAACCCATTTTGTATAAGTGTAAAGGGGTACAATATAAATTGTGGATGGATTTAAATTGAATAAGTTTCAGGTTAACTGTGTTAAAGGTTTTCAGAGCCATAGTCCAGATTTCCCCCAATCCCAGTCTTGCACATGTTTTTTCAAAATGTATGACCACCACCTGATATTTTCTATATCTTTACCTTTAACTATATCAATCAGAAGATGGCAAAAACTGGAACTAGAGGGTCTCAGCTTTGAGTGTGCTAAAAACAAATTAGTGTTTTCATTCAAATATACTTTTTGTAGATCATTATTGAAAAATTTAAGAATGGAGTCAGTGACACCTAAGTAACTATCCAAGTGAAGCAGAGGTATATTTTGACTTTGGCAAACTTCAGCATTTGGTCTAAGTTTGCTATCTGATATGAAATCCCTGATGGTGCAAACATTACCTAACTGCCAATCTTGTTTTCTATGTGTCTTGTTATTAAAGAGTATGTTAGAATCTCCCCATAATGGTTGTGCAACTGAGTACTTAATATCCATATGGAGAAGTTGTTGTACTATATGCATAAGTCTAATGTTATCTCCTATGATTTTATTATGCCAGAAAGTCTTGGGCTTACAAAACAGTAAAGTTGCTACATTGATATCTAGTTTCTCGGCTATATCTCTTTCTATCTGCAACCAATCAGGTATTTCACCCCCTTTGGCAGCAAGAGTGAACCATCTGACCAACTGAGCTACTCTACAGGAGAGATAGTAAAAGCATAAATCTGGGAATTTAATGCCTCCATTACATTTGAGCCTGGATAATTTGTTATGAGCCATTCTGCTCGTCTTGTAACTCCAAATAAATTTGTTGACACTGCTTTGTAAATCCATGAACCATTTTTTTGGAATAAAGAATGGGATCATTTGAGATAAAAATAGAACTTTTGGTAAAATATTAATTTTAACGGCTTCCACCCTTCCCCCAAAACCCAATGATAGACAATTCCATTTAATTAGGGAGTCAGAGACATTTGATTTGAGGATTTTAAGATTGTTTTTGATTGTTTTATCTATTGATCTGAAAATTTTAATTCCCAAATAATCTATAACTTCACTCTGCCAGCTCCTTCCTAAATCAATAATGTTCTGTTTAATACAGTATCTGTTTAATGGTAAAAAAACTGGGTTTTTCTTTATTTAGCTTATAACCAGAGATTTTTCCGAACTTCTCAATAATATTTAAAATTTGTAGGAATTGATTTTTTGGGGTTCTGTATGGATAAGAGAACATCATTTGCATACAAAGAAGCTAGATATTTTTTTTTATTAACAATAGATATACTGTACCTTCTATATTATTGTCTTGAGATAGTTTCCTAACCAATGGATCTAAAGTAAGATCAAAGAGTAATGGAGAAAGAGGACAGCCTTGTCAAGTACCTATTGTAAGTGGGAAAGTTGGAGAAATCAAACCATTTTTTAATACTGAGGCTGACAAGTTATGATACAGAATATGGACCCACCAGTAAAAATTCTCTGGGGAGCCATACAATATCAAAGTATTAAATATATGAGGTCAAAGAACTCTATGAAATGCTTTCTCAGCATCTAGGGAGAGAAGGCCCGTAGGTACTTTGGAATTATTAGCTGTTTGGATTGGGTGAAAAATCTTCTTTGTATTATCTGCTGAAATTCTACCTTTAATAAAACCTGTTTGTCTAGTGTCTACTAATTTGGGAATTACTTTCTCCAGTCTATTCATCAGAATCTTTGACAATATTTTGACATCTGTCAGATGCAGGTGTTCGGAATGATCCACATCGGTGAGTTCCGCTGTGCCTGTGCCGCTCTGTTACCCCCTACTTTATGAATGCATTAGTTTTAAGTTATTTAATTCTTGTAGCCCAATTTTATGTTTACACCGAGAAGTGGTTGCTTTAATTCCCCTTCTCTGAAAACAAGTTTCTACAGCTCGGGCTCACTCTGTAGCTTTTTCATTGAAAGCAATTTGAATCCCACCACAGAAACCAGGCCACTATTAGTCACACGAGTGTGATAATAGGATTGGCATCTAAGGGAAGGAAGTTGAGGTAAAAGAGAAAAGTCTTACGGTGGTTCTAAGATTTCAGGAAATTAAACCAACAAATCCTTTCTTATCTGAATGTCAGAGAATTCAGTACACTAGTTAAACGTCACGGCCTTTAAGCAAATTTTCCAGTGCTTAAACACTTACTGTCATTATGGATGGGAAGATTATCAATATGGACTACCATAATGAGTTACCTTCACAACCCAACACATCTACTGCACATTTAAGCCACAATAAAAAATCTTCCAAAAGAATGATTTCGGAAGTTAGTACAGATAGTGACGATAGCACAGAAAATTGCGATCAGTCCAGACAACTGACCATATTGCATTTTGAGCAACTGATGACCAAAATGGATACCATTAATTTGAGTATTTCAGACAAGTCTGCCAACATCGAACAGTTGAGGCGAGATACAGATGCTCATAGAGTTCGTAATACTGATGCAGAAGCACGAGTTAGCAGTGTTGAAGATAGGCTGGAGAAAGAAATCAGTGAAAATTCTTCAAATGTTAAAAGAATAGCTAAAATAGAAAGTAAAGTAGAAGACCTGCAGAATAGAAGCAGCAGAAACAACTTGTGCATTTTTGGTATTAAAGAAGGGATGGAAGAAAGTGACCCCCTTTCCTTCATTAACAAGCTTTTATTATCTATTACTGGTCCCCCAACTGACTGTACCAGATACATCCTTGAAAGGGCTCACAGATCTCTTAAACCTGCACCTGGCCCTAATGCTAGACTGAGATCTTTCATCTTTGAGTTTTTATACTTCCACCATAAAATTCATGTCCAAAGGAGGCTCCTAGATAAAACAACTATCGACTATGAAGGCTGAAAAATTAAAGTGTTCAATGATTTACCCCCTGATGTGATTAAAAGGAGAGATGCTTTCTTTCCCATCAAAAGGCAATTGCGAGAGACTCATTTAAAATATGGCCTACTGTACCCTACTCTACTAAGAATCTGGTTGCCGGAGAGCATCAAAGATTATAACGGTTATGAGGCAGCCAAAATTGGTTTCAGGAAAGACTTTCTGAATATCTTCGCCAAGTTTAACTTTTAAAAACCCAAAGTAACCACTACCTGTTGTTTTACATTTAAATTTATTACATGCTGCGCCTGTTTTTAATGTTGGGGTGGGAGTGGGGGATCGGCTGCAACCCTTGTATCTCTATGCTGTCTAAATTATTTTTTTATACTAAAGACAGATATCTGTGGCTTTTTGGGTAGGAGAATTTTTACATTACTGCTGATGTTGTGGTCTTGGAACATCTTGATATGCCTCTAGCAGACTATTTCTCATTGCTTGGGTTGGAGGGTCTGCCACTCATCTCCTACTGATAATGTGTTTACTTCCTCAAAGGAAAACCTTTGGGTCACATGGGGGAGAGAGCTGTTTTTTGATTAGTTAACCCTTGACCCAAAACAAGGGATTGAGATCAACTTGCGTGTTGGGCTTAGGGCTCTGATGTTTCTCGGCAAAACTTGTGCACTCCATTTTCCCCATTGTACAGCTGGCGAAGGAAGTAAACATTTAATTTCAGGAAAATTGTGCGATCTGGAGTGGGTGAGTGTCTTATACTCTCAATGACCAAAAGAATAGACGAGATGTTTTGTCTTATTACTTTGGTGATGTCAGAAGTTCTAAAGATTGCACTCTCGCTGGGGGTCTGAGTTTACCTACCTAGATGATTCACAGCACTCTGTGTTTTTTTGCCCTTTATTTTTTTAAACACTGGAGGGTTTCTTCTCTGTAAAGGGATAGAGCAGGGCTATTATTATTTAATGCTTTAATGGGGTTACACTAGTTAAATCCTCTCTCTCTCCCTTTTTCATCTAAGGATGATTATCTACAGTTACACAAGGCAGCATTGATTTGATTGAAATTTTTTATTTTCTGCCATATTGGTTAACCTGACATCTAATGACAGTTGGGGATTCAAAGTAGTGATTTCCACACCACGAGGGAACTGCTCGAGCCTTCAGGGTTACTCGCGCATGTGATCTAAGCATGCGCATGGCTCCAATTCTTTATAGGAAATCTCAGTGCTGCTGGCATGGTGGTTTTTAACAGGGGGGAAGGTGGAAAAGAGGAACAATCTCCTCTTTTCACAGGCTGTGAATACTCTTTTACAGCTGAGAGCAAGAAAAAATGATTATTTCAGCAAAACTTGCATGGAGCAAACGACTATTGATTTATTCCTGTTGCTAATTCGTCTTTTCCTCTTAGTGACTGACTTTGAAAGATTAGATTCACAAGGTTGCAAGATGAACTATTAGAGAAATGGAAGTTCCTGAAAAAGAAAGGTATTTTCTTGGCTTAAGAGTAATCTCTTATGAATAAAACTGTTGGGTCAGTCATCAGTTAATCATCTGTACTTCGTTTGAATAGTTTTTCCTTTTTAAACAATTTAAGGCCTAGCAAGTTAAATAGACTGAGGTATGGTTAGCCAATGCAGGATTTAAATATGTTCTGTTGTTAAATACTGGGCTATGTTATTAATGTTACCTGTTATTACAAATTTCTAACAGTTATTTTAAGGTCCAGTTTTTAAGACAGTAATGTGCTTATCATCAAAAGTTTTTTTCTAAACAAATAAGGCCCTGAGATTAGTTACTTAATGTAGTAGAAGGGAAGGAATATTGATCCCTTGCTATTTATATTGTTAACCCCCCCTTTTTTTAGCCACTGACAGTTAACTCCAATTGGTCACTCTGAGTCCACTGTGGTAGTAATTGATTGAATGATGCCCTTCCTCCCCAAAAAGACCCTGTGGAACTTCTCCAGTAACCCTGCTCCTCCATCCACCTGACCTAATCCTAAGGAAAAAAGTCCAGTTTGAGTACCTTCTATGGGCTCTACGATGCCGGTTTGACAACTAACTCATCGACTGGCATCACAGCACCAGGCTCCCTGTTGACCATGATTTGCAGTTGTCAGGGAGCCACGTACATCAGAGTATGTTTTTTCTTTGGGGGGCTTTGTCCCACCTGAACCTCACATGTGGGGGGGCTCTGCCTCTGAACCACTCATAATTTAGGATTCAACTCCAAGATAAAATTGGTTTGGGGAGGGGGTGCGGGATGTGGGAAAATGTTGCCGGGTCCTGGGTTGACTTCTACAGTGACATGTCACGGTTGTCAGTAGCAACGTATGGCACTGTAGAAGTTTCGCTGTACAGGAGACATACCCCCTCTGTGGACTCCATTCCTTTAATCCTTCTGGCTCCCTGATTGTTATTTAAAAAAGTTAAATTCAAGATAGGTAAACTACCAAAGAGTGCCTGTCACCATTGCACATCTAAGTCCGAGCCCACATTCACTCCAGTACCACATCCCCTAAGGTAAAATTAACCCAAAATCCTGGTTCTCTCTATTACACTGAAGTGGCCAACTGTAAGAAAGCTCTGGGGCTAGCCACCACTAGACACATTAGTATGGTGTTTGGTGGGTGCCTAACCATAGGGCTTTCTTACAGTTAGCCCCCTGAGGTCACTAGGAAAAGATAAGGCTTCGGGGTACTTTTACCATGGGGAGCCAGCACTGTAGTGAATGTAGATTCAGACTTCGACATGCAGTGCTGGCAGGCACTGTTTTGTTGTGCACTTAACTTGAATTTAAGCTTTTTTTTCTTGTTATAACCAGTGACAATCCAGCAGAATCTGATGAGGTCTGTTGGGGGGGATTATTAGAAATGTTTTTTGTTTGCTCAGGCCAAGACAAGCTGACAAGAGGGGGTGCTAGGGTTATGGTAAGGGGCTCAGCAGAGGTTTTCAGGAGAGGGAGAGAGCTGTTCAGTCAATTACTACTTCAATGGTCTTACAGTGGACTTTTAGACTTAATGGCACCCAGACCTCTCAACCTCAGGACTTTGAAATTAGGGACATGAACCCTTAAAATGAGGGACAGTGAGGGGCAATGAGTGACACAGCACCTTGAAATGAGGGACACCACAAAGGACATCAGAATTTTAGCTGTTTTTTTATTTAATATACTTGATTAACTTTTTGTCTGTTTTAGGCGACAAACAGCAGCATAGATAATCACATATATGTCAAGAAGCTGCAACTGTGCAAGAAATAAAACACACAAAATATTACTATGCAAACCACGAACATCCTACATCCCCCACCTTCCCTCCTCCTCCTCTCTCTCTCCCCCCTCTCCAGGAGTCTGTGCAACTTTAAACAAAAATAGGATAAAAAGTAGTTGCCAATAAGAAATTAGAAGAATTTTGGCTCTTTTGATTTAACACACTCTTTATGACCATAACATAGCCTAAAACTCAATGTAATAGCACTAAAGAATATGTGCATGAAATGTGTCATTTTATGTGGAAAAACAACAAATTGTAGTAACAAATAAAAAGTCCATTTGCTCTAATGGTGATCATTGTATTTTGTAATTGCTTTCTCTTGGATTTCTTCTGCTGATGTGCCTCGCCCTGCCTCATTTCTTCTCATGCTCGGTGTTGTATTTTGTAGTCGATTTCCTTGCAGACTACTAGATTTCTTTTGGGTGATGTACCACAAAGCACTCTCAATCTTCATTCATTTTTATAGCTAACAATGAATTCACTGTTTTCATGCTTAGACTTTGCCTCAGCTCGGTTTTTACCTTCGTTACCATGCTGAAAGCAACGTTCAGCCTCAGCATTATAGTGCGGCAAACACAAGACTGTCTTCACAAATCATTTAAGCAGGTTTGTTTTTTCACTGGCTGAATTCATTCTTGTGAGTACAGTACCCCAGCAGCTGGATGCCTGTGGAGGATCTTGAAACAGGTCATCTCTGTCTTGGAACTGAGACATTGAAAACTGTTCTATCAGTTGGCTGGTTTCTTCAGCACTGTTTATAATTCCTAAAGTAGTAGTCAGATCAGCTACAGCTTTGGCTGACAGCTGGAGCTTTGAAGCAGGATCAAGAAACAAGGCAGCATTTTTAACAGCTGATCTCTTAAAGGGAATTTTGACATCATTTTCCTCAGCACAGTTTCACAGACTAATGCAGTCTTTTTATAAATGTTGATTTCTACTTCTGTTCCACTTGTGCTGTCGTCATGTTGTTAAACGTAATCCTCAACTTCTGGGCCAACACAGACCCCATTTTGTGACAGAAAATTAGCTTGGCTGTCCAGTACCTTGCAATCATATTCCTTTACAAGTTTGACTGCAGTCATTAGTACAAATGTCGGTGTCAGACAGGGTTGCATCCTTGCTCCAACCCTGTTTAGCATCTATATAAATTCTATACTGCAGGGTTTAGAAAACTCAGAATATCATTCTCCTAAAATAGGCAAAGACAGAGTTTCACTTCTAGCCTACGCTGACAATATAGTTTTATTTTCAACTTCCTCGCTGGGCCTACAGAGGAAAATGAATACATTCTCCAAATTATGTAAAAGAGATAGGTTATTGGTTAAAAAAACTAAGACCAAGGTTGTGATCTTCGGAAACAAAGCAAGGATTCTCCCAAAGGTTGTTATGGGTCAAAATAAAATAGAAGTTAAGTCATATGATTATCTTGGTGTACGCTTTTCTCAAACTACATCTTGAAAGGAACACATCGATTACATTAAATCCAAAACTAAGATAGCAGACAATGCCTTCAGACAATTTAATTCATAGAGCTTTTATACTAGGCATACTGAAGGCAATAAAGGAAAAAAATTAACACTAGCATAGTATATGCTGCGGAAGTTTGGGGAAACCAAAAGCTTAAATCTCTCGAACAAGTAATCAATAAACTCTATCGTCATATATTAATATTACCCTAATCAGTACCAAAGGAAATTTTACATTCGGAGTTGGGACAACTTCCCTTGGGAGCTTTAATACTAGCAAAACATTTTTTTTTTGTTAAAGTTAATACAATTAACAGAACAAAGAATTCCTAGATGGTGTCTTGAAGAGGAGATATATCATGCCTCATTGAACTTCATAGCACCTACTATTCATTTCATTAGAAATAAACTTTATCCTAATGGACTAGGTCATGTTATAACAGACATTTATTACAAGCCTCTAGAAGAAATTACAGTGTTTATTAAATCCAGAGTTAGAGACTTAGCCAAAGCACAGGTCAATGAAAGGATAACCTCCCTGAAGCATTACAGATGGTATACAATAATAAAGCAAAACACTGGGTTGGATTCATATCTTATTAAATTAACTAATCCTTGTTCCAGACATTAAATAACAAGATTTAAGGTGGAGTTATATAAGGCAAACTATATCTGCTATAGACAGGGAAGAAGGAAAGTTGAGTCTCCTTTTTGTTCATGTATGTCCCAAATAGAAGATGATCTGAAACATGTATTATTGTTATGTCCTCTCTATAATTATGCCAGAAGGAAATGGTTAGGGGGACATTCTGGCGAGTACAGACCTCTCTCCCAAACAGATGGTACCATTTCTCCCTAATAATACAAATGAGGTTCTACTGGACAGACAGGTAAAATTCCTAGCTGCTCTTCAATTATGATGATTCTATAATAACCATGGTTGTAAATATACGTGAGTTTGCTGTTTTAGGATATTTTGAATAGAACTTTTAGATTCTGGAAGTAAAGATTGTTTTTTTGATAAGTTCCAAATGAAATTATGCAAATGTGAGATTTGTTCAACTGTGCAATCTTATTTTTATTGAAAATTGTGCCTTGATTGATGTGTTTAGACTTTAGATTTTGTAAAAGCTTCAGCTGATCAAATAAAATTAAACTGAAACTGACTGCAGTCTCTGGTTTGAGAAGTCGTCCAGCAAATAACTGCACAATCCTGCACAGATTGTTATGTAGGATCAGCATCTGGTTTTCTTCTGCTTACATCCTAACATTAAAATGACAAAGGGGCTCTAGTGCATATTTCAGGAAAAGGAACATGGCTCTAATTTCATGATCTTGTAGGCATTTACAGATAAGTTCTACTTTGACTGTCTGAGATTCCACTGCCAAGAAATAGGACTTCAATGCATCCCACATGTCAGTCATCTGCTTTATCACCTTTTACATGCTAAATTGCCTTGTAGGGACATGCTTTATTATTTTCATGGGTTCCACATCAACAAACAGGGCAAACTCTTTGAGTAGCTGCTGTCTCTGGGTACTAGACAAAAAGTGACAATACACATCAGAAATCATCTCTTCAACAGGAACCTTTAAAGCCTTAATAGCAGATTTACTACAGATGTCTGCCAGATGGCAGAGACAACCCATATTTACAACATTTGGGTTCATTTGTTTCACTCTGAACAGCACAGATTATTTCTCCCAGTCATTGATGCTGCGTTGTCTGATGAAAAGGCAAGAAGATTTTTAGGGGAATACTGAATCTGTTTAAAGACACCATTAAACAGTTAAACATTGCCTTTCCAGTCCCTGACACACATTCTGGCATGTCCAAAAAATGAATACAATTTTTTTTCAGGCTGTCATCAAAATATCACACTAAAATTACCAGCAGTTTAATATCAGCAATATCAGTACTTTGATCCAGATACACAAAAAATGGGACCGCTTGACACATTTTGGCACCATCAGTTTGATATTTGGGACATAGAACATCTCTGGCAATGCAACCAGCTTTCGTGACTCCACAGCTCATCTTTTTTACAACTTCTGCATCTCCACAATGCTTCTTAATAAATTTTATTATATGGTCAGCACAAGAAAAAGATAAGTTGTGCTCTGCCAGCAAACTCAAAAATGATACCTCTGCCTCTGTCACTTTGGATACAGTTTGTGTATGGAAGAAATCACTCACCTTTCTCCCAGCAGCTTGACTTGTGTTCTGCTGATGCTTCTCAGACTTTTTATTCCACAGAACATCATGGCGTCCCCCATGGCTTACTGTAAAATCACATCCACAGGTCTTGCAGAAAGCAGATATTGGTCCATATCGACTCTCGCTGACCCATTTAAACTCTTTAATCCAGCTGTTCTGGAACACAGAGTATCTATTTTGATTCTTTTCTGGTGTCTTTGCACCATCTTCTGTTCTCTTTCTCTTCTGTTACTGTGGTGTCAAGGTCACTGAGAGACAGCAGCTGCTGCTGCAGCACTAGTGCTCACCACTGTGCAGTCTGGGTCTAGCGACTCCTCATTTATGTTTCAAATCTACAAAAAATTTCAAAAAATAAATGAAAGTGCAAGAATGATGTGGAATCCAGCAGCACCAGCATTTCATTACCAATATCAGCAATCAGGAAACTGTATAGTCTGCACTCATCCAGTGTACTGCACCCCACAGGCTGCACCACTCAGAGTAACACACACTTCATTTACCTATTGGACTTTAACTGGAAGTGGAACCACTAGTTGGAGTGAGGACCGAGGCAGTCCAAGCAGGGCGGGCACCATACCAGAGCCACACAGTCCAACAGCAACACAAAAAAAAGTCCCTTCATGGGCTCCAGCCAGGGGACTCCTTCTCTCTTTTCTCTCAGACCTCAACCACCCACACCTGGACCGAACACTGGAGGACTCCATCCCACCCAGGGCCTTGTCCTGGTCCACATTACCAGTGGCTGCCAGCCAGCCCCCCCTTGCCAGCCAATCACATATCAAGCACAAACAGACTAGGATAGGCACAGCTCCTCCAGGGATGTCCACACTGTGACTGCATTGTTGTTTTGTCATCAATTATCATCATCATCATGGATGGATGGTCACTCTGACTCTGCATGCTATGGTCAATAAAACATGTGCATCAATGCCATTGCCAGGAACTAAGTTATAATGCCACTACAGATCCTTGTTGGTGAGGCCATACACCTCCTTGAGTACTGTGTGTCCACTAGTTCTGGAGGCCACACCTAAAAAAAGGACATCATCAACATCAACTGTCTGGAGACAGTGCAGAGAAGAAGGGCCACAACCCACAAAGCTGGTGCAGGAGTGGTGCAACATGAGCACCATACTATACGAGACGAGACACAAGACTCAGAGTTGAATTTATTTTCTTTCTGCAGCAGAGAAGAAACAGGGGGTACATGATACAAACATTTAAGTACATTAAGGCCGGGAAATTAACAAAGCTCAGAAGGAAAACCTCTTCCAGGAAAACATGACACTGCCTGCAGTGTGGGTGGGTACAAGAGGGCACAACTTGCGCTTCTGGTCTGGGAGGCAAGTTTAACACAAGTCCTACTTTCAGGGGATTAACCATGGCTGGAGTGGTTTGCCCACGAGGCACAGCAAAGTGGGTGAATCCTCACCAGCCATGGTAAATCCCCTGATAACCCACATCCTCCGAGTGGCTTATTGCAATTATACCAAGGTTAATTTTTTTTACTATAATAAAATACAAATATGAAAGAGGTTGCTTTGTTTTTTAATTTTTATTCTATGTATTCCTGTGCTGCAGATGATTCATTGGATACATTGGATTATAGTCTTATCAACAGCCGTTGATTATCAGAGGATTTACACTGGTGGTAAACTGCCAGTCTGATGATTTCATTGGCTGTTCACTTATGTCCATGGTATAATCATGGCATAATGACTAGTGGCAGTACTGGAGGACAGTTTGACTTTGCCACTTTTTTATTTGAAAATTTTATTGGTTTTCTTTCATTTATCTTATGCATACATCAAAATAATAAATAATGCTGTAAGACTGTAATAGATAATATTAATAACACTGCAAAAAAAAAACACTGTAAAAACAAGGAAATTGCAATCACAGTAGGATGGATGTCCAGTGAAGTGATTTTAGTTAAGTGCTATATGATAAGACACACACACACACTAATAGCGTGTACATATTTCTTACTAACAATAAAACCCTTTCACATACTCAGATCAGTGTCACTGTCTTGTAGACATATTTCATCTGCTTTTCAGTTTTTTTAAAAAGGGGATGTACCAGTATCAATGGCTATCCAGGTAAAATGTTGACTGTCTGTGACTAACATGATCTGATGTCATGATCTGAACAGATTTTCATTCCATCCATTCATCCATACCCTTAGGACATTCCTTCCCTTTCCAGTTCCCATAACTGTACACATCCACAGACCCAGTGGTTTTCAATTAAATATCATGCACTTTGGGAGAATAGCACAGGGTGAGCCCCACCTTCCTCCTCCTGATGAGTCCTGCCACTCTGCCAGTGCCACTGCCAGTCTGCTGCCAGGTCAGCCACTTAGATGACAACAACACATTTTTCTGCAATATCCATTTCTGACTGTACTGAGTTGACAGGTGAGCATAAAATATCCCCAGAAATGGAAGGCTCCCAGGGCCATGCCCACCCCTTTCCTAGGACCACTGGGTAGAGTAAGGGTTTACATGTGTGATCACTTGGGGGTCAGGGAGAATGTGGTCACCTGCACCACAAGCAGTACCTCCACAGGCCTACCCTTGAGTGCGAAGACCTTTTTATCGCCATAGCAATTTTACTGCCAGTCTTGTGCAAAATAATTCTTGTCCAGAGAATTAAATCCCTAAAATGGTTGAAAGTGCTGGTACTAACTATCAAGCTCTACATAAGATGTTAACTCGATCAATTTTCTTATCAAAACTTTACATTTTACACAGAAGTAAGATGACAAAAAAAAAAAAAAAAAAAGATGCCAATGATTCAAATGTTCAGCTAAACTTGTGAAATGTCTCCTTTCTCGAGGATGGGAATAAAAGTTTTACAGCCTGTTTATGTGCAGTTTAATCCTCAGTATAATGAGCTTTCTCTTCTTCTTCTGGTAGCGACTAGTCTGATTCTGAATGAAATTGAAATATATATAACAACTAACAGTATTTTTTTACCTTGGTGCACACTGCTTGTGCTTGGTGGTCTGATCGTCATGGTCAACTCCTTGCTTGGCCCTCCTCTTGGCCCCATGAGTCTTCTCCTCTCTCTGTGACTTGTCTTAGTTTCAACTCCCGAGACCGAGACCAGGCCGCAACCCCACAGTCTCCCTTGAAAGTGTATACTACCACTGCGGGCACCTAAAACAGATCCAGGCTGGTGGCGAGCATCCACACCATCCGCTCCTCCTAGACAATCCTTCCCTGTCCCTTTCACAACTCCTGGCAACCCGGCAGTGACCACAACCAGCCTGCCAGCAAAATTTGGCACAGTCTAAGAAAGCAAGGGGTGGAAGCAAAAATGGCTGGCTTCTCCACATGGACCACTCTCTCACTCAGTCACTCTCCTCTCCAGTCCACACAATTCCCACTCCTCCTTGCTCTGATTCCACAATGTGATGACTCTAGTCCAGTATGCCCCTTTTTATTGGCTAGGCAGCTGACAGGAGGGTGGACCAGACCACAACACAGCCTTGCATGGCACTGTGCTGCAGTGTGCTTCCTCCCTGACACTTCCCACCCATTTCCTCAGCCCAACCAAGCAGGATCAGACTGAACTTAAAGGGCCCCACAACCACACACGTCAGCACTGTCATTGTCAATTTAAAACTGGGACAATGACAGGTGCTGGTGGGACAAGTTTTAAAACAGGGGCAAATGTGTGATGTCCAGCACAATGCTGGACACTTGAGAGATATGATGGCACCAATTTACAAAGTCTCTGTCATCAGCAAAGAGACTATCACCTCTTACCTGCATCTGCTTGTGCCTTCAGGGACTCCATTCACCACAGCCACTATGCTACTATAGTAAGGAAAGGTATGTGGAGGCAAGGATGGGGAGGGCTTTTTTATGTAGGGGTGGCTGGAATTATGTTTACTCGGCTGAAGCAGGTTTGACTCTTAAGCAGAGTGGGATGCAGAATCAGAACTTCAGATTCCCGGTTCTGATTCCATCTCTGATTTCACTTCTAAGCCTAATTCTGAGGCAGAACAGGATCAGACAAGGAATCAGAATTCCTGAAAGTCTGATTTTCTGTGGCAGAATGAATTCCTGAGAATCCAATCCACCTCAGTGTCTCGAAACAGAAAGTAAAAGTCAGTCCATTGTTGCAATGCTGGAATCAAAGAATACTTATTGGAGTAACCATTTACTGTATACAGTAAATGGTACACTGATCTGGGTCTGCATGACCAGATTCTTTAACTTTCATGCCCCATGTACCAATATACCTCTAGTAAAGAAGAGCCAAGGACAATATCCTGTGTTGGAGTGTTTACTGCCATTAAAGAGAAAGTCTGTGTCAGCAGTTTGTAGCTAAAGAAAAAGGGTGAACATACACATCTTGTGATTATTTGCAAATGTGACCCCTGGGTCACTGTATCCAAGTTCACATCCCTGCCTGGTGATTATACATGGCCCACCTGGTTGATGGGTTGGGTTCATTCTCTCTCCTACAGTGGGGATGGGGGGGGAGTCTTTCCTGAAAGATAAGAAATAGCATGGTACTTCCAGCCAGAGAGAATAAGTGGATCAGATGCTGTCTGCAGTACCATCCACTGGGATGCAATACCTACCCATCTCTATACACTGAATTGGACCACCCTCTTGGGATCAATGAGGCAGATGTTACTTTCACCAATAAACAATTGAAGTAGTTACACAAAATGGGTACACACACACACACACACAAAATTTTACAAATTAAGAATGCTTTTATTTTGCCAAACCAGTCAGGAAGCTGTAAAGAGGTGGCTAGGAAATTATAAGTCACTTTAAGCACTTGCAGCTGATATCAACCCTCTTTAGGAGCCAGTGTACTATGGGTCACTACCACCCTCTCAAATCCCACACAATTACTGTAGGCACCTGCCCAATCAAGGGACAAAATAAGATAACTTACACTACACAGTGGGTGGTATACTTTTTAAGGTACTAATACTAAAACTATATTTACAAGTATGAAATGGCAGTTAATGACCTTGGGTACCCAAGAGTTACATTAAATCCCAATGAAGGCCCTGGTAGCTATGATGTCTTCGTTCTTTTGGTGGTTCACATGTTGAAAATTGGCAAGCTTACTTTTTAACCCTCACCCCCCCAACAAGCCATGGTGTGCAAGCACAATTTAAAAACAATGTTATCCCAAATGGAAAATTCTTTAAAAAACAAGTTTGCAATCAAACAGATAAAGTACAATGACCACAGCCAGTAATGCCATCACCCACGTGACCTACAAATGCTCAGTTCAGTTCAACTTCATTGATCAGCTCTGTGTGACACTTTTTTTGTGTTAATGCTTTTTGTTAATTTTTAAAGTACATCATCAATGACAGAGTACAGTATGCAACAGTGATAAAGGATCACAGATACACAAGGGAGAGAAACCATCTTATACAACCATAAATCAGTTTTGTTCTAGAAAGCACAACATTGTAGGACTATTACCAAACAGGAGTAAGGTCCAAACACACATACAAGTCAGAACAATTATCTGCACTACCTCTCCTGCAACATATTCTCCCGACCTTTACATCATTGCAAAAGGAAAACTTAACATGCGTACCATAGTGGACCAGGCAGTGAAAATACTATCAGCTATTAATGAATTTGTTCAGCTAACATGGTAGGTACATCCTGTTGTCTAGTCAGGACATCTGCTGCAAGCTTGAGGGAAAAGAGATGTAGAAACCAACATGATGGTGAAGGCTATCATCCTATACCTGCTCTTAGTTTTAGATATGTGATGAAGGGGCCCCAACATGAGTAAAACGTGGGAAGGGTGTTGGCTATGACATGTGAAATCCCATCTAGGGATGCCAGCTTGTGAAAAGAAGTTAGAAACTCAGACATAGAAGGGATATCTGTGGTTCTCCACTGAGTTAAAATCAATCATTTGGCTTGGAGGCAAAGCAGGGCCAGTCATCTTTCTTGTGCCTTTGGGAGCTTCATCTGTCTCAATGGAATACCTAGTATCCAAAAAAGGGGGTCCCTCCCCAATTGCAACCATATAATATGAGATGCCAGCTCAATCACAGAGCTCCAAAAGGGGTAAATCAAGAGACATGTCCAGAGAACGTGGAGCAGGACCCCCATCTGGGTCTTACACCACCAACATAGGTCATTATCCAAAAGCTTACATTTAAAGAGCACCTGTGGTGTCCTATACCAATGTTGAAGAATCTTGTTTTGGATTAGTTTATTCCTCATATATGGATAGGCAAAGTGGGCCTGTCACCAGTAGTATTTACATTGATCATCTGTTATAGTTATTTGCAGTGCTGTTTCCCATTTCACTTTTGTGCACTGAGTCTGGGAGAAAAGCGAGTCCTGAAGCTCAGCATACATTTTTCTAGCTTGCCCTTTAGGTATTGAGAGCCAATGTATCAATTTATCCACTAAGGGATGAGTCTGAGAGGGTGCTCTCAGAAAGCTACAACAGAGTTACGAATTTGTGAATATCTCCAGAAGTTGGTTTTGCCTAACCCAGTCTCCCTAGTCAGCTCTAGGAAGGCCTTCAAGCCCTATCCTTCTCCCATCATAATGTCCCCCACTTTATTAATACCACTGTCCTTCCAGTGGGCCCAATAAATAGATCTCCGTTCAATCTGAATTTGCTCATTGTACCAGAGAGGAGTCCAAGCCAGAGGAAGTGGGTCAGCTCAAAGTTTTGCATGCACCTTTTTCCAAATTCTGATTGCTCGGGCTAGAGTCAGGTGATCCTTCAGCGCCTTAGGTAAGGGGTTACAAAACAGAAAAGGGAGACTAATGACCTGAGCGTGCACTTGCCCATAGAGATACACAGTGGGAAGTGTGGACCCAAGTGGGCAAACCATTTCAGTGTCTGTTCGGTGGAGTAGGCCCACTTGTAGCCTTCCAGCCATGGAAGACACCATCCTCCCACCCGCCAGTGAGACCTCATCTTATTTCTGCTATATCTAGGAGTCTTGTTGTCCCAGATGAATTTACTCAAAAGTGCATCAATAGTACAAAACCACCAAGCAGGGAGCTCTAATGGGATATGTGATATGATATATAGTAGTTTAGGTGCTGAAATCATTTTGATCACTGCAACCTTTCCAACCAAAGTGAGGTGCAATGATTGCCACCCATCCAATTCAGCCCTGAATTCTGCCACCAGTGGCCACAAATTTATATAACATATCCTGGCGAGGTCAGGGGTAACATGTATCTCTAAGTAGACAATCTCTTCCGGGGACCAATGCAGGCCAAAAGGGGCTATGAGAGCAGAGGTACAGAGGGTGTTGAGGGGAAGAACCGAAGTTTTAGACTGGTTCATTTTCAGACCGGAGTATGCCATGAAATCCACCAATAAGGAAAAGAGAAATTTGATGGAACCAGGGCATTTTCCAGAGGAATCAACAAGTCATCCACATACATAAGAGTACTGTACGAAGTACTCCAATAGTTTGGCCCTGTATTTCTCTGTTCTGCCATATAGCCACTGCAAGTGGCTCCATACTAACATGAACAGCAGTGGAGAAAGGGGGACATCTCTGTCTGGTACCCCTGCCGAGGGGAAAGGGGCCTGACAAGGTGGTGTTAGTGAGGAGCTTGGCCAAAGGGCCATGATATAACACTGAGACCCAACCACTGAATAGTTCCCCAATGCCTAGATGTTGGAGGACCACAGCCAAATAGTCCCACTCCAGGGAGTCAAAGACTTTTTTGAAGTCAATGGTTATAGCAGGCACTGGAGTGGGAATGGTCTTGGCATGGTGGAGCAGATTCAGTATGAAGTGAATATGATTCCTGCTGTATCGGCCGGGTACAAATTCTACCTGTGAGGGATGGATAAGCTCCAGGAGCAGTGGGCCCAGCTGTGCTGCAAGTATTTTAGCAAAGATTTTGCTATTTGTATTGATAAGGGATACAGGACTGTAGCTGGATGGGAGGGTGGGGTCTTTTCCCTTCTTGGGAAACACAGTGACGATAGCCTCCCGGAGGGAAGGTGGGAAGCTCCCTTGGTCTAGTGCTTCATTAAATATGTCACTGAGGAGGGGCCTATTTGTGATTGGACTAAGTGGCAGACTTCAGCTGGGATTCTATCCCCTCCTGGAGTCTTCCCTGAGTTCATGGACTTAATGGCCCATTCTACCTCTGTAGGGGAGAAAGAGGTGTCCAGAAAGGCACCATACTGGGGAGTCATCTTAGGATGATTTAGAGAGGCTAAGAATCTTTGCACTGCATCCTAATTCATAGATCTGGAGGGGGCATACAGATTAGTGTAGTACTGCTGCATGATACCATTCATTTTTTCCATAGCTGTGCTAGTTACCACATTGCCGTCTCTTAGTCCAGGGATATGCCTTTTGGCTTGTTGCTTTTACAATCTCTAAGCAAGCAACCTGCCCCCTTTTTTCTCTCCCTCCCAAAATTTATGTTTGAGGTGCAGAATCGCCTCCTCAGCCTTCTGAGCCAGCAAAACATTCATTTCAATCTTAAGTCTAACAATTTTGCAACTCAGTGGGGACTGATGCTTAAAACAGAGAGATTGTTTTGCCTCCAGTTCTTTTACCCACAATTGTTCTTCTAGTGACTTAAGAAGCTGCTTCTTTTGTCTATGTGTCCTAGCCACAAAACCCATAATAGCTCCTCTGAGTGTAACTTTCAGTGCTTCCCAAATGTTGCCAGGTGATGTGTCAGTGGGCAGATTATTAGCCAAAAAGCAAGCGATCTCCTGGGTAAACCACTGCTTAAAATCTGGATCCCTAAGGAGGAGTGGGTCCAGCTTCCAAGAGGTACTAGGAGATACCTGGAGCACCTATAAAATATGCAGATGAACCGGGGAGTGGTCCGAAATGACCATCTGGACAATATTGGAGCCCACAGTTGCTTGAGCAATGGAAGCCGAGACCAACCAATAGTCTAGCTGACTATAGGTGCTATGCACTGGTGAGAAAAGGTGTAGTCTCTCTCATGAGGATGAAAAATCCTCCAGATATCTTGTATGCCCATATCGGACGTGACTTGTTTTAGTGCGAGCCATGTTTTAGGGTGACTATCCTGCGTGGCTGAGTTACGGTCTGTCAGGGGATCCAGAGGCAGATTAAAATCTCCCCTAACCAATATGGGAGTTGCAGCTGTGCCAGAATATTGATTGCTTGGGCAATCTCATGAAAGCTCCCTGGAGCGTCTTCATTTGGCCAATATACATTTACCAGCATGAGTGGACCCTCTGGTGTATTCAGGGTGACCAGGACCCACCTCCCCTGTGTATCCCGCTTAAACTGCGGCAACATTTTTGTGCAGGAGTATAGACACTCCTCTTTTTTCTAGAAGGGGTGGAAGAGGAGAAAATCTGCCCCACCCAGTCCCTGGTAAGCTTGTCATGGTCCTGTTTATTTAATTTCATTTCTTGAAGGAAAGTCATGGTGGTGCGCAGTCTTTTCAAGTGTGATAACACCTGTTTCCGTTTTACTAGGGTATTGAGTCCCTGCACATTCCACGTGTATGCGTGTAGATCACCCATTCTCTCATCGGAAAGCTACATGTATCTGAAGGATCATGAATTCAGTAACCTCAGAGACTGTGGACCATCATGACAACCCTCTTTTCCTTATTAAACAAATCTAGTAAAGACTTAAGCTTCCCTCTATGTATATATAACACTTTAAGTAGTATTTCAGCCTGGTGTGTCACAAAACATTTAAACCTGCCAGGGTAAACAGCCCCAGCCATCAAACTATATACAATTCCAACAGTGTTGTCCATAACAAACACATAGTACATCTTCATGAGCTGGGAGGTAATAAACCGGAGAGATGATACCATGGTTGCCTCCTTCTCTCATGGTGGGGGCATCCTCTTTATTCTGAGGAGGGCGACCACTTGTGAGGTGTTCCAACCTTTCCCCCTCAGACACTGAGATCTGACACTATGAGGAAATAATAATTATAGGGAGCATGAATGAACAGGGGAGGATCTACTCCTCACTGTCCACACATTCATCCAAACAAATAGAGGGGAATTGCCCACGGTCCCTAAGCAGAAGTAGGGGAGAGTCCCCTGTGTTGCCTATCATCCTCATTCCTTTTCTAAAATATAGACTGGGTCTCAATGGCATGTGGATCTACCCATGTAACCAGGGTAAGAAGGAGGCTATTCTCTCCATAATGGCTTGAGCCTACTTGGGAAAGCAACTATGCCTCACCATTTTTTACTCCCCTTAGCGTCCCGTAGCAAGGCTAGCCCTCATTATACTGCACAGGAGAGCTACAGTGGCACCCCCCAAGATGAAACACACTTTTAATTCATTCACACCACAAGAGCACTTTGAGACTTCCACCACTTGTGCCCTGTATACTCTTAGCACTGCATCCTGGGCCTTTCTAAGCAAAATCAAGCCATAATCAGCATGCCACAAACAAATGTGAATACTTCTTGAACCGTAGATGTTGCACACAAAGCACAACTGGCAAAGCTGTTCGGCACAACATTACCGTTCCAATTGTGCTATGCAATCAATTTAGTTTTTATTTTATACTAGCTGAAATACCAAACAACTGATTTTTTCTGATTTTTTTCGAGGTGCTTAGGTGAGGCGTGACAGGCAAATGTCAGCTATACACACCATACCTTAAACAAATGCAACTAACTGCTAAAGTATATGTGGTAGTCACAAAGTATCAGTAGCAAAATTGTTCACCACAAAATTATCTTTCTAATGATGCTATGCAATAAATTCTAAGCAATTCGGTTTGTTTAATATTTAGGTTAAAACTGCTGACTTCCTCAAAACTTTTTAGACAAGAGTGAAAGTCAACTGAGTACATCTACAGGTGTTATTGTCCTGAGTGACTATGCTTTCAGATGCCACCTACAGGCATATCTAGGCCTGAATGAGTTAACACACTCTGCAGTATGCTGCAGCAGACCTACTGAATAAAGCAATGTAAGTTCAGTGGCGATTAGTCCCCTTTGTCATGCAGGAAACTGTGGCATTCATTTCATCCTGGCAATGTCACATTTTCTTGAATGACAAAGGGGACTAATTACCATTGAAATTACATTGCTTTATTCAGTAGGTCTTCTGCAGCATTCTGCAGAGTGCTGCAAAATGCTGCAGAATTGCATTTCATCCTGGGGGGCGCCACTGTATATGACCATATACATATGTTTGCAACCAGATCAATGGGGCTAAATCCCATGAAACATTCTAACAGCCCTTGTTATAAATCTAACTAATTACATTAATCTAACAATGCTTGCTGCAGTCCAGGAAGAAATAAAGTATACAGATTCCGGAGACCCAGCTCCAGCTGCAGGATTCCGCCAAGTAGAGGACCTGGATCAACCTTTTTGCAGAGGAATGTCTGGGTCTGTTTGCCTCCTTTCATTGTTAGAGAGGGGGAGGGGTGGTGGGCCTGTAAACTGCCAGTCTCATCCACATTAGGCCTCAAGAAGTCGATTACTTCACCCCTGTATCAAAGCTCCCTCCCTAGTCCCCAGTGAAACAAAGCACAGTACCTCTCCCCTGCTTATTCAGGTGGGTTTAATCTCCATGGCTGTTCCGCCGATGATTGAGAGCTGCAGCTCCTCCTCTCAGGCCTGATGCAACTTCAAAGAAGAAGAGTTCTCAGTGGGGGTATCCATTGCATTGAAGCACCTGCTGCAGTGACTTCAGCCCAGGATTTAGAACGAGCTGATGTAGGTGAGTGCCGAGTGGCCTGGGGGAAGCATTATCCTCTGCTCCATCACTCTGAAGAGCCTCATATTTGTTTGGGGAGTAGAAGGACTGGAAATCTGAGGGATTCTCTTTAGCCAATGGTGACATATTTCTCGGGCTTCCCACTTGAGTCCTCTCTGCCAGGTGATTCCTTCCCTCATGTCTGTGAGCATTATTTCTCTTCTTTGTTCTGGGGGGTGAGCCCCTTGGAAGACATGCACCACTGCTGAATCTGGCTGGCTTGGGACGGGAATATGTCCGCCCGATGGAGTGTTTTGTTGTGGCAGTCTGCCTTCCCTGTGTCCTGGGCTCCCTGCCAAGCAGCACTCCGACGGATGCATTTTACCAAGAAAATCCAGGAGGTTATCTGGATGGGTGAACAGTAAAGGGGCTCCACTGTGGATTATTCTCATCATGGCTGGGTATCTAAGTGATAACGAGAGACCCAATTTGTGGAGATACTTGTGCCCTTCGGTGTGTGCTTTGTAGCGCTCTGAAAGTTCTCTTGAGTAATCCTGGTATACTTGGATTTTGTGCTCCTGGCAGACTAATTGCTCTTTGGTCCTCGCAGCTGCAGAAATATTCTCGTTTTGCCTGTAATCCAGAAAATGAGCTGATAATGTACAAGGCCTCTCCCCTGGTTTAGGAGGAGAAGCAAGTGAGTTGTGGTCCTGCTCGATGTGACACTTGCTAGAGGGCTACTGCTCCTGTTTGCTGTGGGGGGCCAGTCAGTGGGTGGTTGTTGGAGGACAATTTTACTTCTGAGGGCCCTAGTCCTCAGGCAGCCTGGGAGAGAACATTGTTAACCTGGGTTTGGACTTGGCTTTGAGCTTGATGAGGCACTGAGATCTCTGAAAGAGCTTTTATATGGATTACTTGAAGCTCTCTGCTGCAACTGTCTCATTCTGGGCCACAGTGCTGAACTGGGGGTGTCAGTCTGGGGTGGGCGACCTCTTGGAGAGGGTATTGAGGAACACTGACTGGAGGGTGGCATGGCCAAGATAGCCTGGAAGTGTCCTCGGGACATATGCCAGAGGGCCTATGCTCCTGGGGGCCCTAATTCAGGGGAGTTGTCTGCCTCAGCTGACCATTCTTTGGGTGCAGCATATTTGCAACTGTATTTGAGATTGGGAGCTGCAGATCATCTATTGCTGGTGGTGACTACAGCCAAAGATCTTTTGGATTTGCCTAGTTGGTACTGTCACTTGAACAGTGTGAGCGTTTTTTCGGTGGAACTGGGGAGGTGATGAGAGAGCCTCCAAACTGAACATTTCATACCTATTGATAGTTCTGTATTGACTGCTGCAGTGGGAGTGTAGTAAAGTGGACACAAAGACTTTATTGGTTGGCTGGGGGTGAGAGCCCCATCTCTCCATACTTCTAATTTGGAGCTCTGGCATGCTTCATTTATTTTATATACTGATTGCATCAATTTATTGGACCTGGACCTTTCCTTATTTTAAGTAACTGGTTTTCCCCTTGGAGGGGTGTTGTGGGTATTGCTTTTTATTTTATGTGTGTGGATTAGTTTAGTTTGTGTATTGTGTTGTGATTATTGTTTGACTGTTGCATTAGGCTTATGTAGATATGTGCTGGCAGAGATCTCTCCCAGTCAGGCACTACTCTCCCTCTGAGCTCCAGAACCTCCACACCTTTTACTGTCCACCATTGCCCACTAAGGTGTATGGTCAGTGTTGGGCTTTGGGGATAGTAGGAAGGAGGTGTGGGTGGGGGGGGCCCTGGTCCTGGAGTGAGAGTGGAGCTGGGTGGGTGGATTGGGGTTGTGGGGACTAGACGATGCTCTGGGCTGAAATGGGTCCTGGACAGGGGTCCTCCCTGCCTCATTCCCATACCCAAGGGCTCCACCATGAGTGGGAAGATGACACAGCCGGCCTCGGTGTCCCATCCTACCCAGGAAGTGTTATGCAATGCCAGGTCTATTAAAAATAAAACAGCAATGATTGCTGATCTTCTTGAGTCATCTGATCTGGCTTGCATCACCGAGAACTGGCTGGATGAAAATACTGGCCCAATTCCTGAATCAACTATTCCGGATGGGTTCTCGGTGATACACCACCCAAGGTTGGATCGTAGGAGTGGGGGGTGTAGCCATATGTTTTAAATCAGAACTGAGCCTTGTAGATGTGCCAGTTGGGGAGACCAGATCCTTCGAATGCATCGTGGGTGCACGTGTGGGGTACAGGATTCTTCTCATCTACCATCCATCCGGGGGTGAGAAGCAATTCCTGCAGGAAGTTGTGGACTTCATCATCAACATGGTGTTGGAGTCCTGAAGATGGGTGGTTCTGATGGACTTCAATGCCTGGGTTGATGATGAACTCTCACAATTTAGACAGGACTTCCTCCAGCTTATGAACTCGTTGGGCTTCATACAGGTGATTACCTCTGCAACCCAAAATCACGGTCACTAATTGGATCAGGTCTTTCTACTGGGCATGGAGACCTCCGATTTGGTGGTGGAACTTGTTGGATGGTCAGACCACTACACTATAAGGTTCAAATACCAGGCTCCCTCCTATAGGCCTGCCCCTATGGAAATGCTCTGGTACCACCCTTTAAGTGGTTTGACCTAAGATGGCCTGGTGGCAGTGCTGGACCTATCAGGTTTTCTGAGCGCAAGCTTGGATCCAGACAAACAGTTACAGGCTTATAATAGGGCTGTGACTGAGGCTCTGGATTCCATAGCTTCTGTTCGTGTTCGCCCCCTCTTCCTTCACTCTCGAGCTCCCTGGTTTGATGGGACCTACAGGGAGTTGAGGAGAGTGGAATGAAGGATGGAGTAGTGCTGGTAGAAACTGGGCTTAGATGCCTACAGACTTCATTTGATGGCCCATTATAAGGACTATCAATTGTCTGTCTCCCATAAGAAGGCAGAGTTCCTGTCCAGAGAGATTGCTGCTGTGCAGAATCAACCAGCTCAGCTCTTCAGAATTGTCGACAGGCTGTGCAATCCAGTCTGTCTGCAGTTTTGGAGAGTGTTGTCACAGGATAAGTGTGATGAGTTTGTTCAATTCTTTGCAGATTAGTTTGCCAACATCAGGTCTGAGATCGGTGCACCTCACTCCAATGTGTGTCATTGTGATCGTTGGGAGGTTACAGTTTCTTGTTTTGTCTAGTCCGATTTCGACCAGGTGATGATCATGAATGTTGTGAAGGATGTCCGGAGTATGCGGTTGACCTGATGTAGTTTGGATCTGGGCCCAACTTGCCTCCTTGTGGGGTGTGTTGAGGTCATTGGCCCGGTCCTGGCTGAGGTAGTCTGGTGTTTGTTGGTGAGATATGTTTCCGGACACCCTGAAGGAGACGGTGGTGACCCAGATTCAGAGTCGACCCAGAGTGTCTCGCCAAATACAGACCTGTCTCTAACCTGCTGTTTGTGGGTAAGGTTATCAAGAAGGTGGTTGTACTGCAGCTGAAGGATCATCTCACCATCCACAGCATCTATAGTCCTCTCCAGTCTGGATTTTGAAAGAGGCACAGTACCGAGACTGCCCTAGTTCGGGTACGTAATGATCTCCTCATAGCAAGGGATCAGAAGACCGGTTGCATCTTGATCCTCCTTGATATCTCTGCAGTGTTTGACTCTGTGGACCATGGTATGTTGATGGAGTGCTTGCAGCTGATCTGTGGACTGTCTGGTACAATCCTCCAGTGGTTCCATTATTTCCTCACAGGGAGGTCTCAAAGAGTGATGTCAGAGATTTATTCCTCTGCCCCATTCTCCCTGCCATGTGGTGTGCCGCAGGGCTCTGTTTTGTCACCCATGTTGTTTGTGGTGTATATGCTGCCATTGGGAGACATTGTATGGCAGTACAGGCTGAGTTTTCACTGCTATGCAGATGATATGCAGCTACAGTATACATGTCCTTTGTGCCCAAGCAAGATGGAGCTGTCTCAATCTTTAACAACTGCCTCACTGAGATCCAAGACTGGATGATGGCCAACTGGTTAAAGTTGAATACGGGTAAGACTGAGATGTTGGTGATGGATCCAGGTCATCGGGTAGAGGGGCCTTCAGCTGGGCAGCCTTCTGGTCTTTGGCTAGGAGGCAGCCAGCTGATTGTCTCTGAATGGGTGCAAAATCTGGGCATTATTTTTGATGAGGGACTGATGCTTAGATCTCAGGTGTCATCCATTGTGAAGACCTCATTCTCCCATCTGAGGAATATCACCCGGATTAAACATCTAGTTCCACCTGATGACCTTCCAACAGTGTTCCACACCTTTGTGACCTCATGCCTTGACTACTGCAACTCCCTGTACCTAGGGCTACCAGGAGTTGATATCTGCTGCTTGCAGCTGGTGCAGAATGCTGCGGCCAGGCTGTTGACAGGGCTTCCTCACTCTTGCCATGTCATGGTTGTGCTGCGTGGCCTGCACTGGCTGCCTATTCAGTGACAGATCACCTTCAAGGTCGGCTTGCTGATCTATAAAGTCCCACGTGGACTGGGATCATGTTACTTACAAAAGCTTCTGTGTCCTAACCACACCCTCTGTCCACTCCGCTCCACTGATGAGGGATGGGTAGAGATTCCCAGGGTGCATCTGAAGATTTCTGTGGCCAGGGCATTTGTATTTGTGGCCCTGACCCCTGTGGAAATCTCTGCCTCATTGGATAAGGGAGTGCCTGACTGTGGAGAGTTTTAAATCTGCAATGAAAACGTAACTGTTTAAACTAGCTTTTTCTGAATTAGTATGAATGGTCATTTCTGATTAGTTTTAATTATTTATGGACATTTTAGTTTGGATTGTATGAATAGTGTACAAGCACTTTTATCATCTGTGAATAGCACTTTTTAAAAATAAAACTTAATTTGATTTGAGTTATTACACGTGTAATCAAAGTACTAATTGTACTAAAGGTGGCAAAGAAAGCCTATAAGAAATAATTATGTGACCAGAAAGAAGGCTGACAGGCTGTTCATGGTAATGAAAAGGGTAGGGTATAAGACACAGCATATATCAATTATTGTGAAAAAAAAAACAAATATGCTTTTGGAAGCGAACCCAGACTCTCTGCCCTCTACTGCTTCATAGCCTTTAGCTCTCCACTGTACTTAGCTTGTGAAGCAGGAAATGCAACCTGTGACAAAGGACATCCAGCAGTGACTGCAGACCCCCCACACACAGTTGCAGTGACTTTTCATAATGATCACTCCGTCTATTTGAAGTAATATTTATCAAATTGCATTTAAATCTCAAAGTCTGAGTTGGAACCTTTCAAGCTGTCATCAATAAAGAACTTCAATCCTTGCTGAAAGTCTATCATTAACATTAAAATGACATCTAGCAACTTCTCTCATACTGCATAAATTGAAGAAAGAAAGAAAGAAAGAAAGAAAGAAAGAAAGAAAGAAAGAAAGAAAGAAAGAAAGAAAGAAAGAAATGTTTCCCAATGGGGATCAAACTCATGCTTGTACTGTATATGACTGAGTCCCTATGCCAAGGCCTAAAATTCTATTGTTGACATCATCAATGACATCATGCAGCCTACTTACTCATACTGGGCTCTATGCACAATGCCATCGCACCGCAGAAACTGGGTGCATTGGCATCGTTGCACATGAATGCCGTGGAGCAGGGTCCATGGACTCCGCATGGCAATCATGAAATGGGCGCAAGACAGTTGCCTGCCCGATTCCCTGGTCACATGGACAGCAACGCGCCGGGGGCTAGCGGGGAATGTGCCAGCACTATGTGCCATGCACTACAGTTTGTAGTGCTTACTGTGGGGGTGCGGTTGAGGGCACAGCTTACAGCAGGGAAGACCCTGCCATAACTCACTATGTGCCCCTTTGAAGTGCCCCACAAGTCGCGGTTGACTCAGGACAGCGTCCTCCATGCCACCTCAGCCCACTAGGATGATGGCGAGGTCTGGGTCATCTGGGTGGACGGGTCTCCATACAGCTTTGGACCACCCACAGGGACAGAGCAGCCCATCCCCATCTACCAGGCAACCCCCCATCCACCCAGTAGTGTCTAGGCCTCCCATCCCCACCCCGGGACCCCAGCACCCATAGTGGTAGCCATTGCCCTCCCACTCCCCATAACACCGACAACCCCCCTCTCCCCTGTACCTGCAGGATGGTGCTGTGGCATGAGATGGCCAGCAGCACAGCCTCCTCACACCTCCTCAGCTGCCAGCCATCCAAGTGCTGCTGGAAGCACACTGCCTATATATGGGGGTGCCCTCCCAGCAGCATTTGAACAGCTGGCGGCCATGGAGGTATGAGGAAGGCTGCACCACTAGCCATCCCATGCCATGTTTGCCAACCTGCAGAGTATGGGGAGGGGTTGTAAGTGTCATGGTGGGTGGGTGGGGTTCACTGCCCAAGAATGCGGGGTCAGGGGTACCGGGGTGGCCTGTGGGCTAGCATCAAAGGGGCTTCTGTGTGGACTGCCTTTTGGGCTTGGAGGTGTTGGGAAAGGTGTCAGGGTCTTGGGAGGTGCAGGAGTGGGGTTGGTGCACATCTATGCTGGGGGCAGCCTGCGGGATGGGGCAGGATACCACAGCTAGGGGTCTGTATGTGCGCCAGGAGGGTGCCATGCAGTTTGGGCTGGTGGGGGTGTCCACTGAATGTCAGGGCCATTCCACATGGGTCCAGGTGCCTACAGTGGGCATTCACACACCTGAACCCATGCTGTAGTGCAAGGGATCTACTGTGGGACCCATGCTGGGCATCTGATTGGGTGCCTGGCTAGGTCCGCCACTCCACCCATGGTCGCCCTGTGCAGTCCTGCATGCCGGAGGGGAGCAAAGCCATAGACAGGTGGTGGCCATTAGTGAATAATGGTGGGTGTGCACCTGTCCAAAGGTGCAGAACTGTGCCGGCATGTTGCATGCCTTTGGCATGTAACTTGCACCCACTAGTGCACAGGGGCCAATGAATGTACCTCTGAACTTAGCAAAATGCAAAAAATCTATTCATGACCACAATAGGTGTTTACAGCTATGCTGTTGGCACCTAAAAAGTAGATATACATTACAATACAAAAATTGTGTTTAAAAACAAACAGTGAATAGCGTTGTTCCATATAAAATTAAAATATTACAAATGACATCATTACTTTTAAAACATTTTTATTCAGATAAATACATAGCTTCAGTATTTATACAAGTTTCTACCAAATGGCACTATATACATACCAGGTGCTTCAGGGAACATAGCAGCCAAGTTTTCATAATAGTCTGTGAACAAAATTACTAAATTGCCACTTCCATATTACCAAGAAGAGAATGACTTTCACTTATTTGTAACAATTAAGTTGTGACTTCATTGTAAACAGGACATTTAATATGCCAGGACCACCACATACATGCAGTTGAGCCTGTATTCCCAAAAGCCCATGAAAAGGCTGCTGGAATATGAAATATGGAACTTCTGCCCGCTGGAATACATTATACTGATTTTTTGAATAGTGCCTTTTCAGCAGAGACCTGGCTGGGGTAGTCTGTATAGATCTATCAAAAGTATTTTATTTGGTTAATCAATAAATGCTTGCTATGAGATTGTTTAATTTTGGTTTGTCCCAAAATGTTTGTAATTGGTTCCAGGATTACTAATCAACTAGAATATAGAGTGCAAAAATTGGTAATGTTATTTCTTCCTTCAGACCTGTCAGTACTAGAGTTCCACAGGGCTATTTCATTTTAGCTTATTTTTAAATCGACTGTTCTCTGTTTGCCAGAACTGCAAAGTCATCCTTTAAGGTTATGAATCATTCCTGGCAACAAGGGGCAAAACTGTCCCTGCTCTCTCAAAGCCACTCCAAGAGGATTTTATCAGAGTACAGGATTAGCTTACTAATAGTAAATTAGTGAATGCGAAAAAAAAGAAAAACCCTAAAGGAATAATATTTTGCTGCACTAAAAAACTCGGAAATGCTGAGCAATTGAAGGTAGAAACAACCCGTGGAGGGGTGCTGGGGCATGTACAGTATTATAAATACTGTATCTGTGAATCTTTTTGGATAGCACACTGTCCTATGCCAAGTAAATAGACTATGTGGTAATAAAAAATAAACACAAGATTGGACTTGCTATTTAGAAATAAAATACATTTTAATATGGATATAAGAGAACTGGTCGCTCAAAGTTTACTGCTTTCAATCATTAACTATTATTATTATTTATTATTTAGTGATTCAGAAAAGACCTTTGAGTGCAAGCTCTTTTACAAAGGTTCCACGTCATAGATTGCAAAACAAAGCACAACAGGAGAAAGCGAAGGTACATTACAATGAACGATGCAGCTTGGATTCAGAACTTGCAGAATAACTAAAAACAGAGGTACAAGTTAAATAACAAGAAAAACACTTTATGAGGGTGGGGGGGGGATAAGCAGCCATGAAGTGCTTTGTCAGTAGTTCAGAGGGATGGGGATAGCTGGCAGTGGGGTGAAGAAAGGAGGTACGAAAGAGAGGTATGTACTGTGGTGGAGGTGAAGGGTTGGGGAAGAAGGGCACTAAGGTATAGGGAGAAATGGTGGGGTGAGGGGAGACTGAGTGGAGAGGACATGCTAGAGTAAAATGGTGGGGTGTGAGGGGGCATGGTCAGGCAGCCTGCATTAGTAGTGACTGTGAGGGAAACTCACGGGACTGTGAGTTGGGGGAGGGGGAAGGGGTGGCAGGTACCAAAGGAGCATGACGCAAACTGATTGCTGGGGCAAGTCATGAGGAGGGACAGAGGGAGGGGCCTGCCTAGTGCTTGCTGGGGGGGGCAGAGAGAGCGGGTGTGGCTGGACTCAGGGGCAGGTGCAATTAGAGAGTGTCATTAGGTGCTGTTTGAGGTCAGTTTTGAATTGTGCTAGACAATTGGTGGCCAAGAGGTGGCCAGGGAGTTCATTCATCCATAGGGGGGCCCGGTAGGCAAATGCACGTTGCCCAAGTGAGGTGCGACAGAAGGGGATAGCCAAGGCCCCTGTAGTCCTCCCTCTGGTGACCTGTAACGAGTTGACTGCCTTGATCAAATTGCCTACACAAGGTGGTGTTTTACCCAACAGAGCCTTCTTCCCTAGGATGCAAGTCTGGAATTTGACCCTGTTTCTTAATGACAACCAATCTGCACATTCATACAGAGTACAGGAGTGAGTGCCACGTTCAGCATCCAGGGTGAGTCTGAAGGCTTTGTTGAGCGCAGTCTGAACCCTCTTAAGCACTGTATGCATCGTTCCCCATAGACCACTAGTCCATAGTCAATAGTAGATATGATTGAACTGTGAACTGAGAGGTGGAGGGCCCCAGGAGAGAGTTATTGCCTGTGTCTGTACAGGACATCAATCTTGGTATTGACTGTCTTGATCAGAGAGTCAATATGGTGTGCAAATATGAGGGTATCATCTATTATGACCCCCAGATACTTGAGCAAGTGAACTTGTTCCAGCGACTCACTGAATGAGTTGAAGACGATGAGGGGGTGATGCTTATTTTTGTTGTCGGGGCTGGACATAAGCATGGCCTTGGTCTTCTTGTAGTTTAGTAGCAACTTATGACTACAGAACCAGTCCTTGAGTTTGGAGAAGGAGTTCTGCAGCTCAGATTGTAGGGCAGCCTGAGACGTGCTGCTGCTTAGAAGCACAGCATCATCTGCATATAGTATGAGTTTGGTGTCGAAGGCTGTGGGAAGGTCATTTAAGAAGAGGCTGAAGAGTAGGGGCCCCAGTATTGATCCCTGGGGTACCCCTAATAATACGGTACTTCTCTTGTGCTGGATACTGTTTGCCCAATTTTGACACATTGATTTCTCCGTATCAGATAGTCTTAGGACCAGCAAAGGGCATTGGGCGCCACACTCATGTTTTGCAGTTGGGTCAGTAACAGGGGGTGGTTGACTGTATCAAAGGCTTTGGTGAGGTCAATAAAGAGAGACCCCACCAGTTTGCCTTCATCCAGGGCCTTATGTGCATAGTTCGTGTAGTCCAGCAGGGCAGTGGTGGTACTATGATTTTGTCTGAAGCCATGTTGGTTGGGGCATAGTAGATTGTACTTACTTAGGTAGTCAATAAGTTAACCTGCCACAATCTTTTCCAGTGCCTTGGACAGGGGGGAAGAGGATCGAGATGGGTCTGTAGTTGGCTACTAGAGACTTGTCGCCTCCTTTATGCACTGGCGTAACTAGGGCCTGCTTCCAAACTGCCAGGAATTGGGCCAGGGCCAGGGACTTATTGAACTATGGTCTACTGGTTTATGCTATGGTTGAGAACAGTGTGCTATCCAGGTTGGGAGTGCCTATGGTAGTGTGTGTAGATTTGTTTTGGATGCTAAAAGGGATGCTTATCACTGTAATTTTTATACCCAATTGGGATGGGTCCCACTTGATTATTGAATAAGATATTATGATAGGATTTGGTCATGGAAAATATTAAATGGTCAAAGTATTGGACAAATCCCTATGATGTTGATTTAGTAGGCACGATTTTCGAAGCAGCCTACATCAGATGAAACTTGTTGCAAAGTAGTAGGCTGCATCCGACATAGCTGCAGCAAACACAAGTTTTTCTATTCTGGAAAGTTTGCCACTTGTGGCAAATGATGTGGAATAACCGCAACTTATGGCCCTGTGCCTGAAAGAGTGGCACATTTGGAGGCTTCAGCACAAATCCATGATGGATCTGCAGAAAATGGCACAGGGGGCAGCATAGGTGCCCCAAGACGCACCAAGCTGGGAACCCAGGTGGGAAATGGGAAACCCTCGCAAGGCTGTGTCACTGAGCAGGTTGCCACCATACTGCAAGATCTCATTGGAGTCAGGGGACAGAGTTGCACCACGACAGACTCCCTGCCATGGCAGGTGACTGGCAACTTCTTTCAGTCCCCGATAGAGGCAGAGGGCACTGGTGGTATAGTGGTCCCACCAACTGTGAATGAGCCCCAATCATTCCTGATGTATAGCAGTAAGGCACCCTGGTCTCAGTCCATCCCCCCACTGCAAGCCCCAATCTCCTCAAGAAGACTGTCACAATCACCCCTGTATGAGAGCCCCTCCCCCCAATCCCCGATCTCCTGGAAGAAAAAAAAGGAAAACAAATATCTGGTCATACCCTGATTTTTAAGAATGCTATATTGATTGATTTTATTATATTGTTTTATGTTATTTATTTGAATTATTTATTGTGCAAGCGCCTTCATTTTGGAAAGGTACTTTTTAAAAATAAAGCATGATTTGATTTGATGATTTGATAGTCCCTGGTGGTCTAGAGGTCACCCACCCTGACAGACAGTGGACAACCACCCCACTCATTTCTCACTCTCCCTGACATGCTTCTGTGACTGGCACAGCCCACTGCACACCACCATTGCCAGCCACAGAATATGATCACAGGGACTGTTAACTGAATGCTGTCTTCTGTACAGTGCACAATATGCACACATTGCACTCTGCATCTGGCTGTGATGAAGTGTGTCTGGGAGAGTGCAGAGGGACCTGGGTGGTTGTCCACTTTCTGTTGGAGTGATGTGGGTGGGGGACCACTATACCAGCAGGGACTATGACCGGACATTTGTTTCATTTTTTTTTACTGAGAGATCGAGGATCGGGGGTTGGGGAGGATGCTATGCAAAGGGGAAACTTTCACCTTCTTCTTGAGGAAGATCAGGGATCAGGGGGTCCTACTATACCACCATGTCATCTACAGTGAAGCCTGCTAGGATCAAACGCAGTGTCACAGTTTCCCTGCATAACAAAAGGGATTAACTCCCATTGAAATTGCAATTCTGCAGAGTTTGGCTTAGTCCTGGCAAGCTTCACTGTACATAAGCATTGGGAATTGGGGGCTACACTAGAAGGCAACTTGTTTGTGGGATACCGGCAAGATTTCCATGGTGACCAGCAACTGTGTCTTGACACCCCATAGGGTGCCTCCCCTGCCCATCCTGCACACCACTGTTCAAAGCCTATGGCACAACCACTTAGACCACCTCCTGGCTAGTTTAAGTGATGCCCCTCACTGGGTCCATGGCAGAGCTTTGAAAATACAAAAAAAGGGGATGTGGCAGCCTACTTGCACCCTGCTACACTGAGTTGTTGGACACAACCCTGGCGCAAGTGGTCTTCAATGCAGCTATGTCTGGAACAGATGCAGGCCAAGTTAGAAAATCCCATTTGACACAAGTTGTGATGCAAATCGCAACTTGCATCAAACACCTTTGATGCAAGTCTCTTGTGTCTGTCACAACCGACTAAAAATCAGGCCCAGTGTTTCATAAAACAAGCTCTACAAGTAGCATGCAATTAATGTAACTATTCCTAGCTGTAGAAAAAAATTGAGACTGTTGTTATATAGATACAGGGCAACTAAGGTGGTGTGCTTATACCTTTTAAGCATTGTAAATTGCAGACAAATAGGGCTTTTTAAATGCTGCTTAAAATTTGATTTGTTTGATACTACAAAATGTAATTGTTTTAAAAAAATCTATATTTTTTGTCCTATTATATTTGGGAAAGTATTTTATTCTGCATATTCTGTTGATTGTATGTTATTCACTGTTTGGGTCACCTTTGAAAATAAATACCTGTGCCTAAAGGTCTTTCCCTGAGAATAAAAAATGAAAGGGAAAAATAGAGACTTATAAAAAGTTACTCACCTAGTGGTTTGGTATAAGTAAAGTAGACATTCAGTAGTATTACTATCCAGTTAAAACAATTAGAAAGAAAATGTGAAGATTGAAGATGGTGACAGAGAAAAACTAGACACCCGATTCATTAATCACTTCACGTGTTTCTCTGACATCTTATTGAGTATTGGCCTGGCCCATTATTTAAGAACATTTTTGTGTAAATCCTTTTTAAACATTTCAATCAACTACTTCTGAAGACAGATTAATAAGACCTCTTAATAAGTCATCTTGTTCAAAATATTTATAATCCAAATACAGTGCAAGACATTTATTTTTTTATCTCCTCAAACTTGACAATGCAATAGAAAATGAATTCATTTCCAAATCTTTAGTACCACAAATGCATTTTAAATCTTTAATCTCTTTAGTTGAAAGTATTTTATCATATCTAAATTTCAATGGGAATGTTTCATGTCTAAATTTCAAGAACATTCTATTTTCTCTTTGTTCTGTTAAAAGATTAAGTCAGGTTCCAAGACATGGACTATGTTGTTTTTAAAATACCACAGAGCCAGATATTCAAAACACAGCCCTGGGACAAAATTAGCACTGCACAGCATGCAAAAATAGCCTGAAACCATTTGCACGCTACATTCAAAGAAATAGCCTTGGGGCTAACTCAGTTGAATATAGCTTGCAAATGAGGCAGAGCAAACAGGACCTTGAGTGCAGTGAAAAAATAGCCCAGCAAATGAGACAGCTCTGAATATAGCAACCATGCAGTGCAAACCACAGCAGTAGCCCAGTGCACCCAGATGTGGAGTAAGGCAAAGGTGAACTACATGACCAATGTGTGTGCTAGAAAAGAAGTGGAGTCACAAAAACTGCAAACAACAGTGCAGGCTACACACTGCAGAACTGTGCTGTGGTTTTGAGAGGTTTGCCTGGGGCTAACTCATTTGCACTGTGCTGACACATTAGCCTGGGGCAAACATTTGCTATATTCAAAGCCCCTATGCAAATGAGCCTATTCAGGCATTCCATGGGCAAACAGCCACATTAGCATCTTATTATGGCCTGCTTTGCATGCACTCGCATGTAGCTTGCTGGGGCATTATTGCATGGAGCACACAGTTCCACTTGTAGGTCAGACTGGAACTACAGGTCAGGAGTCACAGGATGGAAGGTGCGCACAGCTCCAACTATATGTCAGACTGAGCAACAGTGTGCTAGCTGCAGGCAATGGGTGTTGGCAGGCATACTTAGTGCAAACCACCCAACCATTCAACACTGCAATGAGAGATACAGACACTCAGAATAAGGGACACTGAGGGACACCGATCCCCATATTGAGGGACATTTCCTCAAACATGGAGACATAAACTCAAAGTCCATGGAAACAATCACCTTTGTACTGACAAAGGGCAATGTTCATGTAGCATCATAGATTATATGTCTTCTATCAAGACTGGATGTTCAGCACATCCACCGTATGTACCAGGGATATGCAGAACATAATTGTTTTGCATACAGATCGGGGGGGTGCGCTAGACTACCAGGGATATTGAAAGCATTACTGGAATTACTTCAGTTTTTTGATTTATTGCATTTTTCATTCTTTGTTCATGAGCCTGCAAATTCTTTGATCGCGAGATTCTTTGATCGTGATAGTGCATCATGAGGGGAGGATGAGATGGCTGGATTAAAAAATCTATTTTCTCAGCCCAGGGGTGCCTTAGGAAGACAAATGAGGGTTGGTTTTGCTCAGTTGGCTTCATTCTGTCAAACCATGGTGGTGGTTTACCGCAATGTTTTCAATTTTTTGATTTATAGCATTTTTAATTCTTTGTTCGTGAGCATGCAAATTCTTTGATCGTAAGATTCTTTGATCGCCATCTTTGATCGCGAGGACAGGACACGATGACTAGATTTTTTATAATGGAATAGATAAGGAAATTTTACTAATCTTTAACATTAAATATCTTGGAAATGGTTAGGTCCATTTACTTGAACTTTGGAGGGTGTTTATGGCACGTCCTGTAAATGTGGACTATGATGTTTACATGTCAGAGAAAATGTGTTTTGTGGAGAAATTGTGTGACGCACTTTACGTGCTGTGGACAGTGTTTTGCATTGTGCTGGTGGCTTGAAATTGATACGGTGCCTAGCCTTAGTGTCATGGATGTAGTTTTCAGTCATTGTGTGTATTAAATGTCAACAGGTGCAGAACTGTGCCACTCTGATGAATGAAAATGTCAAACTTTGACATGTTATATCTCAGACATGATTTGGTCTTTTTACTTGAAATTTGGAGGGTGTCGATGGCATGTCCTGTAGATGTTAATTGAAGTGTTTATGTGTCAGACAATATATTTTTTGAGGCAATATTGCGTGGCGCAGTTTACATTTTGTGGACAGCATTTTCTATTGTTCTACTAGATTAACATTTGTTTGGTGGCTGGCCTTGCTGTTGTCAATGTACTTTTTAGTCATTGGGTGTGTAATGTGGCCCAATACGTAGAAGTTGGGCCCTGCGCTCCCACCAGGTTTTGCAACTTTCTACTTTTCTATTCTTTCTTAAAAAGTAAGGAAATTCTATGTAGAAAACTTTGTTAATGCATCAGTTAGGGTTCTTCTATAGTGAAAAAAGTGAGGAAATTCAATTTTGGGGTTCCCACCCTTGCACCCATCCCACCACCCATCAAGAGGCATCGAGTGTGCGTTGGGGTTGTCGGCTAGCTGTCTTGCTTTCTCTACACTGCACCACCTCAGCTTGTTTGCATGGAATGGGGTGAGAATTAGGGCTGATGACCCCAACACACCTCCGATGCCTGTTGAGGTGAGGGTGGGGTGGGAGTGGGGTACAGGAGTTGGAACCCTAACGTCGTGCATTAACAAAGAATTTTGTACGAATACATATACACACACACACACACACATATATATATATATATATATACTGTATATCTGTATGTATATATATTACTGGCCCGGTAGGACCAGTATAGTTAGGATTGGAGGTCCACTTTAATGTTACACCCCAACGTTTGCACTTTAATAACTTTGCAACTGTTAGTTCAATTTGCCTGAAAATTTGCATGCATAGCATCCAACCAAAATTCTCTGAAAATGGAAAGTTTCATTCTGGCTAGATGTACAGTTGTGGAACCGTAGAGTGTCCAAAACTTGAAAATTAGTCTATGTTTGTGCATTTTTTGATCGGGCATAATGGACTGAATAATGCATCTGGGTGGATTCAAATCTGCAGGTCTATATGTGGCCTGAGTTGAACTGGTGCCTTTTGAAGATGTGGTGAAAAAATATTAATCCGTTCAAAAGTTATGCAAGTTTTTCATGTCACATTGTAGCCTATGGGAAAATTTATATGTGCATTGAGAAAACTTTCATGAAAACTTTCACAAAACAGTTTTTTGTGCATGTGTCTCACAACCTCAAGGACACACCCCATCAGCTGTCAATCTCAGGATGATGGGCAGGTCCAAGAGGGGGAGGAGTCAACCCTAAAAGTTTCATTTCCTTATTTTTGTGTTTTAACCTTAAATGATGCATTAACAAAGTTTTTGCATAGAAGACATATATATGTGTGTGTATATATATATATATATACACACACACACACACACACATATGGATGTAGATATGGATATACATGTTTAGTGGGCTCCTCCATAATCTGCTTGGACCAGCATTCTCTATCCATACTTTTTTGGCTTGGTGTCCCTGCACTGCAGGGTCCCTTGTTAGATATGTACAGTAGTTGTGAATACGTTACACTCAGAACCTGCATCAATCCGAAACCTCAGAATGGATTCACTTTCATTTGTCAGGCTCCATCTGAGGTGCTGCAATAATATCCCCTTGTTAGGAGGTATCAGAGTTTGGCTACTTTATCCAAACAATCAGGGGCTTGTACTACCCCAGGTACAAATACACCATAACAATGAAATCATTATGTGCATATGACCAGTATCCCTGGTAGTCTAGCACTCCCAAACACGATCACCATTCACTGATTGTCGACTCAAGTTGCACATTTTTACCCACATATTACCAAGTCTGCGACTCCCATCCCAGCCCTGATCTCACATGGAATTTATGTATGTATCTCTGGTGGTCCAGTGGACCACTGCAGCTCTGATCCTTTGTTCATTAAGACTTCCCCATATACCTGGTGGTCTAGGGGACCCTCCAACCCCACACACTGCAGTGCCAACCATCCCACTCCCCCTTCCCGTAAACAAGATGGTGACTGGTTCATACAATGGCACACCTCCATGGCCAGACACCAACTCAGCAATGAATGAGTGTGTACTGAATATGCACTCATTCATAGCTTAGCCATGGAGGTGTGTGGTGGGCTGAGCCCGTCGCTGGCTCGTTTATGGGAGGGTGTGTGTGGGGTGGTAGGCACTGCTAAGTGGGAGGGTGGGGGGTCCACTAGACCACCAGGAAGTTGAGTGATGACTTTTCTGGGATCTTGAGGCTGGGGCTGACCATGGGACTGCCATGGCTGCTATCATTCTTAGTGATGGTGATCGAGGCTCGGGGGAGGCAATACATTACTGAGGGGGTGGTGGTGGTACAATGTTCCTCATGTGTTGGGGATTGGGTCTTTTGGGGGGGCCACTAGATTACCGGAGATTATGAGTGCTGATTATGTACACTGTGTGTGGGATCGGGGCTTTGGGGGGGCACTAGACTACCAGATATATTGACAGTTTGACCACCTGACTGTGTCTATGATCGGGGATCAGGAAGGAGCCCTTGTAGAAGTTTGCCTTGGGTTGCCATGACCATTTCATAGGCCATAATTTGCACAGTGCTACATCTGGCACTACCACCCATTGCGCTGCTCAATACAATTCAATATGACAATACGCCCCTATGCATGTACCCACCCCTCTCTTTTTCCCTTGCATACATTATTATTTTGTAGTGCTCGTGCTAATACATTGCATTAGCACTACTTGGGCTTTCAAAAATTGCAGTCGGGTGCACATTTGACAAAAATACAGCACTACTGCTTTGCGCCTGGTGCAAAGTTTTGAATATCTGGTCCATAGTATTGAAAAGTTCTAATTCTATTAATGTATGTCATAGCAGAATTACTTTCTAATCATTGTTTCAACTCTGTCATTTACTTTTGGGAAATACTGATTATTATTTTTCTTAATGAATCAGTCCAAAGTTGAGTTCAATTTATTACAGTGAGGATCTTTTATCTCTGTGATCCAGCAGGATAGCAAGTCACTGGATAGTCTATATAATTTTTCCTCTAAACATCTTTTGGTTAACACATTTTTATCTATATTCAAGCATTTTATCCAATAAGCAGTTTTAGGAGTGTAGTCAGAAATTTTTGTTTCATATACACTCCATTCAACTACTGCCCCTTATTAAAATAAAAAACTGTACACACTCCGCCAACTGCTCCTCCCAATACAAAACAAATCAGATTGTTGTCATATCTCTCATCTAATCTCTTAACAGGTAATTTACATATCTATGTTCTAAACAATATATCAGGTTCTTATACTGGGAATTAAATGGTAGAAGACCCATTTGTCCGTATAAACCATTCCCCACCTTAGTGGATACATTTTAACCTATTCCCCATGATCAACTCATCTATCTTCCTTTTAAATTCTGCCAGTGACTTACTAGTAAATACTTCACCTGGCAAAACATTTAAAATTCTTCTGCTTCTATTCATGAATGAATAGTATAATCTATTTCTTTTAACCACATCCAGTTTAATTTATATCCTATGACCTCTAAGTCCGATAGGGTTTCCCTATAATCTCAGACCTATCTCATTTACTAGTTCCTTGTCATTTAGGATCTTATGAAAATGCATTGTCACCTCTCATTCTCCTTTGTTCCACAGAAAATAAAACAGTTCTCTTTAATCTTTCACTATACCGATATCTTCCTAGTGTGCCCAGCATTTTAGTATATTGTCTCTGTATAGCTTCCACTCATTTTATTTCCCCTTTTGTATAAGGACTCCAGAGCTGTGATCCATAGTCCATATATGGTTTTATATAAGACTTATAAATATGGGCAACAGACATCCCAAGGACCCATTAATGAAACTTCATTTTATATTTCTTACCATACAATTTGCTATTTATATTACCTGCATATGTTGTTTTACAAACTTCAATTTGTTATCTGTAAGAATTCCAGTCTTTCTCTTCTTCTATGTCCTGTAATATTTCCCCATTTAATGTATAGATGTTCTTACTATTCCGTCTTCCCAAATGCATTACTCTTGATTTATCGACGCTGAACTTCATATTGTTTTTTTGTGCCCATATTTTAAATTTTTTAAAGTCAATTTTGCCAATTGGTCCACCTAATTTGATGTCATCTGCAAATTTAACGACCTGACTGGAAATGTTGATATGTATAGGGAAAACAGAATTGGCACAAATACGGATCCCTGTGGGACACCACTTTCCACTTTAATAGGTTCAGATATTTCACCTGTTATTCTTATCCTCTGCATTCTATCATGCAACCAGTTATTAATCCAGATGAAAATATGACTATCTAACCCTATTTTAGTCATTTGTTTGCACTAAATTATTATGTGGTACTTTGTCAAAGGCCTTCTGAAAATCCAGGAATGTAACATCCATGGGTATGTTTTTATTTAAATTCCATTTATGTATTTGTAAAAACACAGATGATTTGTTACACATGCTCTATTCTTCTTAAACCCATGTTGTTTATTGTCAGCATAACCTAATATTTCTAGATTTTCTTCTGTTTAGGTTCCAATATACTTTCAGTGACTTTCCCCAAGATTGCAGTCCAACTCTCTTGTCTGTAATTAGATGTTTCTGATTTGTTTTTTCATTCTTATATAGTGGCACCACAATGGCTTGTTTCCAATCTGCAGGTACTTCTCCAGATATGAAAGGGCTATTATAAATCCAGGCTAATGGTGCTGCAATTAACAATACGACTTCCTTTATATAAAGTGGATGCAGTAGATCAGGTCCTGTTGATTTATGTGATTTTAATTTCTTTATTATCTTTCTGTCTCCATCTTGATTGTAGCTAAATTTTTTATTTGGTGATTTTATGTCACTTTAACACTATTTATTTTCTAGCTTTTTTCAAAAACAGTCACAAAAAATTCATTTAAGGCATTTGCCATTTCTTTTGGTTCCTTAATTTTTTTTCCGTTATCATGCAAAGGCCCAACTCCTTGTTTATCCTTCTTATTTTGATTTATATGTGTACAAAAACATTTACCATTATCCTTTCTATATGCCATATTTACTTCAACTCTCCTTCTTTCTTTTCTTATCATTTTTTCATATGCTTTAATCTATTTTTATAATGTAGTTTTGCCTCCTCCATCCCTGTTGCTTTCATTTTTTTAAATGCCTTATGTTTTTGTAAGCATAATTTAATCACTTTATTTGTACACCATGATGGGTTTTTTTCCTCTCTTGTACATTTTTCTATGAGGCACATACTTTTTCTCCAGATTCAACAATCTATCCTTTAACTCCCTCCACATTTGAGTAGCACTTTAACCTTAAAAACTTAGTCTCCAATTCCACCTTCCTAGTTCTTGTTTGATTTTTATGAAATTTGCCCCAATATAGTTTTTTTGCAATCGTTTTTCCTTTTATATGTGTCAACTGCTTTTTTATATTAAATTCAGTAATATTGTGGTCACTATTTCCAAACTGCTCTCTTATTTTTATCTTGTGAATAATGTCCCCCCTGTTTGTTATTAATAAATCAAGAATATTTTCCCCTCTGGTTGGCTTGTATATTAACTGTTCCAGACCTGCCATTTCTAACATTTCTACAAAATGCTTGTTATTAGCTTTAGTGTGTTTGTGGTGTCCCCAGTTAATTTCAAGAAAATTGAAATGCCCTGTGTTAATAACATCTTCAAGGGCCATGTTCTCAATCTCATCTCTTATAAGGGTACCTATTTCTTTACTGCTGTTTGGTGGCCTATAGTATAAGCCAAATAGCAACTTTTTATCAAAACCTCTTGATACTATAACCCATATATTGTCCACCCCTTGTTATTAACTTTATTACACAGGCTACTTTGTATATCTTCTTTAATATAAATAGCCACACCTCCCCCCTTCATATTTTTTCTAGTTTTTGAATATAGCCTTTATCCTTCTACATTAATATTCCAATTTATTTCTGGGTCCCACCACATCTCTGTCCCCATACACATATTGACTTTTTCATTAATTAACATTACTTCTAACTCAGATTTGTAATTGCTATTCAAACTTCTGGCATTTAGTGACCATATATTCATTCCTATATTCTTCTTCTTCACTTTTCCTTTGCCATGTAAGCAATTTTCCATGCTTTTCATGTTCTCTTTGTCCCCTCTCTGCTTCACATCTCGTTTAAATTGATATCCACTATCTGTTTTTAATCCAACCCTAATTTCCTGCTGCCTTTTGTGCTTAAGTGTAATCCGTCCTTACAGAAATATGATGGTTCATTGATAAAATCTTCCCAATGTGTTATATATCCTAGATTTTCCCACAGTGTCCACTGTCTGAGCCAGTTATTCAATTCTTTAATCTTTCTAGTATTAAATCCATTTTCCCTTGGAGCTGGTAAAATTTCTGAAAAATACACCTTGTAATGTAATGTCACTGCGTCTTTCCCTATTTCTTTGAATTCTTTTTTATGTTTGCTTGTGTATGTGCAAGAAACATTATGTGACAGCTTAGGAGAGAAGCGGGTTTGGGAGGCGTGGCAGCCAACAGAGGCATTACATGTGGGGGCTTGGCTGTGGTGCACCAATGGAGGCACAGTGTGCTGATGACACTGGCTTCCAGAAGTGCCACCAACTTGTAACGTTTTCACCGCAGCAATCAGGGACTGCCTCATCATTGCAGCATCAGAGATTCGCTGCAGTGAGGGAGTAACCCGTCATTGCTGGTCTGAACATTACTACTCTAATATTGTTTGTGAACATGGCAGCACCTTGCTGCCCTATTCACAAATGATATTAAGCTGGCCCCAGTGCTGAGGGGGTGCCCAATCCCCCTCAACAGCATGTGCCCCTTCCCACAGCAGCCTGTTTTTGCTGATGGGGGCCCCAATCCCCAACAGCTTCCATCCTCTGTGCTATGAGTTGCCAATGGGAGATCCCACTCCCCGTCAGTATTATGTCCCCCCTCGCAGTTTGATGTGCCAACAGGGGAGCCCACTCCCCATTGGCATAAGTCCTCCCAAACAGTGGCGGAAGAATTGCACCAAGGGGGTGACCAATCCCCCTCGGCTTTTGTGCCCCCCCACTTTTGTGCTGACGGGGGTGACCAATCCCCTGTTGGCTACAGCTGGCCCCCCAACAGTCAGTTGGCATGCTGGGAGCCCACCTCAGTGTGCCAAATGTCCAGAAATGCCCCTGTAAAAAAAAAAATCCCACAATGTCTTTTTTTTTGTACCTGTAAAGCAAAAAAACGGTCCCTCATCGAGTCCGGCAGCCCCTCCCCAACCTGCACCCACCCTTTGTGTACCCTGCCTCCCCACACCTCCCTTACCCCATACTTACCTCCAGAGCCCAGCATGATGATCTTCGGTGGACCGGGAACACGTCTGCACTCTTCAAAGCCAACCGCGAACTGAGGAAATGCCATTAAGCTGTATAATGGTATAAATAGTTTTTTTTCAACTTTGATGAATATCTCTGGCATTTCTGGGAATTTTTGCGCCAAATTTTCAAAATGGGGTTTTTGGGACCCCTCCTCATGAATTCTGGCACTGTCATTGTGTTAGCCCCGAAAGGTGATTTCATGGTTACTGTGTGGAATCACCTTTCAGGACCAGTTAATGAAATGACAGTGCCAGTGTTCATGAGGTGGGCTCTCAAAAGGTCTATGTTGCAAATTTGGTGGGAAAAATCAAAAAAACGACTGTTTTACGAGCATGCATTGCGCAGTCACTATGCACGCTCGTAAGTTCACCAATTTGCAATATTTTCACTCCAGATTTTCAACATTGCCATTTTTATGCACCTCCTTATGAACAGTACAGCTGTCATTTTTCACATCCTGGACAAAATGTGGTTTTGCAGTTCCGGCGAAGAATAGCATGGTCGCTGTGGGAAATCAGTGTTCAGGACACATTAAGAAAATCACAGAGGCACTGTTGATGAGCAGAGGTCCTAAAATGCCTATGTTGAAAATTTTGTGATGAAAGTCAATAAAATGAGTGTGTTACGAGTGTGTGTTGCACAGGTTCCATGCATGCTTGTAACTTTGTAAGTTTGTAATATTTTCACTCCAGATTTTCAACATTGGCATTTTTCTGCACCTCCTTATGAACAATGCAGCTGTCATTTTTCACATCCTGGCCAAAATGTGTTTTCGCATTTCCGGCACAGAATAGTGAGGGCGCTGTGGGAAACCAGTGTTCGGGATGCATTACGAAAATCACAGTGACACTGTTCAGGAACAGAGGTCCTAAAATGCCTATGTTGAAAATTTGGTGATGAAACTCCATAAAATGACTGTGTTATGAGCATGCATTGCGCAGTTTCCATGCATGCTCATAACTTTGCACATTTGTAATATGTTCATTCCAGATTTTCAGCATTGTCATTTTCCCGACCCTCCTTATGAACAGTACAGCTGTCATTTTTCACATCCTGGCTGAAATGTGTTTTTCCACTTGTAGCGCACAATAGTACGGTCTCTGTGGGAAATCAGTGTTGGGGTACATTAAGAAAATCACAGTGACACTATTCATTAGCAGAGGCCCCAAAATGCCTATGTTGAAAATTTGGGGATGAAAGTCCATAAAATGACTGTGTTACGAGCATGCGTTGTGCAGTTTCCAATCACGCTCATAACTTCGCACATTTGTATTATGTTCACTCCAGGTTTTCAACATTGCCATTTTTCCGTACCTCCTTATGAACAGTACAGCTGTCATTTTTCACATCCTGGCCAATGTATTTTTGCACTTCTGGCACAGAATAGCATGGTTGCTGTGGGAAATCAGTGTTTGGGACACAGTAAGAAAATCACAGTGACACTGTTCATGAGCAGAGGTCCTACAATGCCTATGTTGAAAATTTGGTGACAAATGTCCATAAAATGGCTGTCATGTGCATGCATTGCACAGTTTCCACGTACCATAGGCTCAGACGTGCAAGCATTTTTAATATTTCCAGTACAGATTTTCAACATTGCCATCTCTTCACACCTCCCTGTGGATGGTACAGCTGTCATTCTTCACATCCTACCCCATCTATGTTTTCATACATGTGGCACAGAATGGCACTGTTGCTGTTGGAAGCCAATGTTTGGGACACATTGACATAATCACACTGCCACTTTTCATGAGAAGAGATCCCACATGCTTTCATGAGGTGGGGTCAGAAAAAGGCCATGTCGAAAATGTGTAGTGTACATAGCAAGAAACGCCCGAGACATTAGGGTTTCTAACCATAATGTCCTACCCTGTACAGACTGACAGGCATCGGGGTGTGCCTTTGGATTGCCGACTGTACTACTCATGACATCCCAGCCCCACCTCCAGTCAGTGACGGGCATCAAGGTGTACCTTGGACTCTTCGGCCCCAGACTTCACCCCATTCTCCTATGCTGCACCCATTTCAGTGTATGTCCTTATGGAATGGGGTGACTGTAAAGCCAAACACCCTAAGGCACATCTCAACACGTGCCGCTGTCTGCAGAATAGGGTGAGGTGACATGGCATGCCCGTCATGGGTGACGACCCAAACACTTACCCCAATGCCTGTCTGTCTCTACAGGATGGAGGTGGGGTTGGTGTGAACTTCAATACTTCACTGCCATTCCTATTCTGCATCTGTCTAAGTCCTGCATTGCCAATGCTAATACCAGCAAGCAAACATTCGGCATTGACAAATGCTTGTTTTATTTCCTTCTGTTCTTGTTTTCTAATGTTGTTTATTCCTAGATGTAGGATCAAAGTTGCAGATCCATCCCTTTCCTTTATTATATCTCCTAACATTCCTTTTACATCTCCTATTTTAGCCCCCGAAAAATAACTTGTAGTTATATTTCTTTTATTACTACTTGAGGTGTATCTATCCATATATTTTAATATAGAATCCCCCAGTACACATACTTTCTTATCGACCTTTCCCTCACATGTTAGTTTACTACTCATTAGATCTATTTTTTCACTATTTTTACTGGCCTTTGAGCCCTCCATTGTTATAATTGAGTTATTTGATTTACTGCTTGTGCTTGCAATGTGTCCATCCATTTTTGCATATTCATCAAGTTGTTTTTCATTGTGCCACATTACTATTTACACTCTCCCCCTCATCCATACATGTATTATGTTTATCCAATCCATACTGTGTTTTCTTTTGTGTTATAATGTCATTATTTATCATTTGTTTTGAACAGTTTGTGCTTGGTGTTAACAATTGACCATGGGGCAATTTGATATTTTCATTCTCCACATGGGACTTATTTAGGCTCCCATTATGATTGTCCTCATTGTTGCTATTATTTTCTGTGTCTAGCATTATCAATGGTTCAAAGCTATTTGTAGTATCCAAGGAAAACCCTATGTCTCATCTTCTATCTTTCTTTTTCTTTTTTGCTTTTCTTTCTACAGTTACCCAATCTTTTTCCTGTTCACCTTCCCTTCTTCTCTTTCTTGTAACATTTCCTCCTACTTCCTCTTTATCCTGTACATTCTGCTGTTCATCTATAACTTCCTGTAGCATAACCTTTTGCTGCCATATTATTAACTGCATTTTGACCTCTACCAATTTCCCCTGTAATTCCTTAATTATATGGCAATGCTCACATGCAAATACTAACATTTCATTCACCACATCTGTGCTAATCATTTTACACAGAATACATCTTAATCCCAGTATATTTCCTTCCAGTTTCACCACATTGGTATCTATTTTCCTAGCTATGTCTTCTCACACGTGTATATTTTTACTCTGCCACTAGTTTGTCGGACCTTACTTACATATAAATACAAGTTTCTCTCAGCTTCTTTTACAGCTCCCACACTCAACACACCTAACACAAGCAGATGCACATGTCTTTGCATGCGTCTCCATATGCAACTCCATGCATGCCACTCACCAGTTTGTGGCACTCATGGAATGCCTGTTATTAGTTTTACTTCATGACCCAGAACTGGATCAAGGGATCACAAGCAGCAGAACCCCTAAAACTACTTTAAAACTACACAGAGCACTTCAATTTCAATATCTAGTGCTTTGAAAAGAGCTGTGGAAGCAAAGTTGTGCATTTTAAGCTCAAGTTCCCTGTTTTATAGTTTGTCACTCATGCTGGGAACTACACTCCCCAGCCTTACTTCCTTTTCATCAACCGCCCAGACAGGCAATCGTAGGTGGTTAGAACTACAGCTGATTAAAAACATAAAAGTTAAAACAGACACAGAAACTGCTCGGTGTCCTGCACTAATCCAAATACTCCAGATAATAATGATAATGGTAACAAAAAAGTATACGTTTTTAGACAGGTACTAAAAAACTGTACACAGATGTGCACAGTGAATATGCTTGTCTACACCTTTGAGCAGTTTTCCTACTTATAATCAACACTTCCATATTTGCCATTTCTAACTCAGCTCTATTTCTGCTGGTGTTGTTTTGAATACCTGGAGAATAGCTCTAAAAAAAATTGGTTGAAGGATTGTTCTGTTAGGGACAATTTTCCTCCACTCCAGATTTCTGCCATATTTCCCTCCACTCCAGATGTCTGCCACATATAATATTGCACTATTCATCTTTATATCAGCAGCTTTTAGAGCAGGGATGAAAGAGTATATGATGTATCTAGCATAAAAGTGCATTAAACCATTTTTATCTGCACTGATTTTGTTCCAAGATACCCCTTATGTTTTGCCCATGAGTTATTATTAGAAAGAAGTAAACCAAAACAACAGTACGTTTTTTTCTGTCCCAAGACTGCTTTCATCTATTTTCCATTTTAATTTGCTTTTCTTTTTTCCATACATAAAAATCTTACTTTTTGTAGTATAAATGTTTAGTTTGTTTTGAACACAATATTTTTCTAACCAGTTGAATTTACAATTCAGTCCAATAGGGGTTGCAGACATGAGAATTAAATCATCTGCATACATTAATACAGGAATTGACATCCCCACCACAATAGGAAAATGTGCTTTTTTGTCCATAAGAAGAAAAGGAAGATCATTGATGAAGAGATTAAATAAGAGTGGAACAAGTAAGCAACTGGGTTTTACCCCCATATTCGAAGAAAATTTGTTTCAATATTTCCTTTCAAATTATACCTGACAACCAACCAATTATCTGTACATAAATTAATATTTCTAAAAAAGTTATGGTTCATGTTCATTGGGGATAATGTTTTCCATAATAAAGGTCTAGATATGCCATTAAAAGTCCCTTGAAGTCAATGAATGCTGGATACAGAGGATTATTTTTTACATAATATTTTTTAACTAAATTTTATCATATGAAATATTGATCAACAGTAAAATATAAAATCCTACTTGGAATAGATTAGGGATAGTTTTCTTTTCTAACCACACATTTAATCAATTTAAAATGAGTCATGTGAAAATCTTTCCCAAACAATCAATATGACTGATTGGTCTATAATTTGTATGCAGTGCATAACTAGCTTTTTTTAAAATATTGGAACTATGATACCTGTATTCCCTTTCCACTCATTTGGAAACACTTCTTTTTCAGCTTATTTTGGGACTATGATATTCCCTTTGCACTCTCTTGGAAGCCCTTCTCTTTCAGCTTATTAAAAAGTATTGCAATAATACTACTCCACCAAGTCAGTTCCAATTTTATAGATGTAGAGGGAATTGCATCATGACCAGGAGCGTTATTACCTTTCTTCACTTCAATTGCTTGGGCAACTTCTAATATAGTGATCTGAAGTAGACCTTTAATTTATTGAAACTTTAATTGTCAGACTGGTTTTAAAAGATTTGGCCATTATATTTAACCCAATGTGATGGTTCAATGTATGCTGAGATATTTGCAGCATGATGTCCTGTTCCCTCGGCCACAAGCAACCCACAATGTTTAGAATCTTGATAACCAATAACTTGAAACATTTCCTTCCATAATTCATTACAAAGTGCATTTTATAGAGGATAATGCCTGAGTAAAAGTGGTTAACCATGATGTAATCACCTCAAGCAGTTGCCAGGACAACCAAGTAAACCTAGAGAGCACAGCTCGAGAGGGTTACAGTTGTCATGGCAACCATGAGAAGTGATTACACCCATGGTTGACCACCGTTACTCAGGCATTGTATTTTATAGTGTATGGAAAAACTAGCCACTGTGGGGAAAAATACAGTTTTTTTCAGTGTTTGTTTGTTCTTATGCTCAGCTACTGTATGAATGCCTCTTGGTTTAAATGTTGAGCAACTGAAGTGCTGAAATTAGCCATTGCAATCTGAACTGCAGCGGGTCTGTAACTGTCTGAATGGAATGTGTGTGTTTTGAATGAATGTCCAAGCAGAACATCACCTTTCCTTTCAAAGACGTTTGACATGTGGTAACATTCTATCCTGTAATTCCATCATTATGATATAATTAAGCAAGGTTTACAGCATACTGATGTCATAACAATGGGATTATCAGGTTATAAACTGATTGAAAACAGGGATTAATAGACACTGTCCATACATTATATTGAGTATAAATAAAATGTTTGTATTGTTTTCTAAATTTTTTTCACAAATTTACTTTCAAGAGGCAAGATTTATAAATCTACAGTCCTTATTAAACCACATTTTCTGTTTACTTGAAGATTAGTGCTATATACAAGTGGCAAAATTATATTATAGGCTTCCTTTACTCCTGCATAGATATCTTGAGCTGAGGAGTTTAATGCAAAATTCTCTATTGTTTCAGCTATTTTTTTACTCATAAAAGTATTCAATAAACTAGTCTTTAACTAAAGATAAACTAGAACTTTTTTATGATTCCTTAATTCTACATCATGTAAAGTATTACAAGATTTTTCTCATGAAGAACATGAATAAACAGTGGTGGCAGCAGGATGCAACACAGTAATGCTGCAGTATTTCACAAAATGCTGCAGTACACTGCAGGGAAGAGTGCAATTCAATAAAGGAATAATGCATGACAGGGTGTGTGTCGTGCTGGGATAACGTCACTCCTGGGGTGATTAGGCACGAGGCCGCAGGCCGAAATCGACTAATCACCCCAGAAGTGACGTTATCCCAGCACGACACACAGCCTGCAGTGCATTATTCCTATTATACAATGGCTCATTGTTATACAGAATAAAAAAAATAATTTTAAAGATGTTTTTGTGTGGAAAAATATTTTTGTTTTTTAAGGGAAGATGAAACAATCAATGGAAGGATCCATAAAACAGCAATGGAAGGATCCATAAAACAAGCAATGGAAGGATCCATAAAATGCTCATCTGCAGGTTCACAGTGAGGCTGAGACTAGACCCGTGATGTTATGCTGGGATAACAACACGGGTCCAGCACAAGACTGACCAATCAGAGTCCAGAATTTTTTCTTGCCATTGTATAATGGCAATTAAGTCCTTGTTTTCACTCGGAATTTTGTGACATGTCATTTCCTACAAGTTATTTATTTAGTTGTTTAACCAGAAGTAGCACACTAAGCTGAAAGCTTTTTTACAGGAGCGACCTGGGAGCACAGGGAAGTTAAATGTTGCTCAGGGTCACACAGTATGCAAGTGGAAGCTGTGGGATTCAAACCTAGGTCTGGTCTGTTGGATGTCACCAGATTTGCAGCTCAGAGCCTTAAATCACTGTGCTATACTGCCTCCCTCCCTATTGTGTTGCATTGTGGCAGGCTGCACTGTAGGTTCAATTGAATCGGGAAGTGGTCACTTTCTGGTATTTCTAATACAGAGATGCATCCAAAATCATGCATTTCTGAACCTTGAACAAGGTGCTCCCACCTATTCAGTTCATCTACACTCTTTTGATGTGTGATACTAATCTTTCTCTCTTGTACATTGAAAGAAAATAAGCAGGAATCCCATATTCATAGTAAAAAAAAATCTTTATTTTAACTTTATCATTTTTAAAATCCAGGTACTTTCCATACAAAAAGAACAAGCACACACAAGGACAGTTCACAATAATGCAAGAGCAAAAAAGCCTTACGTTTCACAATGACTCAGCATGGTTTCATCAGCGGTACAGAAATCATGGCTTGTGTAGGGTATATAAATACTAATGAAAATAAATACATAAAGTGCATGAGAATATTCAACCCAATCTATGGCACCCATCCCCAAAAATGCCACCAAATCATGGTTCAAGTACTGAATTAAACAATTCCACACTCTTATAGTCAAAAGGAAAAAAAAACTTTGTTAAACCCAAAATTCTATAATTAATAAAACTACATAACACTACATTAAACAATTAAAAAACAATCTCTCTTTATGTTCTCCCATGGTGCTTCATGAATTTGACAGTAAAAAGATATATAATAATCAATTACACGGGCACCTTTTACAGAGAAATAAGTTAATTGTGGCAGACAATCCCATTTACTGCACTGGTCAGGACACTCAATCCTGTTCTTTCTAGGAAATGAAGAAACTTTCTGCCACTTTTGTTTATACTGTATCTTTGTCTTTAGAAAGACTTTTGGACAATATCTCCCCTGTAGTATGGGAACAGACCAATGTTACCTATGCATGAATTAAAGTCTCCTATGAGTAAAACGTCTACCTCAAGAAATGTTTTAATAGCCTTTACCAGTTCTGTTTCCAATAAATCCCAGAATTCTGAGTTGTTTAGAGGGATATTACAGTTACATAAAAAGTATGATTCCTAATGCCATTTAATTAGAATAATTATAGGTTTCCATGTCCATCCTGACCTGTTTTTCTATTATTAAGTCCTTGTCCAGTCTAAATAAGACTGCCAGGCCCTTAATGGGTCATCCTCTGGAGACGGAGAGGTCTCAGTTAACTGGAAGGGGGCAGATGTGGTCCCCCTTCATAAGGGGGAAAACAAGGAGGAGACAGGTAACTATAGACTGGTGAGCTTGACATCTGTGGTGGGAAAGCTCATGGAGACACTGCTAAAGTGGAGAATCACTAGATACCTAGAGGCCAATAGCCTACAGTACCGGTGGCAACATGGGTTCACATGGAGAAGGTTGTAACAAATGAAATTGATTGAGTTCTTTGACTGGGTCACCAGGGTTTTGAATCAGAAGGGTCAGTGGATTTTGCACACCTAGTCTTCAAGAATGCATTTGATTCTGTGCCACACAGGAGACTGCTACACAAACTGAGATATCTATGGCTGGGGCCAGTAGTGGTCAGGTGGGTGCAGAACTAGCTGGAGGGCAGAAGACAGAGGGTAATTGTTAATGGGGTACCATCAAAGGAGGGTATGGTAGCCAGTGAGGTGCCCCAGGGGTCGGTGCTGGGGCCACTACTCTTTAATATATTCATGGGGGACATAGTCGAGGGGCTGGAGGGAAGAGTGTGTCTGTTCATGGATGATACAAAGATCTGTAATAGGGTGGATACACCTGATGGAGTTGAAAGTATGCACAGGGATCTGGAGAAATTGGATGGATGGTCCAAGAAATGGCAATTGTCCTTCCATACAAGGAAGTGCAAGATCATGCACTTTGTCAAAAAAAAAACCAGGGTGCCGAATATAGAATGGGGGACATGCCCTAGAGGTTACTGATCATTTCAAGGGACCTGAAAGTGACAAGGCAGTGTGAGAAGGTGGTGGCAAGGGCCAACAGGATGATGGGTTGTATCAGTAGAGGAATAGCTATTAGGAAGAGGGATGTCATAATGCCCTTGTACAGGCAGCTTGTCAGGCCACATCTTGAGTATGGGGTCCAGTTCTGGAGACCATATCTCAAGAAGGATGTGGAGAGAGTGAAGTGTGTCCAGAGGAGGGCAACAAAAAATGGTGCATGGCCTTGGGCAGTTATCATATGAGGAGTGACTAAAGGAGCTGAACATGAACTCCCTAGAATGGAGGAGGGAGAGGGGGAACATGATTGAGACCTTCAAATACATCAAGGGTATAAACAAGGTCCCAATAGACAACATCTTTCAGCTCAAGGGGCAAACGAGGACAAGAGGGCATGATATGCAGATGTTGGGGGAAGGTTCAGAGGGAACATTAGAAGATTCTATTTCATAGAGAGGGTGATGGATAACTGGAACAGACTCCCAGAGGAGGTGGTAGAGGCAGGAACTGTGGGGGACTTCAAGACAGCGTGGGATAGATACAACAGTCTTTTAGATGGGCGGGACATGATAGGAATTAACAAAAGTCCTAGCAGCTTGCTGGGCATACTGGGTAGACTGGGAGGGCCTGTCAGTTCTTTTCTGCCATCAGTTTCTATTTTTCTGTGTTTCCATCCTTGTGTATTGTTTTTTTAATGCTTTGCTTGACACACAGTTAAAGCCTTCTACCCATATACAGTACCATCTGTTGTCTATGTTTCTTAGATATACACCATATTATATTGTTTTGTAAATGCCCTCACATGTCTATAAGATCTTGAGAACTCCTGCAATATTCTATGTGAAAAACAAAAGCAAACAATCCAGCACTCACCAACCTCTTTCGAAAAACAAAGGCTCTAAAATGCAGTGTCAAAATGCCAGGTTTATTCTGGTGCCAGGTTAAAACCATGCTCTAATGCATTTCGTAAAACTTCCTTTATAAAAAAAGTTCTTTAAAAAATTACCCTGGTGGTCTAGTAGCCCCCCATCCCTCACCGATCTGCCCCTGTATGAACAGTATAGATTTTCCAGCGAGGTGGTAGGGCACTACTTACTGGGGTGGGGGGTAGGGGTCCACTGCATACAAAAAATCTATACTGTTCATACAGGGGCAGACTGGGGATGGGTTGAGGCTGCTAGACCACCAGGGTAATTTTTAGAAGTATGGCATGGAGGGATTGGGGACAGGGTGGGGTACCACTAGGCCACCGTGGTCATTCTTCTCATAAGGGGCTGATGACTGGAAAATGAGGGTGGGGGAAGGGACCACTACACTGCCAGGGACATTATTTTATAATATGGAGATGGCGATTAGACATTGGGGAAGGGAGGGACCAGTACACTGCCAGGTAAATTATTTTATAATCGGGGATGGTGATCGGACATTGAGGAGGGGGGAGGGACCACTGGACTACCAGAGAAATTATTTTTTTATGACAGAATGGTTATTGGACATTGGGGGGGACCACTGGACTACCATGGAAATTATTTTTGTACAATGGGACAGTGATTGGACATCGAGAGAGGGGAGAGGAACCACTATACTGCCAGGGAAATTATTTTACAATATGGGGATGGGAAATTATTTTACAATATGGGGATGGTTATTGGACATTGGGGAATGGGGACCACTGGGCTAACAGGGAAATTATTTTTATACAATGGGACTGCAATCAGACATTGGGGGAGGGACCACTAGACTACAAGGGTGAATTCTTTATTCTACCCGGGACTGCAGTTGATGAATGGGGGGCCCTGACCACCAGGGACATTTAAATCTTTTTACCAGCTGGTGATCAGTGATTGGGGGGGTTGGGGCAGGAGACTACATGCACATAGGATTACCTCTGGGGCAGGGAGTGGAGGGTGAACAGAACCCTTTGTTGCAGCCCATGTAAATGGGCCCATAATGGTCATGTAAATGTCCAGCAAGCACCTTGCATGACCAATGGGCTCATTTGCATTGCTGCTTTTGTGAATACCAAATAGCCCACAAGCACTATTCATAGTGGGGCTATTTACAGAGATGCAGGTAGGGGCAGCACTAGTGGGCTTACAGGTGGCGGTAATTGGGTTACTGCTGTCTCAACCTAGCCCTATTCACAGTCAGATGGCACCATATGCTATCACTCTGTGAATAGCAGGTTTTACTACCTGGGCAATCACAATGAGCAATGCAAACTTTTGCACTGCACTTTGCAATTTTTTGTGAATCCAGCCCCTGATCTCCTCCACTAACTCATTCAGACTGTACATACAGAAGTAGCATGTGACCTGCAAAATCTGTTTCCATGTTACCTACTGGCACTTGTTTACCAAAAGTCTCAATCAAAGCAAAATTCATTCAATGCACCACAAAGGCAAAGTTGTAAAGTGAAGTTCACAAAGGCAAATTGTCAAGTAAATGGAAATAAAATTTGGCAAATTCGCATTAACTTTGTGGGTAAATTAAAACCTTGTAATGTCTCTTGTCTGAAGACATAATTAAGATCAACAATGGGTCAGCCCTCACCTAATTCTGTATGCTACTTTTTGTCTTCGTTCTGTCTTCATTACTAGTATTAAAATGCAATTTTTTGTCATTTTTGCATGGCATTCACTAGTATTAAAGCAGTTCACCCATGAGCTGAAATATTTAAATGAGCAAAATATGAGAAGACTAACTTAGTAATATGGTAGTATTCATTTAGTATTCAGCTAGTCTTCATATAATGAATATGCACATTAAAGTAGTGCTTTCTGAAAATCAAATGATTACGTCTGAATTTTACAAAAAAATAGCAATGCAGACCAATGGATGCTAGTTAAATACTTTCAATAGTACTAAATTTGTATTTAATTTAGTTTTCATATAGGGTCCTATGTACTATGATACTTGTTTAATATATGTGGCATGTTGGCAGAACTATATTGCAAAGCTATACTTAATCCATTACCTGTGGGTAGCACTGCATACCAGACAGTGGTGGGTTTCTGAAGTTGAGGATTGACTATGTACCACACAGAGTGGTGTATATAGAGGACTGTGTATGAGCACTCATACACAACAAGGATATTCTTGTATCGAGAGGTTACCTTGTTAACAGATGACCTCAAAAGCACAGCTCGAGAGGTGCTCTGTTACCAAGGGAACCTCAAGATACAAGAATATCCCTGTTTGTGTATGACTGCTATCCGTATCCTTGATAGTGTATGGGCAGTCACAGCATAGAAAATCACACAAAACCAGCTAGTGAAGACAACGGAGAATAGAAATGTTAACATTTTCTTTTTTTTTTTTTTAACTGACAGTGTGCTGCAGATGTTTCTGCAAGTTCAAGTTAAATAAAAACAACTTCCAGCTTACCTGGATAGAGGAAAACAACTATGTGGCAGCATTCCAAGTTGTTTTACTGTAGTAGTGATATCACTACTGCAGCAGAACAACATAATGATGTCACTACTGCAGCAGAACAAGCATATTCCAGGCATGGAATTCCATGCATAATAGAATTCCACCATACACTATAGTGCCAATTGAGTGGGGGTGTAGGCTATGCCTGCATGTACGCTGCCATAGTTGCTATGCAACTGCTCCAATCTGCAGATGGTGGCTGAACAGTGCGTGACACCACCCCTATACTGTGACCCCGAACCCTTCTGATGTGCAACAAGGGATGGGGCTTCTGCATGGCACCTTATTTTATTTAGTGTTGTTTATCTTATTTATTGAATTTTGGTTACTGGGTAGGCTCACTGAGACAAGACAGTCCCTTTTTCATGGGCAGCCCAGGAAGTGCAGTACACTGAGAGTGCATTCATTGGTACAAATATGACAAGGAATAGTAACACATCAAAAGGGTATAACATTTACATACAGCAATGCACGTAAAAAGAAAATAAATTAGCAATGTAATGCTCAGTCATCAGAAACTTACATGCAGACATAATTTTTTTTTTGAGGAGATAAGGAGATATAGTGAGTGGAAGGGTATAATAGGAGAAAGGAAGAATATGACAGGGGAATCACACTAGGAGTAATCAGGAGTCACATAGCACTTTGGCCCCTTAAGGTACCACAGTACACTGGCACCCAAAATGCCCTGCTTCACAAAAAGCTGACATTTACAGGTACTCCACCGGCAGGACAGGCCTCTTACTGGAGTGTCAGTCAGTGCCCTCCACAGTGCCCACATCTCAACCTATGTCTCCACCATGCTTGTATGCTCACATGGGGAGAAGTCATGCCTGGGTGGACAGGGATTGTCAAAAGCATGTGGTGCATGCTTGGTTGGGGGGGTGGGCTGATGCATACCAGATAATTGCCTTTAGGGCACACTATTCATGACCCATAGCATAGGAATCAAGCATGATTAATCAATTTAGTGCATGAACACTAATTCAATCTAAATTCAACACAATGGCACCCATATTTAGAGCTGGATGTGTACAAACAGTGGTGCTGTATGGCAAATAGTGCACAGCTGGTCCTGTGTAGTATTCAGACAGTTAGCATGCCTGGCAGAGCATGTGAACTGCCTGAATATGATGATGTGCCAACACAACACATAGTGACCATGTGCAGTGCTGACCCAGCCCACGGCTGAAAACTTCCAACAGTGGAGCCCACTGGAGGCAGCACTGCCCAAATGAGATAACACCATGGCTCTTGTGGACCATGTTCATCCCTGTCATGCTAATAAGTCCATTAAGCATGCAAGGTGACAAAGGACCATGAGCATGACCTATATGGGATCATTAACATGAAATGCAGCACCATAGCACCCATAATGGGATTGGGTGACATGTATTCCCTGGTGTCAAATGGTTTCCCCATGACCATTCATGCTGGGCTTTTGAAACATGAATACCTTGGTGTCTCGTAGTCCCTCCCCAATCACCTGTTCTGGGCTTGTGCAACATTTGTTTGCTGATATCTAGTGGTCCCCACAACCACTGATTTCTCATTCATTGTTGAGAAGGGCAACCTTACTGGTAGTCTAGTGGGCCCCCATCCCCTGAATGCTTGCCAAATCCCCACATTACTCACCCACTCAGGCCCCATAGCCCAACATTCTCCTCAAATACAAACAAACTATCCAGCACTTAGAGGTGCTATAAATCCCAAAGTTAGTGAAAATAAATGAAAACTAAACTTGAATTGTTTGAAAAACAGCTTTATTGCTGAATAAACATACAGATACTGGGGTCTGCCCAACAGCTTCAGCGCTTCACTCAAATGAGCTTCTTCAGGAATGGGACATTGGGGGTTGGGGATCAAATATTGACAAAACAAAATTGTGAAGCCTTATTTACCTGTAGAACAAAAATGACATTCAATGTGGCAAACACTACCATCTAGTGGTACCAAGAAATGTGGCAGGTGTAAATTTTGTCAATATTTATGTGTTACTGATCAGCAGGGCCACTGGGAAATTATGGAAAAGGTTACCCAAAATTGCGGAGCATTTCGCAAAATTTGTGGGAAATTGAGGGGGTTCAATTATAGACCCTGAGTGCTTCACAATAAATCTTTTAATGTTTTCTGCAGCATATATTAGTCAGTATAAATTGCTAAATGAATATGCTGACACTTGAATATGTTTCAAACATAAAGAAAAGTTTGTGTTCCTAAAAAGAATACTAAACTTATAAGCTATCATAAGCATTGCCTATCTTCCAAAATTTAAAAGCATCTGCCTCATACAGTGCTAAATAGATTCTATAAAGTGAGCCACAGCAAATCAATATTAAATAAAGCCAGAAAAAATATGTTTTTCTTGTTTCTGGCTGTAGAATAATGTAGCCTAATCAATAGCTGTTTAAAGTGCTGTGCCAGCTATTCACCCACTTTGGTACAAGAACAAAAAATAAGCAGACAGAGTGGTGAATAACTGAGTTATAGTAAAATGTTGTTAAAGTGTTTAATGGTCATAATTTGTACCATAGGAACCATACACTATTTTTGAGATCTTATATTTAAACTTTAAATCTGGGGGGTTATTGGGGCTGACAGTATAATCTAGAGGTTAGAGTAAAAAACTGTGAATGAGTTGACGACATCTAGCAGACCTGGGTTTGATTCCCACAACCTCCACTTGCATACTGTGTGATTCTGAGCAAGTCGCTTAATCTCCTCAGCACTCCTGGGTTGTACCTGAAAACAGGCACTTGTGCCTAGTGGGCCTTACGCAGTTACCAAAAAATGTAAAAAAATACCTATGTATTTTTACTGCATCATACAGTAGTCAGGGCACCCTGTAAATTACCTTTTTTTACTCTGGCTGCAGTGATTTTGTTTAAAGGTAAATGTTCAGATACATTTTTTGTTTTATAAGCTTGTTTTTAGACTTTAGTCAGGTTTTTTATTGTAGTCTTTGCATGTGAGCATTTAGATGGTAGATTGCTAAGAGTAAGATCACTGTTAACAACTAGCTTATTCAAGTTTAAAATCTGCTCATCCAAAAATCCTCAGCTGTTTGAATCAGAACTAGTCTGAATGAAGGTATGCTCACAACGAAAAACTTGCCCTCAACTTACAAAAAGGAGTCATAGTTAGCAAACCATTTAAGTGAATGGGATAATTTGTACCTTTTCTCCCATCTTTTGTTTCAGCCTGTGTGGCAACAAAATATTTTCTGATAGACTGCTTCAGCACAAAACAAATGTTAAGTGTTTAAGTGTATTTATGCTTGGCCAGTGGATTTTGAAACCAAACAAGACAAGGATTCAAAAGAAATCAGTGTCACATAAAACCCTTGTCCTACCTTGCACTGCATTGTTTTGGCCAGACTCAAGTCTGCATGCAAAATTTTCAATATATTTGAGAGTATTTTATTTAAAATGTTAATACTTTTGACACAATTCATTATAAAAACTCAAAACCTGCAAGAAATTGCAGAACATGTCAGTTTTTGCGGAGAATCGTGAAAATTACGGATCCTGCAAAAAAATTGTGGGCGCAATTTTCCAGTGGCCCTGCTGATCAGTTTCAAAATCCTGTGACCAACCAGATTTTTAAGATTCATGATCTTATTTTGCGTAATACCACAGGGGTGGTTTATAAGTTACAGTGCTCCTGTGGGTATTTTTATATTGGAAGAACTATCAGATAATTCAAAGTAAGGATCAGTGAACATGTGAGGGCTTTGGCTAAAATGGACATGAAATATGCAATTGTACAGCATGTTCAACGTTGTAGAGATCCTGGAATAACACATAATATCAAGTTTGTGGGGTTAGAAAAAATTACTGTGGGTTCCAGACGAGGAAATTTAAAACAGCTGATAGGTCAGCGAGAAAGCTTTTTGATCTTTGTTTTGAGATCTAAGGAAGGTATGGGCCTCAATGACAATATAGATTTAGCTACTTTTCTATAAAATGATGGTGTCAAGAGGAATTTATAATACATCTACCTTCCCCAGTATATTTTGAAGTCATTTAGATGGCAAACATTTGCATAGTATTCAGAGTGTGAAGTTTATAATCTTTGTTCCTTCTTATTTCAGTGTTCACTATAAAAGTGATTAATTGCAGGGTAAAATTAATGTGTTTTACTCAAATAGAGTTGTTATAGCAACTGGAATTAACTCATTAATGTATGATTTAAAAACATGTTGTTTCCACATGAAATTCATGCTCATATAATTGACATCTGTAATTGTATAATTGATTTGGTATCAATGTTTATTGTTTTCACATTTTGCACGTGTTTTTTAAACTTATATAAGTGTTTGTTACATTATCTAATTATATCTGATGAAGCCAGGCATTTTGCCTGGCAAAATGTAAGATGTTTTTTACCACTTACCATTGTGGTTTTCAGCCTAGTATGCTACACACTTTTATATTCAAATAAAATAATATTTATTATATTATTCTGCTCTAGCTGGGTGCTTTTTTTCTTTGTTTGTGGATCATATTCATATACAATTTTTAAGCACATAAAAAGGCATTTGTCCAGCATCTTTAACTCCCAAAATGAAAGTTTTTATAAATCAAAATTAAGTTACCTTTGGTGCCACTCAGCAAATTTGAAGATTACTAGCAGCATGCAGCAAGTGTAAGAGAGCTGGCAAAATGTTGGGGTGCATCATAATGGGATGGGGAGCCACCAGCAGGGAAGTCATTCTGGTAAGGCCTTAACCTGGAGTATTCTGTGCAGATCTGGGATCCTTAATGCAAAAATAACACAGAGGCAGTTAATCAAGATTATACCACGTACCTCGGACACCGACCAATCAGATAGGCAGGCTGGCACCTTACCTGCCTTGATTATCTACCGATAATCAGTGCAAAAGGTGCCAGCCAGCCTCATGTTAAAAAAAAAGCAATCCGATGGCAAAAATCACGGAACTCCATCCGCCATCTTGTTTCCCCGCTAAGCGGAGACTGTAAAACAGAAGCTCTGTACATCAGGGGAAAGTAAACAAAAACACTGACTGCTCTACAACTGAGTCACTTATTTAAGCATTATAGCAAGTACTGTTTTTTAAATAATAAAAAAAACAGTACTTGAGCTATGTCATAATAAACCACTTGGGGATCTGGGTTATCGGGAGTTTACCATGGCTGGTGCAGATTTACCCACTCAGCTGCACCTCGTGGACTAACCACTCCACCCGTGGTAAATCCCCCGATAACCCACACCCCCTCATGGCTTATTGCTTAAGTAATCCTGGGATCAGGGTTGGGCATGGGTTATTCTAGGGCTGGCCAGGGAGGAAAGATTACATGTCCTTTGACAGCTCTCCTCCCTTTAGGAGGGGGGGTTCATATGTTCTGCTGGCCTGATGCCACCTACAGTAATCTGGAAGGCAGCACAGTGGGACAAGAGGGGAAGGGGTCCCCATGCCTAGATGCTGGTGGCATCGCCACAGGGGTGGGATATGCACATCATGTTATTGCGCATTCATGGGTCCCAGTGGAAAAAGTGTAAGAAAAATCTTCCACCGACAGCTGTGTGATGGCTTAGCATTTTGCTAACCCCACATCAATGTCTGGGTCCTTCTGAACAATTCCTATGGCAGAGGATACATTGGAATGGGTAAGACCCAAGAGAATCACTTATGAGGCTAGGGAAACTGGTCCATATAGGGGTCGGCTGGGTGTGCATGAGGAGGATAAATTCAGGATTGGAAAAAAAATTGCCCTTTGTTTCCAGTAACACTCACACTCCCCAGGGCACCCAACACTGGTCCACAAAGACAGTCAGCACAAACTCTTCACTCTCCTCCTCATCTTGCTGCCATCTGGCTCATGCAACCAAAACATTTTTTTGCAAGTTTATGATATAGTAGTTGTGAGGTGTCTCTAAACATCACAGGAGTGCAGTTTCAGCAAACCCCTTCTGTGATTTTCAGGGATGTTTTGCAACTACTAAATTAATATAAGTGCTTATATCTTGATACCGTAGTTGCATGAGTCAAACTGCCACCAGCTATGAAGGTTATGAAGTGTTTGTGCTAGCCACCACTGCTGGATCAGGGTGTCACAAGACACTAGGGATAACTTTTATGAGGACAGGCAAGGGCGTAGGCAGCAATACACCGAGCATGCCACGGCGTGCTTGCCAAAAATAGCAGGGGTAACAAACAGCCAACATGTGTGCGGTCTGAGTCCTCTTTTGTTTGTCTTTTTTTTTTTTTTGGCAGGCTTTCTGCCCACAACTTAATCCCTTTGGAAGGCGGGGGGGGGAGAAGGGAGAGGCAGCAGTGGACCTGATTGAGAAATTCAGGTACAAGTTGTACCTGAATTTCTCAATCAGGTCCGCATGGTGCTGCACTTCAGTGACTGGTTAATGTGTCAGGTAAGAGGCATGGCTACAATGGAGCGCTATGTTTAAATGCCCCATTACTGCAGTGCATTGTGTTTTTTTCAGTTCGAGAAAACATCTTGCTCTGCAAAGTTGATAAGGCAACTGAAAGTGGAAGAAGTGTGGAACCAGTCTTTGGAGAGCAGCACTAGCAGAAGGAGGATAATGGAGGGAAAGTGATCTGAGCGAAGAACTCAAAGATTTGTGGGAACGAATCGCTGCCAAGACTCTCGGAGATCAATGCCATCCACTTCCCACTCCACGTCGTTTGCTTTGTGATTTCTGCTGAACTGCTTGTCTTGAAGAATCAGACTGCCGATGCCCCTGAGTAGTACCCAGACCACTTGTCCTACACCTACTGAGTTGAGCCTCCGGTCACTGGATGCCAGAGGTAGCAAGCTGCCTGAACCTGTGACTAGTCTGTGAGCTCCTGAGGCTAACTGTGTGCTCTGCACTGAGTCACAACTCCCAAGTCTCTAACTCTCCAACTGAGCCTGTCTGCAGAGAAGAAATTTAAGGGGCCGTGTCGGACTGTGGACACTGCAGAGTGGCGTTGTGTTTGACTGATTGTGTGTGTTTTTTTTTTTTTTAAACACTGACTGTATGGCTGTGTTGGTGGTGGCAAGTCAGAATGGAGCACTGCTTCTCTGTTTGGGCAGTGGTGGACTAAACTTCACTACTACTTCTGTGTGTGTCGTCTATCCTCCTATCATCCTGTTGCCTGCGCCCTGCCATCTATCTAGGGAGTAGATGCTGGGGTGATTGTATTTGAGAGACAATCGGGGCTCAAGATAGCACTCAAGTAAAGTGACTTTACTACTAGTTCCTGTTACTCTCTGGGCATTTTCAAATTTGTTTGTACAGTTTTAGTTTTTGTTGGGTGGTGGTTTATTTGCTTTCTGTGCTCTACATTTATTTGTTGTTCCTGATGAATCCACAGATTAGTCTGTCTTTTCTACACTTTCAATAAATAAAATTACATGAAAAATATATTTTGAGAACTCAAAGTGTTGCAAATCAACAATACTGACAATGTCCACATTTAAAAATGGTTTGCAGCATTCTCATATAATGGAGGGAGTATATGTACTGATGAACAATCTTTCTTAAAAGCATGTTTCTTTAAAAATGAGTAAAATTTACTCATCATTCCTCATTGACTCTAGTCAGCCAGAAGACAAGATAGCAGGACAGTTGAGATAGCTGGCTCAGTTATCTGGGGAAGGATAACTTGTGGCTCTAGGACTGTCCCCTCATAGGACAGGATAGTTTGGTGCTGCTTGTCTGATATGCATAATCATACAGATTGACTTAGTCTTTTAATATTTGCAACTAGAGACCTAACCAAAACTGTTAAAGGTTGAAGGTGTGACTGGCAACTACTAGTTCATAACAGGCACTTTTATTCCCTGTACGAAAAGTAGATCATAACTTGACAAATAGTAAGCTTGTGCAGCATTAGAATGACTAGGGTAAAAAGTGTAATCTAAATGAGAACTTGGATATTTCCATTGTATGGGGAAAAAAGGGTTGTCAGTATCTGTTTTCTAATACAGATTTTAAATAAGTTTCACATAAGCCCTTTTTTATAATCATTTGTCAGAAGACTCCCTCCGTAGTGTGTAATTGTAAGCAGCCATTCTAAATAAACCTTTTGGTCTCTGGTCCCATTTCATCATGCAATGAATGACTTGTATTAAGACCTGTGGTAGTTGTAAACTTGAGGCCTGCTTTCCAGTATGTGTTATGTGGAAAACGTATGGAGGAAGGTTTTATAGTTATAATGGTCTTTTGGCAAGTAAATTAAAGGGGAAATACTTTTGTCCATGAACAACTCTTTAAGAGGGGTCAAAACAAAGTTTTTCAGCCAGCAGGGCTAGTGACTAGGGACATCCACTGTCCCCTAGAAACTTTCACTGGCCCAGCTGGTATACATACTGAATTATTGCCTTCTCCAGCACAAGACAGCAGGGCTAGGTAAATGAAAATCTTACTAGCCTGATACAAAAATCTATCAGGATTTGGTTAGCTGGTCAGTGGCAATTTCGACCCCTGTTTAAGGTATTCAGTTTTATCTTTAGCTAGCAGTAGTCGAGCACTATTGGTTATTAAGTCTGCTTTATATTGATACTGTATTGCCACCATGTTTACAACCATGGCTGCAATGCCACTGATCTGTGCTTAAACCCAGTGTGGTTAGCCACAACTTGATTGTTAATGATAAAAAAAGATAAAAGCTCTTAAAAGGTGCCTATGTAGACTCAATAGGGGGTCAGGCTTACTTCTGTGCTACTGACAGCAATGGGTAAGCCTAGTAGGCCATTTAAAAGAGCTTTTCATGGCTTTCAAACTATGAAACTTGCCTATTAAGAAACATGATAGTAACAGAATGTGACAGCAGATAAGATCCACCTAACTACTAACTGGACTACCTGGCCACCTAGCTACTAGCTGAACTACCTGGCCAGCTGTTTAGTTTGATTTGGTTTTGGGTCACCTATTCTCAAACTGCAAATTTTGAGCTAGGGCTATTGAGATGGAAGGAAGTTTGTGTGGTACTACATGCTGCTTGCTAGGCATTACAGATCACACTCACTAGTCAGACTACTTTACCAGTGCTTCCCAGGCCCATTTTTGCAGACAGTGCTGAATGACCAATTGGGCCACATTGTCTATAAATAAGTCTACTTTTGCTGGCTACTGGAGAAAACAGTTTAGTCAAGTACAAATGCAATCTGTAGTTTAGCTGTCTAGTGGGAAGAGTCTGACACTACAAATGCAGACTGTCTAGTGGAAGACTCTTGCACCACAAGCAGAGGGAGAAATAGTAATATTAGAAACCTGCAGTCAGCAAACCTGCGTACCTCTGTCCCATATTTTCAAGGTCATCCCTGATTTTGCCACGTGTTTTTCTGTTACTCTACAATTCCATGACTGAAAAAATTGGAACTGTAAATAAGGGAAGAGGGGTAGGGGGTGAGGGTATTCCTGACTTGAATCTACTGTTTCATGGATTTCAAAGTTGCTGCTATGCCATGGGCTGCCTTAGCATCAAGCCACATTGCTGATTACCCCTTGCTGTGGTCAGGTTAGGAAACTTACGCACAGTGCTCTGTGTAGTTGAGGCTTCAGGTAACCACTTGGACCACCAATAGAAAATCTAACTAGTCAAAACCAGACCGCCAAATCTGTGATAGAAAATGATCTGAAAAAGGATAGTGGCACACCTGGATTCTGGTGGTACAAAAAAGTGCAAGATAATGCATCTAGGAAGGGCGAAACCTTGGAGAGCCATAGAAGGGAGGTACTGACTGTCACCAAAGAGGAAAGGGACCCAGGAGTTACTGCATCTGACCTTAAGGTATTAAATCAGTGCACAAAGGCTGCATGGAGGGCCAGTGGCATGCTGGGGTGCATAGGCAGATGTATTACTTGCAGGAGACAGGAGGCGGTGATGCCATTGTATAAAACACTGGTAAGGCCTCACCTGGAGTACTGCACACAGTACTGGAGATCACACGTGCATAAGGACTTACACAAGGTGGAAGCTATCCAGAGATGGGCAACCAAGATTGTGCATGGCTTGCATCACAAAACACATAGGAAGAGACCAAGACCTCAATATATAGTCACTGGAGGAGAGAAAGGGGGGAAATGATAGAAACTTTAGTACCTCAAGGGCATAAACAAGGTGTTGGTGATGGGGGATCTCTTATGTAGAAAAGATACCAGAATGAGGGGACACAATATGAAACTGGAGGGGGGTAGATACCAGAACAAGGGGACACAATAGAGGTAATGTGAGGAAGTTTTTCTACAGAGAGGGTGGTGGATGGTTGGAACAGTTTGCCATGGGGTGATGGAGCAAACACAGTGGAGGGGTCTAAACATGCCTGTGACAGGCATGAGAGAGCTTTGGATGGGGAGAGAGAGTGATGAAAAGCCATTGATCACATAGGATCAGTGGACACATGGATTTATAGGGCATACGGGCAGACTGGATGGCTAATGGTGTTTGAGTGGAACTCTGTGGGACTGGCAACCTGGATGTGGTACAGAGGCTTGCCACAATGCAATACTGCAACTAAAAGCCTGCCTGTCTGACAACTGTTGGTGTTATGGCTAGTGGTGTGTAAATGGACCTCTGTGGGACTGGCTACCTTGATGTGGTACAGACGCTTGTCACAATGCAACATTGTTACTAAAAAGCCAACCTGTTAATCTGATACAGGTGATTTGAAGGTATTCCTACTCTATGGGAGTATGTGTGTTGCATCTTTACATATTTAGAGTATACACCGCAAACAAAATGATGTTTGTGTCAGGTGAGGATGCACAGATGGCGCATGAACAGTGGAGGGAGAGGCAGCATGGCAGAGACAATGGGGGGTAGAAGTGAGTCCACTTGGTGTATAGATCTGAAATTCCTGGCTACATCCCTGGGGACAGGAAGAGGAGGATGGTGTCACTGGACATCAGGGGGAATTTTAAGGGAAGAAGGAATTGAGGGGGTGCACTGGGCACCAGGGAGAATTTTATAGAAACAATGAAAAGCAGTGGTTCCACTAGACACATCATATATTTCTACTACTCTATATACATATATTTAAAAATGGCTGATCGAGACAGTTTAGCTTGTACAGGTCAGACAGGAAGAAGAGCCAGTCTGAGATATGCAGACACTCTCAAAACTGGAAAAGGCTTGCCAGGGCCCTGTTGTGGCCACTCTCAAAACTGGAAATGGGCTTGCCAGGGCCCTGTTGTGAGGTGTGTTGCTTGTGGGGTGTCTAGTCAGTAGATGTGAAACCCAAAGGTGAGTTCAGAAAAGCAGTAGAGCACATGGGTAATGACCAGCAAGGTCAGACAAGAGATTGCAGGAGTACTGATTGAGACACTGCAGCTGATGATAAGCAAAATATGAAAATAAATGTATTTGCAGTAAGACACTGAGTCAGACTAGTGCCAACAACAATAGTGCAGTCATAAACCGCGTGGCAATTTAAGCACAGATTTTCTTTTTTGTGGGGGGCTGTGCCACCCACATCCACCGAAATGAAGGATTCTCACTCTGGGGGGAGCAGATCATGGGTAAGTTAAAATTCATGGGGCTGTGGAATGCTGGTTCCATGGCCCCATGTAGAAAAAACTAAGTCCGCAGTGCAGAAAAAGGTTGGAGACCAGGATTAGAACCCTGGTTTCCTATGCTGCTGGCTGAGCTGCTCAATGCCCCAGCTCTCCACACCATGGGAGCAGCTCAGCCAGCCTCCTGGATCCTGGTGCTCTTGAGAATCTTAAGCACCATGGACAGCAACCAGGGCAGCGCTTACTGAAAGTGCTGTAAATCCCCTCTCACTGTCCATGTTAGCGCTACAGGGACTAGCACTCTCTTGACTGGCACTATTCTTGCTGAGCAAATCTAACCAGGTACCATGCAGTGTATAGGATTTTATCATTTGACACACAGCCCTCAGTAGCCTAGGACCTTCCCAAGCCCAGTTGAAAGCCAAACGTCCCCATAACAGGCAATCATGAACATAACACTGCATCAAATCATTCATGGCCCTCTGACCTATGAAAAATGAATAAAACAGTGGAGTATGAACCGAACTTGAGCCATATAAACTGCATCTCCAAATGGTTGTATAAATGGACTAATATCAGCCAAGGTATAGTATAAGCTGCAATTTACTAAAGAATAAAAGAAATAGCCAGCCTGAGCTTCCACTGTACTGCAACACTAGGGTGTGTGAATACCTTATTTTGAATATTTAGGCCAAATATTATATTTGGGCTCTGAAATATTCAGGTATTCATTATTCATACTCAGGTATTCAGGAGATTAAAAAAAAGAACAGCCCCCAGCACTCCTCTCCAACCCATATTGTTAAGTTCAAGCCCCCGTCCCCCACCCTCTGTTGGAAACCCAATTCCTCGTCCTCCTTGCTCAGCACCGACAATTTTATATTTAAGTAGTTACAACTCCCATAATGTGTGACTGGCACAACCTGTATGCCTCAACAGCTGGCCGTTATCTAAGTGCTCATTGGTACTAAAAGAAAATATAGCCCCCCCTCACCCAATATAGCACCCTCTGACCACCTTGCTCCCACCATCAGCACTCTGTTCCTGAACAAAATGGCTGACTATCCATTGCTGAATTAGACGTGGGTGAAGTGTATAAAACTCACTTTGTTCCTGAACAAATTGGCTGACTATCCATTGCTGGATTAGAGATGGGTGAAGTGTATAAAACTCACTTTGTGAATGAATTTGTGAAGTTGGCAAAATTTGTGAAGTACCTTCTTCATGAAGTTTTTACAAGGCAAAGTTCCTCTTTTATCTAGTCAAATTGACTTTAATTTGCCTAACTTCACCTAACTTCACCTTAACTTCACCTTAATGTTGCCACTTTTCTAGATGAAGTTAAGCGAAGTTGCGAACTGTGAGCTACGCAAAGTAATTCGTAAAGGTGAATTTCGCAACTTCGCTTAAACTTCACTGGCGAAGTAGCATTTCACAACATCTCTACTCTGGATGACAAGAAGATGACTGGCATAAACTTGTCCTCCTTCATGGCCGGTTGTCTTCTGTAGAATGAAAGTGCTCCCACGCTTGCTGTCTCTGTAGTAAAAAAATAAGCTGATCACATGATATGTTGGTTTCACTACATGTCCAGAAATGCTTTCATTCTCTAGAAGGCAGCTGGCCATGGAGGAGAATGAGTTTGTTCCACTTGCCTTCCACTTAATTCAAGAACTGGGTGCTGCATAGGATGAGTGCGATCATAGAGTGCTGCAAGGATGTAGGGATGGGGACATTACTTTTAGCACAAACAAGCTCTTAGTTGTTAGCTGGCTGTGGAGGTGGGTGGGTTGTACCAGTATCTTGAGGGAGCTGGAACCACTTAAATATACAATTGTGGGTGCTGGGTGCTGGGGGGAGGAGGGTGGTAATGGATTTCTAACAGTGGGTAGGGAATTGAGGAAATGAAGTTAATGATTTGGGCTGGGGATGAAGTTGGGGGACTGTTTCTTTTTCTTTTTTATTCTTTTTTTTACATAGGATTTCTTGAATGGGGATAGTATGAATAGTGCCTCTATTTGTTATTCATATCCACATAATGAATAGTGCATTATTCATGATACATGGGAAATAACTATTCATTACTTGTACAGCCCTACAATACACTTGTTGCTTCTTCAGGGTGGCAGCTTATGCAAATATAATTTTATACATTTATCTTAAATAAAGCACGAATAGTTTAATGTTAAAAATAACCAAAGCCCACCAAACCAATTTAGACACGTAGCTGTGAATAGGTGAAAGAACACTCCCTACCTGGGAAGAACATTTTTAATGTGCATTTCATGCCCTGCATACTCCAGTCCAGCTCACGAAAGGCTTCCCCAGCACCTATCCTGGCCCCTACTCATGTCCTATGGCCCCCATGAAGCTGTAGTTTAGCCCTCCTAAGTAGGGTTTGGGATGGGGGATATGAACTGATCAAGCAATGTGTCAGGCTTCAAGGTCAGAAGTGGTGGGGCTAACCCATATACACCATGGAGTCTTCTCTGGGAACCGAGACTGGGCCATGTTTTCTTCAGTTTCTCCCCTTTCATTGCTGGTATCAGCACATTCAGGGTACCAATATGTGTGTGTGCATGGGTACCTGACCAGTGTCTGCCACTCCCATTCTACCCACTCCCTGCACTGCCCCCTGTGGTCACCTAGGTGGAAGTATAGCAGTGTGGACAGAGGCCCTCTTTACCCGAGGAGAGTCTCCTGCTCAGTCCTCCTTCCCCAGGCCAGCCACCAACTATGCAGACTGATTCCTAAACCCAGCTTACCAGCATCACAAATGGTAGCCAACTGGTTGGCTACCTGCGAGATTCTTTTATTAGATCTATTGATTGTAATTTCTTTAGGTTTTTGAAATCACAAAGACAGCTGTAAGCTAACATTAACATAAAAAATATATTAAAATAGAATCCTGATTATCTGAACTGACTGGGAGAGATCAGATCAGTCCGGATAACTGGGGGTCCAGATGATCGTGATTCCATTGTCTGCCAGGACCACGCGATACAGAAACCCAAAACCGAGCAGCTTACTTGCTGAGTTTTGCAAACATACTGCTGAAATCTGTACTGTACAGCCCCATCCCTGTTGTCTGACCATGTGTTTCTATTCCAAGGAATAGGTACAGGAAGGGCAGTAATCAACAATAAACGTCCTGTCTCTTATCTGAAAACTACAGTTCATTAAAAACTGCCAAAATCTGTACAGTGCAACCCTGTCTCTGTTGTTCGACTGCTTGTTTCTACTGTAAACAAATTTCACTTTCTCACTCAGCTTATCTGCCATAGAATGGTTGGTTCACAGTGCTCCTCATTCTTGAAGAATCCAGATGGTGTTGACCATGTGAACTGCTGGGATACAGAAAAACACCAGGTCATCTTACTGTGCTCCTTGTCCTTCTCTAGGTACAGTGGTGGGGGAACAGCAAACCAAAAAATTATAATTGGTAGCTCCAAACACTAACACACACCAGCGGCTTCTGTACACAGACAATGTGGACTGCATGGACCGAGGGGGTAGTACAGAAAAATGAATTTCCTGTTGACAGCATGGTTCTCTAGCCCAGATGTCTTTAGTTGCACTCTGCTAGAGATACAGTACTTGAGTGGTCCGTTGTGGCAAAATAATGGTACAACACCAGTTATCCAGTCCCGATCATCCAATACCCATTCTAAACACTGGAGGACAAAGGTCTAGTCTATTGAATAGGGAATTTTGGATGATTAGGGTTCAGATAATCAGGGCTGTATTGTAATTAAAAACAAAAGACTTCTTAAAGCAATATATTTTTGTTCCTTATATCCCAATATAAATGCAGTAAATTCAAAGTAAGTGATCTCCTTGATAGAAAAAGGCTGATAAAGTTCTTATAGGCAATGTCATGCAGTCATATGATTTTAATTGTACATTAAAATACAGTAGAAGCCACTTAATTGGGACAACCTGGAGGCAGGAATTTTGTCCTGCTTAAGTGGCCATCCTATATAGCAGAAGTGAAGAAAATCATATACCTGGTCATACCTGGTCAGCTTGAACATGCAGCACAACCACTGCCAGACTGCTGTGTCAGCTGCATGAAAGAGAGTGGGCACAACAGTTGAGGAACTGACTGATGAAAAAGCCACAACATATTAAGAGCATGGTGGCGTGTGAGCCCTGAATGAGCCCTTAATGAGCGCAGTAACAAGTAGTGCTTATGGTGATATAGGGGAAAGCAGAGATACAGGACATTTTTTACTATCTAATGAGTAGCATCATGAAAACACTGCAGTAGTGACTAGGGGGAACACTGCAGTGTCATGACACAACACTCAAGATGTGAACTTGTTTATCTGCAGAGGTTCAGAGGCATTGAAATTAGAAACCTTGGGGAGTTGGAGTGAAGCATGAAAAGACAATGGGGTTGGGTGTATGTGTTTCAACAGTCAAGACATGGGCATGTCCATTTTTTTGGTAGTGAGCAGTGATAGTGAGCACGGAGAAAAACTGCAAGTCTGAGGATGTAGCTGAGTGTAAGGGAATGCAGTCAATACACTGTTAACACCTACTGTACAAGCAGTGATAGTGAGTGCACAAGAAAAGCTGCCAGTCTGAGGAGGCAGCTGAGTGTAAGGGAATACGGTTAACATCTACTCATCCGCTCAGTGCTCATCAGCACTGAAAAGGTGCTTGGAAATCCCAGCCTGCCCCCCACAAAGTGCAGTAGTTAGAGAGGTAAACACCAAGGCAGAGAAGTCAGTAGGGAGCAGGACAGGGATAAATGCAGAAAAAGGTGTTAAGGACAGGGATGGGGCTAAAAGGGGTAAGGCCATAAAAAATAAATGGAAGGTGATGAGTGCCAATGCCCACAGTCTGTGCAACAAGCTCCCTGAAGTAGTGGCCTTGATGGAAGGGGGATGCCTGGATATTGTGGCAGTCACTGAAACATGGTACACAGAGAACCGTGAGTGGGAAGTCAACATACCAGGATACACAGTCTACAGAAGGGACAGGGTGGGTAAAAGAGGAGGAGGAGGAGTAGCTCTCTATATAAAGGAAGGGATTAAAGCAACAGAACTAAAGAGTAAAGAGGAAGTTGATGAGTCACTGTGGGTCACCCTGGGGACAGGAAATGGCACCACAATCTGCATGGGGGTTGTGTACAGACCCCCATCTCAGGGGGAGGAAATGGACAAGGAAATGATAAAAGGCGTCCTTAAAATGGCAAAAAAGGGAAGATATTGTTGATGGGGGACCTGCATATGACAAATATTAACTGGAGTACCTTTGCTGCAGGCACATCCAAGAGCAGGGTCATTCTTGATGCCCTACAGGGGGCATGCCTCAGACAGCTAGTGTTGGAACCCACTCAGGAGGGAGAAATCTTTTTTTTTTTTTCAGTTTTTTAACCAGGACTAGCACACTAAGCTGAAAGCTTTTTTACAGGTGTGACCTGGGAGCACAGGGAAGTTAAGTGACTTTCTCAGGGTCACACAGTCTGCAAGTGGAAGCTGTGGGATTGAAACCCAGGTCTGGTCTGCTGGATGTCACCAGATTTGCAGCTCACAGCCTTAAACCACCACGCTATACTGCCTCTTGTAACCTGGTACTCTCAAATGGGGAAGTAGAAAGGATCTCAGATTTAGAAGTTGGTAGCCATCTGGGAACAACTGACCACCAAACAGTGTGGTTTACAATAAACACAGCCATAGAGTCAAGCCATACAAAAACAAGAGTACTGGACTTTAGAAAGGCTGACTTTGGGAAAATGAGACAGTGCCTTAGAAAAGCACTAGCAAATGGGCAAGAAGGAGGGGTGGAGGAACAATGGGGAATAATCAAAACAGCCATGGCAGAGGCAACAAGCCTTTGTGTGAAGCAAATCAATAAAACAAACTGAAGGAAAAAAACACTATGGTTCTCAAAAGAGGTGGCAGGGATGGTTAAGGAGAAAAGGATAGCATTCAGGAAATATAAGGAAACACAGAAGGAGCAGGACAGAGAACTTAATCAGTTAAAGCAGAAGGAGACAGGGAAGGCAGTCAGAATAGCAAAGGCAAAAACTGAGGAAAAGATAGCCAACTCTGTTAAGAAGGGTGATACAACCTTTTATAGGTACATTAGGGAGTGAAGAAGACCAAGGGAGGGATACAAAGACTTAATAAAGGGGAGGGAATGTGGGCAGAGGCTATAGTGAAAAAGCAGGGATACTGAATGAATATTTCTGCTCAGTATTCACAACAGATGAGGAGGGGGAGGTGCCTAAACCAAACAAGGAAGAAACTCTGAATAGGGGGGGTTGATACCAGTCCATTCACAGAAGAAAGGGTTTTGAAAGAACTCTTGAAACTGAGGGTGGACAAAGCAATGGGGCCTGATGGGATTCACCCAAGAATACTAAAAGAACAAAGGGTAGAACTAGTAACACCACTGACTACTCTCTTTAACAAATCATGGGAGGATGGAGTGGTACCTGAGGACTGGAGAAGGGTAAATGTGATTCCACTTCACAAAAGTGGGAGCAGGGCAGAGGCAGGAAACTACAGACCAGTTAGTTTGACTTCAGTGGTAGGGAAAATGATGGAATCACTTCTGAAGGAAAGAATCGTTGAGTACCTAGAGACCAGTGGGGCACAGGACCCAAGGCAGCATGGTTTCACAGCAGGAAGGTCATGTCAGATGAACATAATAGATTTCTTTGACTTGGTGACCAAAGTAGTACACCAGGGAGGGGCTGTGGATATGGCCTACCTAGATTTTAGCAAGGCATTTGACAAGTTAGCCAGCCTTGGAGTGGGTCCCAAGGTGGTAGTGTGAATAAAAAACTGGCTGGACAACAGGACGCAAAGGGTAATAGCAAACGGAGTCCACAGTGAAGAAAGGAGGGTAACTAGCGGGGTATCACAGGGTTTGGTACTGGGACCGGTCCTCTTTAATATCTTTATAAGTGACATTGGAGAGCACCTGGAAGGAAAGGTATGCCTCTTTGCAGACGACACAAAGATCTGCAAAAGGTTTGATACACAAGGTGGGGTGGAAAGAATGTAAAGGGACTTGGCAAGGTTGGAGGAATGGTCAAATAGTGGCAGCTCAGATTCAATGCAAAGAAGTGCAAGGTAATGCATCTGGGAAACAAAAACCCAGGGGAAGAGTACACAATGGGTGGTGAGTTAATAACAAAAACCAAAATCGAAAGAGACCTAGAAATAATTATATCAGATGACCTAAAGGTGGGTATGCAATGTGAGAAGGCAGCAAGGAGGGCTGGGGGGATACTGGAATGCATAGGGAGAGGCATCAACAGTAGAAAACAGGAAGTTGTTATCCCTCTCTACAGACAGTTAGTGAGACCCCATCTGAAGTACTGTGTGCAGTTCTAGAGACCCCTTCTCCACAAAGACATAGACAGAGTGGAGGCTGTTCAGAGGAGGGCAACCACAATGATGCAAGGTCTGCACCAGAAGACATATGAGGAGAGACTAAATCAGCGTAATATGTATACCCTTAAGGAAAGGAGGAAGAGGGTGGACATGATAGACACTTTCAAGTATCTCAAGTGAATTAATAAGGTACAGGAGGGTAGTATCTTTCAGAAGAAGAGATGTGCAAGAACAAGGGGGCACAATTTGAAGATAGAGGGGGGACTGCTCAGAGGTAATGTTAGAAAGTATTTTTTCACAGAGAGAGTTGTGGATGCATGGAACAGCCTTACTGAGGAGGTTGTGGAGTCAGGAACAGTGGGAGAATTCAAGAATGCATGGGACAGGCATAAGGCAATTCTAGTGGGGGGGCAGGAGGAAGTAAGCTGTTGATTAACTAGAATCTGCAGCTTATCCATCAGGTAGGGAAATGGGCAGACTAGGTGGGCCAAGTGGTCCTTATCTGCCATTAAATTTTATGTTTCTATGTTTCATTCAGTTTGTATGACAGTGGGGCATTGAATCAAATGTTGAGGGACTAAATCATCCCAATAATCCGGCACCACAGTCCCTAAAAAAATGGACATAGGATACATCAAGATGAATGGCTACTTAATCAGTTCCCAGTGGGTCATCCCAGTAAAGTGGATGTCCCAATTATCTGTGTCTCAATTAAGTGGCTTCTATTGTTAATAATATGGATAAATGGCTGTGCACCAAACTTCTACTTAATAAATGTTATCATTCGATATATGTACAAGTAATACTGAAGAAGGCTTGATCTAACCCTACCAAAATCAATTTACAGACACTAAAACATTTGTACTTGTAAATATGGTGCACTGTAACGTTAAGCATGCTAGGTGCCAGGTACAGTTATTTCCTGCAAAAAATGGCCAGACAACAGATTTCCTGAGCTGTTGAAACTTGGAAATAATACCATGACTTTTTCATAGAAAACCTGGTGAGTATATCCGTATTAATACTAAAAGTCATGCACTCACCACCTTTAATAAAACGTAAACCAAGCTCCAATAAACGTCAGCTCTGTTGTCTTTATTTTAAATGACAATCAGACATTCTAAACATGAAAGACATTTACTATGCCCACTTGACCCATTTTGGACCAATAGGTTCTTTATCAAAGGCTGAGGCACATATAATAAGACACACAATAAACAGGTAATCTTAAGTGATGTCACTATGACATATAACTGAAACAATTTAAAATAATTGACTGACAATTATAAACTGATTAACAAGCAAATCAGAAAATACACACATAAAAAATACAAATGAAATAAAAGACTCTAAAGATAAAAACAGAGAGGGGGTGGAGGATGAAATAATCAAGAAATATATGAAACAGCACATGTAATCAGTGACATATTCCAATCCCATGAAATGAATAAATAGAGAACATCCTTAAAACAAAGCAGGCTGTTACACTAAATAGGCAATGCAAAATAAAGTCACTCTTGTAAAGTATTTTCTTCTTAAAAAAGGCATGAGTTCAAACCCCGTGCTAAAGCCTACTTTTTGTGGCTTCTAGTCTGATTATCCAAAAAGCCTCCCTTTTAAAGACTAAGTCATTAAAATTGCTATCTCTTGGTTTGAAATTACACCTTGTGTATTGCTCAAAACGTGAACCTGTGTGCAATTTTGTCTATTGTCTCCGTAATATGTACTGCTGTAGCATATGTAGGGTCACCGCCTCTATGGCCCTAACATGCTCACTGATTTGTATTTTAAAATTTCTGGTGATCTTGCCTATGTAACTCAATCAATCAATCTCTTTATTTAACCAGGCATAAGCACCATTGAGCAAGCTCATTTTCAAGGTGGTCCTGGGCATTAATACAATACAGTACACTTCATAAATTACAATTATGGTGGACAGCGGTGCAAAAAAAAAAAACATTGTGAAGGTGCCGGTCAATATAGGCCTATACATACCAGTCAACATAATTAACATGCAAAGGTACATAATGATAAGCTTTACTTGAATGAGAAGAGACAACAATCCCATATAATCTCCGCTAAGTATGAGCTCATACCTAAATGATAAAAAATAAGGAGGTATTAAGGAATAGGGTAGAAATTGGGGTGAAAGAATAGGCATCCAAGAAGAAGGACAGAATAGGTAAAAGGTAGAGAATAGGCAGGGCCATCTCAGATTAAGGGAACTAGGCTTGTAGGTCCTAGGTTTCTGTTGTTAGGAATGTGGGATGGATGAGATACTTAGGCGTAGGATTTGAGAGTGGCACCCAAGGCTTAGGTATCATAGGCATCTGAAACAGTTGCATGATTCCTTCAGATAATCCATTAATAGAGCTTTGAATGTAAAAATGCTTGGAAGCGAGGATAATTTTAATGAGTCTTGCATAGTGTTTCAAAGTGATGGAAGTGAGAATTTGATTGCTGCCAAGGCAAAGGTAGTTTTCGCTCTAGGAATCTGGAAGCAGATTATGGAGAAGCATCTCAGGCCATAGGAACCTTTATCCCATTTGAAGAGGTTTGAGATGTGTGCAGGAAGGTTATCAGATAATGCTCTAAAAAACCAGTGGAGAACATTCCTTTTTCTCCTAGTTGAGAGTGAGGTCCATCCCGAAAACTGGTATAGATGACAGTGATGTGTACCACAGGGTAGATTTAGGATAAATCTTAAAGGCCAGTGGTAAAGGGTGTCCAGTTTGTTTAGCATCGTTGATGGGCAATGACTGTAAAGGAAGTCAGCGTCATCCAGTATAGGTAGGAATGTAGTTTGTACTAGTCTCATTCTGGCTTCTAACGTAAGTAAGTATTTAATGCGATAGAATAAACCTAATCACTGTCTTAGTTTCTTCGAGGTTTCATTTAAGTGGCACAGAAAGTTGAGCTTGTTATCCAGCCAGAACCCTAGGTATTTAAAGGTGTCAACTACTTCAAGGGGTTCATATGAGTGTTTGGATCTGTGTGATATGTGGACATCCGGAAGTAGACTTTGGTGAGAGAATCATTGCTTTAGTCTTTTTGGCATTGAGGAGGAGCTTATGAGTGATAAGGTTGTATTGGAGGGTGAAGAAGTCTTTCTGTAAGTCATCATGGGCCAAATTCAAGGATGAATTTGTGGTATAGAGTACAGTATCATCTGTGAATAAGTGCACATTGGCTCTGCCCAGCTGCGAGTCCAGATTATTAATGTATATTGCAAAGAGGATAGGGCCCAGGATGGAGCCTTGTGGGACTCCTCGTAACAAGGATTTTTGTGGGGACAGATCTCCTTTGACTTTAACTTGTTGTAACCTATTGGTTAGGTAGCTGGTGAACCATTTAATGGCAGAATTCCAAGTCCAATGTTACTCAGTGCAGTAAGCATGATGGTATGATCCACAGTATCGAAGGCCTTACTTAGATCAAGGAAGAGGGCAAATTTTTTTTTTTTTAGCTTTTGTTGACCGGGTAAGTGCACTAGACAAATCCTGCCTATTTTCAGGCACGACCCGGGGGAGGGGGAAACAGATGAATGCCAACTGACCTTGAACCAGATTAAGCTGTTGGTGGTATTTTTAGTGAAAAATACATGCTTGTTAGAGTCCAAGGCCATTTGCCAGTCAGTAGTTACTTTGGCAAGAGCCGATACTGTGCTGTGTTTGGCTCTGAAGCTGGACTGAGCCGGGTTTAGCAACTTCTGTGAATCCAAATGTTCTCTAAGTTGGATGTTGACAATATTTTCAAGTAATTTAGAGAGGATGGATAGTATAGAAATAGGCCGGTAATTGTTCAGATCACTCAGATCCCCAGTCTTGAATAATGGTAGTATGTGACACCCTATAGGCAGATAAACTACCTTGGCCCAATGGGCTGCACCCCAGAATGCTAAGACAGCTGACATAGAAACTGGCTGACCCCTTGGCTTATTTGTTTAATAGATCACTTCAGACAGGTGACATACCTTGTGACTGTAGAAGAGCGGATGTGGTTGCACTCCATAAGGGAGGAAGCAGGAAGGAAGCTGGCAACTACAGACCATTTAGCCTCCCATCTGTCACAGGGATACTTATGGAAACCCCAATGAAGCAGGACCTTGTGGAGTACCTGGAAGGGAAAAGTCTTTGGGATGGCAGACAACATGGGTTCATGGCAGGAAAATCATGCCAGATAAACCTCATTACATTCTTTGATTGGATAAGCAAGGAACTGCATAAGGGCCTTCCAGTGGACCTTCTCTACTTTGATTTTAGCAAGGTCTTTGTCTCAGTGTTGCATAACCGACTGCTACAGAAGTTGAAGGACTTAGGCACTGCTAAGAATATTGTTAAGTGGGTGGGAAATTGACTCAAGAATAGAAAACAGAGAGTGGTAGTCAGTGGGGTGAAATCAGCAGAGGGAGAGGTCACAAGTGGGATTCCACAAGAATCGGTCTTGGTCCCGGTACTATTTAAAATGTTAATTAGTGACATAGGCAAAAGTATCCAGAGCAAGCTGACCCTATTTGTGGATGACATGAAACTCAGTGGGTGGTGGACAGCACAGAAGCAGTTAGAGACCTTCAGGAAGACCTCCTCAAACTGCAAAGATGGTCTATAGTCTGGCAATTAAAACAGATCGTGAAAAAGTACAAGGTGATGCATCTAGGGAAAGGAGACCTGAAGACAGAATACTGGCTTAATGAGGTGAAGCTCAGTACCTCACTAGAAGAAAGGAACCTGGAGTCCTCATTTGTGACACACTCAAACAATCTAGCCAGTGTAACAAACTGTACTATACAGTCAGGCAAATAGAATGCTGGGGTGTTTAGGAAATGGATTTGATAGCAGGAGAAAAGAGGTTATCCTCCTCCTCCTGTATAGGTCCCAGCTGTGGTCTCACCTGGAGTATTGCATCCAGTTTGGAATTCTCACCTTATGAAGGACAGGGATAGGCTGGAGGCCATACAGAGAAGGGCACCAAAAATGATTTAGGGACAACAGGGACTCTCATATGAGGAGTGCCTTAAAACATTAAACATGCACTCATTCGAGATGAGGAGGGAGAGAGAGGGGATATGATAGAGACATTCAACTTCTTGAGAGGTATAAATAGAGTGCCCTACTCTGAGCTATTCAATAGGGTTGAAAGCTGCACTACTAGAGGTCACAAATGGAAGCTGCAGGGATGGAGCTTCCAGAAGAATTTAAGAAAATACTACTTTACCGAAAGAGTGGTGGAACCATGGAATATCCTGCCTGCCAAGGTGGTGGGAGCTAGAACATTGGAAGCATTCATTCATGGGTGGAACAGAGCAATGGAAAGAATGGAGCTGGGAGGGACAAAAGCCACAAAGGGGGCTATGTCCTGGGACCTGTAGAAGGTCTTGGAAATCCCTGGACAGACTAGATGGACCCTTGGTCTCCTTCTGCTGTCATCTTCTATGTTTCTATGTTTCTATGCCTTTTGCATGCAAAGTGGAACTAGCTTGATTGAATATATAACTTCTAAAGTGATTCAAACTAAAACAATAAGGAAGGTGCAGGGTTGCTTCAGTTTCTCACAGGGGAACACTGGGAGAGGTAACTGACTGTAGTCTTCAGTTATCATTCAGTAAATATTCAAAAAAGTGTACTTAGAAGACCATTGCAGATCTACAGCTAATCTTCATTTAGTAATAATTTATTCTTCAACAAGAAGTCTGTTGAATACTTCTTAGAATTAAAAATTATTTGATGTTGTGTTCATCTGATGATGATTAAAGATGATTAAAAATGGCTAAAATTAGTCTTCAAAAACAAATTAATGATTGGCTTAATACTAAATTTAGTATTTGACTTAGGTGATGAAAAGCAGACTGCATTTCATAGCAGTTATTCATAGTCACACAAAGTTAGCTGATGGCTTTAAAATTCAGAATATTGTAAGTGAGCTCATAGACAAGACACTAGAGATGGAATACAGTACATTCCACAATAGCAATTCCTAATGCGAGTGTCACATACCCACATTGTCAAGTTACTGACTATAATTTTGAAAACAACCACAAAGGCAGAAATTGAGAGCCTATGATATTTTTGAAGGGGTATACAGTTGAACTCCACTTTGAAAAAGTTTAACATACAAAAAAAGTACTGCTAGAAGCCCACATGCTGGGAAATGATCCATAGCGTATAGTTATCTGAACACTCGAACAACGTTTCTTTAACAAAGAACAAGAGCTGTCAGGGTAAGATAGATATCACAAGACGCAACACTGGTAAACACAAAGCAGCAGTGCATAAATGTGGTAAAAATGTTGACCTGTATTTTTTTATTTTATTTTAGATTGCCCCTTATCTATTGACTTGTATGATACCCTTCTTTTCAAAATATGAGTCTGTTTTAGTACTTTTTTAACATCTGAAATAATGAAAGGAGTGCTCCTTTTAGTATGGCTTGGACCAGGTCTTCATCAGTATTCTTAGCTAGTGTTGTACATCAGTTGCTTAAAACCACATCTGTTGTGAATAAAATTAATTATTATGCATGTATAATACTGTATGAATGTAAAATCCTGCAAACTCCTCTGTGCAGTCCTTTTCTATGACTTCCTTTCAGACTAGTAGTTCAAGCTGAAGTCAAGTGATCTGATCTGACTGAATATCAAACACCTCACATACTTTTCAATTTAAAACCTTTTGTTATGTGCCAGTGACCAATACAACATTAAAAGCAGTCTGGAACTTTGATATAGAATGTCAGGTCTCTGTCTCTAGGTTACAGTTTATTTTGTGTTTAAAAGCAGTATGCCACAATCACCACTGTAACATCAAAAGCAGTGTTCAGGGACTCTGTCTTTCTTAGTGGCTGTTTAATTTGTTTTCAAAAAATGTATGCCCTAGTAACAATGGCAAAAGTAAAAGCACAGTCCAGGGATCTTTCAAAGAGATCATACTCTTTTTCTCTCCTTGCCTTTGTGCCACTTAAGTTTGAATTTTACAAAACTGCATTGCATTCTCTTTATTAATTATGGAATTCACTGCATGTCTCTACTGTGACCCCTCCAGTCTGGGGCAAGTTATGTGCTTTATAAGCCTGACAGTTTTATAAAGCATAGTCTGGGGATTTTCACACATATTATTTTTTATGAACTTGTACATGATTAGGGCAGATTTTACACGGTTTCACTGGAATTTTACTAAGCAGTTTAGATGACTGCAAAAGCATCTGATTGTTGTACCAGAAAGCACCAAATAACACTAGCTTCTATGGAATTAGGTGGCCCCAGGTGGCCCCTAGATCCCCAGACACTGACTGGGGTCTTCCAGGTAAAGCATTACCTGATCTCTTCTTGACTTTGTTGTACTTATTGTGAGGATGAGTGCTTCAAAAATGTATTGCATTGTCTTTGTTAACTGCAGAATTCACTGCTCCTGTGACCACTGTAGTCTGCAACAAGTTTTTTTTTTGTCAATTCTCTTTATTCTGGTTGTCAGCCACTCAGGCTCCACTCAGGCAAGGCCATGTGAGTAGCTCTACCGCACTGCCTAAATCCCTCCCAGTGAGGAATCAGGGACAGAGTCCTCTCATACCGACCCCGAATCGGAGAGGACTCAGGAGAGTCAACTGGGAGGGACCAGCGATGGACGTGTGAGCCACCCCCCCCCCGGTCCGCCATCCTCCTCCTAGTGTCTGGGGTATTTCCACCTTGCTTGTGTTTCATGTTTCCCTGAGGCATGGACGTGCAATGACATCACCACACAGAGGGCACGGACCTGTCCCCTCTGGCAGACATCTGCCGCCGCCTCCCCGATACAAGACCCCACCTGCTGTAGTGCTTCTGGTCTCCACCTGGAGCCACTACAATGTGGGGAAGGCCTGGAACCCACCCCAGAAGAGGAGAGCAGTCCTCCAGATGCTCAGTCCTCTCCTTCCCCTGCTGAACCTGGGATGCCGGCATGGCATGAGATGTGGCATCCAGCACCTCAACCCTCAGCACCATCAGGCTGGCCTAGCCTGCAACAAATTATATGCTTTACAAACCTGGCACATTTAAAAAGCATTGTATGGGGGAGGTCACGTGATGGCTGCCTGACTGTGAGTCGCAACTTCGCTTGCTCCTTGCTAAACCCACAATTTCTGCCTCATCTTGCTTTTCTCTGCATAATATCTTGATCGCTCTCGCCTTGGGACACACTCCAGAGGCATTTACAGACAGTTTGAGATGGAGATAGACATGCGGTAGGCTCCGCCACATCACACTTCACCTCCCTCACCCGAGAAAGGCAAGGCTACAAAACGGGCCAAAGCGCAAGCAGCTGCAGTTACCAAGCCTTCTGCAGCCACCACAGCGTTGTCGGAGAAATACTTCTTGGAAATCATGCAGCCCCTCCAGGATTCTATTGCTGCAATTTCAGGAGACATGCAGCAAATCTGCATAAACCTTGATTCTCTAACCTCCCTGGTGGGAGACATAGATGCTCAACTGACCGCCATGGAGAAATGTAGGGAGAAGGCAGACTTAGACTTCTCCACTGTAAGACAGCGGCTCCAGAGAATGGAAGATAAGTTAGAGGATTTAGGAGGGTGCAGTCGGTGCAACAACCTCATCCTCTTTGGCCTGCCTGAAAAGGAGGAGGGCAATAATCCTATCTCATTTATTCAGAAGTTCTGTGAGAAAATAGCCGGTCCCTCACCTAACAATTCTATCTATGTGGTGGAAAGAGTACATCAATCTCTACGCTCCCCTCCTCAGCTTGGTACACCCCCTCGACCCTTGGTATTCAAACTTCTCAATTTTCTCGATAAGCAGCACAGTCTAGCCAAAATCAAAGAAGTGCAGGAGATTCAATGGGAAGGGCACAAACTCTGATTGTCCCAAGATCTTCCCCAATTGGTCAGGCTCAAGCGGCAAGAACTTCATCCCCTCGTGTCTCGCCTGATAGCCGCAGGGAAAGCCTTCCGAATGAAGTACCCTGCTGTTCTCCAAGTCAAAAACAACGAGAGATGGGTCATCCTGGAATCACCTAAACAGGCTACAGAGGAACTCCGCACCCTCTTCCCAGATCTTTTTAAGTGAAGGGGCCACTCCTGTCTTAGAAGGAAAATCAGTTAGAGTGGACTGTGCTCTCAACTTGTGAACCATATCTCTCCCGAGATCTTTCTAATTTGATTAACTGTATTCATTGCCCTTGCATGAGGCCTAGACAGCTCTCTCCTGTTGTTGCTGAGTAGGAGACTCTAGTCTGGTACTGCGACTGGCACCTGGGATTTACACCAGCTTGTGTTTTGGTTCGATACTAATGCCCCTTCCGACGGACACCTACTCGGACTTCTTCTCCCAATCTCCTTCATTTTGGTTTGTCTTCCCACCTCAAGTCCTACCTCTTCAGTTGTGAGAGGACCTTCTTTATAGACTGAAACTTTCTCTATGCTGTTGAGTAGACAATGTGGACACTTAAAGTTTATGGCATATGAGGGGTTTTATTGTGTGGGACGTGAATCTGGGTAAACGAGGGAGCCATCACGAATCTACAGACTTGGCCTACAATTTAATTTCTCCATTTTGTGGTTAATATAACTGAAGGTGTCGTCCTGGGTGAGCATTCATTATTCCTTCACCCAGACAATCACTGCTCCTTGAGCCACCCAGACCCATAGTTTGTCACTCCTCACACTGCAATGGGTGGACCCACCATTTTGTTCCCTTGTTGGCACGAGGATGGTGTCCTCGATTGTTTTTGAGGGATAATACCTAGCGTTTCCACTTTTGTAGATTGGAGAGGGGGTTGACTTTTCTCAGGTGGTGAACATCCTAATTATGTGTCATACTGTACAGTTGGAGTTCTGTTGTCAGAACCAGGGCAGTTTGTAATGTTATATTTTTGTGGGAGGTTGAAGGGAGGGGTGTTTTCTCTTTTTCGAGGGATAAGGGTGTTGTCTCCATTTCCATTTAATAGGTGTGTTCACTTAAATCTGCTTGAGAGTTGGGAGGATCTGCACAGATTCATCTCATGAGGCACTACTTGCTGTGTTATAGCTGCACTCGGTTATTAGGTTATCCTCCCACTGGTTGCTGCCTATGGGTGGACCCTACAAGTTTGTGAACTGGAATATAAAAGGGGCATAATGCAAACAAAACAGGCTTATGATTCTTAAACATCTTTTGCACCTAAGGACTGGGATTGCCTGTTTACAGGAAATCCACTTACCCAGGGATGAGATTTCCCTCTTCAAAAGGTGCTGGGTAGGGCAAGTATTCAGCTCTGGCAACTCATCTAAATGTGGAGGCACTGTTATTTTGATTGCCAAAACTATCCCATTCATTAAAATGCAGGAATGGTGTTACCCAGAGGGCCATTATAGTATAGTACAGGGCACTTTAGAGTCCTCCCCAATTCTTCTCGTTTCCGTATATGGCCAGAACATGGACTTGCCACATTTTTTCACACAATTACTGTCCCTGGTGGTTTTAGGCCCACCTATTCTGACTTTCCTGGGCAGAGATTGGAACCTAATCCCACAGACAGATTTAGACCGTTCAGACAGTAAAAGGGCTGGGCTCTCCCCTGCACATCGTGCCCTTCGGGACCTCCTAACTGGGGCGGGTGTTGTAGATGTCTGGTGGACCTTAAACCCAGAAGAAAGGCAATATACATATTACTCTCCTCCGTATGCCACTTTGTCCCTGGATAGACTATTAGCTGGTAAGCTCTTTTTGCCTACTGGGCATCTTCAATGCCTCTATTTATCCCAGAGTACTCTCTGATCACTCTCCGATCAGTATTTCCTTTGTGCTATGGCCTGGGATCTGGAAAGACTTAATCTGGCGGCTTAATACAGAACTGCTTAGGCACTCAGAGATGTTAATATCCACCCAAGCATTCATAACAGGTTTCCTAGACTCCAATATGGGCTCTGTAGAGAGGATTGATACAGTCTGAGCCACCCTCAAATATGCTTTAAGAGGCAACTTTATAAGTATCGCCGCTACCCAAGCCTGGAAAAATAGACTTGCTTTAGACTCCCCTGTTAAATGAAATCCAGCAGTTGGAATGTATGCTGCATAAGGTGTCACCATCAGAAGGCTGAGCTAGGCTTCATCGCATTCAAGCGTCTTACTATGACTTGATGGCACAGAAAGCTGAATTGGCCATTCGTCACACCAAATTGAAATATCTAGAGTCTGGGGAGAAAGCAGGGAAACTTCTTGCTCTAAGGTTAAAGTAAGTAGAAATGTCCAAATTTATCCTGGGGTTGCGATCTTTCATAATGGTCACATTATTTCTCACCCCCTAAGACATTGCTGCAGCCTTTGGTGACTTCTATAAGAGTCTCTACTCTATCGATGATCTGATGACTGTGACCGACCAAGAGATCGCAGAGTATCATTGCTCTGCCAACCTCTCCACTTTACTGTCTCATGTAACAGAGCATCTTGGTACTCCAATTACCCAAACTGAAGTGTAGCAGGCTATTACACAGCTGCCTCAGGACAAAACCCCCTGTCCCGACGGCCTACCCAATAATTTATATAAGGCTTGCCTTCCACAAATCTCCCCTCTTCTGATGAATGTGTTTAATTTATGGTTTCATCAGGGGATAAAGGACCCTAGTTTCTTGGATGCACTCATCACCCTCATTCCTAAGCCAGATAAAGACCCACTATGTCCCGGAAGTTATCGACCATTTTCCCTACTGAATTCAGATGGTAAGATTATGGCTAAAATCTTAGCCAACCACTTAGCCCCAATGCTGGGAGGACTCATTGACAGTGACCAAGTACGATTTATGGCAAGTCAGCTATCTGGAGATCACATAAGAAAGTTAATGTATCTGTTTGTAGCATCGAGAAAGTCCAGGTCTGATCAGTCCTCATCTCTCTTGATGCCAAGAAGGCTTTTGATCGTGTTTCTTGGCGTTTTTTGTTTGCCTTCCTTCAGCAACTTGGTATGCCTGATAACTTTCTTAAATGTGTTAAGGTCTTATATACCACCCCAACTGCTAGGGTGTTGTGTAATGGGCATCTATCCCATCCTTTTACCCTTAAAAGAGGCACCCGTCAGGGTTGTCCCCTCTCCCCTCTCCTCTTCAACTGCTACCTCAAACCCTTAATCTATAAACTTATCTTCTCCCCCTCTCTGTGGGACATACAAATACAAGGGGAACAGTATGTCTTGTCAGCTTACAGGGCTGACCTACTACTGCACCTCGAGGAGCCAGAGATCTCACTTCCCGCTCTTCTCAAGGAACTTGACAGCTTCTCTGCAGTCTCATCATGTAAACTGAATCTCTCCAAAACTAAAATATTCCCCTTAAATCATTGTGTTACCAGAGTTAGCTGTAACTCATTTGAATTGTCCTGGGAACATAAAACCCTTACCTATTTAGGGATCAAGGTCACCTGGAGCATCTCCTCCAAGTTTTAAAAAAACCTAACCGCACTGGTACAAATCTTACAAGCGGACCTGAATAGATGGAGTGTCTTACTTCTGTCACTTTGGGGCCATATCAGCATTCTTAAAATGAATGTTTTGCCAAGGCTCTTATACCCACTTGGTATGCTTGGCCTTTATATTCCCAAATTGTGGTTTGTGAGGTTGCAGAGACTGTTCAATAACTTTCTTTGGAAGAATAAACCAGTGAGAAGGGCTTATCTTAAATTAACGGCCCCTAAGTTTCAGGGAGGGCTTGCCTTCCCATCCCTCTCTACTTATTATGGGGCTTAACATATTAGTAGACTTTCTCTCTGGTACAAAGTGGACTCTCTAAGAGCAGGAGATGCCTACATCCCTATATGGTTAAATACTGAACGCAATTTAGCATACAGTGCAGCTAGTTCCTTGACTGCCGTGGTATTCACGAAACCTTCCTAACTTCCCCACCCACTTAAAGCCTCCCCAATTGCCTGGTCGCTCAAGGCCCTACAACAAATTCATCAGTATCTCTCAGGGAGCTGGCACTTATCATCTGCTCAGCCCCTCTTCCCCAACCTACATTTCCAGATTGGCTATTGTCCCATCCCACCCTCATTCCTGATACAGCTTAAGCATGGTACTCTAGCAGATTTATGCAAGGTAATATTGTAGTTCCTTTTCAGACTCTCCAGACCCGCTTTCAGCTTAACCCCAAAGATACCTTTAAATATATGCAAATTAAGAAAGCATTAGTATCCTTTAATATCAAGCAGGCCTGGTCTGACCAGTCCTCTAACGGGCTACTAAGAATTTTTCAGATGGCAGATCAGCCTCACACAGTCTCGAGAACATATAAGCAGCTTCAAGCCTTGGACCCAGGCCTCCCAACTGGGATCTGTTGTTACTGGGTACAGGAGCTTTCCTTACCAGCAGAGACAGAATTCTGGGCTAAAGTCTGGAGCATGAACTATAAGTATATTAAGCAAGACAAGTTACGTCTTGCCCAATTTCAAATTACGCACAATATTTACTATACTCCACTAAAGTTGTACAGAGCAGGGCTCTTACTCAACCCAGATGGTTCCCAATATAATCAGGCCCCTGGCTCCTTATATCACATGCTCTGGGAATGTTCCCATACTCAGCTCTTCTGACAAGCAATTCGACAAGTACTAGACCCCCTCCTTGGGTTAGACACTTTATTTACCCCTGAATCCTGCCTTCTGGCTATATATCCCCCGGGTCACCATCACTGCGTAAGGCCCACCTGACCCTGATTGCTTCCATTGCTAAACATGTTATGCTTTGACACTGGAAGGATGATTCACTTCTCATGATTTTTGAATGGTACCAAGAAATTCTCCTTGCTATCCAGTTAGAAAAGCACATAGTGAATTTGAGACATAGACCTTATTACTACCAGCATACTTGGGAGCCCCTTTTGACCCTACTCTCCCTATGGAAACCATAGTGGTTTGTCAATGGCTCTAATCTTCTTGGTGATCATGTTTTGGCCTATCTTCTTAGTGTGCAAATCCAGGGGGGGATGGGGATTTTTGGGAGTGTAGGGGGGATTATACATGTGATGGGTTGTTTTGTTTAGTTTGGTTCTGTATGTCTTTGTTTCTTGCAGCTGTTTGTCAGTTGTTTGTTTCTTCTTGTTTGTTGCATTGTGAAACTAATAAAGTATATTGAATTATTATAATGCATTGTCTGGAATTTTCACACATATCACGTTTTACAAATATGTGCATGCTTGGACAGGTTTCATAGGGTTTAATTTAACATGTCACTGTATTAGTTTGGCTGGCAGGAAAAGCCACAGATTGTACTGAAAATCAGAAAGTACATGCTGGCTTCTGGGGTCTTGGGTGGCTAGCAGATCCTAAGCCTCTGACCAGGGTCTAGGTGACCCCTGTATCTCCAACCCATTTCCATATATGAGCGCCACCCATGGGAAAGAATGAAGTAGCCTCCTATGCTTATTTTGATTGAACTGAGGAAGTGATTTTTCAGCTGTGCCCTTGGAATGCATTTGGGGCTAGGACATGGGATAGAAAATAAGTGAGTGATGTGGGTTGCTATTGCCTGTGGCTGCTGTCTCATACAGTTTGTCAACATAGCACTGGATGTTTGGATGATTGAGTACTAAGGCCACATGAAGAAGTGATGAACTTCTCAAGAATGTGCAGGGCAATTTTCTAAAGAACACATTAGACAAAGCAGTTTGCCTTTTGAGAGTGTGCATGTTGCTTACTTCAAGCAGAGGTTTATGGTTTTATGTATTACATTGAAATCAGTGATTTCTACTAGCGATTTCTAGTAGGAAAACAAAAAGATGCACCACTTTGCTCTAGATGTAAACATCAGTTTGCATGACCTAATCAATCCTCCAAACTGACAATTCAGAACTTTTTACAGTGCTCACTATTTGTGTTAAAGTCTGACTTAAAACACAAGCATTCTACCTTAAAAATTATGGATTTCTGATCTATTCTTTATCTGAATAAACACAAGGAAGTTCTCTGAGTGTGCAGTTGGGCATCAAGCATGCATGTGATAATAATATATGCACTCAATAAACTAGTCAAGGAGCCCACATGTGATGGAACAGTACTTGACCTGGTGCTCACAAACAGGGACAGTATTGCAGATGTCAAAGTGGGATGCCACCTGGGGACAAGTGATCACTGTTCCATGTGGTTTAACATAAGGATGGAAGTAGAGGCAAACCCCACAAGGAGCAGGGTCCTGGACTTTAGGAGAGAAGATTTAAAAAAATTTGTGTAAGTGCCTCAGAGATAACCTAGTGGGGAATTTTGCTTGAAGAGGTGGAGGAACAGTGGGACTACTTAAGGGATGGCATAGTTAAGGCAACAAACCTCGGATAAAAAGAAGTGAACAAGGACAGAATACTGTATAACAAACTCTAGCAAGAGCCAATACGGCTGCAAAATAATTGGTATTGTGGGGAGTAAGAAAAAACTGCCAATTTTTGCACTAACCACTGAGCCATCTAACTGCACTTTCTAATTGTTGTGATACACACATACTGACTAATACATATACACATATATGCTTATATATTCCATCGTAACATAGCAGTGCCCTGTATACACACATTTTTACAAATAAAAAAATGACACTGAGGGATCTTTTTCTTATTTTCAGGCTCCAAGGGACATCAGAGGGTGGGAGGTTACCATTAGACACCTTATTTAAATCAGCAATGGTGTGCATAAGGCTGAAACTGATATAGATATCAGGGGAATGTAAACTAGTATATTTTGCACTAACCACTGAGTTACCTAACTGCTCTTTCTAATTGTTATGATACACACACTGACTAATGTATACACATACAGTATATGCTTATATATTCCAAAATAACATAGCAGTACACTGTCTACACACACAGAGCCTTACATGGCATTTATTTACTTCTATATCTAACCCTAACTTTTACTGTATTTAGGATAAACACTGTGTTTTGCACTAACTCATTGTATTAATCTATGGCATGACTGGGTAACTAAGGTAGAGGATCAGGGAAGTGTGGTGGATGCGGCCTAACTGGACTTCAGAAAGGCCTTCTTTACCGTCTTGAATAGAAGGCTGATTAACAAACTGTGCAGCCATGGGGTGGATCCTAAAATAGTTCTGTGGGTGGAGAACTGGCTGAATGGCAGGAGTCAGAGGGCTGTGGTAAACAGTGAGTACTTTGGAGAGGGAGAGGTGAAAAGCATGGTGCCATAGGGGTCAGTGTTCGGGCCGGTCATCTTCAATGTTTTCATTGGGGACATTGCAGAGGGACTGGAGGGGAAGGAATGCTTCTTCACTGACGATACAAGATATACAATAGGGTGGACATGCCAGTGTGTGTTGAAAGAATGAGGGAAGACCTTAAAAAACTGGAGAAATGATCTGATGAATGGCAACTGGGATTCAATGCAAAGAAGTGCAGGATCATGCACATAGGGCACAAGAAACCAGGGGCAAAGTACAAACTAGGTGTGGAGGTACCAACAGTCATAAAGCAGGAAAGTGACATGGGAAATATAATCTTGGAGAACCTAAGAGAAACTAGGCAGTGTGATAAGGTGGCTGAAAAGGCTAGCCAGATGCTTGGATGGATACGGAGGGGTATCACGAGTAGAAAGAGGGATATTGGGAGTCACGTGATGCAGTTCTCCAGGTAACAGCCTTCCACCGCAGCTCCAGCTCTCCGACCCAATTAACCAACTATTCTAGTGAATTACCTAACAGCTTACATTCTGATTAGAGCTCTACACATCCAAGAAAGGGCTGAGTTCACGATACGAAGCTTACATCTCTCGGAGGAGATGCAATCTAATAAAAATCCTTCAAAACATACTCCTCCAGTCTCACCCGAAAAGGCCCCGAAGAAAGCCAGGGCCTCGGGGAGTGAAGATGAGCCGATGTAGGAAGCTTCTGTAGCTGACCAACAACCTCTCACCATACAACGTTTTCTTCTGGAGTTCTCACCTTTTAAGGAAAGTATGGTCGAGATAACAGCTGAACTTAAATCACTTACCCATGCAGTAGAAGATCTGCAGCAAAGATCTTTGGACGCTGATGCAAGAATCAAGTCGGTGGAAAAGCGAACCGACAAGATGGAGCCCGAAATTGTGATGATCCATCAGAAGCTCGCCAGAATGGAGACGAAAATTGAGGACCTTGAGGGTCGCAACCACAGGAACAATGCAGTGCCCATAGGTCTCCCAGAAGGTGCCGAAGGAATGGATGTGATCAGCTTTATCCAAAAGCTGATCGAAAAGATATCCGGACCGTCCCCTTTCGGCTCAACATACATAATTGAATGCTCGCATAGGGCTCTTCACCCTAAGCTATTATCTGGTGCCTCCCCCCGTCCACTGATTTTTAAATTTCTGAATTTTCTAGAGCGCCAGCATTTATTCTCTAAAATTAAAGAATTGCAAGAGGTGCGCTGGGAAGGCACAAAGATTAGATTCGCGCAAGATCTACCTGCTTCGGTCAGAGAGAGGAGAGCCCAATTCCACCCCTTGGTCTCCAAGTTGATTGCTGCCAGCGTAAGGTTCCGAATGACCTATCCTGCTAAGTTGGGGGTCCTGATCTCGGGATCTTGGACTTCCTTCGAGGATCCAGATACCGCCGAAAGAGCTCTTAAAAATGCTTTCCAGGACTGATTCAGAGACACCTGAGTGTCATGATACATCGAGAGGTCTGCTATCACTCCACTAGTGCCTACATATTTCTCGGAATGACAATCTTTGCCCCCCTGTAATGGTCCTTCCATTTCTCACTTCAACCCAGCTGTTTTCTGAGCTAAGAGAGAGCAAGCACAGTCACCGCTACTCCCCATCCTGCAGACTCAATATTCTAGCTGTGGCACAAACTCTAAGCTTCCTGGATTCATTCCCCACTATAGCTCCATATTAATACCTTCTTCCAGCAAATCTCTCCAGAAGGTGTTCAATCCCAACGTTTGTCCAGCCACTCTGTTTGCTGCCACTAGAGGGTGCATGACACCGTGTGGTGCAGGAACGCAGTTTCTCGTAGCAGTTCATTGTAACAGTGGTGTCGCTCAGTTTAACTCCAGGGCGAATCCTGTCCGGTATGCAAGAGGGGCAAGTAGTAACCAATTCTCTCTGTCAATGCCCCTCAAGCTCGACTTCTGCAACTGTGATTCATCAATTTCGCTGGGAGTTTATAAATCCTGCAGCTCTCACAACACTCCTTTTTCAATAAGACTAACACTTTCCTATCGGCCCGATTCAATCCTCCATTTGAGACACAAGGCAACAGCTCGAACTAGCCTAAATTACGTGGGCGAAACGGCATTGTTAAGCCCCGATGAAGCTGCCTATACACTGCGGGTTGGACTTACTTATTGGTCCTCTTACTTTTTGGAATGGACACTATCCATCAGCATGTTTATTTGCGACCTGTTTTATTATTTTCATTAGAAATTACGTTTTTCTTCCTCATTGGCATAAGTGTTTTAATTTCTCTGTCTTTGATCATAGTAATCTCATGAGGATATGTTTCTACTTAGTATGCCATGTAAGGTTGAAAATGGCCACATTGTTAACCAATAAGATTAGATCATGCTGATCACTTAGATCAGTACTTATGTAAAACCGTATGGAATGATGTTTCTCTGACAAGTTCTAAATTTAGCAAAGTTGATCATTGAAGCTGTTTGGACTTCATTTTGGACATTCTTGGTGATGCATTCAGTTATACCATAGCCCCCCCAACCGTATACAATGGGGTCTCACTAATACTTCAGGTTGGTGGGGTTGTAGAAGGGTTCGGAGGGTTGGGGGATGGGAGGTTATAGCTAGGGGTTCTGTTGTTCACTGCCTGTAGTTGTGATGGGGAGGGGGTGGGTTGGGGTGCAATTAAGATGATATTACAAATAATCTCAAGTGTTAAATGGGGGTATTTAGGGGAGAGGAGGGGAAGGGAAGGAGACGCTCGGACCAGGTTCTTCCAGACAAATTCAATGAGGTTGTGGCTAAGATTAGACTACTGTTTGGTGGCCCAAAATGTCTTGTACGAGTAGCCCTAATTAAGAATGAGTAGTTTAAGTTTCTCTTCATGGAACGTCAAGGGAGTTAGGCAGAAAACTAAACAATATCAGGTCTGCAAACATCTTTGGCTTCTGAGATCAGATGTCTCTTTCATACAGGAGTCTCATCTACTGATCTCGGAAGAACTAAATATGAGGAAGCAACAAGTAGGGCAGGTATTCACAGCTCAGGACACAAGGCAGAGCTGTGGAGTCATGATACTGATAAGTAGCAAAGTCCCTTTTGTCTCAAGCAATGTTATCAGGGATCCCCATGGGAGATATGTTTCTTGTTCAGGGAAGAATATTTAATGTGGAAGTATTACTGGGCAGTATTTATGGACCAAACTCCGATTCTCCTGAGTTTTTTGTAGAACTTATAAATAAATTAGTGCCCTTTATCAATATCCCGATGATCCTGGGAGGGGACCTCAATGTGGTTTCTGATCCAAGCATAGACCACACAGGAAACAGGCCCAGAGGCTTGGCACCGGCTCAAAAAGCCCTTAGGGATTTATGGGATAAGGTAGGATAATGCGATGTGTGGCGCATATTGCACCCCACTGAGAAGGGTTTCGCATTCATTTCCCCCGTTCACAAGACATCTTCTAGGATTGACTACATATTGATTTCACACTGTCTGGTTCCCGGAATTGTTGACTCTGCCATACATCCTGGACTGCCCTCCAACCACTTATTGGTCACATGTCAACTTTCCCTATCTGGTATCCCCAAGAGAAATGGTCATTGGAAAATTAATAACCAACTTCTAAAAGACCCAGTAATATTAAAATACATCAATAATCATATTTCCCAATACATGTCAGTCAACTCTAATTCCACGGGTTAGCCTGATATGGAATGGGGGGGCCCTCAAAGCTTACCTAAGGGGTCTATTAATCGGGGTGGCATTAAGAAGGAAAAAATCGAGGGAGCAAGAATTAATACAACTCCTCAGACAGATTAGAGATATTGAAAAGAATCTATCCCCCCACACACCAGAACAGACCCTACTAGACCTGACCAAACTCAAAAGCTCCTACTTGGAGCTTCTCAGAGAGAGAGCAGAATATTTGATTCTGAAAATGAAAGCCACTTATGCTGATCGGGGGAGAAAGCGGTCCATCTCCTTGCTGCTTGTGTCAAGCAACAGGAGTCCGCCAGATTCATCCCTGCAATCCAATCACATAATGGACCCCTACTGGTTAACCCCAAAGAAATCACCTCAGAATTCCAGAAATGTTATCAATCTCTATATTTACTGATGGCGATCCCCCCTCCAGTACGGAGCTGGATCGTTATCTAAAGGAGTCGCACCTCCCCACTCTCAAAGCAGCGCAGCATACTGCTCTATGTACTCCTTTAACTGAAGCAGAGATTCTGGGAGTGATAGACAGCCTCCCCAATGACAAGTCTCCAGGGACTGATGGGTTTTCCCCGAACTTCTACAAAACATTTGCGAAGAATCTCGCCCCATTACTTCTCCCCGTCTTCCAGCAGATTTTAGCTGGAAAGAGTACAGATACTTCATTATTTGAAGCGATAATCATTCTCATTCTAAAACCAGGTAAAGCCCCAGAGGATGTGGCAAGTTATAGGCCGATCTCATTACTCAATCAGGATATCAAGATTCTGAGTAAGTTGCTATCAAATCGATTGAGTACTGTTCTCCCAGACTTGATTGGATTAGAGCAGGTGGGCTTCATGACGGGTAGGATGGCTAGTGATCATATTAGAACTCTGGACCATGCTTTCTTGGCATCCAGAGATGCCGGGTTCCCAGTGGCTTTGGTCTCTCTGGATGCCAAGAAGGCATTTGATAGAGTTGATTGGAATTTCCTTTTCCGGGCATTGCATGCCTTCGGCATCCCCCTTGAATTCCAGAACTGGGTACAAGCCCTATACACCTCTCTGACAGCCAGAGTTTTCTGCAATGGGTGCTGTTCTGATAGGTTCCCCGTCCTTTCTGGTACAAGGCAAGGATGTCCCCTATCCCCGCTGCTTTTTAACCTATACCTTGAACTCCTTATCCATAGACTTGTGGCCGACCCCAAGATCCAAGGTATGTTGGTACAGGACATTGAAATCAAGGTATTGGCCTATGTAGATGATCTACTTCTCTGCACTTCATATCCCGAAAAAGGTATCCCACGCCTCTTAGAGGTTATCAGAGAATATAGCCTATTATCAAATTACAAATTAAACGTGGGGAAAATGGTGGTATTCCCCCTCAACCAAAGAGTGATGAGGAGTGAGGTCAATGCTCTAGGCCTAACCTGGGAAAGGAAATCATTGAAGTACTTAGGCATTACCCTCTCGAGAAGTGCCTCCCTTATGGCAAAACATAATATAGACTCCTTATTAAACACCATTATTCAAGATCTAAATAGATGGCCCCCTTCTTCCTCTGATGATTTGGGGCAGGGTCAACCTCATCAAAATGAACATTTTCCCATGGCTGCTCTACCCACTCAGCATTCTGAATATCTGGCTACCCCAGTCATGGTTCAAAAAAGTGCATAACATCTTTGCCAATTTTATTTGGGCAGGTAAAGGACACAGACTAGCCTTTCATAAGTTAGCCGCCCCTAAGCTCAAAGGGGGCCTTTGGGTACCACATGTCGGCCTTTATTATTGGGCCAGCCACACAGGTAAATACTTAAGGTGGCTTACCCCTCCTGACCCCGGCCATCCCAATGTATACATACCCCTCTGGGTCCAAATAGTGTCCGCACAATTCTGCCGTCATAATCCTTCCCCAGCGGGCGCTTCTCTTTGTGCTACCCAAGAGCCTCCCTAAGCCTTGGCTTGGATCACCAGTCGCCACATTGGTGAAGATCCACTCACAGTTCTGTTCGATTATTAAATATAATCATTGTGGGGACTTGCAGCAACCTCTTATGGGCAACCCAAATATCAGATTAGATGGGAAAACTCTTTCCCCCTCATGGATCCCACAGCTCCTGGAGGTCAAGATCAGTTATTTTTGGGTGGGAGCGGAACAAAAATGGTCTTCTTCCACTGATATCTTAAGAAAGTCAGGGTTGTCAACCTCCAACATATTTAAATTATTCCAACTGCGGCATATCTTAGTGAAAACTATTGGAGCTCACCCCCCAATGCCAGAAACTACCCCTTTCTGGGTGGAACTGGCTCAATTTGCAGGCCTCCCCCAGGCAGTCTCTAAAATATTCAAAGCTTTATACAACAGAATGAATCCTGGGCCTTTTGGACCCACGGACTATTGGGAAACTCGCCTGCCAGAGACGCCTATCAACTGGGAGATACTCTGGCAGGGATGCCATAAATTTATCACTCAGGATAGGCTCCGACTTATGCAGTTCCGCATCTTACACAATTTATACTACACCCCCCAGAAGTTAGCTAGGGTCGACAGGGAACATTCTGCCACTTGTTTGAGGTGTGGTCAAGGTGAGGGTAATTTAGCACATATTTTCTGGCACTGTCCTAAAGTGGCCCCCCTTTGGTCGCAGATCAAACAGAGGGCAGATCCTCTGTTAGGACTTGACGAGTTGTTCTCGGCTGATATCTGCCTGTTAGGAAATTATTCAGAAATCCCAGTAAACTCATGGAAATATCACATTGCTCTTATAGCTATGACTGTTAAAAAGCTAGTACTTAGACATTGGAAGGACAATGAAGCATTGACGTACAATGAATGGTTGATGGAGTTGCTAAACAGTATCAGAATGGAAAATATGATCTCCAGCTTACAAAACAGATTGAGCAAATTCAACAAAATCTGGGCCCCACTCCTTGCTTTATACTCTTAACAGATGCTACAACCATAGCAAACTCGGAGTACTGTAATTTACAGTAATCTATGACCCTGGGTAGTTGTGCCTGGGACGGGTGGGAGATTTGGGGGAGGGATGGGGGCAGGGGATTGGTTGTTTTTTTTTTTTTATTTATTTTGTTTTATTTTATATGCCGAATGCACATGTTTCCACCGAATGTATCATGACTATGATGTATCATATGTTAGAAACTGCAATAAAGATTTAATTGAAAAAAAAAAGAAAGAGGGATATTATCTTGCCCCTATAAGACACTCGTGAGACTGCACCTGGAATACTACATCCAGTTCTGGAGGCTCCATCTGAGAAAAAACATAGACAGTGCAGAGGCAGTGCAGTGAAGGACAACTAAACTTGTGCAGGGCCTTCAGGATACAATCTATGAGGAAAGACTTCTCCCTCATCACACCACCGAGTTGGAGAGCACATTAGATAGATTTTTACCCTTCTATCCTTTATGAACTGGGAGTGGGGAAAACCAGAGTACACAGAAGGAACTTTTAAACTGACTTTAATTCAGTCAGCAAAGGAATATTGATTTGCTTATTACCTTTTAGGTAACAGTGGGCAGGGGAACACTGGAGTCACAAGTAAACAAACATTTTGTTTGGTTTCTGTTGCATCTTTGGTATTGTTTTATTTGGAACAGGGGTGCTTTTGCTTTTGTGCATTTACAGCAATCCACAAAAGAGAGACTTGAACAAGGAAAGGGGACTGGACAAGCATTTTTTTCTTGGTTTTCTGGTTTGTTTTATTTAGCACAGGAGTGCAATTGTTTGAGTGTGTTTCAGAAATACCCAACAGCAAAGACTTGAGCAGGGTAAGAGGACTGGTGTTAAACAGAACGCTGGTCATAGTAGTGTTTATTTAACACAGGAGAGTTGTGTTTGTTATTTCCATCAACTAAATCAGCAGAGAATTGAGTGGGGACAAGGTCTTGTGTAAAACAGGAAGACAGATCACTGCTAGAAGGAAGCAGTTTGCATACACATTTTTGGCCCTCTCTCCCACCCCCAACTGCCACCCGTCACCTGCCCAATAACTAAACAGACTACAAATCAACCAATTGGCTGGCATCACAAGCAATGGGAAAGAGGTAGCTCTAAAGAGGTAAGCAGAAAAAAAGTACCTGAGGGTTGTAAACTAATGACTGAGGGGTTTGCATTGGGGTTAAAAAGCTGAGTGGTAAGGCTGGCCCAATGGTGCAGAGGCATGGCTGCTGTATGCGGCACTGACGACCCGGGTTCAGGAATGGACCTGGATGTCAGAGGGTCAGCCAGGAGGAGCAGGATTGAGTGTCTGTAGAACTGCTCTCCTGCTTCAGGGGGAGGGGGGGCTGTGTGTCCAGCACAACATGGACCCCCAGCGGAAGCCAGGGGTACCACAATGCGATCTGGTGCGTGAACGTAAGGGGGGTAGTGGTGGACGCTGGTCATCATTGCACATCCCAGCCCCTGGAAAAACAGAGAAAAACCTATGCCAGCTCCCCGCTAATGAGCTGGCTCCAGTGCGGACCCCTCTGGTCACCTAATTCTGCCACTGGTGGCCCCATTCGGGTGGGGTCAGCCCCGAGCATGTGGGGGTTGGTCACCGGAACAAGACAAACCCCAAATGGGGTTTGGGGAAGCCACAATTTAAAAAAAAAAGCTGAGTGGTAAAGTGGGGGATAAAAGGAATCTACAGATAGGGTGAAGAAAGAGGAGAGGAGGGGAAGGGAAGAGAAGGAAGAGAGAGAGAAACAAACACAAAAGAAGTAACTAGTAAGGGGATGTGAGGAAATAGAGCTTCTAGAAATTGTTAGCATGTAGGGTAATCAGTGGAACGGGAATTTTTTTAAGGGGTAGAGTGTAAGAACTAGATACAGGGAGTAACTATGTTGAGAGTGGTGTAGTTCTGCAGCTGCCAGGCAGCACTCTTCAGGGAAAGTTTCTGGAGATGGTGGTGCTGCCCCATCCACATGCACCTCTCTGGGCTGATGGAGGAGGCTGCCAGACTCAAGACCAAGATGGTGTGGGATAGGAGGATCTACTCCCTCACTCAATCACCACCAAATCCACCTCAGCTTTCTCAAAGGGTGCCAGTAGCAGGAGCAGCTGGGCAACTGTGGGCTTGGGGAGGGTTAGGGTGGTGGAGCTTAGGCACATGCAAAATTTCATACCACTACAGATCTCCTACACCACACTGGCAGGGTGGGACTATCCTTCAGAGGCACCTGAGGTAGTGGCTGGGATGGATGTGGAGGTTCTCCATGGTGGAGATCCCAAGAGGGTGGCAGAGGACCCTGGAGGAGGAGGAGGAGGAGGAGGAGGAGGAAGTGAATCATGGTGGGGGACTTAACAGTAAGGGGGATATAGTTGAAGACAGACAGGTATGAGGGGAGGGAGGTAAGGTACCTTTCAGATGCCATGGGTCATAGGGATGGAAGTAGGATCCTAAGAATTGCTGAAGAGGCAGGGAAAAAGAGCTAAATGTTATTATCCACTTGGGGACAAATGGTCTGGCTGGGAAGAGAACAGAGGCAGTTCAGGAGGAGTTTAGGGAACTGGGTAGGAGTCTTGGACTGATTGCACAATCTGTTCCTTTCTCGGAGGTGCTACCTGTACATGACAAGGGGTATGACTAGAGGCTCTGCACCAGGGAAATCAACTTATGGTTGAGGAAATGGTGCAGGGCAGTGGGATTCGGATTCATTGGGGACTGGGGCTCCATGTGGAAAGATGGAGGCCTGTACAGGGGTGACAGCCAGCATACCTCCATGAGTGGAACTGAGATCCTTAGTGAGCAGTTTAAATGCTACATTACGGAGCATTTAAACTGACTGAGGGGGAGAGGTAAGATGCATTCTTCCCCCTTCCCTACAAGCTTACCAGGGTCAGAAGTGCGAATCCTGAGGATGTGATGGCCCAAGAGGAACAAACAAAAGTAAGTAACCAAGAGAAAGAGGGAAAGGGGAACAGGAATTAAAATAGTAGAGGCAAAGGGGGAAGACAAAGGGACAAGAAGAGGGGAGGAGGCAGTAAACGGAGAGCCATGTGTGCAAATGCTCATAGTTTGCAACAAAATGGTGGAGCTTGGGGATTCCATGGCAGTAGGAGACCAGGACATAGTAGTGTAACCACCCAGTCTCCTGAGGTTACTAGAATCCCATCAGTTTAGCCATACGAAGGTACTGGGTAGCCTGTAGGGGTGTGGTTAAAAACTCCTTACAAGATGACATCGTTGTTTCCTCAGCTAGGCTGAACAGAGAATGGATTATGTCATTTAGAATTCTTACAGCAGCATAAGACACTTTGGAATCAGCTGCTCTGGGGTTGGTTTAGAATATTCAGACAGGAGTCAGTTAGTTGAGAGTCAGCAGTAGTGTGAAGTGGAGCTTGGAGTGAGCAGCAGTGCTCAGAGTGTGGGGGTTCCTGCCAGTCTCCTGTGAGATTGGGTGAAGGATCCCCAACAGTTTCTCACCCTAGTTCATGATACCCAGCAGTAACAGAAGAAGTGGTGGAGACTGTTCTTCTGCAGGACCCCAGTGGGTCATTTTCAACAGAACAATGTGGTTTGGACTGTGTTTCCATGGGTCCAAAGGGCAATTCCCAGAAGATCTTGAAGAATGTCAGCTGCTCAGACAGAAAGTGTGTGCAGTTGAAGCTGTGACAAGCTACAGTACTGATGAAGGGAAAAGGATGTTTTCCCTCATGTGTCCATGTCTGTATCAAAGAGACAAATAATGCCATGAGTACAGATTCATGAGACTGTTCCTAGGGGTTGGTCTGAGGTGTATGTGCCCAGAGATAAGGCTAGAGTGCACCCGTCAGGGCTCCTGTTTCACCACAAACATGTGCTGAATGTTTCAAGTTAAAGTTTAGGATTCCTTTGCAATACAGGTGTATTGCAGGATCTATTTTGGTGCAACCCAGAAGGAATGGTAGAGACTGGGCATGGGGTAGGATTGGGCAGAACCCCAGTTTGATTCCTCAAGTCAGGTCTAACTGGTTTATGTATGGGCATTAGGTTAAACTGGGTGTGTTAACAGATGTCATCACGCCTGGAGATTTTCTGAAATGTGTTTTATGTGTGTGGCAACAATTACAGTATACACTTGTTTGGAAAAGGTAAAGTCCAGAGATTCCTAGTACAGAGGAATGGACAGTTCAACTGTGTGTGTGAGGAAAAGTTTATTCTAAAGTGCCCAAACAGTTATTGTTCTGGAAAGAAAAACCTTGCTCCTATGTAGCCAGTACCAAACCTGGGGGACCACCTTGTTCTGCATTTGTTTCCAACTTGTGAGAATAAAACCATACCGTGCAATCCCATCTTCAGTAGTGGACATTACATCTGTGCTTCCTGAGTGTGAATTGTTATGGGGCCCCCACAGAATTTAGACCTAGCATAGCCATTGCACCTCTCTCCCAGAACCTGGAGTAAATATAAGTGTTATTTGGTACTCTAATCCCCTGACCCCATTAGACTTCCATGCTAGGTATTCACCCCAGAGCTAGGGGTGATGCCTATTGTTTTTGCCAACCTGTGGCCTGTTGCCTAGTCTGTGTACAAGTTAGGGGGTTCCAGGTTTCCAGATGCTGCTCTTTGCCAGGGCATGGGTATCAACATGGGGAGTTAGTCCAAAGATCTTGGGGGAGGTGATAATGTTGAGGGTATGTCTAGGTTCTTTCTGTCTGTTGGTGGTGCCACAAATAGAATTGTTGCCAAGGACAAGTAAATTTCTGCCCAGTAAACTGCCATCCAAGAGGAAGTTTTCTGCCTGTGTTGTCTGTGGAAAAATGTGCTGAATGTCTGCTAGAAAAGCTGCCATGCAAAGTGCTTAAGGACTGTTAAACTGAGTAATGTGTGTCCCTGCCATACAAAGTGCTTAAAATTGTTAAAAAGTAAAGATTTCAAAGTTAAAAGTTATTGTGGACAAAGAGGACATGTGTGCCCAAGTCTCCAGAAAGTGTCAAGTGTTTGTGATGTAAAATAGGGGAGTTGCTAGAGGAAATGTACTAAACACTGTGCTGAATTGCCTGTAAAGCATTCTTGCCATTGAAATTGCAAGCCAAGGGTAACATGCAAGGGCAGTGGAGTTGTATGCAGATGGCTGCCTGACACACTGTACCACAGTTACCACAACACTAGTGTAAGACACAGAGCCACAAGGAGGCACTCTCCATCCCAGCAGATGCTGGTCCCACCCTAACTAGAGGATTTCTCCTCATGAGAGCCTTTGCAGGTCATTGACCCTGCGAAGACCCAATTGTGCTGTAATGTATGCATGGCTCCTCCTCCTTCTGTGTACTGTGGAATGATCACACTCTGGACATCACTGTATTGATTAGACACTCTCGACTACGCAATGCAATGTCGATCAAATATGGCAGTACAATCTCAATCATCCAGACTGCCTGGGAGACATGAAATTAGTTTGGATAGTAGGGAGTTCGTAAAACTGGGATTAAAACGTTCAGAGAGTATTCACTTGGGAGACATGCTACCAGTCCATTAGATAGGGACATCTGGATAATGGGGGTTTGTTAGATCAAGATTGCACTGTACATTGAAGGCCTATCACTGACCCCATGCTACATAAGACCATCACCGGTGAGATGCAACGGCATGTCACATAGTGCATACAGCACTGGAGAGGGCACTGATGTGGGTAGACTGACACAGGTGGTGTATGACACATACAGCAATATCAAAGGTGTATACTAGTACAACAATGGTCTGTGCCGAACTCAGTCAGACAGATACATAAACTTAGGCCCAACCATGTGGCAAAACAGACCCAACTAACAATGACAGGTGTACAACCTGAGGAGGTAAGCATTACTGCCAGTGACCTGATATATCAGTTTTGGGGCATGGGGAACATACCACTAGTGCTATGCGGAATGCAGAATTCAGCCAGCAAAAATAGTGCAGAATGACCACTCCACCAGAGGAATTTATGCCGGAATTTCACTGGTTCTTCTGTAGAATTCCACCTACTGTGATCCACAGAATAATATTCCATGGAACAGAAATTTTTCATGGAAAATTTTTCCAGAAACATTTCTGTGGAAAATATTGAGATCTGTGGAATAATATTCTGCAGAACATCTTTTTTTCTCTGAAAAATCATTCCACAACTATTTTCTGCTGCAGAAGTCCACCATTCCATTTCTGTTGAAATTCGGTAGAATTTTGGAGGAATTCTGAAAATTCCATGGAACTTCATTCTGCTGGAATTTGAAAATTCCACACAGCAGTACATGCCACTGCATGGTGTAATGCATGCCAAGACACAGTACACACACAGGGCAGCATGCCTGTTAAAATGATGATCAAAATAGTAGATGGCACAACCCCTGACACACCACAGTGTCAGTGGTGGGACAATGCCATAAGTATCCCCAACCACAACTGCATAAGTGCTGCACCCACAGGCATGCACACAACAGTCAAAACACACACATGGACATAAAGCCCCCAGAACAGAAGCATGCACTATAGTGCATACATGCAACCCAGATTGCAAAACACACAATGCAGGATACTCACATGGACGTGTATTCATAGATCATCCTGTGTTTCCCTGTTCACTCTGGGCCTCATCATAGCTGAGTGCCCCCTCCCACCACTGCTGGTCCTGGCCAGCATGCTCCATCAGTCTAGCCCTGGGTTGACCCTACTGGGCCCTGTTGCCTGTGAAGGAAGACAAAGGAGGAATGTGATCAGTAGCACGCAGTGGAACACTTTTCTGAGAAGAAGCCAGACGGGGAAGGAAACATATTCAATTCAGTGCTTTACAGTAACTGGTAATTGCTATTTTTCTTTTAAACTTAGATTGTGGGCTTTTAGTGACACTGTAATTTATTTGCTGTCTTTACTTAGAATTGTTTTTGGGCTGTTGAAAATTAAAAACGTAGTGGTGGTGTATTTCTTTGCTGTCTTTAATTGCTGCAAATTTTCACCCCCCAACTCTTAATTATATGCCCTGTTAAATCTGATTGACAGGTGCTAAACACAGGGGATAGTAAAGGGTGTGGAGTAGGAGGGGCATAAGGGGGAAGAAGCCCACCCTCAGCAGAACAAGTGTTTTGATTCATTTATTTATTTATTGGTTTATTTTCTTTTTTTAAAAAGAAAAGTATCTGAGGATCAGTGGCAGGATTTTTAGGAAAGTAAATTAATAAAAAGGGAACTAGGAGAGCTTCACTAACAGACAAGTAGTGGAATTGCAGTATAATGTGGGGAGTGGTGCAATGCAGTGGCTGTGGGGCAGCCATATTCAGGCAGACCTTCTGGACACTGAGGTGCTGCCCTATCTGCATGCATCTCTCTGGACTGTGGGATGAGGTAGCCAGACTCAGAATGGAAGTAAACTGGGTCAGGAGTACCATCACCCCTATCCAGAGACCACCCAGTCCATGAAACTGCCTCAAAGGATACCGAGAATGAGGAGCACTTGGATGACAGTGTGCTCAGGGAGGGTTAGAGCGGTCAGGCAGAGGTACATCCCAGATCCTATTCCACTCAAGAACTCATATGCCACACTGGCAAATGGGGACAACCAAATAAAGGTACCCAGAGAAGTGGAAGGAAAGGATGTATAGGTTAGCCAAGGAGGTGACCTCAGCGGGGAGAGTAGTGGACCCCAGAGGAGGAGGAGGAAATGAATCCTGGTGGGGGACTCCATCATAAGAGGGATCCAGCTAGGAGCACAGGAAGGGGAAGACAGGGAGGTGAGGTGCCTACCAGGTGCCACAGCATGGAGGGATGGAAGGAAGATCCTGTGGATCACTGGGAAGGCAAGAAGGGAGGGTGAGCTGGATGTCATTATCCACCTAGGTACTAATGACCTGGCAAATGGGGAGCCAAAGGAAGTTCAGGAAGAGTTTAGGAAATTGGAGAGGGGTTTCAAGCAAGTAGCTACTTCTGTCCCTTTCTCAGAAGTACTACCTACGAGAGGCAAGGAGAGCATAGGGTGCATGCACCAGGAACTTTAACTCATGGTTGAAGAACTGGTGCTGTGAGGAAGGGTTTGGATTCATTGGTGACTGGGGACCCACCTGGAGGGATGGAGGTTTCTTTAAGCTTGACGGCCTGCATCCATCCTGGAGGGGAATCCAAGCACTCAATGATAAGTTTAAATGCTACATTGACAAGCATTTAAACTAGCAAAGGGGGTGGCAGGCCAGCAAGGAGGGTACCTACTTGCTCACCCCCACAGCTAGCAGTATAACCAGTGAACAGGAGGATTGGCTATCTCTACAAAGCAGTGTGCAAAAGATGGAGATTAGCGCCCAAGAGGTGGATCAGCAGAAAAGGGGCCAAATTCAGCAGAAGGGCAGACAGCAAGGAGAACCAGGGATAAAGGACAACCAAGGAAGGGCTGAGTAGAACAGCAAAACAGTCTAGGGAGGTCAAATCATGGAAAGCCATGTGTGCCAATGCCAGGAGCCTTAGCAACAAGATGGAAGATCTGGAGGCTGCCATGGTGCAGTCAGACCTTGACATTGTGGCCATCACTGAAATCTGGTGTAATGATAACCACAACTGGGAGATGGCCATACCTAGCTAACAAACATATTCAGAAGAGACAGGGCAGGTAGGAAGGGAGGAGGAGTGGCACTGTATGTGAAAATGACATAAGGGCCACAGAGATCCAGGAGGAACAAAATGGGGGAGAGATACTGTGGGTTAAGCTGGAAAGGAAAATGGGGCCAGCCATCTGCACAGGTGTGGTCTATAGACCACCAGCCCAGGAGGAAGAAATAGATAGGGAGCTGATGATAGCCATCCAAAGGATGGCAGACACGGGTGAGGTAGTACTGGTTGGAGACTTCAGTATTTCAGACGTGGATTGGAACATCCCAGCAGCAGAATCAACTAGGAGCAGATTTATCCTGGACTTCCTTCAGGGTGCTTTCCTCAAGCAACTGGTCATGGAACCAACTTGGCAGAAGGCAATACTGGACCTTGAGCTCACAAACAGGGACAGTGTGATGGGGGTAACGGTGGGGGAGCACGTGGGGAACAGTGACCACCAGTCATTGTGGTTTGAAATCACAGAAAGAGCAGAACCAAACCACACAAAAACACTTATCCTGGATTTTAGGTGGGCAGACTTTGGGAAAATGGGGAGATACTTGAAAGAGGCATTAAGGGGAATGGGAAGGAATCAGGGGTTGAGGAACAGTGGGCAGTACTTAAAATGGGGATTACAAGAGCAACAGAATTATGCATTAAGCAGGTTAGCAAGAGGAAAAGGAAGACAATACCATTATGGTTTTCCAAAGAGGTAGCAAAGAAAGTGAACGCCAAAAAGATTGCATTCAGGCAATACAAAAAGACACAGGCAAAAGGGGATAGGGAGAAGTACCAGGAGAAGCAAAGGGAGGCAGGGAGGTCAGTAAGGGAAGCCAAAGCTCAGACAGAAGAACACATTGCAAAATCAGTGGGTAGAGGGGACAAAACATTTTGCAGGTACATAAGTGAAAAAAGAAAGGCAAAGGGAGGAGTAGTGACACTGAACGGGGAGGATGGGGACCGTGTGGAGGATGACAGCAGTAAAGCTGACATATTGAACAGGTATTTCTGCTCAGTGTTTACTGAGGAAGAGGAAGGTAATGGGTCTGAAGGGAGTACAAGGGGTGAGAATGGTGTAGAAATGGACACAAGTCCCTTTACTCAAGAAAGGGTCCTGAAGGAACTGGAAGTAATGTGAGTTGATAAAGAAGGGCCAGATGGGGTGCACCCCTAGGTTCCTTAAAGAACTAAGAGAGGTGGTGGCTGAACCTCTGGCTATCCTGTTTAGCTGATCACTGGAAACAGGAGGTACCCAAAGACTGGAGGACAGCAGATGTAGTCCCCTTATACAAAAGTGGGAACAAAGAGGAAGCAGGAAACTACAGACCAGTCAGCCTCACCTCCTCGCTAGTGGGAAGATCATGGAAGCACTACTGAAGGAGACATGGTAACATCTGGTTGTCAATGGACTACAGGACCCAAGGCAGCATGGTTTCACCAGGGGGCGGTCATGTCAGACCAACCTTGTTGAATTTTTTGACTGGGTGACTAGGGAGGTGGATCGGGGAGGGCAGTGGACATGGCCTATCTGGACTTCAGCAAGGCCTTTGACACTGTACAACATAGAAGAATATTACACAAACTGGGGAATATGGGTGTGGGCAGGACAGTAGTGTGGTGGGTAGGTAACTGGCTGGGCGGCAGGACACAGAGGGTGGTGGTAAATGGCTGTCACTCCACAGAGGGAAGAGTGACCAGTGGGGTACCACAGGGATCAGTGCTGGGACCAGTCCTATTCAACATTTTCATCAGTGACATTGCGCAGGACCTAGAAGGCAGAATTTCCTTGTTCGCTGATGACACAAAGCTCTGTAACAGAGTAGACACACCAGAGGTGTAGACAGAATGAGAAGGGACCTGCAGAAACTTGAAGAATGGTCAGGGGTTTGGCAGTTGAAATTCAATGCAAAGAAGTGCAAGATAATGCATATGGGGCACAAAACCCTGGCACAATATATCAGTTGGGGGTGAGGATATAGCATGCACCAAGCAGGAAAGGGATCTTGGGGTTATCATCTCTGTTGACCTCAAGGTAGGGAAACAGTGTGATAAGGCAGCAGGTAAAGCAAATAGGATGCTGGGATGCATAGGCAGGGGCATCACCAGCAGGAAAAGGGAGGACATAATTCCACTATACAAGACACTAGTGAGGCCCCACCTGGAGTACAGTGTACAGTTCTGGAGACCTTACCTACGTAAGGACATAGACAGGGTAGAGAAGGTTCAGAGGAGGGCAACAAAGATGGTACATGGACTGCATCACAAGTCCTATGAGGACAGGTGGAAGGAACTGAATATGTACTCCCTGGAGGAGAGGAGGGAGAGAGGGGATATGATCGAGACATACAAGTATGTTACAGGGAGGAACAGGGTGCAGGAATACACTATTTTTAAGTGAAAAAGATGTTCCAGGACTAGAGGGCATGGGATGAAGTTGGAGGGAGGACGATTCAGAGGAAATGAGAGGAAGAATTTCTTCACAGAACGGGTGGTGGACAAGTGGAACACCCTGCCAGAGGAAGTGGTGGGGGCTGAAACAATCACGGGATTTAAGAATGCATGAGATAGACATAAAGGAATTCTGGAGGTCAGGGGTAAGGGACAACAGACTTCTAGGAAAACATAAACTGAACTTACAAGCTCAAATGGACAGACTGGGTGGGCCACAGGCCCTCATCTGCCGACACTGTCTATGTATCTATGTATCTATGTAACACATGGCACATTACCATAAACCCTAAATAGTACACACACCTGTGTACCGGTACTGTGCAACAACAGCAGGCACATATGCATAGTAGGGATGAGCAGGACTGTGCAGGGCCATATCTTTCTGTTGTGCACAGCCATGGTGTACCACACAGATAGCTGTGGCCATGGCCTGGTCACAGCCTCTATGCTAAATACTAGTGTTGTAGCAATGGCATCTTATTATGTGCACAATGCCCATGTGGTGCCTCTGTCCAGCTTTCCTCACCATCACTTTCCAACATACCCATACATGTCAGCAACATGCCATTTACTCCTCATATTACATAGCAGGAGGCTTGAAGCCTTAGGTCACATACAACAGGTGCATAGGAAGTACACCTGCACAACAGTAGGGGTGGACATCATACCATGAGTGTAGCCCAGCACAATGGTAGGTCCTAGAGTGGCATACCCACTCCAATTCAGTAGTATGCCAAGCATTATGTGGCATATGTGTACTGGCACACATACTACATTACATAGACATTGCACATGGAACAGACACTTTCTTAGGGAAATACTGCTTGGTAAAACTACCGCCCTGGCTACAAGTAGACCTCATGTCACCTAACATATCTAGCCTTATATGGCACTCATACACTCATACACTGACAATGATTACATGTCACTGTGGTATCCAATTTCCTTGGTGTTATGGCAAGTGCATTACTCCAAGTTCCATAGCAGGTTCTGTACTGTACAGGGCAATGGGGACATAAAGCGGGACAGTGATCATGTGCACCTGCATTGGTTATACAATGCTACAAAGAGGATCACGTCCCACAGGACAAAGTGGACTCAACAGGTGCACACAGGTACATTGCACATTTCCTCAGAGACAGCTGTACTCACCTGACCATGACACAGTGCCACTGCCCACCATCACCCTCATCTGCTGCTGGTACCTGGGCTTCCACGAGGACAGGCCACTATATTTATGCCTGAACTGGTCCCCCATCTTGACCACTCCTATTCTGCATGCCAGGAACCTCCCCAATGATGCCTAGAGTTCACATCTAGACCTTTCTGGTGCCTCTTCCCCCTTCCCTTGAAACTGTTCCTCCCTGGTGACCACCAGCTTCACCAGAACAACAAACTCTATTGCCATCTAGTGGGTGTTCCTCTGTTTCACAGGCCTTCTTCTGCTGTCTGTCATTTTTATGTGTTTCTAGCACTAACACCAGCCCTCACACCAAGCTAGTGATGGATCTTCCCTGGCTGTATGGGTCTGGTCCATTGTTAACAAAGGACATGTTGGTGTTAGCACTGCGCTAACATGAAATACTGCATCGCTATGTGTTTTTCCTGGGGGGGAGAGGCCATCCAGATGCAGCAGAAACTAAGTCACACTTGTACATAGTGTATATACCCTGTATCACACTGCACATGCACAGTGCAGTAGTGCGACATCATAGCACACATCCTGTTGCAGCTGAATGACATTGATAAAGATGTCATGTCATGTCTGTGCTGCATGGGAATGTAACGCTAGTGCTAGCACTAGCAGAAAAACAGTAGCACTTGGTGCAAACTTGTGATATTCAAACAGTGTATGCAAATGAGCAAATTTTAGAGTCAGACAGCAAAATTCACATTTGCACGTGATTATTGGAATGTATTCACTCATTCACATACCTAACTGTGCCTGGAGCATATAAAAGGAGCAAAGGGCATCACACAGTTTCCACAGAGGTACTGCAGGTGGCTAGAGGTACATTAAGTGTACTGTGGAATGGCTTGCAACAGGGACATGGGTGATTATAGCACTGTGTTTATGCTGTAACTGGACTAGACTATTGCAGTATCTGCACATGGCCAATGGCAGTATCAGGCAGGCATCTAGCTGTGTGTTGGGCCCAGACATGCAGCAACACATAGGTGTCTCAGCCATGGGACACTGAAGCCTGGCCACCAGTGTACCATTATCTGTGCTCTGCTGTGTGCATACAATTCTAAATGCTGTTCGGCCTCCCCATTTCCAACAGGTACCATGATGGATGAAGATCCCCAGAGGAAGTGAAAGTTCTCTGAGAAGGAGGGTTAGCCTGCCCCAGACATACACGGCCAATGAGAGCCTGGTCAGCAAAAGGAGGGGGGGGGGACCAGGGCTGAAATCAGAAAGATCTAGGCCTAAATCAGGAAGGCCATCAACACAGTGGGTGAAAGAGGCCAGACATTGCAGGAGGTAACGAAGTGTGCCATGAATCTTAACAGGCACATCAATAGGTACTAGCCCCGACCCAGGAAAACCTCCAGGCCAAAGACAGTGGCCCCAGTACTGTGGGACCCCCAGCCCCTGCAGAAGAGGTGTTGACTGGAACCCTGCACCAAATGCAGCTGACTAGCAACCCAGAAGGTGGCTTCAAAAGCCATGTCAGACCAACACAAACAAGTGAGTTACCACTTTAGCCCCCATGGTATCATAGGGTTTGTGTGTGTACATGCACCAGTGGTGTTAGGGTTTGCATGCCTGTGAGGTGGGGGCATGGCAGCATGGGCCACTGCCAGACAAGCACAATGTGCAAGCACAAAATGTGTTGCACATATGTTTTCTATGTAAACATCATATGGTAGCCCCACGCATGCATCCTGCATGAGCCATGGGACACCATGCAAATGGGACATCACTGCAGCGTGCCCTTTCTGTAATGGTGTACCTGTTGGAGTCATACTAGACCAGCAGTATGCCTTGACATTTCCATGCATTCTGCCATATGTCGGGCTACTGACCACCATGTACACTCTACAGCTCCTTGCCATTCCCATATTTTTTCTAATTAAATAAGAGTATTTGTGGCAATGCAGGTATATGTAAGATGCACACACAGAGCTAGTGTCATTAAATTTACATGGAATATTGACATGCGTGTTTCACCCAGAGTCCTCCCTTATTGTCCTGCATCTACTTTCCAGGTGGTCTCCCAGTACCCCAGCCTGACTCTATCTGTTGGATTTGTTACACAGTGGGTGTTGGCCATGTGGTAGTATCCCGATATCCTGGCTTTATGGATGTCTGTGGGGTAATCACCTACTGTGCCACATGTGTGTCATATACTATGTGATCAGCAGTCATGGGTGTGTGTTATGTGTGTGCTACTGTGGGCACATGGGCGTGGCACTGCAGGGACAGCATGTGTGACAATATACAGTAAACTGGGCCTGCATGGTCATCACAAAGGTATGTACATTACTCTGCAGTATCAGTTTCTTGTCTTCTCTCAACACCCCAGTCCATGGTGGTGGACATCATCAACAAGGATGTTCCTGAGGCCCACCCATGCTGGGTCTGACAATGAGTGTGACTGCGAGGAGTAGGAAATGACACTTTTGTGGAGGAGAGAGAGGTCCAGTTCAGACTGAGTGGAGTTGCCCAACCCTGCTGGTCCTGCCCACCAATGGGGCTCAGGCACTCTCCCTTCCCAGCCAAAGCCCCTAGGTCAACCACCGCCTTGCCACCAGGACTCTTCCCCTGGCATGGCCAGCACCCTATCACCCCAGGCCAATCCCACCAGTCTAGGTACCACTAGGCTGCCCAGGACCCAGGTACCTAGCATAACATTGACCATTGTGCAGCCTAGGCCAACACAACATGCCGGGGTTTAGTCTGACACTGTCTCCCAGGACAGTCCATGCCAGCAGTAGGTTACAGCCAACAGGCAGCTGCTGCAGTCTGCTGTAGGGGACCAGGAAGGCTTGTAGGTTGAAATGGATTACATACACTGCATGCTGCAGGACCACATCCAGCATGCAGAGGGTCACCATGTAGAGCACATGGTGGTATTGGGTGGTCAATATCAGTCAATGGATGCCGGCTTTGAGAGACTGAAGCAGTTCCTTGTGGCTGACTTGGTGGAGGGATGTGTCACCCCACAGCAGATGACTCAGCATCAGGCCATGTCCCCCACAGTGTGGGCAACCAGATACCCAGAACACCCAGGACACCTTGCACACCGGAACATGATGGCATGATGCTGAACATCCTGGAGATGGCCTGCTCTTTAAAGGGGTCAGTATCCCAAGGGGCAGTGGCTATGAGTGTCTCATGCCATCCTCACTACTGTTCACCACAGAGTGGACAATGTCTCCCACCCTATCCTCTTGGGTACAGTGCTTATGCTATGTTTGCGGTGGTAGTATGGGTTGCACCTAGGATGCCTGTGTCCCCCAAGCCCTATCCTGAATGTGCCACCTCATGCCCCCCTCATAATAATAATGTTTCCCCCTGCCTGGATGGCCTGTTATTTTTTTTAGCCCTGTTTCTCCCCCAACCCCACCTGGATGGATTATTATTTGTTTTCTGTCCCCTTTTGAACCCATTACCTGGTTGGCATATTATTTATTTTCTTTCCCCTTTATACTCCCCCCACCGCCTGGCTGACTTTTTGTTTCTTTACATCCCCTTTAGTACCCCCACCAGGATGCTTTGGTATTTGTTTGAGCCCCCTTTGCCCCCGAGCCTGGTGGACATGTTATTTATTTTCATCCCCATTACAACTCCCCCACCTGGTTGGCTTGTTATTTCTTGATATTCCCTTTTATTACCTCCCCACCTGGATGGTTTGGAATTTGTTTTCAGCTCCCATTTCCCCCCACTTGTTGGTATGTTATTTATATTCATCCCCCTTTGACCCCCCACACACACACCTGGATGGCTTGTTCTTACGTTCATCCTTCTTTCTCCTCCTGCCTGGATGGCTTGCTATTTTTGTTAATCCCTGTTTTCCCTGTTAGTCCTTGTTCACTTGCTTTATGATTTTAGAATATATTTTATTAAACCATTGCTGTGTCCTGAGTGCTCTGTACTCATCATCTAGGACCAAAGAGATCTGTGATGAGGCAGTCTAAATACTCCCTGGACCTCCCGGCCATCCTGGGGTCACACCTGTCAAGCTGCTCTTGCATCCCCTGATGCACTGGCTCTGCATCCACTGTAGTGTTTCCTCTGGGGCCAACAAGCATATCCCATGGTTGAGTTCCATGATGTGTAGTGTGCAATAGGCAAGGAATGTGGCAGAGGCTTTCTAAGAGGCGTATTGCAAGACATCACTGGAATGGTCAAGGCATCTGAACTGCATCTTGAGCACGCCAAAGACCAACTAGATGACACTGTATGTAGCGATATGTGCCACATCGCATCTGTCCATTGCAGAAGATGCAGGGTGTAGGACAATTATGTTATGAGCCAGGGACACCGGAATATGCACAGTCCACTGTGCTGGAAAAGAGCATTGATTAGTGACATCAATGGCAGCTGTGGGGGGAGGCCTTTGATGTATACTCATCAATGAGGTGCCAACTAAGCATAGCTCCACCTTCAAACCTCTTTCACAGGATGGAATTGTGACATATGAAGGCATTGTGGGTACTGCCGGGGTACAGTGTCAGGACACTGATAATGCACCCTGTTGCATTGCACACCACCTGACAGTTAATGGAGTGGAAGACCTTTCTGTTCACATTGGCCTCCCCCCACCCAGCATTTGTGGGTGCACGTATGGAAATCTGGATTCAGTCAGTGGCTCCCAGTATGGCCGGTAGATGCACAGTCTGATAGAATTGCTGCATCGTTGCTGTTCACTTGGCCAGTGTGATGAAGAATATGATGAACTCCACAGTGTAGGCCAACAGGGCATCTAGGAACGCCCAACAGGTGTGAGATGGCAGACTGTGTGATACTGGTGGTGTCCCCCACCAATATCTGGAATGTTCTGGTGGTCAGGAAGCACTCTGCTGTTACCTTGGCCTCTACAGACATTACATGGCTGTGGTAGGTGAGTGTGAGCATGGGCCTGTTGAGCCGTTATCAACCCACAATCTGTTCACCACTGAGCAATTCAAATGTGACCCTTGAACGGTACTTTCTGTTTGCAGCATGAGTGCAGGGGCCAAGGGCAGGCATTTGTCCACTCCCCATCCTCCATGACTGCCTTGCATTAGGTACACGATGTTGTTGCCATTGTGTTATCTGAAGAGTGTTGTGAAGTGCCTGTCCCTTCCTCTGGGGTGCGTTCCAGGTTAAGGTTCAGGAGGGAGATGAGGAGACACTTTTTTACAGAGAGGGCGGTGGCTGGGTGGAATGCATTACCTGCAGAAGTGGTATCCAGTAGAACAGTGGACTGCTTCAAAAGGGGATAGGACAGGACAAGGGGGAGGGTCAATGAAGGGGAAGGGTGGAAGGGAGGGGTAGCTGCAGAATAAGGGGTGCTAGCTGCACATTCGAGCAGACTTTATAGACCTCTAGACCTTTATCTGCTGGCAAATTTCATATGTTTGTATGTTTGTAAATGCTGCTAGTGCAGTGCTAAGCCATTGAACATTGTGCTTTGCCGATTATTCACATCACCAACGCTTTTTCAGCACTGAGTACATTACTTTTGCACTCAGGTGCTCGTGCACCTAACCAGTGCAGTGGAAATGACTGAATATGGCATTTCACTGCAATCTTCAAATTGTTCCAGCACAATCTCGTAACACACACAGACCTTTTGAACGCAGGGACCATACAGGTGAAAATACATGCTGTTCTTTTATTAAACCATTTGAGGTCATTAAATATGAAGCCTCTGCTTAATTTTTTTTTTCTGTTATGCTTTCAAAAGTTGCTTTATTCTCTTTTCTATTATGCTTTTAAAGGTTGCTTTATTCTCATCAACATTTTACATGAGTTCTTCTGCTTGGTCACCAAAAAGTGATGGGCCTTTGATGGGGAAATCCTTTACATTTTTCTTCATATCAAATGAAAGACTAGAGATTCTCAGGCTGAGCCACGCATACCTTCTTTTGGCAATAGTGTTTGATGTCTTCCAGAGAGGGCAAATCCTTAATTGACATTGATGACTGCTCATCATTTGTTCATGTTGAGGGAGTCACAATGGTTTTCTATTATCGAGTTCCTTTGTCAACAGTTGTTTATGCTAATGTTCTGCAAGCATACTTAGCATTTTATTTTTAGCAAATAGTTTCAGTACCAGTGCTCCCCCCCAAAAGTTAATTAAAAGCCTACAAGTCATTCAAACCAATTACATTTTCATACTAGGTTTTTATTCCATCGTTTTAACATTTAGAGTGGCTCTTGGTCTTATCATTCAACTGAATCATGATCAGCCTGACCACCAACAGCAAGGTGGACCACTCACTGAATAGGAAACTACATTTAAATGTTTAATATACCTATATGAGCTGAGGCCCCAGTGCTTTTTCTCATTCATGTTTATAAACCACTCTCTTGCTTCATCTTGTAAAGGGATACTGCCAACCACCTAATGCCTCAAATTGTTCCTAGATGAAAAAAAAAAAAACATGTCATGATTGCTCACATTCTGAGGAGATTGCTTATAGGTATCAGGTCAACATGCCAAAACAAAAACTGTGCATGAAGAATCGCATGGTATGGATTGTGCTGGGATTTAGAGAGATGGGGTATAACAGCAGTAAGGAATTGCCGCTACCATTGTTGCTCTGCACTCTTCCTGGAAAGGATCTAGTTGCCATGTGCTGGGGTTGCCAGCCGAGCCACTCCCATAGTGGAGTGGCTAAGGCACTCTCACACAGCAGAGAGACCTGGGATCATGGTTCAGTTCCCCCAAGGTCTCCCAGTGTTGCAGCTTTACAGTTCATGTTTTTTTAAGCTAAACTTTTGCCTCTCTTGGTGTTTCACCCCATCCCCGAATCCACACCCCCTCTGAGTTTGTAATCTAAATTCACCACAGCTCATATTGACATAATAAAATAAAAAAAAAGATTAAAAGAGAAAATCAGAGTGGTTTCCACACAACAAAGAGAGATAGCAGTGGGATTTCAGCTCATATTGGCATGTTAAAACTTCAGTGTAGCTTCCTGACCAAAGAGTGGATCACCTTGCCATCAGTGGTCAGGCTGAATGATAACACCAAGAACCCCTTTATATGTTAAAATGATGGAATGGAAATCCTATAAGAAAACTGAATTGATTTGAATGATTTACTGACTTTTGTTCAGCTTTTCGGGGTGGGCACTGGTACAATGAGATTTTTACTTTTGATTTTGGCCAAACACCAGATGCACCCTGTAAGCATTTAAAAAGTTAAGAAAGATGCATAAGAAATGTGACAAAAATCCTTTTGCATTTGAATGGGTTGAGCTTGCTAAACTGTCAACATTGCATTGCAATTTATTTTTGCCATTAAAACACTTTCCTGTGTAGTTTTTGTGGTCTTTGCCACTAGTATGGCTTTGCAGGTTGCTTGCAATTTGTTTATTGCTTGTGTGCAGTTGTCAGATGTCCCTCCTCCATAACTAAAGTGAATAAAGAATTTTTAACAAGGGAAAACACTTGTGAGGCAGATTCAGAAAATGGAGTATTGATTCTCCTCGGATTTGCCTTTTTGTCAGTTTGTTGTTAGAGGAGGAAAGAGGGAGCAGAGAAAATATCAATGAAATAAAACACACCTGGGACAGGATTCACAAAGTTTTGCCTGGGCTCAAACCAAGTTTGCCCAGGGCAAACTGGACTTTGTGAATAGCTGGTATTCACAAAGTCTAGTTTTCCCTAGCAAACTGGGTTCAGGCCATGGCAAAGCAGTGAGGCGGGGCTGCAATTCCAATGAGGGGGAGGGGACCTGCATATCCCCGCAATCCCATTCACAAAAGATTTGCTTCATGCAAGGGCCTTTGTGAAGATCCTTGCATGGAGCAAAATACCACTGAAAAAAACCTGACAGTAATCCACACAACCGTAGTGGTTGGCAAAGGTGCTGTGGCCCCACACCCCCATCCCTGATCGTCTGATCACCCACACAATATTAATGTATGTATTTTCCATAGAATAGTGGTCCCACCCCAGTCCCGATCATCCGATCACCTACCAGGTATTAATGTAATTATTGTCCACAGGTAGTGGTCCCACGCCAGTCCCCAATCATCTGATCACCCACCCAGTATTAATGTAATTGTTAAAAATAGGTAGTGATCCCACCCCAATCCCAGATCATCCAATCACCCACTCTGTATTAATGTAATTATTTTCCATAGGTAGTGGTCCCACCCCGAGCCCCGATTATCTGATCACACACTCAGTAATAATGTACACTATTTTCCATAGTGTATGGCCCCACCCTGTTGCCTGATCCCCCACCCAATATGAACATTACTACATTTCCATAGTGTAGTGGTCCCCCAACCCACCACCCACTCCAGTAATGACATACTACCCCGCTCCCCCCACCGCAGCATGGCCACCAGTTGGTGAGCAACACAGCCTTCCACACACCTCCAAGGCTGCCAGCAGACTGAACTGTGAATGACAGTTTACAGTATATACTACAAGCCCGTTGGTTCAACCACTAAATACAGAAAAAGTTTACTGTCATTACCGGGTGGGTGATCGCGGGGAGGGAGCGGGGTGGGACGCAAAGAACAGTAGGCAGGTAATACAACTCTCATCCCCCTCTGGTCCCATCTCAGATCCTACTGAGATAGCTAATGCTTTCAACTCAAAATTCAAAGATCTAGGCAAGGCAAGGCTAAATTTATTTAAAAACACCCAATTCCAGAGGCTCTGGGCCCTGTACAACACAAATAAATACATTTTCAATTTAACAAAGAAATTACAAAACATATTTAAATACATTAAAAACACATCCTATAGTCATCATATATATATATATATGTCATCTTTCAGATGAGACGTTAAACCGAGTTCCCATCTGCCTGGATTGGTGGTAGTTCAGGTGGATGTTTAAGATCCCATGGCACTTATCGAAAAGAGTAGGGGATTTCCCCGGTGTCCTGGCCAAATTTCCCTCATTCAGTAAAAATACCACCAACAGCTTAATCTGGTTCAGGGTCAGTTGGCATTCATCTGTATCCCCCTCCCCCGGGTCGTGCCTGAAAATAGGCAGGATTTGTCTAGTGCACTTACCCAGTCAACAAAAGCTAAAATAAAAAAACAAAATTTAACATTCACTCATAAAATACTTGATAAAATAGGAGGGCCTTAAGGCCAGCCTTGAAAACCTCCAAAGTAGGGGCGCCCTTAACCTCAGGGGGCAACGAATTCCAAAGGACGGGGGCAGCAACACTAAAAGCTCTGTCGCCAGCAGATCACAACCTCATCCTAGGAATTGCCAGAGAGCCCCTAAAGGAAGAATGGAGGGGGCCGGCAGAGAGAGCAGGTACAAGAAGGTCTAACAGAAAACGAGGACCCTGCCTGTGTAGGGCCTTGTAAGTGAGAAGACCCACCTTAAATAAGATCCTCCACCTAACTGGCAGTCAGTGCAATTCACGCAACACCGTTTTGCACTAGCTGCAGTCTGCGGAGAGATCCTCCTGTGACCCCGAGGTAAAGCGCATTACAGTAGTCTAGCCTTGATGTAACTAAGGCATGTATCAAGGTGGTGAGGTCCAGAGGTGGAACAAGGGGCTTTATCCTGGCAACATTTCTGAGATGGAAGAAACAAGAGCGGACTGTGGAGGAAATTTGTGCCTCCATAGTCAAGTTCTTATGCAAGATGACACCAAGATTTCGCTCCCAAGAGGAGGTCTTCAATGAAACAGATCCCGGAATAAGTCCAGTCACTGAATCAGAGGCCATCCTATCATGCATTCTGTTCGACTCAATCACTAATACCTCCATCTTATCAGGGTTCAGTCGCAACCAGCTGGAGGTCATCCAGTCGTTAATCTCTGCAAGGCAGCTGTTCAGCACATCCACCTTGTTGAATGTTCCTGGGGCAAAGGAAAAATATAGCTGGGTATTACTGGCATAGCAATGAAAACCCAAGCCATATTCCTAATGAGCCATCCCAGGGGTAGCTTGTACACTGCGAACAACATTGGGGCTAGTACCGATCCCTGAGGAACTCCGCAAGATATAAGGCTAGGGGAGGAGGAGAAATTCCCCATTACAACCCGTTGCCTACTCTTGGTAAGAAAGGACTCAAATCAGTTGATAACAGTGCCGGTGATTCCACAAAGCTCTCTAAGGCAGTCAAGTAACACACAATGGTCCACAGTGTCAAGTGCTGAGGAAAGATCCAGGAGAACAAGAACTATCTTAGCCCCTCGATCTCTCACCCTGAGGACATCATTTAGTACCCGAACAAGCGCGGTTTCTGTGCTGTGCCTAGCACTAAACCCCGACTGGAAAGGTTCATTCAACTCATGAGTCGCGAGGTGCTCTTCCAACCAAAGTGCCACTACCTTCTCAACTACTTTTGCCAAAAAAGGAAGGTTGGAGATAGGTCAGTAATTTGCCCTGACCTCCGGGTCCAAAGATGGTTTCTTTAAGAGGGGTCTCACCAATGCCTCCTTCAAGGCATCAGGGAAGACCCCCTCAAATAGGGAACAGTGGACAATCAGTGCAAACACCGCGCCAACAGTGTCAGTGCATCTCATCAAGAAACGCATCAGCACCGGGTCCAGTTCACAAAAAGTATGCTTCAGATTGGTTGCCACCTCTATGACTTCACTTACCTCCACTGGTCTAAACTCCCCTCAACTAGACAGAGTGTACTCAGAACACTTCAGGCGACCACTGCCAGCTATGACATTGCTGACTGAAGAAACCACCTGCTGGATACTGGACACTCTGTCCGAGAAGAATCGAGCAAACTCTTCGCATTCATCATTAGTAAAAACCTTCTTCAGCTGTAGACAAGCAGGATGAAATAGTCTGTCCACAGTCTGAAAAAGTATAGTTGGTTGGCTCTTCCCAGAAGCAATCTCACTGGACAGGAACACTGCCTTCTTATGGGTGATTGCCCCCTGGTATGCATTATAATGTACACACAGGGCCAGTTTGTCCCCCTCCAGACCAGATTTTCTCCAGCAGTGCTCTAACCTCTGACCCTTTCTCTTCATCTCACTGAGAGCACCATCAAACCACAAGGACCTCAGGTAGGAAGATTTGGGTCGTACACGGACAGGTGCAAGAGAGTCAATGGTGTCAAATAACACCTTATTATAGGTGTCAAGTCCAACACCAATGCCTCCGACGCATGCATAATCCATTCTAGATAGATCAGCTGCCACCAAAAAACCCTCAGGGGTCAATCCCCATAAAGGGTGACAGCTCATCATCTCAGTAGGGGGAGGGCATCCAGTGGGCGCCCCAAATCTGAACTGCATCATGCAATGATCGGACCAAGCCACCAGATCAATCTTGAGATTGTCTATTTCAAGCCCCATTGAGAACACTAGGTCCAACATGTGGCCGTCCTGATGTGTCGTGGCAGTAACAACTTGTGTCAGGCCCAGAGAAGACATAGTCTGAAGGAGGTTGCAGCCATGCCAAGAAGATTCATCGTCAGCTCAAACATTGAAATCACCCAGAATAATACATCTAGGGGATTCCAATGTTTCGCCGACAACAAATTCAGCAACCTCCTGCAGGAAATTCCCCACCATCCCAGAAGGGCAGTAGATAAGAAAAATCCTGCAGCCTGCACCAGGACCACCATGAACAGCCACACATTCAAAGGAACCCAAAGTTCCCACTGGGTGCACGGTGAAGGCCAGGTTGGATCTAAAACAGATGGCTACACCACCACCTCTATGTTCCTCTCTGGGACAGTGCACCACGGTATACCCAGGTGGGATGGCAGCCTCAAAAACTGGTCCCACATCATCCCCAACGCAAGTCTCCGTAATGCAAGCCAGATCAACAGAGGAAATCAAGTCCACAATAAATTGATCCATCTGGCATTGCATACACTGCCCTCAGGGATTGGTGGGTGATGCAGCCCCTCAGGTTACCTGACCACTAGGTCTGGTGGATTCCCTTGGGACAGGCACCAAACATGTCTGGCCTCTCCTTTCTGCCTGCCGTAACCCAGGGTGCCTTCTAGATCTGACAACCCTTATTCTACAAACCTCTGCTATGCATCCAAATCCCCACCTCCAGGCAACGTCTAACCATAGTATTTGAGACCGGGAGGGAGGTGAAGGGACGTAAACTATGCAGAAGGGTTCCCCCATACATTATCCTGGCCCCTCCAGGCCCCCCTAACTGATCCTGGCACATCACTAAATATAAATCCTAGGGCTCTAGGATAGTAAATAACTAGACCAAGCAATTAACACACTAAGCAATTCAAACTTAGTACAACTAAAATAAACACAGATAATTTACATTTTTAAGTAAAACAGATTAGTCTGGATAAACAATGACATACCTACAGTAGCCTAATAGCACAAAATGTAAAATAACTATAACTACCTAACACTAAATTCTCTACAGTAGGTATAGAAATTTACACCAAGGTCAATCATATCAAATATTTGTTTCCTATACAGAGTGGCACTTGCAACACTCACAATGCTCGTGCTTGTGAACGGTGCTGAAATATAAACCCCAGTCCCCACCTCTTCAACTGTAATCAGTCAGCTCCCCCCCCCAAGCCCCCTACACATTGATAGATATATTAAGGAGATACTCAGTCTCTCACACTGGCAGTCCTTAATAAGTGCAGGGGAATCCTCTCAAAGCAAGGAAGCAGCACAGATATCAAGCAGCAAAATGAACAGAATGAGCAAAACACATCCAGCCACTTGTGAGCGGCGCTGAGATATGAAGCCCCACGGTCCCCGCCTCTTCAGCTGTAATCAGTTAGCTCTCCCTCTGAGCCCCCTATACACTGATAGAAATAATAAGGAGATACTCAGTTTCTCACACTGGCAGTCCTTAGTAAGTGCAGGGGACTCCTCTCAAAGCAGGGAAGCAGCACAGACATCAAGCAGCAAAACAAACAGAATGAGCAATACACATCCGGCCGCTTTCCCCCTACCTCAGCAAGCTCTCCCCCCTCGACCTCCCCTGCCCAGAACCACCAGCCAAACAACTCCCCCTCCTCCTCTACCACCAGTCTTCCCCCCCTTTCCACTTCAGGGTCCTTGGGAAAACTGACACTATCAAGCTACTAAAGTGCCTACCGACCAAAGGAAGCCCCGGCATTGATGGTCTGTATCCCGCTTTCCTAAAAGTCATCTCTCTTGCATCTGTAAAACCCCTCACTTTCATCTTCAACCTCGCCCTTACTACAGCTACTGTATCTGACTCCTAGACACATGCAAATGTTGTACCGATCTTCAAAGCTGGCAATTCCCTCTCCTCTGACAACTATAGACCCATCTCCCCCGCCTCCTCCCTCACCTGAGCTACCTGCATGAATAAATTGTACATTCTCAGCTACCAGATCACCTAGAAAAGTATAACCTCCTATGCCCCCTCCAGCATGGTTTCCACAAGCAACATAGTACCTCCTCTGCCCTGGCCCTTTTTTCTGATCATTTACTAAGATGCACGGACCAGGGCAAACCCACAGGTGTGGTCTTCATTGATCTGTCAAGAGCATTTGACCTAGTTGATCACCACCTCCTCCACTCAACCCTGCTTGTCTTTGGCTGCTCCCCTGGACCTACTGCCTGATTCCGCAGCTATGTATCAAACAGGTCTCAGTCAATTATCATTAGCAAAGCTTCCCCTGTTCCCCCTCGTGTACTCACTGGAGATCTCCAGGGTTCCATACTCGGGCCACTGCTCTTTTCATAGAAACATAGAAACATAGACTTTGACAGCAGATAAGGACCGCTTGGCCCATCTAGTCTGCCCATTTCCCTACCTACAGGATAGGCCGCAGATCCTAGTTAACCAACAGCCTATTTCTGCCTAACCCCCACAAGAATTGCCTTATGTCTGTCCCATGCATTCTTGAATTCTCCCACAGTTTTAGACACCGCAATCTCCTCACGAAGGCTGTTCCATGCATCCACTACCCTTTCTGTGAAATAATACTTCCTCACATTGCCCCTGAACCACCCCCCCATCTTTAAATTGTGTCCCCTTGTTCTTGCACGTCTCTTTTTCTGAAGGATGCTACCCTCTTGGACTTTGTTAATTCCACTGAGGTACTTAAAAGTTTCTATCATGTCCCCCCTCTCCCTTCTTTCCTCAAGGGTATACATATTAAGCTCCTTTAGTCTCTCCTCATACGGCTTCTCTTGAAGACCCTGCACCATTTTAGTTGCCCTCCTCTGGACTGCCTCTATCCTGTCTATGTCCTTGCGGAGATGGGGTCTCCAGAACTGGACACAGTACTCCAGATGGGGTCTCACAAACTGTCTGTACAGAGGGACTACAACTTCCTGTTTTCTGCTACTGATACCTCTCCCTATGCATCCCAGTATACCCCAGCCCTCCCTACTGCCTTCTCACATTGCTTGCTAACCTTAAGATCATCTGATATGATTACCCCCAGGTCCCTTTCCTTTTTTGTTGTTGTTACTACCTCCCCCCCATTGTGTATTCTTCCCCTGGGTTCTTGTTTCCCAGGTGCATTATTTTGCACTTCTTTGCATTGAATCAAAGCTGCCATACTTCTGACCATTCCTCCAACCTTGCCAAGTCAAGTTTCTGTGTTCATTAATACTCTCCCCAGGGACAGGCTCAGCTGTAAAGCTCTTCTCTATGCCAACAGTCTGATCATCTATCATAGAGACAAATCAATTGACTCTATCTCCTCTGCCCTCTCACAAAACTACACATCTGCCCATCAATGGTTCCTTTCGAAAAAGCTCCTAGTCCATGAAAAAAAGACTAAATCTATTCTTTTCAGTTCTAAACCCTTCCTAGCTAAAGCTTCCAAAACCAGCTCATCCCTCCTGGTTCTCACTCCTGCAGGCCATCCTCTTGAAAATGTCCCATCTTTCAAATACCTAGTAGTTACCCTTGACCCCTCCCTTTCTTTCTCTCTCTGAACATATCAACCATACGGTATGCGGGATCCACCAGAAGTTAGACTCCGTATACTGTCACAAACATTACCTGTCTACTGAAAAGCACCTTGCCATCATTCGGGGCAACCTACTTCCCCTCCTTGACTACTGCTCCCCAGTCCACTCACACCCATCCACTACCATGCACACACGGCTAAACTCAACATATAACTCTATGTGTCGATTCGTCCTTCAAGCCCCCTACAGTTCCCACCACTGCTCACTCTACCAGTCGCTAGGGTGGCTTACACTACAAGGTCACTTTGATTATGTGAAGGGCTGTCTGGTGGACAACTCTCTCCGAAACCAACAAATGTCCCTTTACTCACCACTCCTGACAGGCATAGTGGTCCCTTGGAATCTTAGGGCATCCTCTGTCCCCCTGCTAGAAGTACCCCATGTCATCACCACCATGGGGAATTGATCTTTCTCAGACACAGCACCCTCACTATGGAACAAGCTCCCCCTGTCAGTTTGCTCATCCCCTACCCACCAAGCTTTTAAACAAAACCTGAACGCCTGGCTCTTTATGGCTGCAGACTGTTACTATTCTGTACAACAATGCTAGGGTCTGCAACTCACCTATGCTCTACAGTACTCAGGTAGCACTTGCTGCCAGGCAGCACTTACAGCCCCCTCAGCCTGCCCCCTTTCTCACCTCTGTCCTTCCTTACCATACCCCCATACCCCATAACCCTTAGTCTACCACTGACCCTCCCTGTTTCTCCTTTCTTGATCCCCAATGATGCTATGAATTGTGATGATTTCTGTTCAGATTTGTACAGCTATTGTTAATACACCTGTATTGTATTGTATTGTATTGTATTGTGTTGAATTGGGACATGTACTTGTACACTGTCACTGTATGTATCTTGCACCATCTTTATTAATCACCTGTGTTTTTGCTTTTTGTACATTTCTGTTATAGTATAACCTGCTTACCCTATCTATACATTGCCATAATATAACTATTGTTCTTTCGCCTTCCTTGCCGCCACTTGTTGTGCATTTGCATGTTGTGGTTTGTATTTACTATTGTACCTGCATTGTTTTGCCACTTTGTGGCCTGGGTCATGACTGAAAATGGTCCTCTGGGACAGTGCATCTACCCGGTTAACACAGACTTAAATAAATACATAAATACATAAATAAATTAAGCACAGTCTTAAAAATAGCATATTGAATTTAAAATACCTATTGAAGAATCTAAGGTTATTTGGAATACATTACTGTAAAAAAAAAAAAAAAAAAGGTAGGATGACATGTTTTGCTAGAAAACTAGTACTGCTGCTTTAAATCCCTGTCATTATACTTACAGCTTATTTATTCAGTATGCCTATAGTGTTTTTTTTACAACAGTTTGGGGTCCATATATGTGTTCTTTTTTTGACTGTATATATCATAAGGGGGTGCAAGTCTAAGGGGGTAGGAGGATCTGATGCTTTCCTTTTTGAGGTTTCCTTGATATTTCAGATTTACTATAATCTTTTCTTTGTATGTTACTAGCTGAATTTGTTCGCATTTTCTTTTGGTGTTTCTGTTATTGTTATTCCCTTTCTTGTTACCCTTCTTCATGTCAACATTTCAATAAAGTATATTTAATTAAAAAAAGGCAGCAATCAGTAAGCAAGCTGGCAATGGGGTACAATTGTCCAGTTTCTGGTGCCAGGAAAGCATAGACTTAATCAATAAATACATTTTAAAAAATTATAAATAAAGTGTTTAGTAGTTACCAAGTTAAATCAATGACTATTTGAAAATAATAATACAATGTGCTGTTTGTGAGGTGCTACAGTGCCGCATACTAGATCAGCTTCACACCCTGCTGCTGAATTCCTAGGTTGCTTGCCAAAGTGGCATTACATCTGCCTCTAATTAAGCTATTATCACATATGGTTTGATATGAGAGGAAATATATAATGTTACCATTGTGGACATGCAAACTATTTGAAGAATAGAGGTATAGTTTTGTCAACAATCAGCATATGTGGAGTTTTTCTTACTTTGTTATGAATATCTAATGAGGCACACGTGCGCGCACGCACACACACACACACACACAGTCTGAATTACATTAAACAATACTACAGTTCTCAACTTCACTAGCGCTAGTAGCAGTATGCATATTTATGTTGTACCTGATGTACATTAGGTGTACATGTACATTAAAATTAATAATTTGTATCATATAACAACAAATGAGAACAAACAATATCCCAGCAAATAGTATTGTTGTAATTTATATTAGAAAATCTACAGTAAATTCATGTGTATGTGTGAGGAGTTCAAATCTCTATGTGGTGGTGGTTGGGGTGGTGAGACCACGTTAATAAGTGAGAGATAAAATGCAAAAATTATTCAGAAAAAAATCTTCATGTAGGGATCAATGTTTACCTCAGGAAACCAGGCTTATGGTATATTTTTAGCTACGGTAGATGAGGGAGAAAACTGAATGAGATGAGTTACTTCAGGACCGCGCTGTCAACTGAGTGACGCTACAGTCGGAAGAAAACACATACAGTTCAGTACAGCTGATGAATAACAGCTGATTGCCTTGATGTGCAAAAAAAACCCTGCGCTGTTATGCAAGTCAGCAGCACTGAGGTTTTAAACCAACTCTTTTGATTCGCCTGGTATTGTACAACCCCATTCCCTCTTGGAGGTTTAAATCACAGCGAATGAAAAAAGTACAGCAAAATACTTTCACCAGAGAGATATACAGTAACACACCAATAATTCCCTAATTCATTTCATTCACAGAAACACACTTTTGACCCCTATTTTAGCATAAGACTCCTTCATTAACACTAAGTTTAGAAGTCAATCTCGGGTTGTGAATTCACATTGAAAAGGAGAAGGTTTCTGAGATGCCCTCCCCTTTGTCCAAGTCTGACTATCTCTATGCCCAAGAAGGCAAAAAGTGTGTCCTCTTCCTGACTCCTAATATGTCTGATAATGTCTTGCATTCTTTTTGTGTGTGTTCACATTGTGCTTACTGAGAATTTCCACTGTATCAGAAGTGGTCCTTGTTGTGTCTGTGTCTTTCTTCTGGTCAGGGTTGCCACCTTTGGATGAGATAAAAACCAAATACCAAACCACACCCTCAAACTCCACTCCTAATCCCCCCTCTTTTATGACTAATGAGGGCATCGCTTGGACTCTGATTCACTTGATTTATTCAGAATTACTGCTAATATTGCATTGTGTACAATATCTTTAAATTACATCATGATTAATAGTTTATTTTTTATTTAGATTTAAATATTTTAAATTTTAGTGTGTCTTAACATTTGGTGAAGTTAGAGAAGGAGTTCAGGGGACTTTGCATCCTGTGTATACAGCTTAGCTCACACATCGAGTGACTACAAGGACACCTCTGACAACCAGCTATTTTGGATCAGGGGGCTTTTTCTGGCAAAACTCTTTCAATAAATGAATAAATAAATAAATAAACTACACCAGTAATGGTGGATGAGATGTCATTACAAATATCATCTGCCGTTTTAAGATATGCTACTGTACCTCCCATTGCTCCTACTCTGAAGTTATTTGTAATGTTAGACACGTTTTTAAAAGTGATATGAACTATTCTATGCTGTTAAATACCCTATTTTTCCCATATTGGTCATACATAGCAAATAGCATGATATGTGATATATAGCATGGATGCAGTAGAGTGCAGTGGTTTAAGGCTCTGACCTGCAAACCTGGAGACCAGAGTTTGAATTCCACAGCCCACACTTGCATACTGTGTGACCCTGAGCAAGTCACTTGACTCCCTTGTGCTCCCAGGTTGCACCTGTAAACAAGCTTCAGCTTAGTGTGCCTCTTCTGGTAAAAAATAATAATAATAATGTTTTGAGAAATATTTGATAAATTACCTACATTTGCAGTGCCATCAAATCTAGATTGTGTTCTTTTTACCTCATCAGCTACTGCTCACTCTCTTCCTTTTCTCATTTCTGTGGCTTAGTATGATATTAGTCACACTATTCTGTGCTGTTCATCTTAAAGGCCTGGAATGGTCTCCTGGAATATCCAGGTAGCATGAACATTGACAGCAATAACTACTGAGGAGAGAGGGGTGTAGTATTGCTAGAAATGGAATATTAGATTATCAATTTAACAACAAAAGGGATAACAAATATTAAAATATAGGACAAACCCTAAAAGAAAAACTGGTGAGCATTTAAAGGTATAAAAGTATTCCTTATCACAACAGTCAAATACCATAGTTACAATGTAGCCTGGAAAGGATTAGGTTGATTTGCTGCTAATGGTCTTAATAGCCCTACTTTATACCTCTCAGACTGCCTGGTAGACAAACAAAGGTCTGCATGATATCAGAACGTGTTTGTAACCTGAACATGTAAGTAAAATTTTATTTTATTTTTATTTAGTTTTTGTTGACCGGGTAAGTGCACTAGACAAATCCTGCCTACTTTCAGGCATGACCCGGGGGAAGGGGATACAGGAGGAGGGGGATACAGATGAATGCCAACTGACCTTGAACCAGATGAAACTGTTGGTGGTATTTTTAGTGAATGAGAGAAATTTGGCCAGGACACCGGGGAAATTCCCCTACTCTGCGGAGGCAGAGGGCGCTGTTGCGCTGTTGGAGTGAGTGGAGCAGCTCAGTCAGTCCAAGACCATGGATGGGGCTGGTCAGGTTTTCGGAGCTCCAGTGGAAGACTGTTTACAGTCTGCAGTTGGCGATCTTTCTGTACAGAATTCGATACTTGACGATGTTCCTGAAACGTGTTTGGAACCACCTCGTTTGCTGGATAATGTTGGAGTTTTGAGTCCGGAAGAAATTAAACTGCAAAAGAAACTGGAGGACAAAAAGGCACATTTACTGGCTCTTATCACTACTGAAGAACTAGAATATAACCACAGTAAGTCCAAGTTGGAGGAAGAAAGAAAGAAAAGGATGCGGTCGGTAGCTAGTCCTACATTGAGTACTGGCAAACGTCTTCCTTTATGTGCAGATTCTGTTTTGGAAAAGGATATGGAGAGCGAGTGTGTGGTTTCAAAGACTAACCTTGTGTTACCAGCATCTCATACTGAATGGTCTCCTAAGTCTGCTTTGCAAAATGCTGGCTGGTTCTATACTGAGAAACGTTGGGTTCCCGATCCTTTGGTCCCACTTCCTGGTTCTCCAGACTGCACCAAGACACTCTCTGGCAGTGAATTGGAGCAGCAGTCTCTGTTTGCTCAGAATTCCACTGCTTCTGCGCACGTTGACATGGAGGATTCGGTTTTGGATACAGTGACAGACGCGGTCACTCCTTTGGTGTCGGGTACAGTTTCCGCCGTTTTGCAGGAGGAACGACATGGTATTTTCTCTGCTACGGAAGAAAAGGTAAGAGACATGGGGCCAGATTTACTGCAGACATCTGTAAGGGGCACAGAGACTGACAAGGTTGACGACCCGCTAGCTACTTCATACAGAAGAGGAGATGCGAGAACTTACACTGGACTTTTTCGAAAGCCTGAAGTTGCGGCCCGCGAAGGAGATTCTTGGTTCGTCTTACATATGTGGGGTCAGCTCCACTTGTCCCTAATCATGTTTGGGTGGGGAAAACCCTGATTAAGGATAGGATGGGTTTTACCCCTATGGATGTCTATGCTTTCATCCATGCTTCAGGGGACCGGAATTATGACGTTAATTTCTGTTCGATGGTTCTGTTGGACAAGTTTTGGAAGTTATATTATGAACAAAAGGATTCAAATGATTGGTTAGATTTTGTGGCTATTCCTATCACTAAGCCCACTATTAAAACTATAACAGTGTTATTTCGGAATGAAGGGGTTGATGTTAATGATATTAAATTTTGGTTAGAAAAGAAATGTACTATATTTGAGCAGCCTAAATCTATTATGGATGTGAATGGTTTCTGGACTGGTGATTGGAACTTTCGGGTTCAATTGCCACAATCGGATAAAGGGATCCAGCATCTACCTAGCTCCTTTTTTTGGGGGTATGACAGGGGTATTTTGTTTTATATGGGACAACCGAAAAGTTGTTATAAATGTGACGACCTGTCTCATTTAAGTAGTGACAGTGTTAGAATTAAATGTTTTCAGTGTGGGTTACTAGGTCATTCGGCTGCCCAGTGTACTGCCTCTCCTATGTGCAACCTGTGTGGGGATGAAGCTCATGCTTTTCAAGACTGTCCTTGGGCAGCCCACAATGTAGAGGCTGCTTCTGACCATGAGGTAATTCTTTCCCGAGCTCGCAGGCCACGGGTAGATGATGTTGGTCAGTTTAGGGTACACCCTCTTCCGCTCCGGCATAGAGGCAGGGGCGGCAAAAATGCCTTCTCTTCTAGAGGTAGCATGGAGGCTCAGCATATGGGTATCCGCAGCACAGAATTTTCTTCTGTTCCTTTGATATCTGATGCTGAGCTGGAATCATCAGATTTGGTGATAGCGGACACGCCCTTTGCGAACCCTCAAGATTCCCCCAAGCGAGTTTCGACTTCGCTACCCTTTCCTCCTCCTGATCACTCAGAGATGATAGCCCTGCAAGACGAGTGTTCGCAAGTTCCTTCTACACCCTTATGTCGTGTGGAGGATTTAAACCCTGGGTCGGTTCAATTCCCTGTGTCACCATTGCCTCTTTCAAATAGATTTTCGTTACATTTGCTACATGGGGGGAGCAAGTGGACAAGGATGATCCTTTAGAGGAGGTGGTACAGTGCACGAGTAAAGATCCTTCTGATTCAGCAGTACAATCTTCACAAAATAAGGTGGTACAAAAAAGGGTAACTAGGTCCAGTAAGAAAGCTGTGAACAAGCCCCCTTGATCCTTTGAATTTAAGGGTGGCATGTTTAAATGTCAATAGTATTAAGTCGGGCTATAAACGTAAATTAACTTTTGGTTGTTTGAGTCAGCTGCAGTTTGATGTCTTTATGTTACAAGACACGAGACTTCATACCTTGTCTGAAACTTCAAAGGATTCGAAGGATTGGTGGTGGGGCTCTTCTTTTTGGTCGATAGGATCGGAAGCCTGTTGTGGGGTAGGTTTTTGTTTTTGCACTTCCAATGTTCGGGTTTTACGTTTAGTGGATATTGAGCTGGGTAGGGCGTTTTTGTTAGATGTCATTATAAATAGTCTGTCGTGTAGATTAATTACAATTTACGGCCCACAAACTAAGGCTTTAAGGATTGACTTGTTCACCAAACTCCAGCCATATTTATTTACGAGTAGACAGATTTTTTGGGGAGGTGATTTTAATGTCAATTTTCAGGTTAAGGAGCTTACGGGTAAACAATATTGTGATAAAACTTTTTTGAAGTCGTTGATATCTCAGGCCGGGTTGAAAGATTTTCAGGGGCATAAGTTTGATTCAGCTAAAGCTACCTTTTTTAAAGGGTCTCTTTCCTCGCGGATTGATTTTTTATTTTTAAAGCAATCGTTAGAAATTTCAGACACTTTGATTATGCCTATGGAATCTTCAGACCATATGTTGATTGGAGTTACTATTGCAATTCCACCGGTTAGAGAACCTGGTTTTGGATTTTGGCGGTTAAATGTCTCCTTACTAGAGGATGCTGTGATTTTGTCTCACTTTAAGGAATTTATTTTTGATAAAGTTTCCACTATGTTTTTATATGATGATGTGGGGTCCTGGTGGGAGGATTTGAAAGCTCTTCTTGTTGCATTTTTTAAGTACCAATGAAAGTTTCAAGCAATGTCTAAATACAAGACATATTTGGTTTTAAGGGGTACTTTAGGTGAGTTATTATCCAGGCAATGTGTGGAAAAGGTTGATCTTAGTGCTGAAATTGATGTCATTAAACATCAGATGAGATCTTATCAGTATGACCATTTATGTTCTCTCCAGAGGGAACAAATGTTTGGTACTCAAGGGAAAGCTGAAGGTGTTAATCCTTTTGTTTCCTGTCAACAATGTAGGGAGCGGAAGCTAATCACTGGCTTACAATCTTCACTGGGTACTCTGGCCTCGGATACTGGTTCTATTATGGATATTATAGTGCAATATGTTACTGAAATGTTTGGTTCCCCAGTCGACCCTTCCCATTATACCTCTCAGATTTTACAGGCAGCAGCTTTACCTCACCTTAATGCTAAACTCTGTGATGCTTTGATATCCCCCTTTTCTCCTTTAGAAATGGACAAGGTTGTTAAGAGTCTTTGTAAGGGAATTTCGCCTGGTTCAGATGGATTACCTACGGAATTATATCAATTGCTATAGGACATTATTCTGGTAGAAATGTTAGGTGTTTTTAGATTTTTTCAGGAGGAATGTTATTTACCGAATGATATGTATGAAGGTTTGTTGTTTTTTTTGTTTAAATCGGGAGATTCTACGGATTTAGGGAATTGGAGACCACTTACTTTATTGAATACTGATTTTAAAATTTTTGCTAAATTACTGGGGAATCGATTAGCTTTGGATATGGATGTCCTTATTAGTCCAACTCAATTTTGTTCGGTCCCTGGACGTAATATTACGGACACTTTGCTATTACTTCGGGAAACAGTGGAAGTGGATGGAAGGACTAGTACGGAGGATAATTCTGGGTTATTGGTCAGTTTGGATCAGGCCAAGGCATTCGATAAGGTGCCTCATTCCTTTTTGTGGGAATGTTTATTGGCCTATGGGCTACCGATAGTGTTTGTAGAGTGGCTGAAAGTATGTTATGGTCTTGCTTATGTAGTTCCTTTTGAGAATGGTATTATGGGCCCAAAGATTCCGGTACTGAGAGGGGTACGTCAAGGTTGCCCCCAAGCCCTCTTCTGTATGTGTTTTTTCTTAATCCCATTATGAGATTAGTGCAGCTCTCCCCTAATATTTTAGGTTTATCTGGGGTTTTTTCGTCTGGTTGTAAAGTACTCACGTATGCAGATGATATGTGTTTACTGCTTCAGGATGCCCAGTCAGTGATTATAGCTTTAAATTTGATCCAGGTATTGGGACAAGCTTCAGGGGCAACATTGAATTTGGAGAAAATGAAATGTATTGATTTGCAGGGTTTCCGGGAGGATTTCAGGATGATTGGGGGTAGTGAGGTGGCTTCCGCTCCATGTAAAATTCTAGGTGTTTATTTTGGTGGCAAAGACATGGCGGTTTATAATTGGGCAAGGTTATTATCAGTGGGGAATAAGATGGTGAGTAGGTGGAATCGTTGGAAGGTTGGTAAAAAGAAAAGGGTCTTTTTGATCAAATCCTTTTTGGCTCCAATTTTTATATATATATTAGTGCACTTTTTATGGTACCAAAAAAATTTGAAGTTTCGTTTTCCAGATTATTTTTTACGTGTTTTTGGGGTAGTCGTTTGAACCCTACTAAAAGGAATGTATTGTACAAACAAATTAAAGATGGTGGAATTAATATGTTGAACCCTATTTTGTTTTTTTTTCTATATTTTTATATGCTAATATTGTTCCCATAATTAAGGGTTCTACTCAGTTATGGTGTAGATGGGTTGTTTTTGTGCTTAAAAGGATTTTGTTGGAATGGGAAAAGGACATTTTTTCCATAGAAACAAAAGAAGGCCACATTTGGTCAAACGCTGGGAGGAGGTTTTTGACTGGGTTATTAAATGGGATATTCACTTTACTATGGTTCAAACCTTTACTAGGAAACGTTTCTATGACGAAATGCTGGCGGTTCAGTTTCAAGAACATCCTTTTTCGAATTTCACTTGCTCTCAGTGTGAGTCAATATCGAGCTATGTTACAGATTCACGGATTCCTGAGCATATGTGGGATACAGTATGGTTGGGTGTGCACCAGAAAATGAATGTTAAAGGAAACCAGAAACACAAAGCAGTGTATGAAAGGTATTGTCCAAGAGAGGGTTGTGTAGACATTATTGAAATGATTGATCATTTATACTATTCTTGTCCTTATAGTATGCAATTTTGGGATGTAGTTAAGAATAGATGGAAAATTAATGTACCATTACCTCCATCTTCTGCTTTGTTGTTTTTTGGGATTCCTGATTCTCGTTTTACTTAGACACATATTGGTCTGCTTAGAATCCTGTATGCTCATTTTGTCTATTGGATTTGGATTTGCAGATGTCGTTTGGTCTTACAGCAACAAGATATTTCAGCATTGGATCTGTATTTTGTTATTATGCGGGAGGTTATGAAATGGAAATGTAGTGAATTAGGACAGCTGCATTCGGCGGATTTGGGGTCAGAATGGGCATATTTTGAATTTTTATGGAACTAGGGTCAAGGAGGAAAAAATGGAAAGGGGAGGGGGAACAAAAAAAAATATATATATATATATATATATTTTTTTTTTAGTTCGGGTTTATTGTGAGGAATAATTTTTGTTTATGTTATTTGTTTTGCCATGGTATGATGTAATTCTGTTTTTTTTTCTGTATGGTTTATGATTTATTGAGATTTTAATAAAAATTCCCCTACTCTTTTGATAAATGTCATGGGTTCTTTGACATCCACCTGAACTACCACCAATCCAGGCAGATGGGACCTCGGTTTAACATCTCATCTGAAAGACGGCACCTCAGAAGTGCAGCACCCCTCTCATGCTGCACTACAGTGTCAGTACTGGGATATTAACCCAAGTGCCAGATGTGGGAACTGAACCCACAACCCTCTGATCTCCCGGCCTCAGAGGTGAGTGTGCTACTTACTGAGCCACTGATACTGACAATTGAAGGATTTAACAGAATTTGTTTTACGAGTATGTGAGCATTCAAAATTACTGAAAAAGTACTATCTCTGAATAAAACTGGATTAGCAGGTGAAGTTTGTGAAACACAGATTATACAGTCCACATTGGGACAGGAGGCAACTCTAATGTGATGCCTGTCTGAATGTCCAAGGGTTTCAGAAAAATGAAGGTGTTAATTAAGGTGGTATTGTTTACCCTTCCCATGAATAATCTTCCAATTTGCTGAAGTGAAGTTAGAGGTGACAACTGAGCAGACAGGGACAAATCTGACTCTTTTAAGTGCCCTGCACTTGAAGGCACTTCCTGATTAGCATGCACTGCAAGCAATCAAGCACACTGAAATATCAGACATTTGCTTACAGTATAGGGTTAGCACCTGTCAGGTTTTGTTACCTGGTGATCAGGTTTTCAGGGTCCCTATCAGGTAATCCGGTTTTGTTCTGTGCTGTTTAGGTTTTTGAGCCTATTTGAGTGATCACATACTTTTGAAACAAATGTCATATTTCATGTCATTGTTTCAGCTGCATGTCTAGCTTACAAACAAGTTCTGCTGTCAATATAGCCCTTTGTTTGTGAAAGCAGTCAGTCTGGGAGGTGTAAAGTATGGCCATTAACACCATTAGCACTTACTTAACCTAATCTTTTCCACTGCATCTTAAAGTGGCATAGCAGCACAGCTCCCCCCACCTTTCATAACAGTAACAGAGCCAGTTGTCTCCTACCTTCATTTGCTGGTAAACATTTTCATCTCTAACAGAATTTAGGCATTATTAAATGTTTACATTTTTTTCCCTCAAGAAAAAGTATGGTCACTTCTTTGTCTTTGAAATAGTACTGTGGACATGAACAGGGTATGGAGCCAGAAAAAGAAATAAAGTATACATTACAGGAAACAATTTCTTATGTATTATTATGTACCATGTGTACAATTGTATGCTGTTTACAGTATTTCCCTTGTCTCCCCCCAAATCATATCTGTAAATTATATTTCTTTTATCTCTGTATGTTTATTTGGTAAACCAATGTCAATAAATAAATACATTAGTAAATAAATAACTAGGAAGAATCTAGGAAAGAACTTTAACAGGTACAGTATCTTAACATTTTTGTTGAACTGCTGCTTTAAGCGTTGTCTTTTATTGATATCAATCAATCAATCAATCAAGTCTTTATTTAACCAGGTGTTCATTGTTGAGCAGAAGCTCATTTGCAAGATGGACCTGGGTGGAGCATGAACAATTGTATATACAGGTCAACACAGGTATTTACAAGGCAATACAGATAATACTGTTTACAGAGAGGAAGAAAAAGAAGTTCATATGTACATAGAATTATACAGATATTGTACAGATTATAGGGTATTTACATACATAGAAGTGTCTATAGGAAGACAAAGCAGGTTATCTAAGGTTGCAGGAGGAAGTAACGGAAGAAAAAAAAATATGCACCAAGTAGAGGTGAAAGTGAGGGGGGGAGGGAGGTAGGGGGAGAAAGGCTAGGAGGGCACGGTGCACAGAAAGGAGTTGGTAAAATGGGATGTAGAGAAGGTGGATGGAGAAAAGGAGTATGTGTGAGCCCCATGGATTGAGTGCTATAAAGTACGAAGCATTGATATAACAAATAGCTTTCTAGGAAGAACAATGCACGATGAGTCATGAAAAGGGGCGGGGCTAGGTGTGGAGCTTAGGATCCGGTGTTTGCCCCATCCAAAGGTGGCAACCCTAGTTATGCAAACTCTTGAAACAGTAATGTCTCTTACCTGATGATGAAAGCTGGGGATAGCTGCTCCTCAAAGTTGATCCTGAGGTGTGCTAAAAAGGAAAATAAACAATTTAAGAGCACACAAAGTACCAAAGGAGGATTTAAACTACATGTAAATCATCAAATTAAAAATATACATATACTCATTTGACAGGAAAGGTGTGAAGCATGTCTACACCTGTAAAAAAAAGAGGAAAATCACACATAGCTTTCTACTTTAAAAAGAAAACCAACTGGGGGGTTGGGGATGCCCTGGAAACCAGCTCAATGGCAGATTTAGTCCTCGATCGTCACTCATCCTGCAAAATCCTAATGCTAACTGAAATCAACTTCAAAACTAAATGGACATTATAATTCAGCAGGATCAATAGAAATTAAAAATGTCTTTACATCCAGATTTGGTGAAGGACTTTCCTTCTAATCAAGCCATCTTCAGTCCCATCCTGCAGCCACAGGGAAATGCAGGCCTTCCTTGGATCATGGATATCACCAGCCTTGCGGTCCCGGGATGAGCTCTGGATGATCTGAAAAAATATATGGGACATGTTTTCTCAACTTTCATGTGAAATCGGCAATCTAAAAGGACGAAACTTCAAAACTGGATAGGACATTGTGTCTCTATCCCAGTGGATTACACAGAATGAGCAACAACTGTCAAAACAAGACTGCTATGTATTGTATCTCGGCTCAGCTACGAGATCAGGACTGCACAGTCTGGCAACTATGGGACAAAGTCAAGGAACTGGAAAACTGCGGTTAGAGAAAAAATCTCTGACTAGTGGGTTTTCCAGAAGGGGCAGAGATCCGCAACATGAATGTTTTCCTACAAAGCACCTTACCGACTACCCTTAAACAGCAATCGTCTATCCCATTCGAAATAGAGAGATTCCACCATTCACTGTCACCCCATCCCAAATCCAGACAACAACCCAGACCTATCCTAGTCAATTTCTTCAGATTTCCCATAAAGGACAGAATAATGCAGCTGGCTCCTGAACAGGTCCCTCTTACATGGCAGTGACACCAGATTCAAGTGTTGACTGACTTCTCTCCAGCCCTCAAAGGAGGCATCAAGAATTAACCTATGCCCACCATGGACCGATGGATGTCCAGGTACCATACAACTTACAGTACCCCACCACACTAAGGATCACAAGAAATGGTGTTCATCATTCATTCTCTGATCCAGAAGCTGCAAAATATTTTACTTAATGCCCCTGGCCCAATGCTAAATTCTACAATTACAGTAGACACAGAGGGGGCAAAGATATGGACTCTACACCAGAACTCTATGAACCATGTCATGGGAGTGATACTCATCCACAAGTACCCTACACAACAAACACAAATGACAACAGACTGACCACGGACTTGGCTGGAATTTGCAGAGGCTGCCAATAAATGCAGCCCCTCTGAACATTACTGATGAACTTTGGCCATCCTCAGCTGGCCTTATCAAATGGTCCAGGCCTAGTCGTTAATACATGAATGATAAGAAACACACTGACATGTGCATTGCCATTTTAAGATATCCTTTTCATAATATAGGGGGCCTGTTTAAGGCATAGCTGGCTTAATATTATTCTCCTCAACACATTTTTGTCATGAACTGTCATGTTATTGCCTGGGGGTACAAATGCAGTGAAAAGGGAGGATCCAAAATGTCTGCTGCAAATAGTACCAAATACCATCTAACGGGTGTGATTGATGTAGCAGAATGGGCCACTGACTACTTCCCTCATAACATTGAAGGCATTCTCCCTTTGTGCAGAAATGGTTTTCGAAATATAACAGTCCAGACTCAAATTATGACCTTGGACAGTAGACATGACACCGGGGGGGGTGCCCCATAATCACTATGATAGATACTCACAGTACAACGTGGGAGAGTAATTGCGGAAACATGGCAAACACATATGGGGGAATTCTCATAATGAACACAGCAGAGCACTGCATGGCTATACTTAAGGACTACTGCAGGACAGCACAATGTTATGTAAGGTAGCAGCTGACTGAATATTTCCTCTTGGCCATCTTTCCTCAGTACCTTTGCAACACAGTACACAATAATCATTTAAAAGGTATAGCCACACTCCCTGGTAGATGGGCTGACGTCAGCCTGGCAGGACCATATCAGGACCACCAGGTCAATGGATTTGACATTAAAGAGATCTATCACTATAATTTGTAATACCACAATGCTGATTGGACATAGGTCCCTCAACATCCCCCCTCCCAGCTGAGATCATGATATATATGAGATTTATGTGTTAAACTCCTAAAGGAACACCATAACACCACTTATTCAGTGCTGGTTACAGACTACATCATATACCAAGATAATAAGGCAGGGAATATATGGCCTTTTCATTTTCTTCCCTCCTACCAGCAGGGTACTCCCTCACCCCTGAGGACAGACCCCTTGGGGGAAGGCTATGCTACGCAACCTATCTGGGTATAGTAAACAGTAGGTCCAACCTCTGACTAATAATCAGTAATGTTCATTTTTGAGGTTCAGAAAAACCTTACGTTACATTCTAGTGAACATGTTAGTATAGACATTAGAAAGTTAGGGGCAGTGGGAATCCCACGTACCAGACTTGCATTGTTGCTTGATGCCTTGGTAAGACATCACAGTATCGGATGCACAGTCTAAAAGTGGACTTTGGGAAATAGATTTGTTTCATGTATTACCACAGGTAATGCGAGATATACCAGTTTAAATTGTTGCCCCTATTGGGCTGGTTTAATGCTATAATTGTAATATACACTTGACAATTTTTTTCAAGGTAAGCTACAAAAAAAGGAGCATACTTGGAGCAGAATCTCTTGGGGTAACAACCATACCCTCTTTGGTCAGACCTTGGTCTCATCATTACACTTCCCAATACAAGATGGATGACATTTTTTTTATCTCCTGGAATATCAGGGGTCTTAACTCTCCCATAAAACAAAAACAAGTTTTAAATAATCTAAAAAAACTGCACACCAAGGTGGACCTTTCTCAAAGAGACGAAGCTATCACATACCGAGGCATGTAAGCTGCATAGAGAATGGGTGTGTATGGAGGTTCATAGCTCTTTACTTCCTTGAAATGAGGAGTATCCATACTTATCCACAAGACATTAAAATGGAAATACCAATAATCATAAGCTGAAACAAAGGGCAGCTAGATCATGGCCAAAATGTCTACCCAACAAGGGACACTGTTATTGCTCAACATATATGCCCCAAACATAGATGACCCAACATTATTTTCTCAGCTCTCAGATGAAAAAGCATCATTTAACATCCCCCAAATCCAAATGGTGCTGGGTGGTGATTTTAATCTCACCCTGAACCCAGCCTTAGATAGACTGTAAGGTCTGCAAGAAACACAACCTAGAGTAGTCACAGCCTTCACACACTAAACTAAGGAACACTCTCTTACCAATGTCTGGAGACTTGCTACCTCCAATGTCAGAGACTATTCCTGTCTTTTTGGGGTTCATCACTCCTTAAGCCAAATAGATCTCCAGTTTACTAACCCTCAGACCACTTCTCTCACCATAGATAGCAGCATACATCCCATAGTCATATCAGATTATGCCCTGTCACAGGCTGTGGGTAATGATGGACCATCGAAGCATTTTTGGTAGCAAACTCAAAGATATTTATTTACAAAAATAATTCAAATTAAAGTGAACTGAAAATGACAAAACTAAAAAGGAGCAAAACAATAACTATAGGCTAGAAAACACTTGCTTCTCAGGATGTTCACAACATCACATCCAGGTCTGATCTCTCAACATCAACTGAACTGAACTAAACTGAAGATACAGGATTTTATAATATTCAGGGGTCATGAGCTCCTCCCCTGTACCCTCCTGTTAATAACATTTCTTTAATTAAAATAAATATGGTTTATTTACAACATTACAGCATCTTTATTTCCATACAGCATTGTGATAACATGAAAATAAGTGATGTACAGCCCTTTGTAGGGATTTTACCAGCAATTCTGGCTTCAGTAAGCACCGCCCCCTTTAGCAACAGCATAAAGGCAGTTGAAAAATGGCCAGCCAGCTCCCTAGGAACTTGCTGCACAGAGGGAAGATTTATTCAAGGTTTTGGAATGCCAGAAGCACAACAGAAACCCTCGTTTTTAGAAAGTCCTAAAAACAATCCAAATTCTCACTATCCCACTTCCAGAAGGTATGTAGGGTTCATTTTCCTCCCATTTGAGTCAAAACCCTTAATTCTGAATCCACTAGAAGGCTAAATGCCTTCACGACAGTGTGCACATTCATGCTGTAAATTTACCGGCGATCGCATTGTCGTGCAGGAACTCCATGGCGTAACTACACAAAAACAGCTGCATTTTACAGGGCTCTTGCCAAAAAGAGCCTAACGGGGCTAAACTAGGAAACCACGTAATTCTTTCCTTATTTTACAAGCCTAGAATACATAACAGCATTAAGGCACATTAAAAAACCTACCAAAGAGTCATCTAAAGAGACAGAGTCCTGCCATTATTATTAAATGAAGGGTTTTTTTGTCTCTACAGAACTTTTACATGGAAAAAAGCCATTTTAATTTTACTCGAGCACGCCTGCAAAGCATAAAGGGTTTTTAAATCCCATTTTCAAGTAGGAAAACATTTCCTTTTCATTTTACAGAATTCAGATATATAAATATATTACAGGGGTGCAGGATGTTTTCTTTTTTTTATTATTTTTTTTTATTTTTAGGGAAACAGTCCTGACATCCTCAACATTTTTGAACTCTGTTTATTTATTTTATTATAGGCATGACAATGGTACTGTGATGTACTGGGAAAGTATACAGGGTTACAAACAATAGACAGGACTAACAGTAAAACATAAAACAAAGTGGGTGGCCAGCCCAACAAATAAACATATAACAATCCAGACAGAGACAAATAACAGAGGTAGATCCAGGACCCATTATCTCCCTATGAAAAGTAAAATAAAAAGGGGAAGGACTTTCCTCTTTCACATTCCTCAATGCCCAAAACCAAACTTACAGATTTGGTTCTAACAAAACATTACAAGTGTACTCGCCATCAGATCTCTCAGAATGAGAGATGGAGCCATAGCACACCCTCGCCTAAGGCTCCACCTCGGGGTCCCTATTTACATTATATAAAACTATGAAAGACTGTTTCCTTCATAATACAACATGACTTTATCCCGAAGCCTGATGACAAGTACTCTCATTGTCCATACCATATCTTGACATGAAATCGGCATTACCATGCGCTGTCCCTTTTCTGTGTTTAATGGTAAATCTATAGGGTTGTAGAGCAAGATACCATTGCATGATGTGAGTGTTCCTATCTTTCATTATGTGCAACCGACATAATGGATTGTGGTCTGTCCATTATTCGAACTCCACACCCCATAGATAAAAGCGAAGAAAGTCTATGGCCCACTTAATAGCTAAACATTCCTTCTCAATGACTGAATAGTGTGTTTCCCTTTCATGCAGTTTTCTACTAATGTAAATTACAGGGTGCTCATCTCCATCCACAATCTGGGTTAACACAGCCCCAATTCCATAATTAGATGCATCAGTCTGTAAGATAAATGGTTGTAAAAAGTCAGGAGTTCTTAGAACAGGAGAGGAACACAGCCTGGCTTTAATGTACTGAAATGCTTCTTCACATTCCTTGGTCCATTTAACCTTCTCAGGGTTCCTTTTCTTTGTTAAATCTGTCAATGGACCTGCTAATGTGGAAAAATTGGAGATGAATCTGCGGTAGTAGCCAGCAAGTCCCAAGAAAGATCTCATGTCCGTCTTTGTAATGGGTTTTGGACTATTAGCCACTGCGGCAACCTTATTTATTTCTGGTTTAATACATCCCTTACCAATCTGAAAACCCAAGTACCGAGACTCCTGCATAGCTATTGCACATTTTTGTGAGTTTATAGTAAGGTCGGCCTCTGAGATTGTAGTTAATACTGCTGACAGATGTCTTATATTTTCTTTCCAGGAGGGACTAAAAATAATGACATTGTCCTGGTAAGCTGCACTATAAGCTGTGTGGGGAGTTAACAAAGTGTCCATTACCCTCTGGAAAGTTGAAGAGGCACCATGTAATCCAAATGGCATTACAGTAAAGTGAAACAGACTGATAGGTGTACTGAATGCAGTCTTGTCCTTGTCTGCAGGATCTAATGGAATCTGCCAGTACCCTTTGATCAAATCAAGAGTGCTGATGTACTTGGCACTACCCAGGTGATCAAGAATGTCATCTACGTGTGGCATTGGGTAACTGTCAAACTGTGACACTGCATTTAATCTCCTAAAATCTAGGCAGATACATATACCCCCTCCCTTTTTTCCAACTACCACTATAGGGAAACACCACCCACTATGAGATGGTTCGATGATCCCCATTTGATGCATTCTTTTTACTTCTTGAATCACGTCTTGCCTTACCCTTTCAGGAAGTCTATAAGGCTTTTGTCTAAGGGGTTGTTTTTCTGTAACCCTGATGTGGTGACTAGCATTTTTAATCCTGCCGGGAGTACCGGTAAACGTATCCTTAAAGTTAGACAACACCTTCTCTAGGTCAGATTTCTGGACTTCTGTTAGATCAGGGTTGATCAGCAAATCTGTCATCTTCCCTATACCTTCCAAACATTGGTACACTATGTCTAGTTCATTATTAGACTCTGGAAGAACATAACTGGACAAAGAGGTTGGTCGTTCTACCCAGACTTTCAATAAATTCGCATGATATATGCGTTTCTTACCCTTCTTATCTGGTACTGCTATTTCATAGGTTACAGGACCAGTTCTTTGAGTAACAACATAAGGGCCTTGCCATTTCATCAGTAATTTGTGTTCTGAAGATGGTAACAGTATTAAAACCTTGTCTCCTTCATTAAATTCTTTGTGTCCTGTACCTTTGTCATAGTATTTCTTTTGTTTTATTTGTTGTTACATATTACTACTATGGGCCTTCTGAACATAAGAGATTAAACGTTGATGTAACTTTTGCCAATATTCCAAGGGGAGGGTTTCTTTTGTATGTTTATAGTCCTCCCACTCTTCTCTAATAATGTCTAGTGGCCCTCTTGGGTTATGTCTGAATAGCAATTCAAAAGGGGAAAAACCTGTAGACACCTGTGGGACTTCTCTATATGCAAACATAAGATAGGGAAGATAGGTGTCCCATTTATTCCCTTCATCTGCTACGAATTTCTTTAACATCTGCTTCACGGTCTGATTAAATCTCTTTACCAGCCCATTGGTTTGGGGATGGTAGGGTGTTGTAAACAAAGCATCTATTCCTAAAGCCTGATATAGATGCTTGAGCAGCGCTTAGCAAAAATTGGTACCACAGACTATTAAGATTTCTCTAGGTATTCCCACCCAACTGAAAATATTCAATAATTCATCTGCTATTCTCTGGGCCATGACAGTTCTTAATGGTATGGCCTCAGGGTATTTTCGTAGCATAGTCTACAACCACTAATATTAATCTATTACCCCTTGAACATTTGGGCAAAGGACCTACTATGTTCATTGTTATTCTTTCAAATGGGGTAGTTACCAATGGCAAGGGTAGCAAAGGGACCTTATCGTGTCGCCCCAGTTTGGCTACCTTCTGGCATGCTTCACAGCTTTTTCAGTACTCAGTAACCTGCTCATGGATGCCAGGCCAATACAATCTGTAAAGAAGGCGACTTAATGTACGGTTCCTTCCCAAATGTCCAGCCATGGGAATGTCATGGGCTATACCTAATAGTTGTTTTCTAAAAGGTTGGGGTACCATTAACTGCTCTACCACTTCCTCAGTTTGTACATTAGTACAGATTTGGTGTAACAATTCATTTATAATTATAAATACAGGGCCTTTAGATTCATCACCGTTTCCCACCTGTGAAAAAAACGTGGTTAGTGACACATCATTTTTTTGTGCTTCTTTAAATTCTGAATCATACATCTTAGCAGGTATGTCTAAGTCATTTTTAAAGTCCTGTTTAGGAATGTTTTTCTTATTGCTAGGCCAGAATACTTTTTCTTTTCATTTTTGGCTTTTCGGCTTCCTGTTCTTGCCAACGGCTTCAAAAATGTCTTCCTCAAAAGGATAAGTGTGTCCCAGTATTTCTCCACATTTGGCCTGTGCCTGGTTGTAATAGCAGTAATGTTTGTTGTTAATAAAGTCTCAGAGTTCAGGAAATCATGGCCAATAATGACTGGGATAGGGAGATGGGGCACCACACCCACTTTCATCTTCTGAATGTGTCCATCCACCTGTACAACTGTTTCTTTCAGAGGGTAATGATGTACGTCCCCATGTATACAGATAATGCCAGTTGTAGATTCTCCTGTCTTTAAGTTAGTATCTAGGACAGAGGCATGCACTAAGGTTTGTTTGCTACCAGAGTCTATGAGTCCTGATACCACCTTTTCTCCAATCTGTACTGGTCTTATGTAATGTCCCCAATTAGCCAGAGCCAAATGTGCATCTTCTAGTGTCTTTTTAGGGCAGAATCTTGCTATGTGCCCTTCATTATTACATTTGTGGCACACAATGTCTGGTTTATACCCCTTCCCAGATCTAGCACTTAATTTAGTCCCTGGGGTATTATTATCTTGTGCATTAGATATAGGAGTATGTGAAGGTGGTCTTACCGTAGACTGAGGTATCCAGGAGCTTCTCAGAGGTCAATTTCTGTGAGGCCTTGCTGTAAAATAGTCCTCTGCTAGTCTTATGACCACTTCTGATGTTTCTGGACGGTGCTCCTTCACCCATAGTTGCACATCTTGTGGTAGAATGCTGATGAATTGTTCAAGTATAATAACTTCCAATATCTGAGTTATTGTCAGGGTATTCGGTTGTAGCCACTTTATGCACAGATCCTTTAGTTGAGTGTACACATCTTGGGGGTTGTCTGCAGTATGCAACTTGAAGGATCTAAAGCGTTGCCTATATGTCTCAGTACTAATGTCATATCTCTTTAATATGGCTTGCTTTACTTGGTCATAATCATTGGCATGAGTCATTCCCATGTGGCTGTAAGCCAACTGAGCCTTTCCAGTTAAATAGTGGGCCAACCGTATTACCCATTGGTCCCTGGGCCAGGCACAAGTGGTTGCTACCCTCTCAAAAGTCATTAGAAAGGACTCTATATCATCAGAACTGGAAAGTTTGACCAACCTAATGTCCTTCTGCACAGTCCCCAGTGTAGAAGGAGGTCTGGCAGTACCTATGGTCTGAATCACTCTTAGTGTATCTGCCCATCTTGTTTGGTTCTCTCTTTCCATCTCCATCTGGCAAACACAAAGCCAGCGAAGTACTTCTCTTAAATCTTCAGGGGGTTCTTCTACCTCAGGTTCAGCTGCTTGGGCCTCTTCCACCGGCTTCTTGTCTTCCATCTTTGCTCATCTTCTTGTTGTCTTCCTTCTTACTACAGGTTCCACACCAGTCAGTAAAGGTAGCTGTAACTTCTGGACATGGAACCGTGTAGCTATACCACTCCAGGCTGCCGCTTCTTCTTGCATTCAGGTCCACTAGAATCTGTGTTCAGATTCACCACAGCATCCCACTGCTAACACCATCTGTCACAGGCTGTGGGTAATGATGGACCATTGAAGCGTTTTTGGTAGCAAACTCAAAGATATTTATTTACAAAAATATTTCAAATTAAAGAGAACTGAAAATGACAAAATTAAAAAGGAGCAAAACAATAATTATAGGCTAGAAAACACTAGCTTCTCAGGATGTTCACAACATCACAGCCAGGTCTGATCTCTCAACATCAACTGAACTGAACTAAACTGAAGATACAGGATTTTATAGTATTCAGGGGTCATGTGATCACTAAGCTCCTCCCCTGTACCCTCCTGTTAATAACATTTCTTTAATTAAAATAAATATGGTTTATTTACAACATTACAGCATCTTTGTTTCCATACAGCATTGTGATAACATGAAAATAAGTGATGTACAGCCCTTTGTAGGGATTTTACCAGCAATTCTGGCTTCAGTAAGCACTGCCCCCTTTAGCAACAGCATAAAGGCAGTTGAAAAATGGCCAGCCAGCTCCTAGGGAACTTGCTGCACAGAGGGAAGATTTATTCAAGGTTTTGGAATGCCAGAAGCACAACAGAAACCCTCGTTTTTAGAAAGTCCTAAAAACAATCCAAATTCTCACTATCCCACTTCCAGAAGGTATGTAGGGTTCATTTTCCTCCCATTTGAGTCAAAACCCTTAATTCTGAATCCACTAGAAGGCTAAATGCCTTCACGACAGTGCGCACATTCATGCGTAAATTTACCGGCGATCGCATTGTCGTGCAGGAACTCCATGACGTAACTACACAAAAACAGCTGCATTTTACAGGGCTCTTGCCAAAAAGAGCCTAACGGGGCTAAACTAGGAAACCACGTAATTCTTTCCTTATTTTACAAGCCTAGAATGCATAACAGCATTAAGGCACATACAAAAATCTACCAAAGAGTCATTTAAAGAGACAGAGTCTTGCCATTATTATTAAATGAAGGTTTTTTTTTTGTCTGTACAGAACTTTTACATGGAAAACAGGCATTTTAATTTTATTAGAGCATGCCTGTAAAGCATAAAGGGTTTTTAAATCCCATTTTCAAGTAGGAAAACATTTCCTTTTCATTTTACAGAATCCAGATATATAAATATATTACAGGGGTGCAGGATGTTTTTTTTTTATTTTTTTTTTTATTTTTAGGGAAACAGTCCTGACATCCTCAACATTTCTGAACTCTGTTTATTTATTTTATTATAGGCATGACAGTGGTACTGTGATGCACTGGGAAAGAATACAGGATTGCAAACAATAGACAGGACTAACAGTAAAGCATATAAAACAAAGTGGGTGGCCAGCCCAACAAACAAACATATAACAATCCAGACAAAGACAAATAACAGGTACATCCAGGACCCATTATCTCCCAATGAAAGGAAAATAAAAAGGGGAAGGGCTTTCTTCTTTCACATGCCCCCATCACATTACAGATTTTATGGGGTCCTCCCTCTCCTTTGGAGCTCACACCTGCTTTCACCGCTCCCTTGCTACAAAATGGTGCCAGCTCACAGCACTGCTTTCCCCTCCACAAGCCAGTAGCCAATCAGAAGGCACAAATGCCACCACATGACTAACAGGTCATGTGAGAACTATCTGAGGAGAGCCCACAGCCCAGCACCAAGGAAGTCCTACCACCACCACACCCACACCACCAATGGATTTTAAAATGCACCACATGGCCTAGGAAGGCCCACATTGGACCTACCAGCCTCCCAATCTAGGAACTTGATTAAATTAGAATGTGGGGGGGGGTTCATGAGAGATCCTGAATGAGCCCCCATGTCTAACCCGACCCCCATATGTCTAGGGGCCAATGTTCCCAAGGAGGGGGCTATAGCACAGATGCTCCTCAAACAGGCTCCCAAAACAGTTTCAAAGAAAAGTAATAAAAGTGTATCTTACAAGGCAGATGCAGGCCCCTGGCCCCCCAATTTTCCAGAAGGGTAGTACCCATCAATTCACTACTAATGGTCACAGATACACCCTCTGGCTCAGCATTCCTGGAATCTTCTGAGAAACGTATCAAACTGCACTGATGAAAAAAGGCTCTGGGATTTTCTAAAACTAAGAAGTGATTCAATTAGAGACTGAAATAAGTTAAATCATGCTCACCTCAACTTTCTAAACAAACCCAATTTATTCCACTGGACCCCCCCCAATGATCTTAAGGGGGGCCCAGGGCTCAGTTACTCAAAACTAAAGATATACAGCTCCATGTTGCTAACTTTTGTACACTACCAAGGAGAGGGACAAGACAGGGATACCAAAGGCAGAGATGTTCATACTATATCACATGCTGCTTAAATCCCATGAAACTAGGACGGTAAGCTTCCAGAAGCAAGGTGCTCCCAAACTCCCTGGCATGGGTAAGCACCAGCCCAGTATTTTCTTTTACACCCATACTGTATATGAGGAGTGAAGGGCTTCTCTCACACTTGGTCCCTGACTCACTTGGCCATTCCTTTTCAAGAACCCTGATCCCACAGCTCAGAAATCCCAAATAGCTGCCACTCAACCTCCACACAGTAAGCACCTCTAATACTGACCTGCCCCCATGGGCACTGGAAAACAGATGGAACCCCTGCACCCTTCTCTAGATGCAGGAAAACAGGCTCCCACTTAAAGATGTACCTGGAATGGCCTAAATACTGCAGCCATTAGAGCCGTCTTCCTTGTAACCTTCCTGTGCTTGAGCTGAGCAACCAGCCTGGAGGAGACTTCTAGGGCACTCTGCAGCCCACTCAGCAAAGTTCATCAGCCCTGAGGCCTGTTCCTTCAAACAGGCCCTTACATGGGTAGAGCCTCCACCCAGGGTCCCTCTTGAACCCCCTGGGCTGCCCTGCCACACAGAAAAAGGGAAGCCTCTGCCACCAGCTTCCTTTCTGTGAGAGCCTTGCCACACCACTCACAGCCCTGACAGTCCAGGAATCCAAACTGCTTACCAGAGCCCCCCAAATGTACCCTAAAGCCTAATCTTCTTCTATCCTCTCACCACCCCAGCCTCCAGGAGACCCAGGACCTCAAACAACGCCAACTAATACTGCCTGTTGCCATCCCAAGGGAAACCCACTCCATTCATGGTGCCTTGCAGCTGCATGGACGTCCTGCCTATGAGGGGAGGGCCCTCCCCCTCAACTGCCCTTGCAGAGCCCGATGACCTCCTCTCCTCCTGCCTATCCTCCCATCTCTCCCTCTTCTCAGTTCCTTCCTACTTGCTTATATATACAGATGTTCACCTCTGCTGCCCCCTAGTGGAAGCCAGTAGAAAAGGCAATCTCCCAGGGTTCCTTCCTAAAATCCTGCCCTGAAAAAGAAGGAGGGGGACCATAAGGTGAGCAATAAGACCCTCTCCTATGAGACGTCGCTTACACCAAGATACTGGCAAATGTAGTAGCAGCTCAGCTGGAACGAGTGCTACCACAGATTATTTCTCCTTTGAAGGCTGGGGTCTTAATGGGGAGACTCAGCTCAGACCATCTGAAAACCCCTTTCAATCTTAGAAGCATGGCAAAACATCTCCCCACCCCTGCTGCTGCTTTGACGATCAACTTCAAAAAAGCATTTTATTCAGTAGAGTGGGAATATCTGTTAGCTGTCATGTGCCAAATAAGGATGGGCCTGGTTTTTATGAACTGTGTACTAATTCTCTATCCACCCCTGTGGCCAAGGTTCTCACCAACAACCACATCTCCAAATTCATACCTCTAGCAAGAGGGACCCTTCAAGAATGTCCACTTTCCCCTCTTCTGTTTCTGTTGGCCATTGAGCCACTCACAATGACTATAAGGGCCAACCCTAAAATTGAGGGGATTCGAGTTGGCACCAAGGAATATAAATCCCTATCATACACAGCTGACCTCTCAATTATTTTAAGAGACACCCTGAAGGCCATAGACCTTCTTTGCCACATCCTGAACTCATTCATTGCTTACACGAGACTCAAGGTTAATCATGATAAGTCGAAGGTACTTGCCCTCAATTACCACTGTACTGCACCTCTTTTCCAGCACACAAGTTGGAAGTGGGCAAATAAAGGATTCACATATCTCAGCATCCGCTTCACACCAAACATTACTGACACCTGTACACTTAACTTCACCCCTTTAGTGACAAAGCTTAAGGTGGACCATACCTCTCGATGTCCCTGATTTTGCTTAAAAATTTTACTCTGTACCTTCTAAGAATTGTGTTTCTGTGACCAGACAGTGGGGTTGTAAGCACACAATAATGTCAAACATTAAAGTTAAGGACCTGTTCTTCCTTAGAAAATGCATTTTATACTAAGCCCCTTATTCTACCAGCTTCTAGAGTGGGTATCACCAATTTTGAAGAGGCAGTGTAGGCAGTATAGCGCAGTGGTTTAAGGCTCTGAGCTGCAAACCTGGAGGCTTGGTTTTGAATCCCACAGACCCCACTTGCGTACTGTGTGACCCTGAGCAAGTCACTTAACGTCTTTGTGATCCCAGGTCGTACCTGTAAACAAGCTTTCAGCTTAGTTTGTCTCTCCTGGTTAAAAAAAAAAAGATGTGTCCCTGATTTTGGTCCTTTGTCCCTGATTTTTTTAAGCTTCATCCCTGATTTATAAAGGAGGAGGTTGAGCGGTATGAGGCGGGCATAGACAGATGAAGTGCTCTGCACTTTTCCCTGACTGGGAAAATTGCAGCAGTGAAGACAATGTTGGCCCTCAAAGTGCTTCATCTTCTAACACACCTACCCATATGCATACTAGATAAATGGTACAGCCTAATCAACAAATAAGTGGGACAATTTCTCTTGGGGGAAAGTCTGCAAGACATAGTAGGCCCAAACTCAGGAAGCATTGGAAGGAAGGGGCTAGGACCTCTCAAACTTAGTACCTTATCACATAGCATTCATAACAGCTAAAGGTACCAAATGGTATATCATCAAGATTTCTATTCACCTTAGTAGGTGGAAATAGATGGTAATTCACTGAAAGCTCAGACTCCATGGTATGTTCTCAATATAAAACCCTTGAAGGGGATTTCCAGATACACGGTGATCCACATCACACTGTGCTATTGGCAGAAAATCAGAAGATCTCTAAATATTTCACAAATGTCGGTTTCTCACTCACCACTCTGGGACAACCCCATGTTCACGGTGGCCCATAAACCTCTTCACTGGCCCTCCTGGATACAGATGGCCATTCACAATATATCTGAAATCTTTATTTCAGGTCAAAATACTATCATGCCCTTCAAAGATCTTGTTGAACTCTACAGAATATCCCAGAGGGATTTATGCCGTTCTCTTCAAATAAGGGCAGTGACAGCACAGCACCTACGACCTAAACCACACAACAGATCCCTTTCGTAGGACCACTGTATTATATCATGGTTAAAAATGCACAGAGATAGGGCATGCAATATGTACAGATGCCTGCAAGATACAGGACCCTCAACTACCAAGTGTAGCCGAACCAAATGGGAGACTGAGCTGAGCAAATCCTTTTCAGATTAACAATGGATAGACTGCTGGTGTAGGACCCATCAGGCATGCAGAGATATGAGGGCTCAACTTATTCAGCTAAAAATACTACACTATTGGTACAAGACCCCTCTTCACCTACACCAGATGGGGATCCTCCCTACCGACAAATGTTGGAGATGCAACAAACACACCAGCTCACTATCTCACATATTATGGTCCTGACTTTTACTACAACACTTTTGGGAAAAAGTCATGGTATTTGGTCAAAAAAGTCTCCCAAAAGCCTTTATATTTGATGAGCCATTTTCACTCCCAGGTGCTACCTCACAACAAAGCACTTGCCCCTCTCATATGATTCACTGTGCCCTGACGGCTATCATTGCAGCTGAACGACTCATTCTCAGAAGACTGGGGACCCCTGATGGACCCTCCTTCAATGATGGCTCCAAAGTTAAACCAAATGGCTTCACTGGAGTGACTATCCTTTCAAGCTATCAACAAAATACCTTCATGTAACAAGATGTGGGGTCCCTTTCTCAAGCTAAGAGTCAACAAGAGGTAATGTTATAATTATAGTAACAAAGATAACTATGATCAGTGCCTGTAGCTCCAGTATCTTATATATAATGCATACTGTGTTACTAACATGATTATTACCTTGTATCATGCATATTGCTACTTGCTGTTCAGTGTGTATTGAGTTATTGTCTGTTGTTTATGTATGTACTGTATATACTGTATGAAAATACTCAATAAAAAATGTAACATTAAAAAAAAAGAAAACTGACAGCCAGATTGTGATGTTGATAGTAACATATACCTATGCATGCACCTATACAAGGCTACAAGCATCCCAACCTGTGGTTGTGACATACCCAGGAAGACTGGTTCCCTCCCTTTCACCAAATACTGCACATTACATTTCAACCAGTGATCAATTTCCCCTGCCCCCACACCCAACACATTAATCAAGACCATACCCCCCCAGCAGTCCACCAGCAGCACAAAACACATTTCCACCAGTAATCATAGCCACCAAACCACTTACCCATCAGCACTACTCATTTTAACTGGTGTTGTACAGAACCTCAGTCAATAGCAATGAGTCTCCCCCAAAACCTAACGGCTTGGTTTCCATGGAAAAGCCTGACTGATGCAGGATAAAGGTCTTCACCTTGCAGGCCATGCATCACCAACTACTGGATCTCTGGAGGGGTAAAAGCAACCTAAAGACCCTGCCTTGGGGGGGGTATGGGGTGGAGTAAATACACAGAGAAGGTGGATACCAGGGCTGGGGGGAAGACCCAATTGGGGTAGGTCAGTGAAGAAGGATAAACATCCAATTAAAAATATATGGTATATGGCAATATTTTAATTAATTTATTTATTTATTAGCTTTTGGTGACTGGGTAAGTGCATTAGGCAATATCCCTGCCTATTTTTAGGCACGACCCCGGAGGGTAGAATATACAAAATACAATGGTACAAACAGAACATGGTAATCAGCAGAACAGATCTGAACAGAATGCATTTGTTATCCACGCAGGGATAAGCAGATTTACAAATATAGTAGTACTGTGAATACAATCAATTGGGACAAGAAAGACGAACACTGATGACAGAAACAGGAAAACAGAAGAGAAAGAGATTGGAGGTACACATATTAAAGTAGAAATGCAGAATATACTACGCAGGTGGCCAGGACAGCAGAGGCCAAGGAATAAGGTAAGAACAATCACAGTTACCAAGTGCATATAGGTGAGTGAATAGTGCATGTATGCAGGTAAAGTAAGATGAGGAATTCTTTATATTGATGAGAAGAGAGTACCAGAACTTAAGAGCGAAAAAGAAGAAAGCTTGTTCACCCATTTTAGTTGAGCAATGTGGGACTGAGAGTGGGGGGTTGGAAGACCTGACAGAGCGGGAGTGAAGGATGGATGTTAACGTAACTCCAAGTGAGTCAGGGTGGGGATGTCTGGTTAGTGAGTCAATGAAACATCCCAGTGTATAGGAATGAAGAGCATTAGGGGACAGCCAGTGCAAGGCCGAGTAGAGTAAGCAGTGATGGTTAAGAGAGGCACCGAAAAAGCAAATCTATAGATGTTGTTATATGTGGTATCCCACTTGTGAAGTACAGCTGAATTGGCTTGGGAGAGTACAGGGAGGGTGTATGAGAGTCTAGGTAGCAGAACTCCCTTGGCTACTGAGATGCTGGCAGCAGGTGTTAGAGAGTGATGCACTCTATAGGCAACACCAATCTTCATGTTTACTGACCGACAAACCTCACTGATGTGAGTAGAGAAGTCACGTATGGTGTCCAGCGTGACACCAATGTATTTAAAGGAGAATGCATTGGAGACAGCAGTCCCATGAATGCATAGGACCTGCAGCTTATCGTATTCAGCTTGGACTTTTCTCAAAGATCCAAAGAGCATGGCCTGAGTCTTAGACAAATTAAAGATTTGTTTTTTAAAGGTGAGCCAAGACTGAAGATTTTGAAATGCAGCTGATAGGTACATGTTGAGGTACTCAATAGACTTGGAGGAGGCATAAAGTATTAAGTCGTCAGTGTACATAATGATTCTACAGGGAGGAGAAGGGTTAGGAATATTGTTAATAAAAAGGGAAAAAGCGAGGAGACCACGTGATGCAGCTATCTGAGTAGCAGCCTCCCAAGCTTGCTCCAGCCATCTGACCACCTATTTCAGTTTAAAAACTCCCAAAATTGAATTTATTTGAGTGCAATAGAACATTTTTGCTTATCTAAACATTCTCTCCTCCTGGATACCGCATGATATATTATTGGATGGAAGAAGGAATGAAGAAATCAGTGCTTAAGCATACGCCGCCATCCACCCCAGAAAAGGCTGCCAAGAAGTCAAGGGCCACCGGAATGGCCAGCTCAGCGAGTGCTATACATGCTGATCCTGAAATGGAACCTCTCACTCTATCCCGATTTTTGGAAGAATTTAAGCCTTTCCAATTGGAGCTCTAGCTGATCTCAGAAGAAATAAAATCGATGTCCCAGGATCTAGAAGACGTGGCTTCTCGTACTTCAGATAATGAAGCCCGGTTGTCCTCAAGTGAACGAAAACAACAGAAAATGGAAACGGAATTGATCTCTACATGACAACGAATAAAAAGCTTGGAAAATAAAGTGGAAGACTTGGAGGGCCGAAGTCGGCTCAGTAATGCCATTTTAATTGGGTTGCCAGAGAAGGAGGAAGGTCCAGATGCCATCGGCTTTGCCCAAAAGTTTTTTGAATCTGTTGCTGGGCCATCTCCCTTTGGAGATAAATATGTCATGGATCGTGCCCGCCAAGCCCTTCGCCCACCACCACCACTGGGGTCCCCTCCTCGTACATTTATTTTCGTTTCCTCAACTACCAGGAAAGTCAGCATTTTATTGTCAAAGTAAAAGGGCTTCAAGAAATCAGATGGGCTGATATGAAAGTCCGAGCGGCCCAGGATTTGCCACTTTCAGTGAGACAAAGAAGAGCTTCATTTCACCAGCTGGTGACCAACTTAATTGCCGCCAGTATTAAGTTCCGGATGGGCTATCTGGCGAGATTTCAGGTCCTTATAGCCGGGAGCTGGACCACTTTCGAAGATGTGGATTCTGCTGCAACTAATTTAAAAATTTCTTTTCTAGAGTTATTCCGTGATCGTTGACTATTTCTGTTAATACCCTGGAGGAATGGGTTGTAAATGATGTGGGAAAGCTATGGACTCACCTGAGTTATTGGTTAATTCTTATATCAGTATCTAATGGTCGCAAATGCTTTATTCATGTTCAAAAGGAGACATTTCTTTGCTGACCCGGAAGATTCATATGTCTGGAGGGAATACTTACTCTAGCTATAAGCTAGGAAAACTGCAGTATTTCCTATCTAAATATTTGTTATGGTGGCCTTTGATGCTCTCGTGGCCAGCGCCCTTGTCAAGAAGACACAGAACAAAGGAATTTGCCTTTTCGATCGGGAAAAACAAAAAGAAGAGTGATATCCGAGAATCCCGCTTTTGGCCACTAGAGGGAACCACAGACTGGTATATGGACATTCCCATTGCCTATCACTGCTTTATACATACAAATTGCATTTGGGATTAGAATCTATAACTGCAGACTGTTATGTTTTGTTCACAAGAGATGTAATAGGTAATTCTACAGTCTCTCAAGTTACTTTACATAAGGTAGCTCATAATGGGAGTACGGATGTAAACTCACGGTTTCAACTGGGAACCAAGGCTTAACTGTTTTAAATTTCTATCTTTACCCACTTCATTTTCCCCTCTCTATTTCTTCCTATGTCTACTTCTTACTGATTTTTACCATACCGAGAGCCTATACATCAGGATGCTCATCGCTAAAATAATCAGGAAGTTCCAACTCTAAATTAACCTACTTTCGTGGGGGTTTCTCGTAGTAAGTTATCAAAATACTAGCATAACTTTGGGGCCTGTTTGCTTCTCATTCTTAATGTATGATATATATAGAGATACCAGGACTCTGGCTAAATTTTGAATTCTAATGATGTTATACTATAGTCTGGGTATCTAAATTAAGATTACAAATATAGTTGGGTGGTTAGATTGGATGGGGGGATAGTTGCTGCTTAGTTAGCTGTTGGCTGGGACCGTAATAGTAAGGGAGGGGTGGGTGGGTTGGGATTGCAAAAATGGATTACAAGTAAATGTTTCTTTTCAAAGTGTTACTGGTATTGTATGGACAAGGTGGGTAAGGGGGGATGGGAGGATTGGGGTGGGCTACTTGCAACACAGTGATACGGATGTTCTTTGTTATGATAAAACAGTGGCTCATTAAGATATCCCCATACATTTCTTTTGTTTCTACTCAGGCTGAACCACCATGATGGGCTCAATCAAGTTTGCCTCTTGGAATGTGAAAGGACTTAAGCACCAATTGAAACAGTATAAAGTCCTTAAACATTTGGCACTATTATCCTTTGAAATTATGTTTATCTAAGAATCTCACCTAATGGACTCTGAGGCTCTCCTTATGTGGAGACAACAAATAAATCATGTTTTCTCCTCTGGAGGCACAACTCAAAGCTGTGAAGTCCTAATATTGATATCTAGAAAGATTCCCTTTACACTTATTCAAATACTTAATGATCCACAGGGCAGATATGTCTTCATTCATTGTTGTTTATATTCTATTGAACTAATGTTAGGAAGTATGTATGGACCTAACAGTGATTCCCCAGGATTTTTTATGCAACTGGTTAATGTTTTATCTCCATTTTTATCATTACCCATGATTCTGGGGGGTGATATGAACATAGTATTTGATCCCATGATGGATCGTACTTCGGGACATAATAGAGGACTCTCACCAGCACAAAGGGCCTTCTGAGAATTCATTGATAATTTAGGTCTATGTGATGTATGGCGAGTCCTTAATCCTGTTGATAGGGGTTATACCTTTACTTCCCCTGTCCACAAGACATCCTCTCGAATAGATTATATATTTATTTCTAAAATACTTTTGAGCGGAGTTCTAGAGACATCTATTCAGCCAGGCCCTCCTTCTGATCACTCATTGGTAACTTGCCACTTGTCCATAGCCTCTACTCCTGGTAGAATGACACGGTGGAAAATTAACAATCAGCTGTTGAAAGATAAAGCAATGGTCAGCACTATTACTAAACACATTGAGCAGTTTATTGAATTTAATATTGGATCCATAACTAGGTCTGATTTGTTATGGTGCACATTTAAAGCTTACATGAGAGGGGTTTTGATTAGTCTTTCCTCTCAAAGGAAAAAGAAAAAGGACCAGGACTCAGGTATCCTGCTTACACAAATACATCTTTTGGAAGCACAATTGACTCCTTCCTCTTCAGAAGAAGTAAGACTAAAACTATCTAAATTAAAAAGACAGTTACCTGGAAATTTTAAGGGGAAAGGCGGAATTTGCTATACTAAAGACTAAAGCTTTTTACACAGATCAGGGGGAAAGAGCAGGGCGCCTTCTAGCACTCAGAATTAAACAACAGGAGTCTGCTAAATATATTCCCTCTATTCTAGCTCTGAAAGATGGTACGCTAAAAACATCGCCGTCTGATATAGTTTCAGAATTTAAGACCTATTATTCCAAACTATATAGTTCAAGGTTGAATTCACCTTCTCTCTCCAAGAAGTGGATTCTTACCTAATGTCTGCCAACTTACCAACCCTTTCTAATATACAACAACAGACACTTATCGTTCCTATCTCCTCTGAAGAGATAGTAAGGGCTATTGACAGTTTATCCTCCGATAAATCACCAGGCCCAGATGGGTTTTCGGCTAATTTTTACAAACAATTTCAGAAACAATTAACCCCTTTATTGTTGACACTATTTCAATACATTCTAAAGGGTGCCGAGGTAGATCCTACACTGTTCGAGGCTTTGATTGTCGTATTACTTAAAACTGGTCGCAACCTGGAATTAACTACCAGTTATCGCCCTATCTCCTTGTTAAATCTGGACATTAAAATTTTGACTAAATTAATAGCTACAAGTCTTAATACGGTATTGCCATCTCTTATTGGACCAGAGCAAGTAAGCTTCATGAAAGGACGCTCATCTGTGGATCATCTTCGAACATTATCGCATGTTTTATCTGTTTCAAGGGACGCTCATTTCCCGGCAGCTCTTATCTCTCTGGACGCAGAGAAAGCTTTTGATAGGGTGGACTGGAATTTCCTATTTTGTACTCTTAAGGCTTATAATTTCCCTTTTATATTTCAACACTGGAGAAAGACTTTATACCATGCTCCCTCTGCATGAATTACTGCTAATGGACTGATGTCAACACTTTTTCCACTAGAATCTGGTACCAGACAAGGGTGCCCCCATCTCCCCTACTTTTTAATTTATATCTGGAACCTCTGATTCACCGTTTAATAGGGTGCTCACAGATTAAAGGCATCCCGGTTCACGATCAAGAAATCAAAGTCTAGGCATATGCTGATGATCTTCTTTTATAACTATCCCATCCAGAGAACTCGATTCCTCCCATGCTTACTATTATTGAAAAATATAGTCATCTATCCAATTATAAATTAAACGTAGATAAGACTGTTATATTTTCCCTCAATTATAAAGTTCTCAAAAGTTCGGTTAGAGTTTTTTTTTATCCTGGAAACAAGAAACTTTAAAATACTTAGGCATTACTATTTCTAGAAATCCTGTTCTTCTACAGAAGCTGAACCTGGATTCCATAGTTAGAATTATTGAAACGGACCTTGACAGATGGTCTAAACTCCCTGTTTCTTTATGGGGTAGAATTAACTTAATTAAGATGAATGTTTTCCCAAGGCTTTTCTACCCCCTTAATCTACTTAACATCTGGCTACCTCTCTTTTGGTTCCGTAAAGTACATGAAATCATTACCAAATTTATATGGCTTAATATGCAGCCTAGATTGGCCTATTTTAAACTGGCTGCTCCTAAAGACAAAAGAGGTCTATGCATTCCTCATCTTACTTTTTATTATTGGGCCGGGCACATTTCCAAATACCTGCGTTGGCTCTCACCTAGGGAAGAAGTTTTTTCATCTTTATTTGCCACTCTTTGGCTTAAAATTTGAACTTTGACTTAAAATTATCCCTTATTGCTGCCCATGGTTTAACTCCTGAAGCACTTTTTCATATCAAAGCTAGCTCATTACCAGCACAGTTAAAAGTCACGCCTATAGCAACCTCCATTAAAGTTCACTCACAGTTATGTAACTTCCTTAAATATTATCATACATGGGACTTAATGCAACCAATCGGGGGCAATCCCAATTTGAAAATAAATAATAACCTACTCTCTACCAAATGGCTGGCGCCTATTAATGACTTATTCCCCACTTCCATAATTTCAAAGGAGCATACTTGGCTTTCTTCCACCAAGATATTATCTACCCTGAAGTTACCTATAAAATATATCTTTAAAATCTATCAATTAAGACATCTTATTGTAAAGGTATTTGGTATTTCTCCCCCTCAAACACACTCAATAGCTTTTAGGAGTGAAATGGGCATTTTAATTGGCTCTCAACAAATGGTCTCTAAATGTTATAAAATTTTATACAATTGGTCTTATCCCAAGAGCTTTGCTCCCTCAGATTATTGGACTTCCTTTTTCCCTACACAAGAATTACAATAGGAAACTTTATGGAAGAACTGCCATAAATATGTCTCCCAAGATAGATTATGTCTTACTCAATTTCATATACTACATAATTTATATTATACCCCACAAAAGTTATTTAAATTTGGCCTCTTAGCTGTTCCTACCTGTAGCCGATGCCGTAAAGAAGAAAGCTCTAGATCTCATATTTTCTGGACTTTCCCCAAAGCTACAGTTCTGTAGGCCAATATTCAACAACATACGGACCCTTTGTTAGGTCTTAATGATTTATTTACCCCTGAAATTTGTGTATTAGGTGATTACAGTAAAATGATCATGCCTATCAGACAATATCATATGGCCCTCATCTCTATGACTGTTAAGAAAGCAATTTTACGGCATTGGAAAGATAGTGAGGACATTGCTTATTCTGAATGGCTTAAAGAACTACTTGCTAATTTGAGGACAGAGAAAACGATTGCCAGTCTTAATAATAAGCCTGAGAGATACAAGAAAAGATGAGAATCACTGCATACATTGTTTTCACTCTAAGATATCCATTATTCATCTATATGGCCGAGCTGTGTTGCAAGGGGAGGGGATAGGATTTTTGTTTTTGAATTGTTTTTTTTTTTTCTTCTTTTCTTTTTGTGGTTGTCTGTTTGGGACATGTTATGGAGGGGGGAGGAGGGGGGATATGAGAATGGCTCCTGTTCAAGGTACTTTTATTATTCTGACACTTGCAATGTTCTGCTGGATCCTTTCTCATTTTATTGTATGTTTTTTGTTTGTTTTGTTGTGTTTAAAAAAAAAAAACTTAATAAACTTTAAATGGACAAATAAAAAGGGAAAAAGCGATGGACCAACCCTGAGGGACGCCACAGGAGATGGGGGACAGGGATGAAGGAACTTTGCAGAAGGAGGCATACTGTGACTGGATGGCAAGATAACTATGAATCCAAGATAAGGATGAGTCAGAGGCACCGAGGGATTGTAGTTTATTCAGAAGTAAAGGCTGATTAATCATGTCAAATGTTTTATAAAGGTCTGTAAACACAGTGCCACTAAGAAGACCTTTGTCCACGTTGAACTTCATGTCACTAGTGAATTGAATTAGGCAGTAATGGTACTATGTCCAGTGTGAAAGCCATGTTGAATGGGGGAATTGAAGGTTAAAGTTATGTAAATGGGTAGAGATTTGATAATGAACTAGCTTTTCTAGCAGTTTACTAAGCGTAGGTAGTAATGCAATCAGTCGGTAGTTTGTTAGAATTTTGGGGTCACCTTTCTTAAACACTTGGATAGGCCTAGTTATTTCCAAACCAGAGGAACTGAGGCAGAACAGATAGATTAAAGATCCTAGTTATAGGCGTAGCAAGGACAGAGGCAGCAAGTCGTAGGATCTTAGGTTCAAGTCCATCAGGCCCAGCACTGCTATGTGCAGGGTTAGTTTTCAGAAGCTTAAGAACCTCTTGACGTGTGACTGGAGCTAGCACCAAGGGGGAAGGTGCTTCAGTAGACAGAGGAGGGGGAGACAGGGAATCCTGGGCTAGATGGGTGGGAATCAGGCAGCTTGGTAAAGAGGGAGTTAAAGGCATTAGCAATAGTGAGTGAGTTTTTGCAGTGTATATCATTTATAAGCATTTCATCAGGAGTTAGCAGCTTGTTGTTCCCAAGGATCTCATTAATTTGAGGCCAATATCTCTTTAGATTAGAGGCAGAGGAACTAAGAAATCTATGATAGTAACTGATGTTTGCAGAGCGAATCTCCCTTTTTCAGGTGTTTTGCAAAGGCACGGTAAGTCTTGAAGTCAGTTTGCAAAGAGGAGGATTTCCATTTCAACCATAGTTTGTCCCTACACTTAAGTAACTGTTGGAGGCACTGCTTGAGCCACTTGGTGGCTTTCCCTTTAACCCTATGCATGGTGACGGGAATGTGCCTGCTCTGAAGGGAGAGTAGAGTCTTGTCCCACACATGGCACAGGGGTATCAGAGGGCTGTGGGTTCAATTCCCCACACCTGGCACTTGGGTTAATATCCCAGTACTGACACTGTGGTGCAGCATGAGGGGCATGCTGTACTTCTGAGGTGCTGTCTTTTGGATGAGACGTTAAACCAAGATCCCTTCTGCCTGTTCTGGTGGTAGTTCAGGTGGATGTTAAAGATCCCATGGCACTTATCAAAAAGATTAGGGGAATTTTGATTTAGAAAAAAGGGCTACATTACAATAGTATTTACAACAGTAATATGTACAAGTTCAAATACATAATGTTTGGGATCCCAAAACATATACAAAAGAAACCAAAGTAAAATAAAATATAAGTAAGTCCAACAATCCAACACACATTTACCCAGGATCCCATTTTTCACAGTTAACCCATAATAACCTGCATTTTTCTTTAGAAACAGATACACATCATTATTTCCGATATTCTGTACAGAAGTTTGAATATTATGAACTATTTCTAAGTATGGGACTACATGCCGTTGTGTTACCCACACACATCTGGATTGCCACAGAAAATATTTAATAACTGTGAAAATAATGTACAAAGTTTCAAAATGATATCTACTCCACCCTCTTAAATTAGTTCCAAACATAAGGTCTTCCTAGAGAAGAGATTTAAATAAAGATTCAGTCCATTCGATGACTAAGATTTCCCAAAATTCCATTGCATATTTACATTCCTTAAATAAATGTTCCTGAGTTTCAAGCCATTGAATGTATGACTCTTAAACAGTATCTTTCTGAAAGATGCTTATGCTTGTTATTATTTTTAACCCTCAATCTCCAGTAATTGCTTAACCAGATTAAATCCCATGTATATACTGGGAGTCTCTTATTTTCCAAGAATCTCGAAGTACTGTTACATTTATTCTCTGGGCAGTTGGGAAATGCTATAACTTATTTTCACTCCACCAGAAGCAAGGCCCTATAGATCTTTTTCCTATCTTGAATTTGTATCTGAGCTGGAGTAAGTTTCTATTTAATAAGATGTTTAATAAGTTCTACTCCAACTGTAGATATACAGTCAATGTTATGGAGTACCCTTAGCCACTGGCCTACCTGGGCTAGCCGCCTCCGGAGCAGCCGAGTCGCCTAACAAGTGAAGCCACTGGCCTACCTGGGCTAGCCACCTCTGGAGCAGCCGAGTCACTGAACAAGTGAAGGTACGCTTTTGCAGCACCATGGAAGAGCTGGCATTTTTCTTTCTTTGTGTGACTGTGACTGAGGAGTTTTGAATTTGGCGTCTTTTCTGTCCATGCCACTGACTCAGCGAAGCACCCCTCGCGGTTATGCTAACTGGAGTGCACTGAGTAATTTGAGACAAAGGACAGGGCTCCCCACTCTGAAACTGGGCAGCTTAATGAATTTTAATTGTGAAACTGCCTTGCAAGCAACCAAAATCGGCTGGATTGCCAGATGAGGGATTCCATATTTATTTTTGTCTGGACAAGACTGTACAGTTTCTCTCACTACTTCAGTAGCTTACCAAAAAGTAAAATATTTTGTGTTAGATTAGTTGTGCAGTCAGCAAGGCTGCTCACCTAAGAGGGATTTGTGCAGCTGAAAGCAGAGTCCAGGAGTACTTGCTGTTCTGCCACTGAGCGCGGGCCGATCCTGGTTGCAGCTCGGGAAAAGGGGTTCTGTATTCAGACTATGGTGCTTTATTCTCTGTGCATTGCATGTACCAAAGAGGGTAGCCTGTCTGGAGGGTAATTGATCTCATAGACTGTGTTGGAGAAGTCCGAAATGTGGGATTTGATTTATTTCAACTGTATTAGAGTAGGTTAATGGGGGTGAAATGTTTTCCTAGAGTGTGTAAGTGCATTATTTATTGTTTGCAATTTACCCTTAGTATAGATTGAGTCCAATACCTGTACTGAAATACCAAGCGAGTTACATTTCCCCTGAGCATAGCATAACTGCAGAGTTCCAGGACTTACCATACATTCTCTTACACACTATCCCCTCGCTCTCCCTGTCCCCCATCCTGGCTCTTTACTCCTCCCCCTAAGTACCTTGCTATATAACCTGACTTCTCATTCTCTCTCTCTCCTTAGCCGCTGGCCTACCTGGGCTAGCCGCCTCTGGAGCAGCTGAGTCACCAAACAAGTGAAGGTACGCTTTTGCAGAACCGTGGAAGAGACAGAATTTTTCTTTCTTTGTGTGACTGTGACCGAGGAATTTTGAATTTGGCACCTTTTCTGTCTGTGCCACTGACTCAGCGGAGCACCCCTCATGATTATGCTAACTGGAGTGCACTGATTAATTCGAGACACAGGACAGGACTACCCACTCTGAAACTGGGCAGCTTACTGAATTTTAATTGTGAAACTGCCTTGCAAGCAACCAAAATCGGCTGGATTGCCGGCTGAGGGATTCTGTATTTAATTTGCTTGGGCAAGACTATACGGTTTCTCTTGCTACTTCAGTAGCTTACCAAAAAGTAAAATCTTTTGTGCTAGATTATTTGTGCAGTCAGCAAGGCTGCTCACCTAAGAGGGATTTGTGCAGCTGGAAGCAAAGTCCAGGAGTACTTGCTGTTCTGCCACTGAGTGCGGGCTAATTCTGGTTGCAGCTCAGGAAAAGAGGTCCTGTATTCACCCCCCAGCTGCTGCACGGCTGCTCCCCCGCCCACCCCTCAATACCCTCCCACCCTTAGCTGTCCTTGAATATATAGCCTGGGCTGTCACATGCACATTATCATGTGTGGTGCTGATGTGACTATCCCTATCTCCCTAATTTCTCATCTGCAGCTTATAAATATTTGCCACTAGAGGTCCCCATGAACTTATTCTTGTCTCTCTATCCAAACAGACTACAACAAGCTGCATTTCTGCTCACTGTGGACTCTCTCCTCACCTCCCCCTGTTCACTACTCCTCTTTGCTCCTCCTGCCCCACCAAACAGCCCAATGATGTCACTCCTGAGTAATTGCCTCCTATCCTATCTCTCATTATTAGCTATTGACTCTTTGTCACTAATTCTTGGGCATCCTTCTACTCTCCCCGCTGCCTCCCAAAATTACTTCTCCTACTCAAATGTATTACTGCATAAATCTATAGATCAGGTACCTTCTCTGGGCCTCAGTTACAAACATATCAGTTCCATAATTAGATTTCTGCTCAGAAAGAAAACCTGTTACCATGGTTGTGCCTCTTGCATGTTACTTCATGCCACTATCTGGATAGTGACCCTATCCCTTACACTTTCTGGTGACATCAAGCCAAACCCTGGCCCACTAGGATCACACATGTGACCTCCTCAAGTCTACTTACCTCAAGTGTCCAAACCTTCTGGACTATCCATTGCCCACATAAACATCAGGAGCTTGGTAGACAAGCTCCCTGAGCTCAAAGAGTGGGTTCATGTTAACAATCCTGATATCCTCGCCTTGTCTGAAACTTGGCTAAAGTCTTCAATCCCAAATTCAGCATGTGCTCTCCCTGGGTACAACTTGCTTCATGTGGACCATCTTATATCCAAGAGAGGTACTGGCCTGGTGCTGTATTTCAAACCACACTGCAATATGTCTCTTGCACCAGGTAATCCTTTAAGTCATTGTGAAGTACTGCTTTCAATCCTCCTATTGGGAGGCTCAAAGAAACTTCACATCCTAAGTGTCTACTCCCCTCTAAGAAACAGTAAGCTCAGTCTTGAAGAACTCATTGACCTAATAGCTATGGTATCCTCCAGAAGTGATATTATCTGCCTTGGGGATTTAAACCTTAACTGGCTGGGCTCGAATGGCTCCTACCTAGCATCCACCCTTACTAGAGTTAACCTTACTCAACTTATTGTATCTCCTACTAGAGTTTCCTTAACCAGTTCCAGTAGCATGCTCATCAACTGGATACTTACCAATAGAGTGGACCAAATTAACTCCTCTGGTGTCCTTGCAGTCTCTATCACTGACCACTGTCCTATCTACTGCATGTGGCAGGCCTCTACCCCTACTTATCCTCCCAAAATTCTAACCTTCTCAAAATTTTGCCCATCTGGACACTGCAGCCTTTCTTCGGGACCTCAGTCTGGTTGACTGGTCCCCCATTTCTGTCACCAACAATGTCAACAGAGCTACTGAACATTTCACCAATGTGTTACTATAACTACAGAGGCGACATATCCCCACCTCAACCTGCAGGGTCAGGGGCAAACCCACAAAGTGGCTTAGTAGCCCTCTACTCCAGTGCCTAAAATTAAAGGATAAGCTATGGGTGAAATGGATATCCTTAGCCTTGCCTACTGACTATGAGGAATATCGCACCCTAAGAAATGCCTGCAAGAAGGACATTAGGCTGGCCAAAAGTAGCTACTACTGAGAGTTACTTCACTCTTCCTTATCTAACCCTAAACAATATTGGGCTAGTATTAACAAAATTATTGGAAACAACAAGCCACAGACTCCGAGGGAAATGCTGGTAAATGAGGTTAGCTGTAACTGCCCCTCTACCATTGCTGAATCTTTTAACTCTATTTTCACAGCGCTCCCTACCTTCCCCCATGCCTCTCCTCTTGGCTCTCCTACTTCACCCTGTGATCCCTCTTATGCATCAGCACCTCTGAAGCTTGCTCCTGTCACTAGAGCTGAAGTCTTAAAACTCCTCAATTCCATCTCTCCCCATGGTAGCGCGGGTACTGATGGTCTCAAACCTAGGATCCTTCAATTGGCTGCTGCTCTATTAGCAACCCCAGTAACTAGACTATTCAACCTCTCTATCTCCACCTCAGCTGTCCCCCTCATATGGAAATCAGCCAGGATTATTCCTGTGTTCAAAAGGGGTGACCCTTGTAGACTAACTAATTACAAGCCCATTGCTATTCTACCTACCCTAAGCAAACTGCTCAAAAAATTAATCCATGGCCAGTTCATCTCTCAACTGACCAAGTTCAATCTTCTGTCTCCCATCCAGGATGGTTTTTGGCCTGGACACAGTACCATCATGGCTCTTACCCTATTTACCAGTGATGTTAAGACTAACATGGATAATGGGCAACTCACTGGGGCTGTATTTATTGATCTTACAAAAGCATTCGACGTGGTTAGCCATCCCGTTCTGCTGTGCTAACTACTGGACCTTGGTGCTACCCATTCCACCATGTCCTGGTTCAAAAGCTATCTCAGCTGTTGATCCCAAACTACCTCCTTCTGCAAAGTCCAATCATCTCCCTCTGCTATCTCCCGCAGTGTTCCTCAGAGTTCAGCACTAGGCCCATTACTATTCTCTATCTTTGTCAATTCAATTCCAACCTTTACTACCCACTGTAAGTCTATCTTGTATGCCAATGACCTGCTGCTTTATACCACCTCTGCATCTATCAGTGATATCAATGACCACTTATCATCCTCCTCTAGTCAGATCCAAGCCTGGCTCTCCTCTAACCAATTAATTCTTAATCAATCCAAGACTCAGGCTATGCTGTTTGGGTCCCTAAGGAAGGTCAATGCAGAATCCCATCACCTGAGGGTCCAATGCCCAGACAGATCTGTACTAACCAACACAAAGACCTTTAAATATTTAGGGGTGAATCTTGACCCTCAACTCCACTTCACCTCAGATATCAACAGGATTTGTCAACACATTAACTCAAAGATTGAAGCTGCTTACAGGGTTTGTTACTCACTCACTGCTTCTGCCCATGTCTCTGTAGCCCATGGGTCTTGCTTCAGGGGCTGACGTATGCTTGTCCTGTCTTCTCTCAGGCTAAAATAGCAGACTTACATAAATGGGACACCACATACAACAACATTTGCAGATTCACTCTGGCTGATCCCCGGTTCACCCATCACTGTCATCTCAACTCTACATTGAACTGGTTGTCTCCTGATGGCATGTGCTTCTATGCTCTGGGTAACCTTTTTGATTACTTATCACATCCACCGTGTCCTGACACGCTTGCAGCTATGCTTCAACCCATTACCCCAGCTCATCTCCTTAGGTCTTCGACTGCTCCCCTGCTCACCGTTCCTCCCTGCTCTACAAAAATGGGTGAGCAAGATTTCTTACACCTCGCTCCTAAATACTGGAATGCTCTTCCTCTAGACATTAATCATTCCCCATCTCACCACTCTTTCAAAAAAGCACTTTTTTTCTTACTTGAGCTCTCCTGGTGTCTGCAGTTGCCCCTAATCCCATTCTGGTTCCTCTGCCCACCCTATGTCTAACATTGTTATGTATTAATACTTATCTCTAAGTAATCTCCCGGATGTTTTGTTGTTATCCACCCACACGTGGGTGCTTTTTACTTCTGTACCCTTGTAAGTCTGCCCTGCGTGGTGGTCCTGTGTTTATGTGCTAATACCTGACTTGTCCTCTGTATTTTTGACTACTGCATTGTTGTACACTCCCAGGTCATGCTTGAAAATAGGCAGGTTTTTTGCCGAACACACTTATCTGGTAACCAAAAGCTAATAAATAAATAAATAAATATTCTCATTTTATTTTGAGACCAGAAGGGAATGCTTGGTGATAACCACTCTAAAACTAATGGTTTCCATACCTTTTCCCCCAGTTTCAATGCATACCATAAATTATAGCAAATAAAAATACTGTAGAAAAAGGCTACAGGGTTCACCATATTTACTCCACCTTCTACAATAGAACCATAAGTAAATTCTCTTTTAATGGGATTTAACCTACTCCCACAGAACACCTTGAAAAAATACTTAAAAGGGATGTCATCACTACTTGGGGGGGTGATATAACTAATATATATAAAAAAAACAGGAATCAGGAGTGAATTAATAAGGGTTACAATCTTCTTTTTCAAGATTTGCTGTCCTATCCATCCAGACACCAGCCTGTTTGCTCTACCAAGACAACTATCCCAATTTTGTTTAGCTAAGTCACCATCTCCAAATTCTACCCCCAGTATTTTAATGGAAGATTGGAAGATAGAGAAACCTGCAAATGTTCCTGTTCTAGGCAGAGGGGTACTTCCTAAAACTGTACCTATGCTTTTACCATAATTAATTTGTGCCCCTGACATATTTGCATGCATATCTAATATGTTGGAGAGGGCTGTTTCTGATGTTTTAGGATGTGAGAGTAAAACTAAATTGTCTGCATAAGCTAAAATTTTTACTGCTTCTAGATTAGGTATGGGTTGTAAACCTCTGATGTCCTCTTGTGCTATAACATAGCGAAGTAAGACGTCAATACCAAAAAAACATATAACAAAGGGCTAAGGGGGCACCCCTGACAAACTTCCCTTTTGACCCTAATTTTCTTTCACCACCACCCATGTAGATTTAGAACCAATGTAACATTACAGTATAATGTCTGTAACCATGATATGCATTTTCCAGGTATTCCATATGCTTGGAGAGTTGAAAATAAAAAGGAGTGAGCTATCTTGTTGAAGGCCTTTTCTTTGTCTAGACTTAATATACACCCATGTACCTTACCTTTAGTCCCCTTATGAAATAATGCCCTTAAAATAATTAAATTATCGTGTTGATGTCTATTAAATACCACACATGTTTGAGCAATGTTTGAATTAAGCTTCCACCACATTATTAAGTCTGGCCAAAAGAATTTTGTTTAGCAATTTGAGATCAGTATTTAAGAGGTGAAGGGGTCTCCAGTTTTCCAGTAATTCTCTGTCTCCATTCTTATATAGCAATATTAATACGGCCTCATACATAGAAGGGGATAAGTTTCCCTGAGCCAGCATATGGTTAAATAAAATTACTAACACAGAAGCTAAAAATTCTATGAACATTTTATATATACCTATACATACCCATCTGTCCCTGGGGCTGCATCCTTACTCAAGCTATTAATAGTGTGTTGTACTTCCTTCAATGTAATATTTTTAGATAGTTCTTCTTTTTCAGAATCTTTGACTTGGGGCAAATTGAGGAAAGTAAAAAAATCATTATCTGTTCTCTCTGGGGGACCATTTCTAAAGGCTGATTCAATATGTTTTTCCACCAAACCTAACATTTCAATAGGTGCAGTGTATAAATGACCTGTTGAGTTTTTTAAACTGGTAATTATTCTATGCCCTATCCTTTCACTACATTCTTTAAAAGGATCAAAAGAACCTTTTTTTTATATGTGTAGTAAACCTTAATTCCTGATCCAATGATTTTGCCCTACTGTATTGACAACCCTTCATTTGCTCCTTAATAACCCTAACCTGAGGACTATAATCCATATACAAAAGGATTTCAGCTGTATTTCTACCATAAAACCCAACTCTAGGGCACGTTAAAAATATATTTATTTAAATGATGCATAACACCCCCCCATCGACGTACGTTTCACATCGTACAGATGCTTTTTCAAGACATTGGCACCACCAAGTGTCGGCATTTAAAAAATACATTACCATATATACTAGAGTAGAGCAATAAACATATTACTACCAAAAAAGTCCCTTATGTGATATAAGGTAATTTAAAGTGCCAAGTGCAAATTACAATTCACCATAAAGTATACCCATGTACATACATATCATAAATACCCTACCACTATAAGTACAAATATATACTGGTATGTATGACAGGACACTGAAAGCACAAGCGCCATAAAATATTGTTACCTAAGGTAATCATGGAACTCAGTATTTACAGAAGCAATGCTAATAAAAATTGTAAACTTTGCATGTAAAAGCTATCTGCAAATATCAAAAACCTATAATAATATGACAATAACAACATGCATATAACTAAAGGGGCATGAAGTTCATGAATAAAATGAGAACCACATAAAGTCTGATGTAAAATCTTATTTCTTCTTCTTAAAGAGGGGAGCTAACTGAAAATGTTCATTCAGTTCTGGATACATACAAGCTCTTAATGTATACTGCCAAAAGGTTTCCCTACACAGGATTTAATTATCCAGGTCCCCTCCTCTAGTGCCAATCATAACCTGTTCCAAGCCCATAAACTGAAATTTGTGATCCTTTCCTTGTTTTTTCACATGTTGTGCAAGTGCATTATCTAGTATACTAATTCAAATATGTCTTGCATTCTCCATAATGCGGTTTCTTAATTTTCTCTTAGTTTTTCCCACATAAAAACATGTGCATGTACATTGTGCAACATATACAATCGCTTCTGATCCACATGAAATAAAATCTCTAATATCAAAGTCTTTCTCCTTAGTAAAAAACATGTTTCCAACCAGCATGTGAGAGCAAGTAGTATATTTACCACATTTCCAGCAGCCAGGGGGAAGATTCTTCTTTTGCTCTTTCCTTGGATCAGAAAAGCTATGCACAACTCTGTCACAGAGATCTTTTCCCCTCTTGTATGTGACCTGGAAATCTGCAGCTGCTCTATCCCTTAAAGCTAGCTCAACATTCAACATGTGGAAATTCCCCTTAATGATATTCACAATAACATGGCTCTGGGGAGTAAAAGTAGTAATAAAGTTAGGACTTTGTTTTTTTGTATTATTCCCATAAACATTATCCACTACATTTCTATCACATGTTCTGCTTTTAGGTATTAGAAGAGCATCCCTGTCCATCCGACCCACTTCTCTTTTAGCAGTCTCTAGGTACGTTGGGGATTATTCTCTATTCTCAAATATTTCCAACATATGTTTTGAGCTTGCTGCATAGGTCTCACTAGTACTGCAGTTATGTTTTGCTCTCATTAGCTGATCTTGGGGATATTCCTCACCACGTGCCTAGGATGGCAGCTAACGTGATGCAATACTGAATTACAGTCTGCAGCTTTTCTATGTAAGGACGTTAATATATCCCCCGGTTCCCCTTCTTGATACATATGTCCAGAAATGTAACACTGATCTCACTTGCTGTAACCACAAATTTTAATTTCTTATTACTGTCTTCTAAATACTTTACAAATATTATCCAACTCGCTTTCACTATTCTTCCATATAATAAAGATATCACCAATAAATCTTTTATAGATATCCAAACTTTCATAAAATGGGTTTGCATCTGAATCGAATATTACTTGATTCTCCCATTCAGCCAAATAGATATTTGCATAGTTGGGAGCCATTGCAGCACCCATGGCTGTTCCCTTAACTTGATGAATGATATAATTTCCACATAGAAAAACATTTTTAGTTAGAACGTGTTCTGTTAATTCCAAAAGAAATGCAATAAGTTCCCCTGAGTACATAGTATCTCTGTATAAGGCATTCCCCAGATACAAACCATCCCCATGAGGAATATTGTCATACAGTGATGATATATCCACTGTTACCAATAGCCATCTTGGTTCAATCTCCACTTCTTTCAAAATTTCCAGAATGTGCATAGAGTCTCGTATATCGGCCCTGTGTCCCTGAGCCACACCCTTAATATGATCCTCAATGGAATGTGCTATTGGTTCTGTCAGAGATCCATTGCTAGAGACAATCAGTCTCATAGGTGGATCCATGAGGTCTTTATGGATTTTAGGTAACCCATACAACACTGCTCTATGGGGGTGTTGAACAGTTAAAAAGTCACCAGACTCAGTACAAATAACCCCATTTGCCACGACATTGGGGATACATATGTCTATTTGTTTTTTATAAGCCATGGTTGGATCTGAATTCAATTTACTATACAAAGTAGTGTCAGACAGAAGCAAATTAATAGCTTTTTCATACTTGCCCATCACCACTATTGCCCTACCCTTATCTGTTGGCTTAATGATGATGGTATTGTTGTTCTCCATCTGTTTCAGAGCTTCACGTTCTTCCTTCATGATGTTCTGTGTCTCTTGCCTCCTTAAGTTCTTTACAACATTGCATATTTCTCTTTCACATACTTTGAGAAAGACCCCAAATGTAGGCTTCATCTGGGGTATAAAGGAAGATCTCTTCCTCCATCTTCCTCGAGATTCATTATTCTCCCCATCACCATCATCTTCTCTATCTTGTGCCTGGATAGCAGAAGGACTATTGTCTGGTGACTTATCGAATATAATTTTTAAATTCAACTTACTGGCATATATATGTAGGTCCACCACTGTATCAAATTCATTTACAACGTTAGTTGGTAAATAAGATTTTACACCAGACATTTATGTGGTTCTCATTTTATTCATGAACTTCATGTCCCTTGTGTTATATGCATGTTGTTATCATCATAATATTATTATAGGTTTTTGATATTAGCAGATATTTTTTACAAGCTAGGTTTACAGTTTTTGTTAGCATTGCTTCTGTAATTACTGAGTTCCACTATTACCTTAGGTAACAATATTTTATGGCACTTGTGCTTTCAGTATCCTGTCATACATACCAGTATAAATTTGTACTTATAGTGGTAGGGTATTTATGATATGTATGTGCATGGGTATACTTTGTGGTGAATTGTAATTTGCACTTGGCACTTTAAATTACCTTATATCACATAAGGGACGTTTTTAGTAGTAATATGTTTATTGCTCTACTCTAGTATATATGGTAATGTATTATTTAAATGCTAACACTTGGTGGCACCAATGTCTTGAAAAAGCATCTGTGCGATGTGAAACGTACATCGATGGGGGGTGTTATGCATCGTTTAAATAAATATATTTTTTAACATGCCCTAGAGTTGGGTTTTATGGTAGAGGTGCAGCTGAAATCCTTTTGCATGTGAGATGCCTGTGTAATAGTTTTTGGATCCTCTTTTGGGTCCTTTAGCCACCGTGTCTTTTGTTTTTTGCTTTGGATATATGTTTGCATGGCTTGGCTTGGTACCACATTCTGATATACGCCTGCTAGTAATGGTGTCCCAGACTGAAAGAAACACTGGAACCATAAGTAGCACCATCCCCCTGCAATGTACATCTGAAGTTGGGCACATCATTGTAAGCTGTCTGAATACTACAGACAGAAGTGTGTGGAATGCCAGTAATACTGACAATGAGAATCCTGATAGTGGAGAGGGACAGTCATGGGTGCTCACCATAAATGAATTTGTGATTGGCAATGATGGTTTGCCGAGAGGTGAGAACCCACTTCTGGCTAATTGGTTAAAAAGTGCAGAGACTAACAGCCATGTAACAGATATCGGTGAGGATAATAGAGACACTGTCAATATTAAACAAGCATCATGGCTTTAAAACACATTTCTTTAAAAGTCAGATGCTTGTACTGGCAAAGAGTAACCATGGAAGCCTATAAGCAGGTTAACAGAGTGCCACGGGTACTTCGGTGGATTTTACAACCTACGTTTGGAATAGGAAAAAAGTATTTTTTAAAGAAATGGCAACCCCACCTTCTAGACTCTTCAAGGGGCCTTGTACAAATTATACTGGATGATGGGATAGAAACTGAGCAGGAAGTACGTAAAGAATTCACTGCTTGTGAAGCCATATTGAATTCTTTCTCTACACACTCAGATTATGTGATATATGTTGACAAGCTAAAAGAGACAATTAAGAGAACAGATGTGCACATTAAAAAAAAACAAAATATGCAAATTTGAAAGAGATAGATGGGATTATGAAAGGGGAGATATTTTCAAATGGGGAGAAAAGTCTGTGTGACATACGCGCTCTATTTTGAAAAAAAGCATCCAACTGTGATACATGCACAAGTGCCTCTGGATCAGAAACAGATGATGGAGAAGAGAGATGACATATTCAAAATAAGCCTTTTTTAGGATCAGGTATGACCCCAGCTTTAGACTCCAAAATTCACCAGAATCAAACACCTATGATATCTATGACAGGTGCATTACAAATGACAGGCACACACCCTCACCTGAATGTTGCACAATGTCCCCTGAATTTGTGTGTCCCAGTGAAGACAGAAACCATATATCAGGAGGAAGCTCCCCAAATGGTACAGAACATGGTCAAACTACCGATACCCCCCAGCTGGTCATTACACAGAAGCCCCAGGTTTACTCGATTTGCAGACAAAAGACCAAGAGGGGCACTAGAGGCAAGGGGAGGGGTAGGGCCCAGAGGAACAGCCAATATGGGATATCGACATCAGGAGACTCATAGGGGGAGATGGCAAACACAATACAAGAGGAGCTACAGGAGGAGGAGCAATTACCAGAAATAACACAGAAGAGTGGTAATTTGATTGTCAACATATCGGAGCATAGTCTGAGTAATGTTGAATAGGTGCAGCTGAAATCCTTTTGTATGTGAGATGCCTCTGTAATCATTTTTGGCTCCCTTATCTGCCATGTATACTGAATAAGGGACTATTTTTTATACCAACTAGCACTGTAAATGAGTTTGAAACAGTGGTGGACCTACATACATATGCCCGCAAGTTGAATTTAAAAATTCTATTCGATAGGTAGCCAGACAATAGTCCTTCTGATATCCACACACAAGATAGAGAAGATGATGGTGTGGGTGAGAATAATGAATCTTGAGGAAGATGGAGGAAGAAATCTTTGTTTATACCACAGATGAATCCTGCAGTTGGGGTCTTTCTCAAAGTATGTGAAAGAGAAATATGCAATATTGTGAAGAACTTAAGACAGAACATCATGAAGAAAGAACATAAAGCTCTGAAACAGCTGGAGAACAACAATACCATCACCATTAAGCCCACAGATAAAGGTGAGGCAATAGTGGTGATGGGCAAAGATAAGAATGAAAAAGCTATTCATTTGCTTCTCTCTGACACTGCTTTCTACCGCAAATTGAATTCAGATCCAACCCTGGCTTATAAAAAACAAACAGACATATGCATCCACAATGCCGTGGCAAATGGGGTTATTTGTACTGAGACTGGTAACTTTTTAACTGTTCAACACCCCCATAGAGCAGTGTTGTATGGGTTACCTAAAATCCATAAAGTCCTCATGGATCCACCTATGAGACCGATTGTCTCTAGCAAAGGATCCCTGACAGAACTAATAGCACAGTTCATTGATGATCATATTAAGGGTGTGGCTCAGGGACACAGGGCCTATATACGTGACTCTATGCACATTCTGGAAATTTTGAAAGAAGTGGAGATTGAACCAAGATGGCTATTTGTAGCAATGGATATATCATCACTGTATACCAATATTCTTCATGGGGATGGTTTACAATATCTGGGAGATGCCCTATACAGAGATACTATGTACTCAAGCGAACGTATTGCACTGCACACTCAATGGATGCATACGAAAAGGCACAACAACATCTAGCTAGTGCCCACAAGTCACAAATCCAAATCTGGAAAGGAATACATTTTGCCAGTTGGGGGATTAGTGCACAGCAGTAACAATCCACTACTAGTAAAAATACCACAAAGCAGTATAAAATATTCATGCCGGTGCGGTGGAGAGCAGGTTCACACTGCTGTGATTACTCTATGGCACTATAAAAGGTGTCTGATTTAATGGCACGCAACGCACACACACTCAGACACACACTACAAGTAATGCATAACAAATTGAAAACCTTTAGTAATATAACCAAATGTTTTAAACAGACAAATTGTACACTGCTGCACCACAACAATCAGCAAAAAAATGTCAAGAATTACTGAAAATATTACTGTGTGTACATTAACATAGTTATACAACAAAAATATAACCAGAACAGAAAGACTGCCTTTTTCTCTCAGTTAATGTACCTACACCACAAATACGCCCCTTCCCCAAAGCACATTTCACAGTACACAGACTGACCGTTCTAAATTAACATTCAAAATCCACACATAACAATAATCACTCGATGATATGAGCACAGAAGTGTTTCCTACAATCGATGTAGTAAATTTTGAGCAAAGAAAATGAATCAAAAAGGCATTTTAAACAGCTTTTAGAGGTTTTGAATTGCAGAGTTCTGAGAGCAAACTGTCTCCAGCTACCACTGCACACACACTACCCAGGCCAGAACTGAGGCTGTGCAGAACAATCTAGAGCCATTGTGACCTGCAATCCCATGAATGACTGCAGAATTTCATTTGGAGCCCAATTACAAGGCGAAGTGAGGCAAATTACATTGATTTCAATGTACTTCACCTTAAAATTGGTGGAGAAGTGGTTTGGGAAAGGCAGAATAATGCAAAGTCATTGGTTTCAATGGACTTCACGTTCTTCATTGTGAAGCAAAGTACTCTGCTTCACATTGTGGAGTATTCCGCGGGTTCCACGTTACTGCTTAGTATTGTAACTCACATGCTGTATAGGAAGGAACACAAATGCCTATGGCTGTATTACCCCGATGAGCTGCAGCACAAAACTCCCCGACTTATAAACACGTATTAATGAGTACAATGGTGGGGTGGTGAAGCCTGGAGAGATACTAAAAAACAGGCTTATAATACATCCAAGTAACTAGTGAAAAAAATTAATGTTGTGATTCGTGATGTGATCGTGAATCATGATTTGTGACTGCATTTGTGACCGTGATAATGAAGAACGTAATTTGGTGTCGATGGTGTGAGTTAACCCGTATGAAACTGTATTGGTAATGCGAATGCCTATGGCTGTACTTCCCCGATGAACTGTAGCTTAAAACTCCCCGACTTAAAAACACATATCTATGAGTACAATGGTGGGATGGTGAAGCCTGGAGAGATACTACAAAACAGGCTTACAATACATCCAAGTAACTAGAAAAAAAAGTAATGTGATTCGTGACGTGACCGTGAATCATGATTTGTGACTGCATTTGTGACTTTGATAATGAAGAACTTGATTTGTATAACAAGTGACTCGTGATGATGGTTCTGACTTAACAATGCATATTAATGAGTACAATGTTCATGCAGAATTATGCACCACACCTGTCAAGTACTTTGAAAGGAAGCCAAAGAAACAACTGTGACTTAAGTTACAGATGGAGATTGGGCCCTAAAGAGATGCAAATGCACAGACAGATTAAGATTGTGCTGTGCACTGAAGAGATGCAGACACAAAGGCACAACACCAAAAAGTGCGCACCATCAGAAATTCAAATCTGGAAAAGAATACCTTTGCCAGTTGGGGCGGACCACGGGGGGGGGGGCAGTGTACTGCACTGCTGCAGCAACAGTCGCTAGTACTAGTACCAGTAAAGATACAACAAAGAAGTACAAAAATCACACAGCTGCAGTGGATAGCAGCTTCACATAGCTGAAATTATTATGTGGCACAATAAAAGGTGTCTGATTTGATGACACGCATCACACACATACTCACACACACACTAAGTAATGCATAGCAAATTGACAACTTCAGTAATATAATCACATATTTTAAACAAACTAAAATTATGCACTCCTGCACCACAACAATCAGCAAAAAAATGGCAAGAAATATTGAAAATATTACTGTGTGTACATTAACACAGTTATACAAGAAAAATATAACCAAAACAGAAAGCAGTCTTTTTCTCCACCTACATCACAGATATGCCCCTCCCCCAAAGCACACTTCCACTGTCTCTCAGTACACAAACTGAATGTTGTACATTAACATTCAAAATCCATACACAAACAATAAACACTTGATGATATGAGCACAGGAGGGTTTCCTATAATCGATGAACTAAAGTTTCAGCAAAAAAAAAAAACTCAAAAAGGCTATTTTAACAGCTTTTAGAAGGTTTGACTCGCAGAGAGCTATCAGAGCGGATTGTCTCCTACAGCTTCCAACACACACTACCCCAAACTGAGGCTGTGCAGAACAATCTAGAGCCCATGTGACTTGAAATCCCATGAATCACTGCAAAATTCACCTTTGGAGCTTAAAAACAAGGCGAAGTGAGGCGAAGTACATTGTTTTCAATGTACTTCGCCTTAAGAATTGGTGGAGTAGTGGTTTGGGAAGGTGGAGTAATGCGATGTAATTATTTTCAATGGACTTCACGTTACCCATTATAATGTGAAGTACCCCGCTTCGCGTTGCGGAGCACTCTGCGAATTCGCCTTCACTCTACGAATCACTTTGCAGAGCGAATTGGAGCCACTTTGCCCATCACTATTTTATGGCACTTGTGCTTTCAGTGTCCTGTCATACATACTGGTATATATTTGTACTTACAGTGGTAGGGTATTTATGATATGTATGTGCAAAGGTATACTTTATGGCGAGCTGTAATTTGCACTTGCCACTTTAAATTATCTTATATCACATAAGGGACTTTTTTAGTAGTAATATGTTTATTGCTCTACTCTGGTATATATGGTAATGTATTATTCAAATACCAACACTTGGTGGCACCAATGTCTTGAAAAAGCATCTGTGCAATGTAAAACGTACGTTGACGGGGGGGGGGTGCTACATATCGTTTAAATAAATATATTTTTTAACATGCCCTAGAGTTGGGTTTTATGGTAGCGGTGCAGCCGAAATCTTTTGTATGTGAGATTCCTCTGTAATTGTTTTTTGCTCCTCTTTTGGGTCCCTTAGCCGCAGTGTCTTTTGTTTTTTGCTTCGGCCATAATCCATGTTCTGTGTTTCTGAAAGTAATATTAAGGCCTGTAATTGTCCTTGCAACTGTAAATAACTTTTTTTTTATTAGCAATATCCTGAGATCTAAATTGAAAAAAGGTGTTTCCAAGTACGTTTAGTATATTCCCACTAGCTGATTAGGTCCTCGTAACAGGTTAAGACTGAGAGTCTTGCCTCCCAATCCATCATCCAGGGCTTCTTGATGCAGGGGTCCTCTAAAAGGGATGCGTTTAACTGCCATTTATTTTTTTTACACCTATAAGTACTACCCTAACTGAAATGGACCGTGAGGGATTTATGATCTGAAAATTCCCAGGCAGTAGTAAAAATTTTATCAAATACTGAAGTCTGAGATAAAAAAAAGAAATCAATTCTTGTTGAGAGTTGGCCTTTAAAATAGGTATGTCCCCCCTGTAGGATGGAGCAATCTATAAGCATCTGAAAGACCAGCCAATGTAATTATGTTCCATAGTGCTAGTGTATCACAAAGTAACTTGTTTGTTCTAAGCCCTCTATCTGCATCTTCTAAACCACAATTAAAGTCACCTGCCCACACTATAAGCCTAGACGTATGCAAATAGGGTTGTATGGTTTTAAAAAGGGAAACCCTCTGTGCTCTGGTTTGTGGAGCATAAATTGTGATTAATCGAAATCTATCCTGACAGTAATTAAAATCAAGCATATGGCCTCTTCCAGGAAAGATATACAGCAATCTAGAAACCAAAATCCCAGATTTAGAGAAGAGAATACCTACACCATCACAACTGTCTTCACCCACAGACCTACAAGATGGCTCCGGAGTCCAACTATTAATGGCTTGCCTCAGCTCCTGGTGGGACTTCAGCCTGGTGTCCTGAAGACACCAATATCACTAGGGAACTGTTGTAATGAAAGGAATACCTCACATTTTTTCCTTTTATATTTGATACTATTAACATTAATAAAAGAAATAATCAAAGTATGCATGAGAAGAAGTAAGGGGAAACAAGCATATCAAGAGGTTAAAACACTAATATCTTATCTTAAGAAGTTTTAGAGCTCCTTCTCTGCCTAGTACGCTTGGCAATATAATCTTCCCACCCCCCTCTTCCTCAGTATCATGAGTTGCTGTGGAGGCAACTGAAGGGATAGCTGAACCTTCTTCCCCTTGATCTCCCCACTGGTTTTCTACTGGTAAGGGGGCAGATCGATTCTCAGTTGAACATAGTTGAGTGGCTTTTCCCTTAGCTTTCTTACCTTCTTTCCCTTCAGAAGTCCCTACTTTTGAGGTTACCCCAGGTCTGCATCTCTTTTTTGAAGAAACTGTTTTAAAAGGGGTGTCTGTAGAGGGAGGGGGATGGGGGCATGTCCTCCTTTAGTACAGTATCAGTAGTAGTTTGGAGATTCTTTGATCTCTCAGTTTGCCCCTCTTTATCTATAAATACCTCCGTTACACTGTCAGGAGGTTGTGTAGGCCAATAGTTAGCTGTAGTACTAGTGGTAGACCTTATGTCCTGCTCATGGTTAATGCCCACCTCAGGGTTTCTAGTACCTTCTTTATCCTGTCTAGCTATTCTTTTGTCTTGATCCTGCTGTGCATGATTTATAAGACCCACATGTGACAGACAATCATCTCTGTTGTGGGAAGCCCACGGACACCTACCATAGGCATGCCCTGTTTCCTCACACAGATGACATTTGAACAGGTTTAGACAATTAGCAGCCACATGCCCATATTCAAAACAATGATTCCATCTAATAGTGTCACAGGCCGAACTCAAATGGGTGCGGGCCCCACACTTAAACAGGCTTTAGGCTGACCAACATAGAAAAGAGAGCTTCTGTCTTTCCCTAAAATGAAGAAATTAGGCAAATGAACTGGTCCATTGTTTGAGGAACACAGCTTAATCTTGATTTTCCAATTCCCATTCCAGATATGTTCACTATCAAGAATGGGGGTGGGCCTATCTAAAATGTCACATCTCTGCCTGAGCCAAAATAGTATGTCTTCAATGTTGACACCTTCATTATTAAACATTACAGTAATATCTTTAACAGCTAGTTTGGTTAGGGGTATTGTTAAAAAAGGGAGCCACAAAGGAGCATTTTTTAACTTGTGATACTATGTCCAGAATCTGTCCAAGTTAGTAACACTTTTAAAGCTAACATCAAAATTAGCATTCCTCACATGAATCAAAGCAAAGATTTCTGAGGAAAAAAAACCTCAAATACCCTTTCAAAAGCATTTTGGCAATATATAGCCTGTCAGGTGGCTCTTCCGAACCTCCTTTGTAGATGAGACATACTTCAACTTTTCTGGGAGCCTGCTCCCCTGTATTTTGAAACAAGTCTGCTAATTTAAACATAGGTACAAGCCAGGCTCTTTGTTCTGGGTTTCTTAAGACAGTTTCAGTTGGGCCCATACTCAGTTGTTCATCAGATAACGGTACACCCTGAGGATGAATACTGGGAACAGGAGTCTGAGATAAATTTTGCAGAGCAACCCCTGTAGATTTAGGAGTAACTGAAGCAGTATTTTCATTTTCATTAACTTTATCAAGAATTTGTGCTTTATTCACCATACTAGTGTGTTGCTTGCTGAGATTAGCGTACCTTTCCACTGTGGGATCCTTAGGATCAGGGACCCACTGCCCGTCTGGTGTAGGTAACCAACCCGCTCCTGCTAAAGCATGCTCCGGGGACCAACTCGGGAGAGGATAATCGGAGTGCTTTTTAGCAGCTTTGCGTTCAGAAAAAGTACACACAGTTTCAGTTTTTGCACTTGTAAATGAGATTTCAGTGGGTACTGTAAAATTTATCTCAGTGAAGCCTTTAACTGGCTTCAGCTCCCCTACCTCTGTTTGTAGGCTTTGTTGCAGTCTAGGATCCAATCTGTGGCAAATTGCAGCAAAAAGAAAGTTTCTCTGGGCGAGTCCACGTAGCTCTTGGCACTCGGTTGTAGCACTGATTTCATTGCCAGCTGCTTTCTTTGAGAGCAAACTGCCCCCATCTGAGTCAGTTGCTCGCATAACTGCAGAATGAGTCATTGGGCTTACAGCTGGTGTTGCTGACTGCTCTCACAGTTGTTTGTCAGGAAATGCCTGTGAGGCTGACAACACTATGCTAGACCTTCGCTTTGCAGCATTGGGCTTTTCTTGCAAAACACAGTCTTCTGTTTGCAGATCAACATTAGATTTAGGAATAAGCTGCTATACAAGTTTTGTCTCTTTAGAGGCCTTTACCGATTCAATGCAGTTCTCATCCACGTTCTTTCCAAGGTATTTTGGAGTACTTAAATCTATTGTAAATCTATAACAGGAGACACTGATCTCCTGATCTGCCCCAGACTCGCGGAATTCCTGCATTAACATCACATGTTCAACGGCCTTAAGGCTAGTTAGGTCAGGGAAGGAGGCCTGCTCCCTTGCCTCAGAAGCATGCATCTTCTCCTCTGGCTCCAGCAAAGTGGCGATCTTGGACATCGGGACAGAGGTTTCCCCTACTGTCAGAGTAGAGGAATCTCCCCAGTGTCTTGTCCAAATTTCCCCCATTCACTGGAAATACCACCGACAGCTTAATCTGGTTCAAGGCCAGTTGGCAATCATCTGTGTGGAGGGGTCAAGGTGGGGGAGGGGCAGCTGCAAGAAGGGTGTTAGCTGCACACTCGAGCAGACTTGATAGACCATGTGGCCTGTTTCTGCTGACAAGTAGTAAGTAAGTTAAAGAACTCAGTCGCTAGGTTGATATCACTGGTGATGTAAAGAGTTGACCTATCAATGAGTTTTAGGTCAAATAGGAATAGGGCAAAGTCAATTCAAGAGAAGTCAGAGAAGGATAATACTTTTGGGGGATAGGATGGAGGGGAAGTGTCCCTCTCGCAGTATACTGGGCAGTGATCTCTAATTCCATCAGGTAGGACCCCAGCAACAGGAAATCTATCCTTCCTATTGGTATGAATCCAGTCAATTTCCATTCTGGGAGGTTCTGGTAGGAGATGAGATAAGTTGAATGAGGTTGGCCTTACTGATAGACAAGGCAAGGAATGAGGAGTCTGAACCTATCCAATCTAGGCTAACATCCCCAAGGCAGATAGTTTCATTTTTCTTGGACACAGAAGGCAGAAGTTCAATAAATTCATCAAGACCAAGTTTACTGTTTCCAGAGGGTATGTATACACTTAGGATTTTTAGTTTCTTTGCACCACCAAGGAGTAGAAGGGAGTGTAGAACCTTGCAATATGTTAATGAGTGAGTAGGCATGATTGATACATTTAGGTGAGACTTGTAATACAGTACCAGTTCACCACTTCTTTTGGAGTTGGGGCGGTCAACCCAAAGCAAGCTGTAGCCAAATAGAGAGCAGAAGGAATCAGGTACAGAGGGTTTCAGCCAAGTCTCAGGTAAGGCTAAAATGTCAGGGTTGTTCATTCATTCCCAGGCCTCCAGCTCAGGGAGATTAGCAGTTAGGCTCTGGATATTAAGATGGGCAATGGTTAAGCCGGTGGACTGGTGGAAGAAACAAGAAGAGCTGGAGTATTTAGAATTAGTGCATACAGAAGGGCCTGGGTTGGGCTCAATGTCCCAAGCACGGGTAAGGGATAAAGCAACTATTCATAATGTTGCAAACACATTAGCCTGGCAGATGCAAACCGGGGATATAAGTTTCCTGCATAGAATATATCTCAGAAATAGCCCAGTGTGTTTGTCACTGAGGCCCGCAAGGGGTAAAGGAGCAAGGGGTACATCAGCTAGCAAGTTGGAGTGGTAGACGTTTTTTAGTGAGTCATCATTGTGAATTGAGGGGGAGGCGGTAGGTACAGTCAAGAAATCAAGGATAAGTAGTGTAAGAATAAAACAAGCTTTTGTCAGCGCTAAATGTTGATTGCGTTGGTGTGTTGAGCACACTCGCTGGCCCTCTGTCAGTTGCTCAGTCTGTTTCGTCTGGTGCTGCAGGCTGCTGTTTTGTACAGGGCTCCTGCCTGTGTTGCCACCTTGTTCTGCCCACTAAGAGTTCTGCAGCTGTCCCGACAGTACTCCATTGAGGTGGTTCACTCCCCCTCTCTCACTCGTGCATTCTGTTTCTCTTGGTGCAGCAGGCTGCCCTTTTGTACTGGGCTCCTGCCTCTGTTGGTGGCTTTTTCTGCCCACAAAGAAATCTGCAGCCGTCCTGACACAGGTCTGTTGAGCCTGCTGACTCCCCCCCTCTCTCACTCACTCATTCCATTTCTGCTGGCGCTGCAGGGTGGCCTTTTGTACTGGGCTCCTGCCTGCATTGGCACCTTTTCCTGCCAACAAAGAAATCCACAGCAGTCATGACAGAGCTCCATTGAGGTCGCTCACTCCCCCTGTGTCACTCACTCATTCTGTCTGTCCTGGTGCTGTAGGTTGCCCTTTTGTACTGGGCTCCTGCCTCTGTTGACGCCTTTGTCTGCTACAAAGAAATCTGCAGCAGTCCCGACAAAGCTCCGTTTAGCTCGCTCACTCACTCCCTCTCCTTCTCTCACTCACTAATTCCATTTCTGCCGGCGCTGCAGGCTGCCCTTTTTTATTGGACTCCTGCCTGCGTTGCCACCTTCTTCTGCCCACAAAGAAATTTGCAACACTTACAATACAGCTCTGTTGAGCTCGCTCAGTCCCCCTCTCTCACTCGCTCATTCTGGTTTCCCCGCGAGTGCAGGCTGCCCATTTGTACTGGGCCCCTGCATGCACTGGCACCTTTGTCTGCCCACAAACAAATCCGCAGCTGTCCCGACAGAGCTCTGTTGAGGTCGCTCAGTCTCCCTGTCTCACACGCTCATTCTGTTTGTCCTGGATCTGCAAGTGCCCCTTTCGTACGGGACTCCTTCCTGCATTGGTGTCTTTTTCTGCCCACAAAGAAATCTGCAGCTGTCCTGACAGAGCTCCGTTGAGCTCACCTAGTCCTCCTGTCTCACTCGCTCGTACTGTTTCTCCCACTGCTGCAGGCTGGACTTTTGAACTGGGCCCCTGCTTGCATTGATGCCTTCTTCTGCCCACAAGGAAATCCACAGCAGTCCTCAAAGAGCTCCGGTGAATTTGCTCACTCCCACCTCTGTCACTCGCTCTCTCATTCTGTTTCTCCCAGTGCTGCAGGCTGCCCTTTTGTACTGGGCTCTTATGTTGCACCCTTTCTCTGCCCACAAACAAATCGACAGCTGTCCTGACAGAGCTGTATTGAGGTCGCACAGTCTCCGTCTCTCACATGCTCAGTCTGTTTGTCCTGGTGCTGCAAGCGGACCTTTTGTATGGGACTCCTGCCTGCATTGATGCCTTTTTCTGCCCACAAAGAAATCCGCAGCAGTCCTGAAAGAGCTCTGGTGAGTTTGCTTTCTCCCCCTCCCTCACTCGCTCTCTTGTTCTGCTTCTCCCAGTGCTGCAGGCTGTCCTTTTGTACTAGGCTCTTGTGTTAGGCCCTTTCTCTGCCCACAAACAAATCCGCAGCAGTCCCAACAGAGCTCAGTTGAGCGTGGTCACTCCCGCCCCACTCGTTCGATCTTAATGTGTCCCACACAGTGATTTCCCACAGTGACCATGCTATTCTGCAGCAGGAGTACAAAAACACATTTTAGCCACGATGTGAAACATGGCAGCTGTACTGTTCATAAGGAGGTGTGGAAAAATGCCACTGTTGGAAATGTGGGGTGAAAATATCACAAAATTGCGAAGTTACAAGGATGCGTGGAAACAGGTCAACACACTCTTGTAACACAGTCATGTTATGGAGTTTTGTCACCTGATTTTCAGCATAGGCATTTTAGGACCTCTACTCATGAACAGTGCTACTGTCATTTTCTTAATCTGTCCTGATCAGAGATTTCCCACAGCGACAGCATTATTCTGCGCTGGAACTGTGAAAACACATTTCGGTCAGGATGTGGAAAATGACAGCTGTACTGCTAATAAGGAGGTGTGGAAAAATTCCACTGGTGAAAAAGTGGCGTGATAATATTACAAATCTGTGAAGTTACAAGGGTGCGTGGAAAGTGTGCAATGCACACTTGTAACACAGTCATTCGATGGGGTATTATCACCAAATTTTCAACACAGGCATTTTAGGGCCTCTGCTCATGAACAGTATCACTCTCATTTTCTTAATCTGTCCTGGACAGTAATTTCCCACAGTGGCCACTCTATTCTGCGCGAAAGTGCGAAAACACATTTTGGTCAGGATGGGAAAAATGACAGCTTCACTGTTCATAAGTAGGTGTGGGAAAATGGCAATGTTGGAAATCTGGAGTGAAAATATTATAAATTCGTGAACTTACGAGCATGCGTGCAAACTGTGCAATGCACGCTCGTACCACAGTCATTTAATGGAGTATCATTGCCAAATTTTCAACATAGCCATTTCAGGACCTCTACTCATGAACAGTGTCACTGTCATTTTTTTAATCTGTCCCAAACACTGATTTCCCACAGCGACCGAGCTATTCTACGCCAGAAGTGAGAAAACACATTTCCACCAGGATGTGAACAATGACAGCTGTATTGTTCACAAGGAGGTGTGACAAAATGCCAATCTTGAAAATCTGGCGTGAAAATATTGCAAATTCATGAAGTTATGAGCGTGCGTAACAACTGTGCAGCGCATGCTCGTAAAACAGCCATTTTTGGGATTTGTTCCACCAAATTTGAAACATAGGCTTTTTGAGAGCCCACCTCATGAACACTGGCACTGTCATTTCATTAACTGGTCCCGAAAGGTGATTCTGCGCAGTGACCGCAAAATCACCTTTCCGGGCTGATTAACACCATGACAGTTCAAGAATTCATGAGGAGGGGTCCCATAAACCCCATGTTGAAAATTTGGTGAAAAAATTCCCCAAAATGCCCGAGATATGCAGCAAAGTTGAAAAAAACATATGTATTACATTATACAGCTTACTGGCATTTCCTCAGTTCGCGGTCGGCTTTGAAGAGGGCAGACGTGTTCCTGGTCCACCGAAGATCATTATGCCAAGCTTCTAAGGTAAGTATGGGGTGAGGGTGTGTGTGGGTAGGCAGGTCGTACAGTGGGTGGTTGCGGGTTGTGGGTGGGAGACAGGCCGAGCGCCGAGGGATGGTTTCCGGTTTTCCAGGGTAAAATAAAAAAACAAAAAAAATGGACATCGCGGGACCATTTTTTACTTTGCAGGGTCCTCTGGCACACTGGGGTGGGCTCTCAGTGTACCAGAAGAGGCTTTCTTGTTCGGGGGCAGCAGTAGCTGATGGGGATTGGGCACCCATCAGCAAAGGGGCGGGGCGGGTATCATTATGCTGACAGGGATTGGGCACCCTGCGGCAGGAACAAAAAGGGTATGACAGAATGCCGACAGGAGTGGGCTCCCCGTCGGCAACAACAAACAAACAGGGGACCACTATAACCAACGTGGATTGTGAACCCTGTCGGCAGGAACAAAAGCGGAGGGGGGCACAGAATGCCGACGGGGATTGGGGTCCCCGTCGGCAACTAAACATGGTGGGGGGGACGGTTATAATTTTTGCGAACATGGCAGCAAGCTGCCACCATGTTCACGAACAATCTCAGGGGTTCTACATACCGCCCTGCAATGACGGGTTGCTCCCTCATTGCAGCGGATGGCTGACACTGCAATGACAAGGTGGCCCCTGATTGCAGGGGCTGATTTTTTTGAAGTTGTGGCACGCTGGCTGAACTAGTGTCAGCAGCAGCATGCTATGACATTGGGGGAACCGGGGCAAGCCTTTGCAGGCTGTGGGGGCATTGGCCAGAACAGTGCTGTGCCTCCACAACCTGCTTTTGGAGAAACCTGTTGCGACGTTTCTTGCGCATGCGCGCAATCAACATAAAAAGGAAGGAGGCCCTTAGCCACAGATAGCATTGCAGTGCTGCAGGTAGAAAAGTGGGGCAGGTAGAAAAGTGGCAGGTGAAGTAGGGTAAGACAAAGAGGTTAGATTGAAGAGGTGCCCAAGATAAGACACAGGCTGAGTAGCTAGGGAGTGAGGAGGATTTACATGCTAAGACTTAATCAAAAGAAAGGAAGAACAGAGCAGAGTGGAGATTAGAGTGAACTTTGAACCAGAAAGAGGGTGCAAATGACCTCTTGTGTAAATGGGATATAACCTGCAGATGAGAAAATGAGGAGATAGAAAAAACTGCATGAGCCCCACCTACATCACATGAGAATTGCATACTATATACTTAAGGCTAGCTAAGAGTGGGAGGGTATTGGGGGTGGGTGAGGAGGAGCAGCTACACAGCTGTGGGGAAACTGAGCCTGCTGATAGAACAAGCACACCTTACAAACACAGAGGCAGAGCCAGGACTAAAGCAGGCAGCACTGCTCTACAAGAATCCGAATTAGAGCACAAACAAGCAGCCTGCACTAGCAGGAGCCCTTTATAAAATAATAAAATTAAAAGATGTTAGTCACAAAAGACCACTTCCAGCTTGTACATATCCAGTACTAATGTAGAATTTGGCAACCTTTAAGACATAAGCCCCAAAATTCAGATAATTAACACAGCTCTAACATGAATAGCACTGCACTAACTGGACATAGCCTGTCTGACAGGATCAAGGGTCATAGTCAAAGGGGGTGCACAGCACTGCACACAGTGGATAGTAGAATCATGCTAAATACACCACTGTGCTTATGTGCGTGAATGAGACTCCTAGTATATAATGTGCAATAGTATACCTAGAGGGTTTTGGAAGTGCTAATGGGCTGCCAAAGCAGTGCTATTCAAACCTAATGTAAGCTCTCCCTTGCGGGGTGGGTTTACTATTCCAGTCCCCCCCATTAGGTGTTAGCTTCAGGCATTTCCTGTGTTCTGCCCCTAGGGGACATGTTCTTGCCCACTATGTAAGTAGGGGGCAGCAGAAAGAGATGGGAGAGAGAGACAGCAGGTTTAGCAGGGTAGTGAGTCCGGGGCCTAAAACCCCCCAGCCTAGAAGGCACCAGCTAGAACAGCGACGGAGCATGGGTAGTGGTGGGCAAAGTGAGAAAAATTTGCTTCGTGTAGTAATCAGTGAAATTTCACCAGTTTCACAAGTGAAAAGTGAAATTTCACCCAGCAGATTGGTGAAACTTCACCTTCTGTGGCTAAATTCCACCTTCCGTGGAGAAATTTTGCCTTCTGCAAGTGAAATTTTGCCCGCGTAAGGGGGAGTTTCACCACAGAAGGTGAAATTTTGCCTGCATTAGAAGAAACTTTGCCTAGGTGAAATTCTGCCTAATGTGGAAAATGTTGTGAATTACTCCACGAGGTGAAACTGGCCACTTCACCAGCGGAAATTAAATTTGCTGCATCTCTAAGCATGGGTGGCATCTCTGTGGGGGTGGGTGGCAGGAGTTGATGACTGATGGGGTTGGGAGAGCCGTTCGCCATTTGTGGTGGGAAGAAGCTCAGAGGGAAAAGCAAGGTCAGGTCATCAGGATGCTGGAGTTCCCTGTACCTTGAAAATTTGTGATAGATGAGCAGTGGAGCTGTCACTGTGGTGGCAGGGCCATGACAGGGTACCTTTGAGGTGGCAGCTTCTAGGTGGTCATTTCAAGTGTGACAAACTGCTGCAGGTAAGCTTGGAGGTTCTGCACTCTGGGATTTGCTTTATCAGGCCTGCCATGCCCATGTCTGGGGCCCGACCCATGTCAGACCCATAAGGAGTGCAGGGGGGGATGCTGTAATAAAATGAGGAAGCCTTTGTCCAGCTTCTCTGTTATAAGACACAGTACATCCTTAGACAGAGGTGGGAACAGCATTTGGTTTGGGCTCTGGGAAAAGGGAATGGAGCAGCCTGGGTATGGAATTAGGCTGCATTAGGTGCTGGTTATATAAGGTCTGGAGGTGGGAGGGAATTAGGCACTCCTAGGAAAAGTTGGTTTCAGTAAGTATAGTTGGCTGGAGTGAGCCTGGATTCCGGCTTGCAGAGCTATGCATGGAGCCTTTTTCAGGTCTGTTTTCTAGACCTTGGTGATTCAGCTGTTCAGGGTTTTCCAGTACCTGTGTGCCCGCCAAATGTTCCCATGTGCTCTCAGCCCCATGGAGCTGCTCCGTATATTTACTGTTGAAAATAATTAATAACATCAAATTAAGTGTTATTATATTTCCTTCATGGTGATACTGGGTTATTTAATGAACTAATCTATTTGATCCCTCCGAAGAAGGTTTGCCTATCTCTTTGTTTCATCTCAAAGCCCAGCAGAGTGGTGCAGCATCATGTGGAACAGCATCAGCCTGGTGAGGTGAGACCATTTAGTGCTTGAAGTTCCGCCGACCAGTTAAGGCCTGTAATTTTATTATCTTAGAAGCTGTGGTTGTTTACTGGAGTACTCAGGTTCTGGGGTCTCCTCCCTCATTTTCATCATCGGAACTTCTAGACAAGTTGAGGGAAGAAGGGGTTATACTTAGAAAACAATTCCCTTATCAATGCACACAGTCAGTGGTGTGAGCTGCTCCCCTAGCAGCGGCACTTGTGCCAGTGCACCTACCCCTTCCTAGCTGATCTTCAATGAAAAGGAAATCTTTCCTGGTAGTTCAGGGGTGCAGTACCTCTTTACTGCCTGATCCTCAACTAAAAAAAAAAATTTCCTGTGTAGTTCAATGATAGTCATCCTCCAGCCTCATCCCTGTTATAATATTTGTAAACCTCCAACCAGCCCACTTATTTAGCAACCCCTTCCTCCCTTCCACCACCAACTTACCCAGCCAACAGTCCATGTCCATGAGCAGAGATGGAGAAGGTGATTGCACTAACACTCCTTGGCTGACTACAATCTGAATGACAGAGAGTGGGCATGCATGCACTGTATAAACAGTTTATTCTAAAGAATTCATACACTTACTCCCTGTCATTCAGAAGGTGGTCAGCCAAGTTGGCATGAAGCAGATGTGTGCCAGTCACGATCTCCATCTTTGTGCATGGACATGGACAGCCTTTTGCCTAGCTGTGGTGGATGGCAGTGCTGCGAGTGTCTAGGCCACAGATTCACAAAATATTATAATTGGGGTTCAACGGGGTTGGGGAGCTCCACCCAGTAGGAGGGAGTAGAGCAGCATAGAGCCAGTCCTGGAATGCCAGCTAAGCTAAGAGCTATACTTGTCTTCCCCTAGCAGTGCACACTGATCAAAACTTAAATTTGTGTTTGTCACTGGGTGACACCTTTTCATAGCCATCACTCTCATGAGAGCTTAACTCATAAGAACATTTTTGAGAACTTTTTGTGCGTTTAGGATGATGTCCGCATGAAGGGAATCCAAACACTAATCCACCTCTGCCATGAAATTAAAAACCTACAAACCTACCTTAGCTGCAACAAAGAAAGCCCTGTCCGGAGTGGTAAAGAAAAAAATGGGTAAACTTTTTAATCCTGATTCTCTGAGTCTAGGAGGTGAAGTCTCATCCTAGGAGGCCCGTTTGTTCCCAGTTTTTCAAAATGCCCATGTATGACCTTCCATGGTGGATATGGAGAATGCTTCAATCCATCAACAAACTGTGGCTGAAGGGGTCCAGCTAGAGATGCCGGAACAGTGTGCTGGTGTACCCCTGAGCAGGAAAGACAGCAACACAAATTTGGCAAACAACCTGGAGACTCAAGATGCTTCTGCCCCTTTATCTATGGAGGACCAAAAAAATACTGTACAGACCTGCACTGAAGAACTATTGCCAAGGATCCAGCAAGATGCCATAAGAAAAACAGGTGGACTGGAGAGGGTAAGCCCTTTATCTATTCATACAAACTAAAGTTCTGCTCTGTTTGAGCCAGTTAAAATTACACATGACATGCTAAATAATATAGAAACTGTGGATCTGGTGTTAAACCCAACTTCTCCCCTTCCCAGAATTCAACCCTGATAGTGTTGACTCTGTCTCCTAAGAATAACCTACCAGAAACAATGACCTCAACAGTTGAAAACTTAAACGAAGTCACAAGTGAACCTCATAGCAATGCCAGAATTGATTCTGAATTGGAGGGGGAAAGCACTGATTCAGAAGATCTGCAACTATGGGCAAGAACTCTCTTAGCCAAAGTTAACCATATTTCAACAAACATGGACTGAATGTTAGCTATTCAAGAAAAACTGTAATCATACCATGTTAGGGATGGGTAAAAAAAAACTTCTGTGGGCAGAGTTCAAGTGAAAGTCAGACTTTCGCTTCTGTTGAAGTTCGAATGATTTCCAAACTTCCGCAAAAATTCCACCCGGAATTGCAAGTCAAGTTCAAGTCTCAGTTGCCCCCCCAAAATGCCCTGGTGGCTAGTGATCCCTCCCCTCTACCCGGTAATCCGCCCACCCCAAAATGTTCAGTAACCCTTCCCCATCCATATCTACAGTACTACTGTTTCAAAAAAAATATCTTGTGGTCTAGTGGTTTATTTTACTGCCCCCAGCCCCCTTCCCATCAGGTGTCCCACCACCCCTCTCCCACCTCCATCATAAACCCCGGCAGTGAGCAGACCGGCACAGCCCTTCTCTCTTCTCCATGGCTAGCCCACCCACTGAGTTGTCAATGAATGAGCAGGTACATGCTCATTCATTGTCAGCTCAGTGAGCAGGCTGGCCATGAAGAAAAGAGGAGGGCTGTGCCGGTCCGCCCACTACTGAGGTTTCCGATTGGGGTGGGAGCAGGGTGGTGGTACACCTGGCTACTGGGGAAGCTGGGTGGGGTGCACTGGACCACTAGGGATTTGGGACTGGGCATCGGGTTGGGGAGCAGGTTAAAATAATAAAAAAAAACACTAGACCACCAGGGATTTATTTTTAAACAATAATACTGGAGATAGAGATGGAGGTGGGTACTACAACTGTACACTTCGGGGTGGAGGGGAGGGACCACTAACCACCAGGGCTTACTTTATTAATACCATGCAAAATTTTGCCTGGTAACTTTCGCAGATGTTTTCTGCTCCATCACAAGCAGAAATGTGGAAACTTTCGTGAAAGTTCCTTGATTTCTGTGGAAGTTCCGCAAGGGAAGAAAAAGGCAATTTCACCCACCCCTATACTATGCCATTACACAGTCTTTGGTCACATAAAATACTGACTTAAAAACTTAAAACTTAAAGAATTTTCTGAAATTAAACAGTCCCTTTCTAACATTCAAAATGAGTCTCTAATGGTTCCTGACAAAATTAAAGCTATGTGAAGTAGATCGAACTTCAGGAAAAGTGCTGGACTTTGAACTTTGTTCAATATATAAGGATTATCGGGGTTCCAAAAGTGTGGGACAATTCTAAAACATTAAGAGGTTTATTTAACATTATTGCAGCTGCATACTTAGATATTTATTTATTTATTTATTGAAATGTTTCACCGGGAAGGCACACTGAACAACAAGCTGCTTGTCTCCCAGTGCAACCTGGGGGGAATGTATCTTCTGGATTCTGTTCCTGAAGATATTAATATGGAGATCAACAGAATACACAGAAGCTTAAGACAATGACCAGATGATTTAGCACCAATGAGGCACATTATATTTAAATTCATGCATTCAGACAAAGATCACCTGATGGCTGCTGTGTATAAAAAGAAATGCATTAACATTATGGGTACCCAGATTGCTATATATAATGATCTCCCCCAGGACATTTTGCAGCAAAGAAAAACATTTGATGATTTAAGATTGAAACTATGGTCTAAGGGTTTCCAGGCCACAATGATCATGCCCACCAAGACACGGGTTATTATCAAGAATGAGAGATACACATTTAATTCTGTTGATGAAGCTACAAAAGACACTAAATCGCTTGTACCAGATCTCTTCTTATGGGACACTGAACTTACACTTCCCATGTTAAAATGTAAAGCGTCCTGGTAATTTGCAGGAATTTTTTTCCCCCTTCCTACGCTTGGGGTGATTCTTATGGTATGTTCTACCTATTGTGCTCTGAATCTACAAAGAAGGGAAGCTCTGAAGAAGAAGATTTTGCTACTTTACATGGTGTGCTGTGGGGGGGGGGAGGCAGCACAGACACCATTAGGGGTTTGCTTCCACAGCCTTCTTTACCATATTTGTGCTACTCCTACAACCATTTAGGAATGCCTAAAGAACCCACCAGGAAATGTAAGTATCAACATATAAACTACACCTTGGATGTTAGAGGTTTCGGAATTAGCATGTGTGTTTTGTTTAGGAGAGAGGGGTGAAGGGAGGATACGGGTATACTGCAATAGATATTGCCATTTTTTTTAAGTTGTTATATGTTAAATAGATTTCAAAAAAGGATACTCAAGTTAAGAACAATGTGTCAAGCGTTTCTTCATTCCACTCAGCATATGGATTTCTATTCGCTTAATGATGGATCTAAAAAATTACAGGTAGTTTCACTTAATGTGAATGGTTTAAATACCCCTGTTAAAAGGAAAAAAATCTTAACATATACGAAAAAAACTGCAGCTCACTTTATTTGTCTCCAAGAGACACATTTAGATGAAATAGATACTTTGAAATTAAAAAGAAGGTGGTGCAGTCACTGTCTTTACAGTATAGGCCCCAAGAAAAGAAGGGGAGTAGTCATTCTTATAAAAAAGGGACTTGATATCAAGATTATAGACACTTTCACAGATAAGGATGGTAGAATTTGCTTGGCAAAAATTAAGTTAAACTATATTTTGTTACAGTAGGATCAGTTTATGCTCCTTTCACTAAATATTCAGATTTTCTGGCAAAGATTATATAAGGTTTTCAGTCCCTTCAGGCTGAAAATATTATTTTGGCTGATGATTTAAACACTGTTCTGAACCCTTATCTAGACAAGTCAACACCACCTTTCCCAGGTAATCTTAGTATAGCCAAAAAGGTTGTGAACTTCATGCACCTGAAATCCCTGGTGGACCTGTGGAGATTAAAATATGGTAATATCAAAGACTACATTCATTTTGATAAAAAAATGTCATGCCACTGTCTGTTTAGATTACATTCTCATATCTAATAACTTAGGTAAACATTTTGTAAACGCAGATATTGATACTACATTTCTTTCCAGACATGCTATGCTTAGTCTTGAAATTAGTTTAAATAATCTTGAAAGACAAAAGACTTACCAGTGGTCTTTCAGCAACAGCCTAAAAGCCTTTTTGTTCAAAAACGGTGGTTGAATTCAAGCATGCATGGGACAGTCATGAGGCAGTTCTAGGGGGTGGGAGTAGAAAGAAGTAGGCTGCTGGTTAACTAGGTTCTGCAGCTTATCCATTAGGTAGGGACATGGGCAGACTGGGTGGGCCAAGCGGTCCTTATCTGCCCTTCAAATTCTATGTTTCTATTAAAAATTCTTCAGTTTGTAGAATATGTGTCCCCAAAAACACAAGAAATTTGGCAGTACAATTATAAAGAACTAACTCTAATCTCTAAAATATGGGATGCCTTTAAGGCGATGTTGAGAGGCCATATTGTTACCTTTGAAATGAATAAAAAAAAGTTTTGAAATTAAAAACACAACAAATAGTCATCAGATTGAAACAGTTACATAAGTTAATACTGGACAACTTTATGCCCACTACCAAGAATGGGAAACCTATAGCACTAAAAAACAAGAATTGATCTACCATGAGGCTACCAGAATAGCCAAATGTCAAGGAAACTAAATATGATAGGGAAGTAACGCTGGCGAATGTCTATTTTTCCCTGGGTTCCTCCTCCCAGACAATTGGCTACCTACTAGGGAGAATATTGGAATTGTCTAAGGGAATTTTGATCCTAGCAGGGGACTTTAATATAGCCCTGAGTCCTTCTCTAGACATCACCAGCATGAACAGGACAAGGCAACCTGCCCCTCACAAATTTTTTAAGAGATTTGTCCCAGAAGTGGGCTGGATGGATGTATGGCATTCCCTCCATCCTAGAGACAGGTGTTACTCTTTTTACTCTGCTGTCCATGGCACGTATACAAGGATTGATCACTGCTATACACAAAAAGAATACCTGCGGGTTAGTGCTCACTCTGATCATGTCCCGGTGATAACACACTGGGACCTGGGCCTAGATAAATGCAACACCCTTTGGGGACTCAACCCAATACACCTTAAGAGAGAGCCCTTCCGGGACTTTGTCAGGGATAAGATACAGGAGATATTAGGAGACAATAATACACAAGTCACCAGCTCAGCAATCAGATGGGATACATTGAAGGCAGTTTTTACGGGCTACTTAATACAATATACCTAATATTCTTCAGGTGAAGCTACCTCTGGCTGGAAGCTGCAACACTGGACTTAGGATTTGCAAGAAAGTGAGTTGTGCTCACAAAAGAGGGAGGTGAAACTTACAATTTACAGTTGTCTTTGATTTGAAGCAGATTCCTTAGGAAAGTTAATATTCTTCAGGTGGAGGATACTTCTAACTGAAAGGTGAAATAGGGAACTTAGAATTATCAGAAAAGGCAGTCTTTCAATCAACAGAGGGAGGTGGACCTTGCTTTACTTTTGTTACAATTGTTAAGATTTTCAGTGCAGGAAGAGTTTAAACCCACAGGGACTGAATACTGTTTACTGTGTCTGTCCTTGTGCACAGCTGACTTGATTGGAGTTAGTGATTGACTGTTTGCATTGCAATATTTGTAATACTGTGAGTTATTCACTGGGCTAAGAATTTGTCATAAGTCCTGAATTGAGAGCAGGTTACAGGCTGTGTATTTGACCTAGACAGTGCCCCGGGGGTGGAAACTGGTTTTCTTTTGTTTATCTCTGTGTGCCTTAAAAGGCCAGGCCAGACTGTGTCAGGAAGTGCTTACATCACAGCTACTTACCAGCCAATAACTTTGGAAGAGTTTTACAGACCTGATAACAGTACTATAAGCAAGTGGATTTTTAGCAGGCTCATCAGATAACCTAATATAATTCAGGTGAAGCTACCTCTGGCTGGAAGCTGGAACACTGGACTTAGGATTTGCAAGAAAGCAAGTTGTGCTCACAACAGAGGGAGGTGAACCTTGCAATTTACAATTGTCTTTGGTTTGAAGCAGATTCCTAAGGAAAGTTAATATTTTTCAGGTAGTGGATACTTCTAACTGAAAGGTAAAATAAGGAACTTAGAAATATCAGAAAAGGCATTCAATCAACAGGGGGAGGCGGACCTTGCTTTACTTTTGTTACAATTGTTAAGATTTTCAGTGCAGGAAGAGTTTAAACCCACAGGGACTAAATACTCTTTACTGTGTCTGTGTCCTTGTGCACAGCTGACGTGTTTTGGGGATGACTGCTTTTAGAGCACAAGTCACCAGGCTGTTTTGGGGCTGGGGAGATTTACCTGTGTCTGACTTGGATGTTTGGATTTTTCTCTGTTTGTTTAGCAATGTATTTTCTCTGTCAAATTGTCATGTAGGGCATCTTGCTGACAGGAAGGCACTCTTCGCAGCAATAGCTCAGAGCTTTTAGCTGATTGTTTGTGAGGCACAGTTTAGGGCCAAACCCTTCCCACCCTCACCCCACCCCACCCACCCTTGAAAATAGTTCCTTTATACCTGGGGTTCTGACATCATTTCTTCAAGAGGGCAAGGTACATATCACTGTCATATCCTCTTTAGCACACTGCACTGACAATATAATCATGCACATTATATAATATATATATTTCTATATAACAAACCAATTACACACACACACACACACACACAAATAAACAAGGTAGACAGGCATGTGGGGAGTAGTGCAATGTAATGGTTGTAGGGCAGCAGTCTTCCGGGAGTCCTTCTGGAGGCCGAGATGCTGCCTTATTTGCAGACAACTCTCTGCCCTGAGGAAGGACATTGCCCATCTTCAGGACACACTGGACAGTAGTAAGGGAACATCCTCCATCCAGGGAGCACCACAGCCACCACCACTACCTCAGAGGTTGCGAAGAAAGCACAGCAGTTGGACCACAGTGGGCTCAGGGAGGGTAAGGGTGGTGGAACAGAAGCACACCCAGTCAGTTGTTCCACTCCACAATTCATACACCATTCTGGGGGAGCATAGTTCTACTATGGATGCATCCGCAGAGGAGACTAAGGAGGTTGCAGACAACTGTCACAAGGGAGGCCCTCAGGAATGAGGCAGAGGACACCACAGGGAAAGGAAGCAGCTCCTGGTGGGGGACTCAATTATTAGGGGGATAGAACTGGGGGGAGCAGGGGAAAAAATTAAGTAAGGTGCCTGCCTAGTGCCATGGCTTGGAGGGACAGGAAGCTCATCCTTAGGATCATGAGAACAGCTGCACGGGAGTCTGAGCTGGATGTCATTGTCCATCAAGGGACAAATGACTTGACTCATCATGAGATCAGAGCAGTGCAGAAGGACTTTGTAGAGTTGGGGAGGGGCCTAAGGCAAGTAGCATGCACAGTATCCTTCTCAGAGGTGCTGCCTGTCAGTGGCATGGATGAGGTGAGGGTACTTTGCACCATGCAGTTTAATGAATGGTTGAAAAAATGGTGTGGAGCACAGGGGGTTTGGCTTCATTGGGGACTGGGGTTCCACCTGGAGGGACACCAGCCTATATTGGCAGGATGGTCTGCATCTGTCCAGGAAGGGAACAAGTCTTTTGGGCAATCGGTTTAAATGCTTCATTGGAAATCTTTTAAACTAGTCAAGGGGGAGGCACTGATAAGCAGCAGGAAAATCCCAGCCTCCCCCTACAAAACAGGGTATTAAATGAGAAAAAGACCAAGGTAGAAAGGTCAGTGGGGGATGCTGCTACAGAAGGTAAAGCCATCAAAAAAATGAAGAGCAATGAGTACCAATTCCCGTAGTCTGAGTAACAAGCTTTCTGAATTAGTGGCCTTGATGGAGGAGGAACATCTGGATATTGTGGCAGTCACAGAAACATGGTACACACAGAACCATGACTGGGATGTAAACATACCAGGATACACTATCTACAGGAGGGACAGGGAGGGTAAAAGAGGAGGAGAAGTAGCTCTCTACATAAGGGAAGGAATCAAAACAACAGAACAAAAGAGTAAACAGGGAGGAGAAGAAGCACTGTGGGTCAATCTGGAGACAGGCAATGGCACCACAATCTGCACAGGGGGTTGTATACAGGCCCCCCTCTCTGGGCGAGGAAATGGACAAGGAAATGATAGAAAGTATACTTAGAATGGCAGAAAAAGGGTAGATATTGCTGATGAGTGATCTGAATATGCCAGATGTTAACTGGAGTGCACTTACAGCAGCCACTTCTAAGAGTGGGGCTATTCTAGATGCCCTACAGGAGGCATGCCTTAGACAACTAGTATTGAAACCCACTCGAGAGGGGAGCAATTTTAGATCTGGTTCTCTCAAATGGAGACAGAGAGAAGATCACAGATGTAGAAGTGGGTAGCCATCTGGGAAGTAGCGACCATCAAACAGTATGGTTCACAATAAACAGAGCAATAGAGTCAAGCCATACAAAGGCAAAAGCACTGGACTTCAGGAGGGCTGACTTTGCCAAAATGGGTGCATGCCTAAGGAATGCACTAGCAAATGGGCAGGAAGGAGGGATGGAAGAACAATGGGGAATAATAAAAACTGCCATTACGGAGGTAAAAAGCCTTTGTGTGAAGCAAATAAACAAAACAAAACAATGTAAGAAACCACTATGGTTCTCAAAGGAGGTGGCAGTGAAGGTTCAAGAGAAAAAGAAAGCATTCAGGAAGTACAAGGAATCACAGAAGGAGCAGGACAGAGAATTGTATCAGTTAAAGCAAAAGGAAGCTGGGAAGGCAGTCAGAATAGCAAAGGCCCGTACTGAGGAAAAGATAGCCAACTCAGTTAAGAAGGGGGATAAAACCTTTTTTAGGTACATCAGGGAGCAAAGGAAGATCAAGGGAGGGATAGTGAGGCTTAATAAAGGGGAGTGTGGGTGGGCAAAGTGTGACGGTGAAAAGGCAGAGATACTAAACAAATATTAGTGCTCAGTATTTACAAATGAAGAGGGGGAGGTACCTAAAACAAACAATAGAAACACTCTGGATACAGAAGTTGATACCAGCCCATTTATAGAAGAAAAGGTTCTGAAAGAACTCTTAAAACTGAAGGTGGACAAAGCAATGGGGCCTGATGGGATTCATCCCAGAATTCTAAAAGAACTAAGGGTAGAACTAGTGACACCACTGACTACCCTCTTTAACAAATCATGGGAGGATGGGGTGGTACCTGAGGACTGGAGGAGAGCAGATGTGATTCCCCTTCACAAAAGTGGGAGCAGGGCAGAAACAGGAAACTATAGACCTATTAGTTTAACCTCAGTGATAGGGAAAATTATGGAATCACTTCTGAAGGAAAGAATTGTCGAGTACCTAGAGGCCAGAGGGAAACAGGACCCAAGGAAGCATTGATTTACAGTGGGAATGTCATGGCAGATGAATCTAATAGATTTATTTGACTGGGTGACCAAAGTAGTAGATCAGGGAGGGGCTGTGGACATAGCCTACCTAAACTTTAGCAAAGCATTTGACACAGTCCCCCACAAAAGATTAATATACAAGTTAGCCAGCCTGGGAATGGGTCCCAAGATGACAGCCTGGGTAAAGAATTGGCTGGAGAATGGGGCACAGAGGGTAATAGTAAATGGAGTCCACTCTGAAGAAAGGGAGGTTACTAGTGGGGTACCGCAGGGTTCAGTACTAGGACCGGTCCTCTTTAATGTCTTCATAAGTGACATTGCTGAGGGACTGGAAGGAAAAGTATGCCTCTTTGCAGATGACACAAAGATCTGCAATAGAGTTGATGCACAAGCTGGGATGGAAAGGATGAGAAGGGACTTGGTAAGGTTAGAAGAATGGTAAAATGTATTGCAGCTTAGATTCAATGCTAAGAAGTGCAAGGTAATGCACCTAGGAAACAAAAACCCAAGGGAAGAGTACACAATGGGGGGTGAGATACTAACTACAACAAAAATGGAAAGGGACTTGGGGTAGTCATATCAGATGACTTAAAGGTGGGCAAGCAATGTGAGAGGGCAGTAAGGAGGGCTGGGGGGTTACTGAGATACATAAAGAGAGGCATCACCAGTAGAAAACAGGAAGTTGTTATCTCTCTGTACAGACAGCTGGTGAGACCCCATCTGGAGTACTGTGTGCAGTTCTGGGGCCCAGTCTCCACAAGGACATAGACAGGATGGAAGCTGTCCAGAGGAGGGCAACTACAACGGTGCAGGGTCTGCACCGGAAGACATATGAAGAGAGACTAAAGGAGCTTAATATATATAGCCTCAAGGAAAGGGGGGGGCATGATAGAAACTTTCAAGCACCTCAAGGGAATCAGCAAAGTCCAAGAGGGTAGCATCTTTCAAAAAAAGAGGTGTGCAAGAACATGGAGGCACAATTTGAAGATAGAGGGGGGTGGCTCAGAGGTAATGTAAGGAAGTATTTTTTCACAGAGAGGGTTGTGGATGCATGGAACGGCCTTCCGGAGGAGGTTGTGGAGTCAAAAACAGTGGTTGAATTCAAACATGCATGGGACAGTCATAAGGCAATTGTAAGGGGTGGGTGTAGAAAGAAGTAGGCTGCTGGTTAACTAGGATCTGCAGCTTATCCATTAGGTAGGGAAATGGGCAGACTGAGTAGGCCAAGCGGCCCTTATCTGCCGTCAAATTCTATGTTTCTATACCTCTGCTCAGGTGAGGCAATGCCGGGAGTGACAGTCGCAGAACAGACTCTTAGTTTTCTCCAGGAGGCCCACCAACAAGGGGACCTCTTGGTGAAGGCCCAGCTGAAGCAAACCAAACTGGAGTTGGATAAGCTGTGCATGCAGTGTACTGAAATAGCTTTGGCATTTCTCCGTCAGAGGTTTGGGGAAGTGGGGCCTAGGGCCTCCCACCTACTAGCCTTTCATCTCAGAAGACAAAGATACCTTTCCACTATAGCATCTATCAAGGACCCGACTACAGGGATGGCTCATACAAGACTGAGACTGATCATTACGGCCTTCTGTGATTATTATAAGAAATTATACACCTCTGATCATATGAGTGAGCAGGGCTCAATTGAAACCTTTCTTTCTCCCCTAGATCTCTCCAGACTTGATAAGGAACAACAAAAAGGCCTAATGGCTGTTATAACCCCAATGGAATTTAGAGTGGCCATTGCAAACCAGAAAACCATGAAAGCCCTGGGCCAGGATGGATATGGGTCAGCATTTTATAAACGGGCAGAGACTTGGATTGGTCTTCTTATGCTTCAGGTTTACAATGAATTACTACAAGGATACTGCGCCCCCAGCTGGTCATATGCCACTGTATCCAAAACCAGATAAAGACCCAGAATTATGTAGCTCATATCGCCCAATATCAGCATTGAACGTTGACTATAGAAACCTAATGTCTATCCTAACTAAACGCTGGGATGCGGTTCTTCTCCACCTGATCGCACTGGACCAAATGGGCTTCATAAACTCAAGATCAACCACTGACAATACTAGGAAGGTCTTGTACCTGGTCCAGGAGATGCGGTCACTCAGAACCCCTCAGTCCTTCTCAGCCTTGATGCTGAGAAGGCATTTGACAGGGTGTCATGGCCCTTCCTGTTCACCACGATGTTAAAAATGGGAATACCTCATACATTTGTCGCTATGGTCGGGTCCCTTTACTCCTCCCCGCAGGCAAATGTGAAGGTGTCTGGCCATCACTCTTACTATTTCCCTCTCTACTGGGGCACCTGCCAGGGCTGTCCTCTGTCTCCCGGGCTGTTTTCCATTTTAATCGAGCCCCTGGCCCAGGCAATTAGGCAATCACCTCACATATCTGGAGTGCTGATGGGGGGGGGAATGAACATCGTATCGACTTATATGCAGACAATGTGTTGTTGTTCCTTTCTGACCCTATACACTCAGTCCCAGCAGTATATCAGATTCTGGAGGAATATGGGAAGATCTCAGGATACAAGCTGAATACTTCTAAAACAGACATCCTAGCATTTCACTTTGAACCCCCTTTGGTTCTCAAAAACTCCCATCCATTTCGATCGGATTGTGATAAATTAAAATACTTGGGAATCTATCTTTCCCAATCTATTAAACAGACTGTTCATTACAACTATGACTCCTTCAGCACCCAGCTTCTGGCAGACCTTAATAAATGGGCCATTTTGCCCTTAAATCTAATCCAACAAGTGGAGGTTGTCAAGATGGTGACCCTCCTCCGGGCCTTGTACCTTTTCCAAAATGTCCCAATAAGTGTGCCAGTGAGGATGTTCCAAGCCTAGAATAAGGCAATACTAAAATTTGTCTGGGCAGGCAAATGCCCTCGAGTTCATTTTTGGGTACTCTGTCTCCCTAGACAGATTGGGGGTTTGGCCTTACTGAACTTAAGGAGTTATAGCTGGGATTCCCAACTCTCCTTACATGCAGTTTGTTTTGCACACAGCCACCTTGCTAAATGGAGGGATATAGAAGAAGGCCTGCTTCTTTTTTGGGATTTGGTGAGAGCCACTCTCCATAAACCCGTGCCATGGCTGTCTACATTGAACCCGGGCCCCTGGATAGCACACCAACTTAAAACATGGGGGAATTTCGGAGACAATTGGATCTCTTGCCCTTCTTAATTTACATGTGTCTGCTGGCCCTCCTGGAGGACTTTGTCCCGGCCCAATATGACCACACATTCCAACATTGGGACCGACTTTGGATCTACTCCCTCTCCCAATTACTAAATGGTAATGAATTTAAATCCTTCCAGGAGATGCAGAGGGCCTATGTCCTACAACAAGTGGATTTTTACAGGTTTTTACAACTTAGACATTATTTTTATTCCCTTCCTAGGGAACAGTGCAAGCCTTGGATATTCCTCCACTAGTACCCCTGTTTCAGTCCACCCTTACAACAAGCAACATCCCCCATGCTATTTCCACTTTTTATAAGGCACTTAGTCAGACTGCTATAACCGACACCAATGGGGTACTCGAGAGATAGAGGGGAGAGTTAGACTTGGACATAACTACAGCACGGTGGGATAGGGGTTGGCTTATACAGTATCAGCAAAGCTTACTTGTTCCCATGTCTGGAGGTTATTCTCTTGGCAATTAATGATTAGATCTTTTCACACTCCAGCCATAACAGCTCATTATTCACCGATGAATACAAAGGGGTGTTGGTGTCAATGTGGGGTGACACCCGCACATCATACACATGCTTTTGGCCCTGCCCAGCCCTTCAACCCTCCTTGACCTCCTTACAGCAAGAGCTTTCAGTTATGTTGGGACATACAATGAATCTAAATGCGTAATGATTTTTACTATTATTATTCCCACAAGAGTTCAGAGACTCACATACTAAATACTTGTTGGGGATAGCCTTCATGGCAGCAAACAAGTCCATAACCAGACTCTGGCTCACCCCTCAGGTTCCCACTATTTCAGTCTGGAGAGAAACCATGAACAAAATATACAGGGTGGAGAGAATCCCTTACCAGTTAAATGATAGAGCTGACTTATGTACATTGAAATGGACAAGATGGATTCTCTACATTATGATGCGGGACCCTAACTTTGTGCCTTAATTGAGCTAAGGATTGGGTTGACTAAAGAGGTAATGGCTGCACAGAACATGGTGAAACACTGTGGAGAGATTGGCCTGATGGGTGGTTGAGGGGTAGGGAGTGGGAGGGAATGAGGGGAGAAAGGATATATGTTTGAGCTCTATGATTTTGAATAAGACGTATACAAATCCTCCATGTATTTAAATCACTGAGAGAGTGATGAAATGTATTCTGGTTGATTCTCACTGTGTATTCTGCTCTGTATCAGATTTGATGTATGAAATAAGTAGAACATGTGACTGCTGATACCCCCTCCCCTTAAGATTGTAAAAATCTTGTTAATAAAAACTATATTAACAAAAAAAAACAAAGAAAAGTAAATATTTTCATCTTGATAAATCTGGAAAAGTTCTAGCATCTCTTCTACATCAAGAAAGGCAAAAAAACATAATTACTGGAGTTCTGGACTCAAAAGGCCAGATACAAAACTCTGACCCCGCTATAGTGAACGTTTTTGTTAATGTTTATAAGGAAGTCTATCAAAAAAAAAATGAAACCAGAATCCGGAATTTATAGACAACTTTATACAAGGATCTAACATAAAACCCTTTTATTTTGAATATTATCAGGTTTCACAAAAAGAATTATAGAAACTATTAAAACGCTCCCCAAAAATAAAACCCCAGGTCTTGATGTCCTGGCCAATGAATTTTACATGGCCTTTTCCTCTATCCTAGCACCTTGGTTGGAGAAAATGGTAGTAGAAATATTAACTAAAGATGAATATAATTTTCCTCCATCCATGCAACAGGCTAAAGTCATTCTTATTCTCAAGAATGATAAACCCATAGACTCGCCTGATATCTATTGTCCGATAGCATTATTAAATGCTGATTATAAACTACTGGCAAAAAAAATAAATAATTAAATCCAGTCCCAAATACAAAACTTTAATCAGTACGGATTCATCTCAGGTCACAAAATTTCACAAGCCAATAAAAATCTCCAGGTAATCATGCAATTAATCAATACCAATGTCTAGTGCATAAATGATATTTACTATACTGTAGCTATAGATGCCACAAAAGCATTCAACTTAATAGACAGACAATTTATGTTTAGAACTCTACAGCATTGGGGTATACCTACTGAAATGATTACCATAGTTAAAAAGCTCTATTTCGAAACTAAAGTCAAGCTGCAGATAAATAGCTTTCTATCGAGAGAGTTTTCGATACTGAATGGGTACAACAAGGATGCCCCTCTCATCTACTCTCTTTATTCTTATATTAGAACCACTACTAATTACCATTCATGGGAACCCAACAATAAAAAAGAGTGCAGTTACCCAGTGAACAACTCAAGCTCAGCATATTTGCTGATAATATTCTTTTAATAATTAAAAATATCAATATATCCTCAATCAAACAATATTTCACAGTTCTAACAAAGTAGAAGATCTAGGGATTACAATTAATACTTCTTTGTCTACTGTAGATCATTGCATTATAGTTACTAGGGGGGCCCAATTCCAAGTCACATAGTGCAACTTGTGGGCATATGCGAGTTGCTCCATGTGGTGCTATGCCATGGACCCTACACCATATTCCAAGACAGGCAGGGTCCCCAGCACCTATGTCCCATGACCTGCAGCAGCCACAGGCTAGTGCCACAGGAATGGTGCAATGGATCTGGGTGCTGCAAGTCACAGCCCACAATTTACTGCCCCCACAGAGCACACCTGCCCTGAAATGCACCTGCAATCACCTGGGGCATTGGGGGGCTGGCTGAGTGGCACAGGCATTTGGGGGCAGTGCAATAAATGGACCCCTAGGGTCCCCAACATTCAAGGGGTGGGGGGCATGACTTTGATGGGGGGACATGGAGTAGTGCTATGTGCTTCCCATGGTGCTGCAGGTGGGATATCCATCATTTTGCCAGGATGGATGCCCCTTAGACTGCCTCCATGCTGGTCTAACTCCACAGTGCCATAGCAGGTCTTTGAATTGTGTAGGTGGGTTATGGCAGCAGCCCTTTTGGAATAGGGCACAGTTGCTTCTGCAACCCACCCTTGCACCATGCTGCAGCAGGTTGCAGGCATAGTGGGTGGTGTAGACCACCTGTGGCACAACCCTCATGCGGTATGGCTCAAGCCACATCTTGGAATCACGACTTGTGCATCTCATGGCGCAAGGTGCAATTCACGCCAAGGGGTTCAGCATATATCACCTTGTGCCATGCACAAGTCATCCTGGAATCGGGCCCTAGATCTGCTAGGCATATGGTCACCAGAATTAAATGCTCCTTTATGAATAGATCTGAGCAACTTATCATCCCCTTGTTTAATAGTTATGTTCATCTGTTATTGGACTATGGATCGCAAGTTTGGTCACCTTATCTGACTAAGGATATTTAACCCCTAAGGAGTGTTCAAAGAAATATGACCAAATATGTACCCAGACTTAAGGAATATGCTTATGAAAATAGACTGCTAGAAACAGGACTCTTCTCATGAGAGGCAAGAAGACAGAGGGAAGACTTATTACTGTTGTTTAAAATCATCCACAGTCAGGAACTTATGGATGAGTGTAACATCAAATACAGTAATGTCAGGAATAGTATGAGATCACATAATAAAAAACTAATTTTACCTAAAGCATCTACAAAAAGGTACAATTTTTAACAGTAAGGGCATGGAACAAGTTACCACAATCAGTTGTAGACAATACTAGTTTAGAGTCATTTAAGAAATCTTGGATAGCATATACTACTCATAGCAACTATTGATCTAGTTACCTACTTATGTGAGAGACATTCCAGACAGACCAAGTGCCCCTTTATGTCTAAATTATCCTAGTAATCCTTTAGGGCCTTTCTGGAGGTAATAGGTAATTGATAACTATGCTAGAGAATCTGGCTAAGTTATAAATAAAAACAAATCTGTCATTATGAGAATCTCAAAAAATAAATCTGAACCTCTGCTGCAATTTGTCCAAGACTTTTATATTCAGGACCATATTAAATATTTAGGTATTTACTTATCACCAAACCAAGAAAACAATATAAAAATTAACTAAAATAAGGCAAGAGACAAAATGATTACATTATTAGATAACTGGAAAAACTTAACCTTATCTATTTGAGACTATGTAGATACGATAAAGATGATGGCCATGCCTCGTTTAATTTTTATTATACAGAACATTTTAGGCTTTCCTTCCATTACTTGGTTTCAAGACCTTAAAAGGATAATTAAAACATTTATTTGGAGAGGAATAAATCCCCGTATTGCTTGGAAATCTATTACTATTCCAAGAAAGCTGTGGGAATTAGGTTTTCCTGATCCTTTTATCTATGCAGTGACTCATATTCTTGCTTTTATCAATGGTCCTTTGAAGGTTTTGCTGACCTAACTCTTTATCAAGAAATTTTCTTCCAGAATGTCCAAGTCCAGACTTGTAATATTTTTGCTGACTTGTGGTTAATCCTGAAATTCTGAAGTCCCAATTCTCTTTTCTCTCCACGTGGTTTCTATTTGAGCAAACATTTTTCGAAAACCCACAGCTTTGGGTCTGCAATGGCTATTCCTTAAAATAACTTATGGCACTGCTATTGGTGGAAATAGTAAGATGACTGATTTTAACCCCTCACTTAATAAAAATATTCATTATTGGAAAGACCTGCTTGTGGAGAATGAATTTGTTACTTTTCAGCAATTACTTGAATTGTTCAAAATACCCAGATGGGACTTAACATACTATTACGCAATAAAGAAAAAGTTTCAAAAAACCCAGACAATATTTGGCTCTTCCCATTCAAATCTGGCCACTACATTGAAAGAGCAATCCACTTTTATACCTAAAAAAATGCTTGCTTATTTTTATAAGAAAATATTAAAATCTAATAGTGTTACAAACAATAAAACTAACAAAAAATGGAATATGGAGTCTCCACTTTCCTTGAATCATAGACATTGGGAACAAATAACACAACATGGAAACAGAATCTCTTTGTCTGCAAAAAATGTATCCATTCAAAGAAATATAAACAATAGAGCTTATTATACGCCCACACAAATACATAAAATAAATAATCATTACTCCAACTTATGCTGGCAATATTGTAAACTAAAAGGAGATCTGTCTCATTGTCTATGGGAACGTCCAAAGATTTATTCCTGGTGGGTCAACATTAATACAATAATATTTGACTGGCTAAAAATAGACATGCCTTGTACTATAGAAGTTTATATATTCAACTATTTCCAGTCCATTAATCTACAACCACTTCAGCAGAAAATTATACCCTTGACTTCTATGGCCTTAAAGAGACATATTAGAGAGTTGGAACGATAAAGCTTTAGACCATTTAACTATCAGAAATGGTGGTTCACTTTCAACAAAACTTTATTATTTGAAAAATTTATATTTGATCTGGAGGATGAACATGATGAAGTTTTTGGCACCACATGGAGGGAAATAGAAGCAAACATCCCACCACTGCAAATTATCATAAAAGTGTATATGTGGAACATTTATTTATGGAATCTATCCCTGTTGTAAATGAATACCTGAATGAATGTGTCAAATGAGGGTGGGGAAGGGAGGGATTTACTTTTCTATTATGCTTCTAATGTTATGTTTAAGTTGTATGGATGACTTTATACATTTGGCTGTATTATCAGTGTTATTCTACTATTGTACTAATAGAAATGATACTGATAAAAAAAAAATGTGGTCCAACAGCAGATGGGTACCAGTGGATTACCAGAGCAGATGTCATTTTACTTAGGGATCAGGAGGCTGTTACCACTAGACTACCAGGGATGTGTCTTTTACTGTACTGGGTGAGTAAGGGCAATGGTAGAGGCTTTCAAAAACTTCCCGTTAACCCTTTGGTGATATAACCTGAAATGAGATCATATCAATAGTGTGTGTGTGTTTTTGTTCACATCATTAAATGAGCTGTATGATCACAGCATGTTTATAAATGCTGTGACAGTCAGAGTTTTATTTTAAAAACCTTAAATGTATAAATGCTTATTAGTATGGGCAAAGCAGTAGTCCAAACACATTTTCAATAAGAATAGGCACAGAACTTATCAATACTTATTAGGACTTGGAGGTCTAAACACACAATACATATTAGAAGGCACATCTCATGTTATATCACCAAAAGGTTAACAAGGAACGTTAAGAATTAGTGGAACATATGTTTAATTACAACGTCTTGATAAAGCTCTGCCTGGGAGATTGTTTTGAGAACTCAGACATACGTTTATGTCATGTTGGCTATATCATACAGTTTAGCTGGCCAAACTGTCTTGTTCAAATCATGCAGGTGCTGGGCCTGTTCTGGGAATAAAGTTGTTATTTAGTAAATGGTACCACTAGCTACATAGGCTAGTGTGAGGTCACACTGACCTATGTCTGTTGAGTCAGCAAAACATATGATTCAATGTAATGCTAAAAAAATGGTATAAAGAGGCTAACTTTTATCAGTAGTTCATAGCACAGTTAATGCTAGCAATGGCATCACTGCTTTCTATCTGCATTGACCCTGCTGTATAAGTGAATATAATATAATTATACTTTGTAAAGCAGTTAGCCGAAGGTACCAGGATATTATATATTGCAAATCTGAACTGTATTAGATATTCTGTGTTTAGGTGTGTTTACAGTATAATGGCTTAGTGGAACTAGGAATGTTATATTGATATCTGTGTCTGGTCTGTTTGAATCCTATATAATAAAATATGATTTTGTTATCTCTTATAATGCTTGTACAATCTTTATTGGTAATTCTAAAATTGTAAGTAAGCCCTCAGATATAAATTATAGTATAATAGTCACAAGTCAAACAAAAGTCAATGTGCAAACTACCTGCTTCAGGCTCCTCCACAGCTCTCTAAACCTGTCCAACACTACCTCTGCAGTTTCCCTTGCCAGATCATTTGCCCTCAGGTGAACAAAATCCAGCTCACACCCTGTCCCCTCTTGCCTGATGATCTCCAAAATCTGTCCTCCAGTCCTCCCTGGCAAAGTGCCTGGAATGCACTGTACTACCCTGTTCCTCCTTTCCCTGTCCCCAGCTCAGTCTCACTGACTATATAGTTCCCCACCAACATCTGCCTTCTCCTTGGCTGAGGGACTCTCCCACCCTCTTTGAGGCCTGCTCTCTTGAGGACCCCCACATCTTCTCTTACTCCTGCCTCAGGTGCATCCACTTGGCTTCCCCATCCTGCCAGAATTGCAAAAGATTTGCACAGCATTAACATTTGAGTGGTGCTCTCCTTTTTTCTGCCTCCCACAATCCCAAAGCCCACCATGGTCTGATCATTCTTCCTCTTTGCTGGCATATTTGAGGGAACAGCTGCAAACTAGGTGGTCCCTGGGTAAGACACATGTTTTCCTGTACTTGTGCCAGTTTGGCCTGTAGTAGATCAATCTCTGCTCTCAGACTAGAGAGGAAGCCTGCATATGGAGCAATACTTCAGTCTCCAGAATGTGTCTCCGAAGATTGCAGCCCCATGCTCATTAAACTGCACCACTCCCATGCCTGATTATTTGTTTATCCTTCAGACTTTTATTTCGTTGCCTTTCCCTTGCATTTTGCCTTCCTTTACCAATAACCCCCTCTTGGCTTCCCTTTATCTTTCCCCTTCAGAGTTTGTATTTGACTCCTTACACCAGATGGGATTTTCCTCCAATTCCCTTGTTTTGGATCCTTGATGACTTAGAATAACTGGCTTCCTATACTAACTCCCCCCCCCCCATCCTAGATAGAGCGTTGCCTCTATTCCCACCCTACTGTGTGTTGCAGTTGCCTTTAGCTTGATCTTTGAAGGTCTTACCCTTCCTACCCTATACCATTTTTTCCCCCATCCCACTGACAGTAAGCCCTTTTAAACAGACAGCAACCAGTACACAGATAGGCTACCTTACCTTATTGGACCAGCAGAATGTCTTGCATGCCAGCTGTTGCCTGTGGGTTCCTGCCAATGCCTAAGAAGCCAGTCCTACACCTGTACTACATCTGTTCTGTTCCACTCATGTGCTGGGACATGAACGTTTGTGTGGACATGTTACAAGTGTCTATTTTTATCCTCCCTTTGAGATCTTCTCTAGGTAGGACTTCCTGTTGAACTGTACAATCCCTGATTGGTCCTGTGCCTGGCATATGACTCTCCTGTGTTTCTTTCTGATCTGGAGAGAGAGAGAGGGGCAGGAAGCTGGTGTCCTCCCACCCCAAGAAAAGTCAGAACCCACTGCTTGGTGTGAAATCAGGTATTCCTTACTTTAAAACATGCTTCAGGTCTTTGTGCTGTTAAAACCCCCATCCAACTCTGGTTTTCAGTAGGTGTAATTTAACACAAGCACCTTCCTGATATCTGTCATCTACTACTTGGTATATTTATATCAGATTCACTCCTAATTTCAGTTGCTTTCTGTTGTGCCCAATTCAAATGAATCCACTCCCATTTTCTGCTGTATTTAAAACAAACCCCCTCCTGATATCAGCTGCTTGCTGCTATACTTCTTACAAACAAATCCTCTCCCAATTTTAATTGCTTTCTACTGTGCCCAAGTTAAATTAATCCCCTCCTAATAAGTCTTGTATTTAAAACAAATTCCCTTTGTCTGCTACTGTTTTTGCAAACACATCCCCTCCCAATTACTGCTGCTTGCTGTAAAGCCCAATACGCACAATGTACAGTGTTCAGCATGCCTGCTGTTAAATAACATGGTTCTCATTCACATCATGAACAGAGATTCATAAGTATAATCTGCAAATATACACTAATTTATAAAGATACCGCACCAGCTGTACTACCCATTGTACCCCATGATTATCTTGGTAAGAATAAATTTGTCCAGACTTACCTTGATGGCATGTGCAATACTTAGAAACATAGAATCTGACAACAGAAGGTGACCGAAGGTCCACCACGTTTGCATTTACTATACTATCTCAACCCACTGACTTACTGTCCTGGTGGCATTTATCCCTCCACCCCTCACTACCGCAACACTCAAATTCTTATTTCCCCCCTTGGAGACTAGGAGTAAACTTGCCCTGACCCAAATATGACTAAACCTTTTAAGAGTAGCTACTGCCCACCACTTCTATCAGAAATCTGTTCCAAATTTCCACTACTATCTCTAAATGAGGTAGAACTTCCTCAGGTTTCTCCCACATTTCAATACACCAACCTCCATTCATGCCACCCAGAATATGCATTCCTATTTCTTACAAACAGATCCTTACTGTTTACTGTGTTTATACCCCAGAGAAATGTAAGGCTCATTCATGTCTGCCCACTTCCACCTGGCCGTAAGCAAATTTATGTTTAGGGCTCCGGATGTTCCTCATAGGATCTGCCCTGCTGGTCCTGGATCATCTTGGTGACCCTTCACTGCATCAACACTCATCTGTCCATCCTCAGGTGAGGGCAACAGAACTGGGCACACTATTCCAGATGAGGCCTCATCTGGGATCCGCACAGTGGCAGAATCACATAGCTTTTCTTATTGCCGAAACCCCTCTGTAAACAACCCAGCATCCTTGCTGTATGCTTTGTGGTACTGACTTGTTTACTTAAAGAAGTCACTGATTATGACCATAGATCACTCTTCTCTGTTGAGTGGCCAGTCTATCTCTTCCTCTCCAGTATTCTGTGTGTGGATTCCATCTAGTTAAGTGGATTACTTTGCACTTTTTGGCACTGAACCTCAACTGCAAGACTTAGACAATTTCTTTAGTTTCTACAGGTCCTACCAGAGCTCACACAACCCTTCCTATTGATCTACCCTGCCACATAGCTTTTGTCATCACCAAAGAGGAACCACTTTCCCTGGATTCCCCTTCCCAATATCAAATATTAGACTGATCCTGTCTCACTCTGCTTATGACTTCTCTGTCCCTTGATTTAGCCCCATCATCCATTACTCTCTTTTTCCTCCACCTTTAGCCAATTTCCTACCTACGTAAGTAAACCTAGCTCCACCTCCAAATCCTTCAATTACTTCAGCAGCCTCCTGTGTGGCACTGAATCAAAGGTATTGTTGAAGTCAAAGTAGAGCAGACCTGCTGCCTACTGCCATCTATCTCATTGGTGATCCAGTCAAGAAACAGTGTCATGTCCATGTGGCAAGACCTCCTTTTCACAAACCCATTCTACCTTTTATCTTGTTGTCCATTTTCCTCCAGGTAGGCTACCAAATTTTCCTTCACTGTAGTTTCCATCAACTGTCCTACAATGGAAGTAAGGCTGACAAGGCTTTTACTGCCTTGATCCTCCCTGTCCACCCCCCCTTCCCCTTGTGGAGTGGAATTAGATTGATGGATCCCCAATCTACTATTGTCAGTCTAGGCTGCAGTCACTCATTGAATAGATGGGTTAAGGGTACTGTCAATACTGCAAAAAAATCCCCTAAGCACTCACATGTAAAGTCCATCTGGGCATGTTTGCCTGTCTACCCTGGGATCTTCTAGTCCATTTTATATCTCATCTGCTAAGAGCTGTACTCTGCCTATTACCTTGGGACCCCATAGTGACAGCTTTGATACCACTCTCTGGCAGAGGACCACTGTCCAATGCCATGAATACTGACCAGAAGCAATTGTTTTTTACATTTGCCTTCTATTTGTCATCCTCGACTATCCTTTCCCCCTAGACCAGCCTCAGAAGCCCCCTTTTTTCTTTTTTTCCTTTACATACCTGAAAATTATTCTTTGTATCTTTTACTCCCATGGCATCATGCAGCTACATGTCTGCCATTACACTCCTGACCTCTGCCCTTGCCTTTTTGAGTTCAGCCAGATACTCCTGCCAGTTTCCTCTCCCTTCTTCCCCTTGTATTTATTAAAGGTCCTTCTTTTTGCCCTCATTTCCTCCCTTGAGCCCTTTGAGAATCAGATCCGCCTTTTGTGCTTGTTTCTTTGGCAACCTTCTTTGCAAAAACTTTGGATGCCTCCAGGAGTGTTCTCTAGATCCTGCTCCATTGTTTTTCCAGCCCCTTTATCTGGTCTACACCTGCCAGTTATCCTTAACTAGTTCCCTCATCTTCCCAAAATCCACCTACTTGAGTCCAGGAACACTGTTTTCAAGGAGGGGGGTCTTTTGGCCCCCATCAGTTTGACCAACATGGTGTTGTGGTCATTGGACCCCAGTGGTTCCCTGACATTCATCTACTCACCATCTCCAAACTGATGAATACCAAGTTGTGTATGGCATCCTACCATGTGGGATTCTTAACCAGCTGCACAGTAGTGAGTCCTAAAGTGTATCTAGCAATGTCTGACTTCTGTTGCTTCTAGCTGCCTTGATGGCCCAGTCTGTGTCTGCCAGGTTCAGGTCTCCTACTAATACCAGATCCTCTTTTTCTACTCCATTTCTGATTACCTCCCCCGACACTCTGTCTTCTTCATATTTCTGCCCCAATGGTCTGCAGACCACCTCCAAGCTAACCCTCAGCCCTCATTTCAATAGTTATTGTCAGCTGCACCCAAATAGATTCCACTCCCCTTCCCCTTATAGTCTCATCCTCTATAGTCTCAATTACTTCCCTAATTTATAAGGCTACTTTCCTTCCTCTCCCCTTGCCCCTGTCTCTCCTAAGCAAGGTATAACTCAGAACATCTAAATCTCAGTCATTGTTGACACTGGCCAAAGTCTCCTTGATGGTCACTAGGTTTATCTTAGTCTCTGCCAATAATGCCTTCAATTCACTGATTTTACTGTTTAAACTTCTGGAATTTAGACAAATCATCCTCCATGCCTCCATCTCACACTGTCCCCTCTTACTCAATCCCTTCCTCATGTTGTCCACTCCTTCACTACCTTTTCCAACATCCGCTCCAATAAATGTAAATATACTATCCAGTCCATCCCTTGTTATCTTCACTTGTCCATTTCTCCCTCCACTGCTGGCTACCCCTGGTCCCATTTCAGTGTCTGAAGGAGTTTGTTCTGGGATTCTGCTGCACCTACTACCTGCAAGGGGTTCCCAGCATCAGCACCCCCCTCTTCAGTTTAAAAGACTGTCCACATACAGTAGATGTCTAATTTCTGCCCCAGTGCACTAGCTCCCTCCCTCCCTCATGAGATGATGGTCACCCCTTAAAAAGCCTTCTGTCTAAGAATTTTCTCCAGTCACCTACAATTCCATATCCTTCTAAACTGTACAATGCCCTCAACTGAGCATTGAATTCTTCATTGTCATCCTGCATAGCCCTACCCCTTTCCCTATTCCATACAGACAGCACCTCCAAAAAGGCCAGTGTGGCTACCTTCCCCTCATTACCCTCCCAGTATTTTAAGTTAGACTTAGTAATCTCCAGGCTGATTTGCCAAGTAATTTGTGTCCACGTGCACTAAGACATGTGACACCTGCCTCATCTTGTCAAGCATCCTACCTACCCTGGCCTCATTCCTTGAGACTGATGCACCTAGAAGGCATCTGATCACCTCCTTCATTGACAAATCCCTGCACACCATGGACATATACAACTCAGTTTCCATGAGATCTGAGCCAAACCTTGCTGGCTTGGCTCAGATCTCTGGCATTTTATTTCCATGTTGTTGAGCTCCTGCTTGTCATGTGACATGTGATAGCTCATCAGTTGGTGGTTCAAGTGAAGATACTCCAGTTTGTGCATGTGTAAACCAGATTATAGATGGAAAAGATCTCCTCCACAGCACTATTTGAGTTGAGCCACCAAGAAGAGAGGAGATCTCTTAGTTGAGAGAGTGAATGAGTACTTGGGCAGGAAGGGAAGGGAAGAGCCTTTGACTGTGGTCAGAGACAAGTGTGTTGAGGAGTTAGATAATTTGTAAGCACTCAGCACAAAAAGAAAAAAACAAGTGTAAAAAAATGACTGAGAGGGTCTGGTGGGGACTTGGGAGGGATGTGGGTCAGGGACTGGAGAACAGGGGAGTGAGTCTCTGAGTGGCCATGCAGGAAGGAAGGGAAGGGTCTTGCCTGGACCAGTTTCCACCCAAATCACCAACAAAACAGAGTCAGAAAACTGAATTAAAACAAATGTGAGAGGGTCAGGCCAGGGACTGACTGTGTGTGTGTGTGTGTGTGTGTGTGGTGGTGTGTGGGGGAAGGGGTGGAAGTGCTTCAGACCTGCATGAATTCTGTGAATGAGCTTGGTGGGACATCCAGCAGCAGACAATTCCAAATTTCCAAGTACTCCACTTGCATACTGTGTGTCTCTGAGCAAGTCTGTTAACCTCCCAGTGTTACTGGGTCATGCCTGAAAACAGGCACATGTGCCTAGTGGGCCTAAGCTGACAGAGCATTGATTGTGGATATTAAATAAAAAGAGTACCTAAACACGCCATTTTTTAAAACTGCAAACTCCAAATCTGGCATCACAGTGAGGTAAAGTAAAGGCTGCAGTTTCATAGCTTTTGAAAAATGTAAACATCAGCCTTTCACTTTCAAAAAACAGCCTTGGTTTCTCCCTAAGATGTGTGCCAAGTGTGTTAAGTGATGAGTCATGATGACATCATCAGAGCCAGAGACAGAGACCCACATATATTCCTATATAGTGCTAACTAGTTCTTCTTCCCTCTTTGTTTTGAATTGTTGTACCAGAATGATCAACAAAATGTATTAATTCATGGATTATTTAGATCAGTAAACATGTTAGGCTATGATTTTGTTCATTTTGTTTACTTTAACTTGCGGAAAATGTTTTACAATCCAGCTGACCTTCTCTTTGGCAAATCGCAGTACAGTACAACACTTCAAATACCTGATGATCTAGTGGTTATGTGATGCACTGAATTTTGTTTTTTGTTAACCAGGAGAGACACACTAAGCTGAAAGGTTGTTTACAAGTGTGGCCTGGGAGCATAAGAAAGTTTAATGACTTGCTCAGGGTCACACAGCAAAGTACCGCTCTGGTTCAGTTCCAAAGCTCATGTTCTCTTGTTAATCCACAAACAAAGCTTTCTTTTTCCACTTGAACCCCCTGCACCTAGCCTGCCTTCTGTTGAATACCCCACCATCCATACCCTGTCTGTAGTACTGCATGGAGCTGCATATGTGCTTATGGTCTCATGAAGAGAATTATCACACCTCAGATTGTAATCTTGTATCTCAGAGAGTTGTGCACACCTATACCAATACACATCATCAGCTGGCACTGTTAAACAAGCATTTGTCAATGCTGAATGTTGATTGCGTTGGTCCGTTGAGCTTGCTCACTACCCCCTGTCATTCTCTCATTCTGTTTCTCCCGGTGCTGCAGGCTGCTGTTTTGTACTGGGCTCCTGCCTGCATTGGCACCCTTTTCTGTCCACAATGAAATCTGCAGCTGTCCGGACAGAGCTCCTTTGAGGTGGCTCACTCCCCATCTCTCACTCGCTCATTCTGTTTATCCTGGTGCTGCAGGCTGCCCTTTTGTATGGGGCTCCTTCCTCTGTTGGTGGCTTTTTCTGCCCACAAAGAATTCTGCAGTAGTCCCAAAACAGGTCCGTTGAGCTTGCTGACTCCTCCTCTGTCACTCACTCATTCCGTTTCTGCTGGCGCTGCAGGTTGGCCTTTTGTACTGGGCTCCTGCCTGCATTGCTGCCTTTTTCTGCCCACAAAGAAATCCACAGCAGTCATGATAGAGCTCCGCTGAGCTCGCTCACTCCCCCTCTCTCACTCACTCATTCTGTTTCTCCTGCTGCTGCAGGCTGCCCTTTTGTACTGGGCCCCTGGGTGCATTACTGCCTTTTTCTCTCCACAAAGAAATCTGCAGCAGTCCCAACAGAGCTCCGTTGAGCTCACTCACTCCCCCTTCCTTACTCGCTCATTCTGTGTCTCCCACTGCTGCAGGCTGCCCTCTTGTACTGGGCTCCTGCCTGCATTGCTGGCTTTTTCTGCCCATAAAGAAATCTGCAGCAGTCCCGACACAGCTCCGTTGACCTCGCTCACTACCCCTCTCTCACTCGCTCATTCTGTTTCTGCCGGTGCTATTGGCTGGCCTTCTGTACTGGGCTCCTGCCTGCATTGCCACCTTTTTCTGACACAAAGAAATCTGCAGCAGTCATGATAGAGTTCTCTTGAGGTCGCTCACTCCCCCTGTCTCACTCGCTCATTCTGTTTCTCCTGGTGCTGCAGACTGCCCTTTTGTACTGGACTTCTGCCTCTGTTGGTGCCTTTTTCTGCCCACAAAGAAATCTGCAGCAGTAACAATAGATCCCCATTGAGCTCGCTCACTCCCTTTCTTTCACTCGGTTGTTCTGTTTCTCCCACTGCTGCAGGCTGCCCTTATGTACTGGGCCCTTGCATGCATTGCTGCCTTTTTCTGCCCACAAAGAAATATGCAGCAGTCCCAACACAGGTCCATTGAGCTTGCTCACTCCCCCTCTCTCACTCTCTCATTCCATTTCTACCAGCACTGCAGGCAGTCCTTTTGTACTGGGTTCCTGCCTGCTTTGCCACCTTTTCCTGCCCACAAAGAAATCTGCAGCAGTCATGATAGAGCTCTGTTGATCTTGCTCATTCTCCCTCTCTTACTCGTTCATTGTGTTTCTCCCAGCACTGCAGGCTGCCCTTTTGTACTGGGCTTCTGCCTGCATTGGCACCTTTTTCTGCCCACAAAGAAATCCTCAGCTGTCCCGACAGAGCTCTGTTGAGGTCGCTCACTCCCCCTGTCTCACACGCTCATTCTGTTTCTCCTGGCATGGCAGGCTGTCTTTTTGTACTGGGCTTCTGCCTCTGTTGGCACCTTTTTCTGCCACAAAGAAATCTGCAGCAGTCCCAACAGAGCTCCACTGACCTCACTCACTCCCCCTCTCTCACTCGCTCATTTAGTTTTTGCTGGTGCTGCAGGCTGCTCTTTTGTCTGGGGCTCCTTGCGTTGACGCCCTTTTCTGCCCACAAAGAAATCTGCAACAGCCACGATAGAGCTCCTTTGTGCTTGCTCACTCCCCCTCTCTCAGTCACTCATTCTGATTCTCCCGCCGCTGCAGGCTACCATTTTGTACTGGGCCCCTGGAAGCATTGCTGCCTTTTTCTGCCCACAAAGAAATCCGCAGCAGTCCCAACAGAGCTCCGTTGAGTTCACTCACTCCCCCTCCCTCACTCACTCATTCTGTGTCTCCTGGCACTGCAGGCTGCCCTTTTGTACTGGGCTGCTGCCTGTGTTGGTGCCTTTTCCTGCCCACAAAGAAATCTGCAGCAGTCCCAACAGAGCTCAGTTGAGCTTGGCCACTACCCCCTCCCGCTCGATCCTAATCTTTCCCAAACACTGATTTCCGACAGCGACTGCGGTATTCTGCACCAGAAGCATGAAAACGTATTTTGGCAAGGATGTGAAAAATGACAGCTGTACTGTTCATAAGGAGGTGTGGAAAAATGCCAGTGTTGAAAATGTGGCGTGAAAATATTATTAATTTGTGAAGCTACAAGGGTGCGTGGAAACTGTACAATGCACACTCATAACACAGCCCCTTGTCAGCACCCGGACCTCCTGCAAAGCCACCTTCCTGGTTCTTCGTGCAAGGACCTCACTTGGTCAGAGATCGTTCTGCCATAGAGCCCCTGCATGGTACAACAATCTTCCCCGGGACGTCACTGATACCCCCACCATCTCCACTTTCAAAAATGCCCTCAAAAGCGAGCTATTCAGCAAGCGCTGCTGCTCCTGTGCCTAAAGGATGCCCCAACCCCCACCCCTCCTCCCTGACAATGCCCTCTGGGCTGCTCCATCCCCTCCCCTCCTTATTCCTAACAACCTCACTACTTCAATTGTTTTCCCTCTACCAGCTGTATCACTGCTGATGGCTAGAACCACGTTGCATTCCCTGTGCTACCTATAACTTACTTACTACCAGCTACTGCTGTCAATTATACCATTTTTTTGCTCTGTATTACACTACCAATGTTTGCTGTAACCAGGTGCCATTAATGCGTGTCTGTTTATACTGATGCTCTTCTTTGTATGTACTCTGCTTTCTACTTTAACTGTATTATCTACCATTGTTGACGAGGTACCTTTGTAAATGAGCCGTTGGCTCAAAGGTTGTAAACTGATTACACTAATAAATAAATAAATAAATAAACACAGTCATTTTTTGGAGTTTCATCACAAAATTTTCAACACAGGCATTTTAGGACCTCTGCTCATGAACAGTGTCAGTGTGATTTTCTTACTGTGTCCCAAACACTGATTTCCCACAGTGAGCACGCTATTGTGCACAGGAAGAGCGAAAACACATTTCGGCCAGGATGTGAAAAATAATAGCTGCACTGTTCATAAAGAGGTGTGAAAAAATAGCAATGTTGAAAATCTAGAGTGAAAATATTGCAAAGTTGTGAAGGTACGAGCGTGTGTGCAAACTGTGCAATGCACGCTCATAGTACACTCATTTTATGGACTTTTGTCATCAAATTTTCAACATAGGCATTTTAGCTCAGCTAATGAACAGTGTTACTGCCATTTTCATAAAGTGTCCTGAGCATAGATTTCCCACAGTGACCATGCTATTCTGCGCTGGAACTGTGAAAACACATTTCGGCCAGGATGTGAAAAATGACAGCTGTAGTGTTCATAAGGAGGTGCAGAACAATGGCAATGTTGAAAATCTGGAGTGAAAATATTATAAATTCACAAACTTTTGAGCGTGCGTAAACCTGCACAATGCACATTATAAAATAGTCATTTTTGATTTTTCCATCAAATTTGTAACATAGGCTTTTGAGCCCACCTTCTAGCACTGGCACTATTTCATTATCGATCTCCAAAGGTGATTCGGCGAGACCGCGAAAATCACCTTTCAGGCCGACAACGCCATGACAGTGCCAGAATTCATAAGAGGGGGTCCCAAAACCCATGTTGACAATTTGTGCCAAAATTCCAAACAATGCCTGAGATATGCACCAAAGTAAAAAAAAAAACCTATTTTTCCCATTATACAGCATTTCCTCGGTTCGCGGTTGTCTTTGAAGAGTGCAGACGTATTCTCTGTCCACCGAAGATCATCATGCCAAACTCCAGAGGTAAGTATGGGGTGAGGGGGGTGTGGGGAGGCAGGTTGTGCAGTGGGTGGGTGCAGGTTGTGGAAGGGGGGCAGGGAGACTGTGAGGGACTTTTTTTTTTGACAGGGTTAAAAACAAAACATTATAGGGACCGTTTCTTTTAAGGGACATGTGGCATTGTTGACGTCAGCTCCCAAGCGTGTCAACAGACTCTTTTTGGGAGCAGCGTAGCTGATGGGGATTGGGCACCCCATCAGCACACAACAAAAGTGGGGGGTGTTACATAATGCCAATGGGGAGTGGGCTCCCCCATTGGCAACATCACTTGGGCACTGAAGCTGATGGGGATTGGGGCCCCAGTCGGCAAACAAACATTGTGGGGGGGCACATGCTGCAGAGCGGGATTGGACACCCCCTCGGTGAGGGGGCTTACTATTGTTTGTGAACATGGTGACAAGCTGCTGCCATGTTCACAAACAATATCACTGTTACAAGGTACCACCCCAGCAATGACGGGTCACTTCCTCATTGCAGCGAATGGCTTACACTGCAATGACAAGGCGGCCCCTGATTGCAGCAGCTGAAACCTTACAAAATTGTGGCATGCTGGCTGAACTAGTGTCAGCAGCAGCATGCCACAGCATTGGGAAAAGTGAGCCAAGCCTTTAAAGGCTGTGGGGGCATTGACCACAACAGTGCCGTGTCTCCACAACCTGCTTCTGGCAACCTGCCACAATATGTTTCTTGCGCATGCATGCAATCAACATAAAAATGCCTCACAAATCACTCTCCAGACCACATTCTCAATGTTTGACTTCTTCTCCTACAGAAAACATTAAGTGGATCACCACCCTTCTGCACAGTGAAGGTAGTATGTACAGTTCCCCTGTTGTTTTATCCCCCGCCTCATTAACCAACAACTATGTCTTCCTGGAGGACCAATCAATAAGCATCATGACCCATGAGAAAAACTGCTGTCCATGCCCTCATAAGGGCTGCACTTACAATGGATAACATTATTATTAGCAGGAGAGGCATACTAATGCCATGAACGAATCTACCCAACTTCCAGTGTCAGTCTACACCTTTACCTGTGTTCTGCAGAACCCGCAGGACAGTTTTCAGCAATTCTTTTCCAGTACTTTTCTTTGCTCTACTGTACAATGTGAGTTGGCTGACTACCACCCTTCCAAATCTTGAATGAGCTATACACAACTCCCTCAATACTGTCCTAACAAATGTCAACACCCCCCCCAACCCGATGGTAACCTCCCCACATTGAATTCAAGTAACAGTTTAGGTGCAGCCCTTCCAATCTGAGTATTTCTCATTGCTGTCTACTCTCATCCACATTCAGGTAGTGATTACGATGACGGCAGTCTCACATTTCAGATCTCACAGTGATCTGCTCAACGTCCTCATTCATGTCTTCAGCTAACCTGAATATAGCAGTGTCAGTGGCTCAGTAGGTAGCACACTCACCTCTGAGGACGGGAGATCAGAGGCCTGTGGGTTCAGTTCCCACATCTGGCACTTGCGTTAATATCCCAGTACTGTCACTGTAGTGCAGCATGAGAGGGGTGCTGCACTTCTGAGGTGCCGTCTTTCGGATGAGTCGTTAAACCGAGGTCCCATCTGCCTGGATTGGTGGTAGTTCAGGTGGATGTTAACGATCCCATGGCACTTATCGAGAAGAGTAGGGGAATTTCCCCGGTGTCCTAGCCAAATTTCCCTCATTCACTGAAAATACCACCAACAGCTTAATCTGGTTCAAGGTCAGTTGGCATTCATCTGTATCCCCCTCCCGCGGGTAGTGCCTGAAAATAGGCAGGATTTGTCTAGTGCACTTACCCGGTCAACAAAAATTAAATAAAAAAAAAAAATAGCTGTATCCTGCTAGAATGGCCTCTTCAGTCTCTCTCTAGCATTCATTCTTCTCATCTGCTCCCCTCACCAAAAACTGGTGAGTTCACTACCCTTCCGCATAATGAATGTGGTTAGTACAGTCTCCTATGCTATCTTTACATATTAATAATAAACATGATCTTCTGGTAAGCCAGGCTAATAGCAGCATGGCACAAGTGAAACAACTGGCTTTCCTACCCATATAAGATCTTAGCCACCTATGACTGGTCACTATTTAATAATGTGCATAATGATGTGTACACCCATCATTTAATAGTGCCTAATCAAAGGTAGCCTAGACCTTTTAAGGATAGGAAAGCCCATCATTCCTCTTGTTCCCTGCTGCTATCAACATGACTTACTGAAAATATATTTTTATATTTGATATGTCAAACTAAAACAGGGACTGTACTACCTGCATTCATGATGCAGAAAGGTGATGAGCTCACCAGTTTTCAGTGGAGGAGGAGTAGTGAAGAATGAATACCAGAGGGGACTAGAGGCCACTCTTGCAAGGTACTGCTATGATCAGAAAGGAAGGGAAGGAGAGAACATGAGCATTACTCTAAGAAATAAGATGTGGGGCTGCCAGCACCTTGATCACTACCTGGCCCCATTGTCCTGACCTATATTCTCCTTCCCATAAAACCAGTTCATGCAATTGTTCAAAGCTGTGTGTGGATATTAATGTGTGAAATGGTTGCCACTACACATTCAGTCACTTCACTACTGGTCTAGTATTGCTTGTAAAGCACTTTGGGATACAGTGTTATGAAAAGCACTATATACATGCTGATTCTTCGTCTTATTATTACTTCCCATGGAAAAAGAAGAGAAGACAAGAATATATTTGATTTTCGAGATGGTATAAACTCTAACATTGGACTGCACAAGAACTTTGCTACAAAGAAGTGATGGATCTAGGGGGTGGTGAAGGGTGTGGCTGCAACCCCCCCACACACACATAGTAACGTACTTGCTTGCTGCTGCTGCTGCATTTCACTTTGTTGAAGAAGTCTGATATATTGATTGTACAAATGTTTACATTCAAACTATGGATTACATTTGTAGGTTCTGTCAAAAGCGTACTAGAAAAGAATAATAGAAGGAAATATAAAGGTTTAATAACAATTTTAAAAAGTGCATATTAAGCATACACACCACCCCAGCACCCCCACTGTAGCATCCTGGATCGGCTATAACCACTAGACCACCAGGTTATCCAAGATTTGTACTGCACTGTGGTTTGCCACTGAGAAAGTTGGTTGGATTAAAACACAATTTCAGCACGTTACAGTAAACAAAATGAACACAACCATAGCCTAACATGTGTATTCTACAAAATAATGTACATGGTTGTGACCATTTGGGTAAAACAATTCTATACAAAGTGAAAACAGAACTACTGGACACTACAGAGAGTCATATATCTCTCTGACTTTGGTGCCGATGATGTCATCACATAACACATTTGGTGGCCATTTTAAGAAGCAGGTAAGACAGTTTTTTGAAATTGGAAGGCTGATTTTACAATTTTCAAATGCTCTGGAACCACATTTAGGTAAATTATATAAATGTAGTTTTAGCATTAATGAATACAGCAGCCTTTCCTTTAGTCACTACAGAGTCAGATATTTGAATAGTTTGTTGTCAAAATGTTGTTTAGGTATCCTTTAAGCTCAGCAGGGATACTGGGCTGGCATACTGTGAGATGCTGGCTGAGGAAGTCAGAGTAAAACTATCCCCAAGATCAGTGTCACTAGCCATTTCCCACATAAACAGGAGTCAGATAGGACAGACCATATTTTTTTTGTGTAGTCCAGTCAAGTAAAGGTTTGTCTGTTGCATCATGTGTGAAACGTTTTGGTGGGAAGGGGCAGCCCAGCAGTTTAGTAGCCACTGTTTGCAGTGTCCAAAGTAATTTCCAATACAAGCGGTAGTTGGGACAGGAGGACCATATTTTCTTTGTGTAGTCCTGTCAAATTAAGGCTTGCATCATGTGTGAAACATTTTGGAGGGAGCAGGCAGCCTGACAGTTTAGTAGCCTCTGTCTGTAGTGTCACCAGCCATTTCCCACACAAGCAGGAGTTGGGACAGGGACAGGATCATATCTGTGTAACATTGTCAAATAAAGGGATTATGTGATTGTCACATGTGAAACGTTTGGGAGGGGGCAGCGCGGCAGTTGAGTGGCCTCTGTCTGCAGTGTCACCAGCCATTTCCCAAACAAGCAGGAGTCAGTACAGGCTATAGTGCTTTATCCAACTGTTACATTTCTTCATCCTATGTCCCATTATTCAATGCGCTTTGTCTCCTGCCATTTATTGCTAGGAATTTAGACTGCAAGCTGATAAAACTATGTGCTTATTCAACTTTAGCACTGGCTCAAAATACCTTACAAAATAGAAAATTTCCTGAAAACGTACTAACAGCTGGACATTGCTACAGTAGCTGCCATGCTAGTAAACTCTTTTATTATATAATTTAACCTGTTTTCCTTTATATTATACTTTGAAATGAAGGTACAGACAACGTACTATGTTGAATGAATACTGGCCGTGAATCCAAAACCAAAATCAGAACCAAAACCAAAACCAGAGATGATTTGGCAAAACCAAAACAAAAACCTCCCCAGTTCTGCATACCTCTATTCCTTACCATTGAATCCCCAACTATGATGACCCCATGTGTCCCTTTCCTTACTCCATTTATGGTGCTTGGTGCCTTCCCAACTCCCAGATTGAGGTCCCACACCCTGTCTGGTCCCAGCATGGTTTGGGTCTCAGCCCCTATCAGAGTCAGGTAGCAGTGCCTCATTCATGGGTGCAAAATGGTTTGTAGTCACTCTTGGAGGGTCCTGCATGATACCTGCAATCTCCGTCCTTCTGTCTACTTCCCCTCATCACCCTTCCTACTACCATTCCTCTCACTGGGATAATGATCACCTTTGAGAGGAGGTAGTGTTTAGAGGTTCAGGACCCCAAGTCAGTTGTCTGAGCAATCCAAGTATTTCTACTCATGCTGGCACAACTGTGCATGGAGCTCCTTGAACCTTCTGCAAATTGGGTAGTGATCAAACCATACAAAGTGTAGCCTAGGGGTTGATTACGCTATAATCCCTACAGCTAGCTAACAGTCCTCCCTGCCTATTCTCCATCCCTTCTTCTAGCTGTACCTCCTAGAACCCAAGAGCTGATTATATGATGGGGGTACTGAAAAGATCTTGGTGGTTATTATATCTGATGACCTCAAAGTGGCAGGGTAGTGTGCCAAAGCAGTAGGCAGGGCCAGGGAGATGCTGTGATGCACAAGAAGAGGCATATCGAGATTGAAGAGGGAGGTGGTGTTGCCACTACATCGCTTGCTTAAGACCCCACCTGGAGTATTGTGTCCAGTGCTGAAGGCCACACCTCAGAAAAGACGTAGACAGGGTGGAGGAAATCCAAAGGAGGGAAAATAAAATGGTGCAGGGGCTGTATGAGAAGCCCTATGAGGAGATCCTGAAGGATCTCAACATGTGTACCCTACAGGAGAAAATAGGAGAGAAGAGTGGATGGGGACATGATAGAGTCCTACAAGTACCTCATGGGGGTGAACCTGGTGCAGATGAGGAATCTCAAGTTAGAAAGAGCACAAGAACCAGAGGCCATGAGATGAAGCTGTGTGTGTGTGGGGGGGGTTAACAAGCATGTGAGGAAGCACTACTTCACTGAAAGAGTGGTGGATACCAGGAACAGATTGCCAGCAGAAGTCTTGGGGGATGGAAACAGTAGGGGGCCTCAAGCATGAGTGATAGACATAGGGGAATATTAGTAAATAGGCAGAGAGGAGAAAGGATATCCAGAGACCAATTCAGGTCTGAGGGGACAGATTACGCAGGGACCATTTGGGCAGACTGGGTGGGCCAAGCAGTCCTTTTCTGGCAACAAATTCTATGTTTGTATGTGTGAGGCAAGATGGACAAGGTCCACTGGGATAAGTGCAAATCACAAAGTAAATTCTACCTTGTTACACACAGGGCCCAAAAGGCTTTGTGTTAAACTAAAGTTGTGCCTAACTTCATGTTTTTTTAGAGTTCTGACCCAAAATTTTCAATATGATCTTTTTCATCACACCTTAAGAACATGACAGGTGTCATTTTTCAAATCGTGTCCCAAATTTTGATTCATGGTCATTCTGCAAAATGACACTGCAGGCGGATTTGAAAAATGACTGCTGTCATGTTCATGAAGTGGGGTGATGAAAAGATCATGTTGAAAATTTGGGGTGAGAATCTCAAAAAGACAATGACGTTACCTATTAAAGTTAAAAAGGTATTTCACTGCTGGCAATTCATTTTCAGCAATGTAGACTAACCCAAACGGCGATCGCTATCACATGGAACCCTCCCTGATCTACTACTTTGGTCACCCAGTCAAAGAAATCTATTAGAATTGTCTGACATGACTTTCCCACTGTGAATCCATGCTGCCTTGGGTCCTGTGCCCCACTGGCCTCTAGGTACTCAACAATTCTTTCTTTCAGAAGTGATTCTATCATTTTCCCTACCACTGAGGTCAAACTAACAGGTCTGTAGTTTCCTGCCTATGCTTTGCTCCCACTTTTGTGAAGGGAAATCACATCAGCCATCCTACAGTCCTCAGGTACAACACCATCCTCCCATGATTTGTTAAAAGGGTAGTCAGTGGTGTCACTAGTTTTTCACTTAGTTCTTTTAGAATTTTGGGTTGAATACTGTCAGGCCCCATTGTTTTCTCCACCTTCAGTTTCATGAGAGCTTTCGGGACCCTTTCTCCTATGAATGGACTGGTATCAACCCACTGATCCAGAGTGCTTCTATTGATTGGTTTAGGTACTCTCCCTCCCTCTTCTTTTGTGAATACTGAGCAGAATTATTAGTTCAGTATCCCTGCTTTTTCACTGTCACCCTCTGCCCACCCACCCCTTCACTTTATTAAGCCTCACTATCCCTCCCTCGATCTTTCTCTGCTCCCTAATGTACCTATAAGAGGTTATATCCCTCTTCTTAACTGAGTTGGCTACCTTTTCCTCGGTTTGGGCCTTTGCTATTCTGACTGCCTTCCCCACTTCCTTCTGCTTTAACTGGAACAGTCCTCTGTCTTGCTCCTTCTTTGTTTCCTTATACTTCCTGAATGCTATCTTTTTCTCCCTTATTTTCCCCGCCACCTCGTTTGAGAACCACAGTGTTTTTTTTCCTTTGACTTATTTATGTGTTTCACACAAAGGCTTGTTGCCTCTGTGATGGCAGTTTTGACTTTTCTCCATTTTTCCTCCACCCCTCCTTCTTGCCCATTCGCTAGTGTTTTCTGAGGCAGTCTCTCATTTTGCCAAAGTCAGCCCTCTTAAAGTCCAGTACCCTCGCTTTTGTATGGCTTGACTCTACTGCAGTGTTTATCGTGAACCACACTGTTTGGCGGTCACTTGTTCATAGATAGCTATTCACTTCTAAATCTGAGATCCTCTGTCCATCCCCATTTGAGAGTACCAGGTCTAAGACTGCTCCCTCCTGAGTGAGTTCCAACACTAGCTGTCTGAAGCATGCCCCCTGTGGGGCATCGAGAATGACCCTGCTCTTGGGTGTGGCTGCAGCAAACATGCTCCAGTTAACATCTGGCATATTCATACACCCCATCAACAGTATCTCCCCTTTTCTGCCATCCTAAGGATGCCTTCTATCATTTCCTTGTCCATTTCCTACCCCTGAGATGGGGGTCTGTATACAGCCCCTGTGCAGATTGTGGTGCCATTTCCTGTAACCGGGGTGACCCACAGTGACTCCTCTCCTGCCTGTTTACCCTTTAGTTCCATTGATTTGATCCCTACCCTTATGTAGAGAGCTCCTCCTCCTCCTCTTTTACACTCCCTGTCCCTCCTGTAAATTGTGTACCCTGGTATGTAGACATAACAGTCATGGTTCTCTGTGTACCATGTTTCTGTGACTGCCATGATATCCAGGCATCCCTCTTCCATCAAGGCCACTAGTTCAGGGAGCTTGTTAACCAGACTATGGGCATTAGTACTCAGTGCCCTCCATTTTTTCATGACCTTTCCCCTTTTAGCCCCAACCCGTCCTTACTGTCTTTGCCTTTTTCTCCATTTACCCCTTCCTTCTCCCTATGGACTTCTCTACTATGGTGTTTGCCTCGCTAACTACCCAGTTTTGTGGGGGGGGGGCTGGGACTTCCCTGGTCCTTTTCAGTGCCTCCCCCTTGGCTAGTTTAAATGCTTGCAAATGAAGCATTTAAACCTATCACCTAGGATCCTGGTTTCCCCTCCCAGAGAGATGCAGACCATTGCACCAGTATTGGCCTGTATCCCTCCAGGTGGACCTCCAGTCCCCAAGGAAGCCAAAACCCTGTGCTCTGCACCAGTTTTTCAGCCATTCATTGAATCCCATGGTGCAGAGCATTCTAGCCTCACCCATGCCGTAGACAGACAGCACCTCCAAGAAGGTTACCGTGCGTGTTACTTGTCTAAGGCCACTCCCCAACTCCACCAGGAGGAGGGAAATAATGCTGGGATACAATGTGATGAAAAGAAAAGGGGTAACTCGAGTGACTCTGTTGATAGGATGGAGGTGGAAGAATGGAGTGTGGTTCAAGGAGTGTTAAGAAAAGGAGGAGGCAAATGGTAAAATACACTAATATAGTGTTGAACAATAGCTTTAGTGTGCTAGAGGGAAAGGTAAATGCAGAGGTGTTTGTAAGTAACATAGAGTTGCACACTCCCAATGCGGAAATATATGATATATCAAGAGGTGGGGAAGTAGACAGTACAGAAAAACACACAAAGTACCTTATCACAGAACAACCATTGGCACCCACGAATGATTCACCACCTGATCAGGAACATTCGAACATATGGAAATGCCAGCAGAAATAGGCCTCACAGCCTGTCGAGTCTGCTCGATTGTGCAGCTAGCCCCTCATCTCGCAGCTGCCCTTCCCACTCCTCCCCTTCCTAGATTTACCCTCCCCCTGTCCCATCCCGTCTTGTAACTGCCAACCATCTTACAGGTCACCACCTCCTGTGTTAGATTGTTTCACTTGCCCACCACCATTTCTGTGAAGGACTGTCTTCTAACGACCCTCCCGAATCTTCCCACCTCCAGTCTGAGACTGTGCCCTCTCGTTTCCCGTACTCTTCTTATTTGGAAGATCCCCTCTGTTCAAGACTTGTTTATCCCTTTCAAGTACTTAAAGGTCTCAATCATGTCCCCCCCAATCCCTCCTCTCCTCCAAGGAATAGATACCTAGGGTGCTCAGCCTTTCCTTGTAGGGATTGTGCTCCAATCTCTGGATCATCTTTGTTGCTCTGTGCTGCACTCCCTCCAACAATCTGACATCCTTCTTCAGGTACGGGTGCCAGAACTGCATGCAGTACTCCAAGTGTGGCCTGACCAATGACCTGTGGGGGGGGGGATTACCTCCCTATTTTTGGAGGAGATTCCCCTCACTATGCACCACAGCATTTTGTTGGCCTTTGCTGCCACCTTCCTACACTGAGCAGAGTTGTTCATACTCCCTGTTATAAGTATTCCTAGGTCCTTTTCCTCCATGGTGCTACCCAACAGTACCCCTCCGAGCTGATAGTCACTCCCCTGGTTCTTTGCTCCGAAGTGCATTACCTTGCACTTCTTGTCATTGAACCCCTGCTGCCATGTTTCTGACCATTCCTGCAGTTTAGTTAAGTTGTCCTGTAGCCCCTTCCATCCCTCAATGTCATCAACCACCGCCCCCATTTTGGTGTCATCTGCAAACAAACTGATCTTATTTTGGATCCCATGTGAGATATCAGCTATGAATAACCCGAACAACACTGGCCCCTGCACCGATTCCTGTGGCACTCAGCTCGTCACTGACCTCGGTGCTATGAGTTCCCCTCTCACTACCACTCTCTGCTGCTTATCCCTTAGCCAATTTATTACCCATTTCACCATCTTCTTTCCCACCTCCACGGCTTCCAGCTTTCCCCCCAGCCTCCTGTGTGGTACAGAGTCAAAGGCCTTGCTGAAATCCAAATACAGAACATCCACTGCATGGCCCTTGTCTAATTCCCTTGTCACCCAATCATAGTACTCAGTGATGTTGGTCTGGTAGGATCTGCCTGAGACAAACCCATGCTGATGCTAATCCTGGAGTCCCTTGTCCTCCAAAAAGGTCACCAGCCTCTCTTTCAGGATTGTCCCCATGAGCTTCCCTTCAATTGATGTGAGGCTCACTGGCCTGTAGTTTCCCAGTTCATCCTTTGGGCCACCTTTGTGGATGGGCACCACATGGGCCATCCTCCAGTCCTGTGGTATGCATCTGTGTCCAGGGAGGTATTGAACAGGTCAGCCAGTGACCCTGTCAGAACCTCAGCCAGCTCCTTGAGTACCCTAGGGTGAATGCCATCTGACCCAATTGCCGTGTCCACCCTCAGTGCCCTCAGTCCTTCCAGTACCCTGTCTTCAGTAATCCTCACATCTGTCATCCCCCCCGCCTACCTCACCCCTCTTGTATGGTACCTGCCCCACTTTCTCTTGTGTGAATACAGAACAGAAGTATTCATTTAATGCCTCTGCCTGATCCTCCCCTCTCTCCACTCACCCCCCGTCCTTTTCTATCCTCACTATTTGGTCCTTGTTGTTCCTTCTTTTCCTTATGTATCTGAAGAAATCATTTTCTCTGTTTTTAATACCCTGTGCCAGCTTCAGCTCCCTGGAAGCCTTGGATGCTCTGGATAGTTTGGTGGCATCTCTGGATTTCTTTGTGTACATCTCCTTGTCTTCTGCCCTCCCTGACTTTTTAAACCTCTGGAATGCCTCCCTCTTGACCCCCTTCCTGACCTCCTGAGTCATCCAGCTGGGCTTCTTTGCCCTCCCTTTCTTGCTCTTTGTTCTAGTACATGCCCCTGTAGCCTCCACTAGTCCCTTTTTTATGACATCCTACTTCTGACTTGTGTCCCAACCTGGTTAAATCCCTTCCAGGTGCCCCGCCAGAATTTCCCCCATGTTTCTAAAGTCCGCTCCCCTAAAGTCAATCACCTTGGTACCTGTACCCCCAGCTTCCCTCCCCATGTTCAGTGTGAACCATACCGAGTAGTGATTACTCCCCACCAGTGGATATTCCACCTCCAGTTACCATCTCCCCATGGAACAGTACAAGGTCCAGAGTATTTCTTATCTGAGTTGGCCCATGGACCAGGTGCATCAAGAAGCTATCCTGAAATGCCTCTAACAGGACTTGCTCCCTTGCACTTATGGTGGTGGGGGTACTCCATTCCACCCCAGGAAGGTTGAAGTCCCCCACCAATTCCATGTTACACTTCCTGCAGACCCTTCAGATTTGCTCAGCTAACTCCCTCTCCAGGTACTCCAGTTGGGCTGGTGGTCTGTAAACTACCCCCATCCACAGTGTCCTGCCTTTTGAGTCCTTAAAATGCATTCATAAGGCCTCTATCCTGCCCTCTCCCTCCTCATCCCTTGCACACCTTATCCACTCCTGTACATACATAGAACACCACCCCCCTCCCCTTGGTTAGATCCTTTCTAAATATCCTATACCCCAGGACCATCAACTCCCATGTTTCCGTGATGACCGCAATGCCCACCCTCCCCTCTGCCAATAGGCCTGAAACTCAGCTGGTTTGTTTCTCAGAATCCTCACATTCAGTGAGACCACTGTCCAACCCACTCCCTTCCCCTCCCTAACCCTTATCCCTCCTACCCCTCGTGTCCTCTCCCCTTTGTCTTCCCTATTAAATAGGCGGGTTAGCTTGTCAGGCCCCCTCTCCAGGACTGCTGTCTACCGGCTGACCACTCACCACCCCCTCTTCTAGTTTAAATTCATCTTTGTTTCTGCATACTCCTCTATCTTCTGCTTCAGTACCACTTTTCCATCAGATGTAGTCTGTCCCCGGCATACAGGTCATTTCTCTCCCAGGTTCTACACCAGCCACCCACCAAGTCATACCCCCTTGAGTGACACCATCCTCCCAACCAGGTATTAAACTCATCTATCCTTCCTTTCCTTGCTGTACTCATACAGGGTACTGGGAGTATCTCTGAGAAGGCCACCGGTCCCCCCATCTCCTCACACCACCCTTCCAGTTCCTCAAACCTCTCCTGTACCACTTCCACCATCCCCTCTGCCAGATTGTTTGTACCCATGTGCACCATGACATGAGGTCTCCTCCTTCTTTTCCATACCTCATACGTCCCCCAACCTCTTTTCTGTGTACTCATTAGTAGACTCCCCTTTACCCTGCCTTTTAGTAACTCCATCCAATCCTCCTGTACCTCTCCCAACCTCCTCCTCTGGCCTGCACCCCCTCCCCTGATGCTCCTTCACTATCTTCCCCTTCTCTACCCTCTACCTTAGGTCCCCATTCCTCTTCTGTTGTGTCTCTTTCATCTATCTCACCAGCATTGCCCTTCTCCCCATTACCCCCATCCCTTCCATCCAGCAGTCCAACTGAGTCCCTCTTTCCCTTCACTCCTTCACCTGTCCAACTGTCCAACTGCTGTCACCTGGGTGGTCCCTGCCCCTATACCCTCCTGCCCCATCTTGGAGATTCAGCACATCCCCTTCCACCTTTTCTGCTAGCACTGCAAACCTGTTACCTGCCTTCTCAGTGTTGCTGAGACTGGGCTCCTTACTCCCTCCCTGAGGCTTTCCTATGTTACTACACCCCCTAGTCATTTTGACCCCTCTCCCCTTCCTTCCTGCCTCTCCCTCTTCAATTCTGTTGTTCTTCCTATACCTTCGCATTAGGCTACCTTGTGCTGAAGGCCATCCTGCCCAGATCCCCCTTCCTTCACCCTCTCTAACTCCTTACCAAGCCACTGCACTTCTCCCTCCAACCTCCTCAGCCTATGACAGATTGGACATCCACCTAGCTTCCATAATATGCTCATCCAAACAGCCACCCCACAGCCATTGCAGCCCACTTTTCTTCCCATGCCAACCCTCCTAGCATATTGCTGCTCCCTGAACCCTCCCCCATTACACTGTCCCCATCCTCCCCTTTTTCTGCATGCCACCCTCTGGCATGTTTTCCCTCATCTCTCTCCATTTTCATATCTCTGTGTTGCTCTTATTCCCCTTATATGTTAAACTCCTTATGTGGTACCCATACCCACTCCTTAGCTTATAGTCCCTTCCTCTGCAGCGGTATCTCCTTAGGACCCTTGTTTCTGACTATTTTCTCCCACTCAACATACCAGTGCCACTTTTCCAACTCCAACATATTAACAATATGGTGGATGATAGATTTGAACATAGGCACATTGTAGTTATGGGGGATTTCATAATAAGATACACGGATTCAGTTATTTGAAAGAGGCCTAAGGAGAAAACTATGGTGAGTACACTCCCAGGAGCAAAAATCAGTGATATAAAACATTTATCGAATGGACTGCTTGAACATTCAAACAAACGGATTGTGATCATACACGCTGGGGTGAACGATATTGGGAGAAGAATGTCATCAGATACACAACAAGATTTTGAGGATGTAGGAGCAACACTGAAGGAAAGAGGAAGTGATGTGAGTAACTCAGAAATCCTATCAGTGCCTAGGGCTGGAAGAACAAAAATAAGGAATATTATTGCTTTAAATGGATGGCTAAAGAGATGGTGGCATAGGGAGGGCTTTGAATTTATAGGTCACTGGGATGCTTTCAAAGACAACAGATTGTTCAGTGGTGATAGACTCCATTTGAATAGAGATGGTACCAAGACCTTGGCCCATAGATCGAATGCTTACATTTCAGAGCATTTAAACTAAACACTGGGGGAGCTTGGAAAGGGAATGATGATACAATAATAACACAGAAATAACATATAAGCATATGAAAGAAATGAAAATTTGAGGGTGGAAATGTCTATTAATAAACAGTTTGTTTAATAAAATTAATAATAATAATAAAAAATTTTATTTCGCACAAGCACCTTTCAGACCATCAAGGCGCTTTACAAAAAGATAAGAACAATCATGATAAAAACAGTAAACATAATAAAAAAATAAATAACAGAGGATCCGAATTATTTGGTGCCACCAAAAGCATGGCACCATATAAAGGTTTTCAGTGCCTGTTTAAACCCTCCCACAGTCATGCACTCCCTAAGCTGATGTGGTAGAGAATTCCAAAGGGTTGGGCCATATGCATAAATGCAAGGGCCCCTGAAGATTTCAAAGACACCCTTAGAATCTCCAGCAACCCCCCGTCAACCGAACGCAACTGTTGCACTGGGCGGTAAGGCACAAGAAGCTCTTTCAGATACATATTATGCACTCAGTCTGTCCAGATTTGTGCAGTCGCTAAAATGGGATGCAAAGTAACAGATCACTGGGACAGGGATATTGAGGGGTTTACACTATATAGCAAAACAAGAACCAACAGAAAGGGTAGTGGTGTAGCTATTTACTGTATGTAGCTGACACTATTATGTCAGAAGAGATATGACTGACCAGAAGCAGATTTGGATAAAACCTACTCTATATAAGAAAGTCTAGATAACTTTGGGTGTAATTTATAGGCCCCTTTCACAGAATATGTAAGGTGATTCAGTTTTGTGGGATGTAATTGGAAATCCAAATCCAGCAGATAGAATCATTTTAATGGGTGATTTCAACCTACCAGGGATAAATTGGGAAACATTGAGAGGTAAGACATCAACCCAGCAGAGATAGCTAGATGCTTTTGGGCAGATGGGATTGGATCAATATGTTGTACAACCTACAATAGAAGAGAATATTTTAGATTTACTGCCCAGCAACATGGGCAATGTTATAAAAAACTGCAGTGACTGTACCTTTAGGAAACAGTGATCATTCTATGGTGGAATTTCAATTACAGGAGTCTACCACTAAGCTACAAGGGGCACATATGACACCGTGTTTTGGCAAGGCTGTCTTTGCCAATATCAGATGGGATTTAACAAACTGGGGTTGGAATGAATTGTTTGCAGGCACATACTTGAGAACTATGTGGGATTTGTTGATTGACAAATTAAATAGCCTAGCTAAAGCACATACTATATACCTGAGAGATGTAAATACAATATAGCAGGTAGAATTCCAGCCTGGGTAAACCCTAGAGTAAACAACATAATACAAAAAAAAAGAATATGACTTATAAGAGAGCCAAGTTAAGAAATGATACAAGGGGATGGGTTTATTACAAAAGAAATTCTTAAGGTATCTAAAATACTGTACAGTAGCTATAAAGAAAACCAAAGGAGATTGAGTTAGGACTGGCAGTTAAAGCTAAAGACAACTACAAATCCTTCTATAGTTATATTAACAACAAAAGGGAAGCTAAAGTCAAGGTTGGACCCTTTGTGGATTTTCAGGGTGAATTGATTACAGAATTGCACAAATAGCAGATATTTAAAAGTAATATTTCTCATATATATTCAGTAGTAAAACAAGTATTGACAGAAACCCTGTAACTATAGAACCTGCCAGACCTTTCACTTTAGACAAGAATGACATTAGGGTCAGGCTAACAAATCTGGATCCCAAGAAATCCCCAAGTTATGGCAGACTCCATCCGAGAGTGATCAGAGAGTTGGCCAATGAATTGGCAGATCCAGTAATCATAGTCTTTCAGAAATCACTAAATAAAGGGATGGTTGTAGACTCTTGGAAAAAAAACTACTGTTACACTGATTTATAAGAATGGCAGCAAGAAGGAACCAAATCATTATAGACTGGTGAGCTTGACATCCATTCTGTGTAAAGTTATCGAGGTTGTAATAAAAGACCATATAAGTAAATAGATAAGTGATACTGGTAAGGGTGACAACACACAATATGGATTTACTCAGGGGAGATCCTGCCAGATGAATGTTTTGGAGTTCCATGGTAAAGTTAACAAGGTACTAGAACAGGGTAAACCAGTTGACATAATGTATTTGGACCTCACAAAGGTCTTCAATAGAGTAACTCAAAATGAGTTAATTGAGGTTTTGCTAGACCTGGGATTACATGATAATATCATAAACTGGATTGCATCATGGCTAATGGGTAGGAAGCAGAGGGGTAGCATTCAAGGCATCTTCTCAGATTGCTCAGAAGTGGGTAGTGGGGTCCTCCAGGGGTCAGTCCTGGGGCCATGTCTCTTCAATCTTTCCATTGCCTCTATGGATTGTGAGGACGGTATCTGGATGACTAAGTTTGTGGACAATTCTAGAATCAGTACTGCTGTGGAGACCATGGACAGTTCTGTCAGATTACAGAATGCTTTAACTATGATCGAGAACTGGGCTATCAAACATAAATTACAGTTCAATACTGAGAAATGCACGAGCATACACATGGATAAAAGAAATAGAAATGCTGACTACATATTAAATAGTTGTATACTGAGGTAGGTGATTGAGGAAAAAGACCTAGGCATAATAATCTGCGGGGACTTGCAATTTAAGAGTCACTGTCATAGCATCACAAAAATGGCAAATGGTATACTAAACAGAATAATTAGATATATTAGGAGTAGGGACCAGGAGATCATAGTCCCATTGTACATATCTCTTGTTCGGTCGCATTTAGAGTATTACGCTCAGGTATGGACACCAAACAAAAAATCAGAAATACAGACACTTGAGAAAGTACAGAAGTGAGCCACAAGACTAATAAAGGACCTTAGTGGTCATAATTATGAGACTAGATTAAAACTCCTATGAATGTTTACACTCGAAAATGGAAGATGGAGAAGAGACATGTGTCTTTTGTATCGAGTATTGATCAATAATGACCTGTGGGAATGCCAGGATTTGGAATTTACAGAACAAACATACTGTATGAAAGCCCACATATTTCAACTAAGTGGGGAGCTATGCCATTCAAAGCAGAGATTAAAGTGGTACAACCAGAGAGTCATTTCACTCTGGAACTCACTTCCACAGGAAGTGGTGGGTAGTAGAAACATGCAGGAATTTAAAAATAAACTGGATGATTGTTGTGTGATTAATAACATCAGGGGATACAGGTACTAATATTGGCAAGCTATATGGACATTTGTCTTTAAAAGCTCAGTGTTAACCTATGTAACTTATGATTAGTGTTGTGCAAATTTGCAGAATTTCATTCCATTAAATATTTTGTGAAATTCACGCATTTTGCGAAATATTTTGCAGGTGCGAAATGTTAAATTCCACTAGTGAAATGTTGAATTTTGCCACACAATGTGAAATTTTGCCTGAGAAATGTGGAATTCCTCCACTATCAGGTGAAATTCTGCAAATCATGGGCAAAATTCCGCATTTCACCTATGAAATTCCACATCGCAGGTGAAATTTTGCACCCGTGAAATATTTTGCAGAATGCGTGGAATATCACAAAAATATTTTGCATGGCAAAATTCACGATTTCACCAGAATTTCATTGGCAAAATAATATTTTGCTGCATTTCTACTTATGATGAGCTAAGTATGAAATACTGTAGCAACCAGTCTGTATTGCTACTGTGGAGTCTTACTATACCGGCTAGCCCTACTACTGATTTGTGTTGAATTTCTCAAGAAATGTCCTGGACCTGACAGAATTAATCAGTCGGCACCTAGAAAGCAAGCAGGGCTGTGTGCTGGTTGATAGACAAAATAACTGCATGAAGAGGGTAACAACCTGTTTAGGGAAAAATGTAGAAAGAGAGGAGCAGCTGTAGCTAAACCCAGGTACTGTGATGAAGAAGGATCATTGTGGGTCTTAGCGGGGGGGGGGTGGCAGTTGGTACAAATGTAAATGAACAGAAGATTGCAGAGCAGTTGGTTGTCTGATCAGTAGAGTTCAGTGTATATATGTGTGTGTGTGTGTGTGTGTGTGTGTGTGCGCTACTAAAATAGGACCTGGAATTGAACATACCGCAGTCTTTTTCCAATCGAAATTTAAACACCCTGACAGATCAGCTACTGATTCTCAGAACTCTCAGTGTTACTAAACTGCTCTTGCATTCCATTGGCCATCTAGTGCAGGCATGACTGAGTCATGCACAGCATTTGGTCATGCCTGCTCTAGACAGCCAATAGTATGGGCCTGCAATTTTCACTGACAGCTAAGCTGGTTGGAAACAACTGCAATAAATGATGAAGCAGGCTTCTATGTGTAGAAGCATAGCGGCACATCAAATGGATAGTGGCTGTCAGTATAAGCATATTGGGACCAATATGCATGAATAATTGGAGGGAAACACTGATGCTGAAAATTTTGGGTTAAAATTTCAAAAAAAGAACAAAGTTCTGAACAAAAGTTGAAAAAAAACTTTAAAAAAAGTAAGCCTGAAAGTGTATTTAGTTCAGTAAGGTGTTGGCAGTTGTCATGGGCAGATCAACAGTCACTTACAGTAGAGAATTCTGATGGACAACCTAATACAGGTAAGTGGGTGAATGGGGGGTGAGGGGTGGCAGGATGCTAAAGAGGGAGTCAGTGTGGGGGTTGGCTCAGGAGGGGAACATGTGAGGATGAACATATTTTTTTACAGGTAATTGGGGGAAGATATGTCAATGAACCATTGGGCCCGATTCCAAAAGGTGTTATGCCTGCTGCAAGGCGATTTATGCCAAATCTGATGGCATAAACCGCATCTTGCGCAAGGCATAATGCAAGTCACAATTCCAAGCCATGGCTTGCAACATGCCATATGTGGGTTGTGCCAAAGATGGACAACACCACCAACTATGCCCGCAACCCACAGTGGCATGGCACAAGGGTGGGTTACGGCAGCAACTCTGTCCTATTCTAGAAGGGCGTCTGTCGAAACCCACTTATGCCATTCCAGAACAGGGAATGGCATAGCGGGGTTAGACCAGCTAGGAAGGGGTCTAAGGGGCATTCATCCTGGCACAGCAACAGATGCCTCCTGCAGCACTGCAGAAAGTACAGTAAAGTAGTCCTGATGCCCCCCTGACCTGTCATGCCCGCCACCCCTGAACTCGAAGAACTCTCGGGTCCTTTTGCTTGCCCCTCGAGCACATGTGCCAACTGGACAGCCCCACACCCCCCAGGTGCCATCAGTTGCATTTCAGGGTAGGTGGGCTCCGGGGGCAGTAAAATGTGTGCTGCAACTTGCGGCACCCAGGTCCAATGTGCCATTCCTGTGGCACTAGCCTGTGGCTGCCACAAGTCATAGGCATAAGTGCTGGGGACCCTGCTTGTTCTGGAATATGGCACAGGGTCTCTGGCATAGCGCAGCATGGCACATCTCGCATATGCCCATGAGTTGCACCATGCATTTTAGAAATGGACCCATTGTCTTTTTTATGGGATACCTTCAATTTTAATTTGATAGAAACGGCTATGTGGGATGGTTTTCTTTTTTGAAGTTACTATTCTTGGAAGTTAAGGGAGGTAGTTGGCATGGATGCTAACAGGGTGGAGGCTGTCAATTAGCAACTCGGCTCAGGCATCTTGCTGTCACAGTATAAATAGGGATTGCCACCAGTCTTGGGAAGCATAGAAACAAAAATATACTGTACATAGAAGTTGACAGCAGATAAGGACTGCTTGGCCCACCCAGTTTGCCCATTTTTCCCTTCCTACATTATCACTGAAGAACCTACTTGATCTGCAGCTCTCTCTCTCCCTCCCCCCTTCATTTCTACTATGATTCCCCTGTGTCTATACCATGCATTCTTGAACGCCACCACTGTTTTTGGCCCCTCCACCTCCGCAGGAAGGCTGTTCTAGAAATCCATCATTCTTTCTGTGAAGAACTACTTCCTTACACCTCTCCTGAATTCACCCCCTGAAGTTTCATTGCATGTCAGCCTTGTTCTTGAGCACCTATTTTTCTGAAAATTATTTACCTCTTGTACCATGTGCTCCATCAGGTATTTAGAGGACTCTATCATATCCTTTCTCACACCTCACTTCCAGGATGTACATATTGAGGTCATTTAGTCTCTTCTTATAGGGCTTTTGATGTAGACCCTGTACCATTTTAGTTGCCCTCTTTTGGACTGCCTCCACTCTGTCTATGTCTTTCTGGAGATTTGCTCTCCAGAACGGGACATAGTATTCTAGATGGGGTCATACCAGCAATCTATACAGAGACAATACCAGCTACCTCTTTCTGCTGGTGATACATCTCCCTTTGCACCCAAGTATCCCACTAGGCCTCCCTACTGCCTTGTTGTATTGCCTGGCCAACTTTAGGTCATCAGATATGATTACCTCAGGTCTCTTTATTGCTTGGTAGTCATCAATATCATGCCACTTGTTTCTGTACTCCATCCCTTGGGTTCTGTGCCCTAAGTGCATTATTTTGCACTGTTTTATATTGAAACCCAGTTGCCATATCCTTAGCCACTCGTCTAGTTTTCTCAGGTCTCTGCTCATCCTTTCCACCCATGATGGAGTGTCTAGTTTATTGCAGATTTTGCTGTCATACACAAAGAGGTAGACCTTCCCTTCCAGCTCCTCTGCAATGTCACTTATAAAAACATTAAAGGGGACTGGGTCCCATCACTGATCCCTGAGGCACCCCGCTGGTCATACTCCCTTCCTCAGAGTGAACCCCATTTGCCACCAACTACTGTCACTTATCCTCTAACCAATTTCTTTTACTGCTTACCATCTTTAGACTCACTCCCAAGTTACCCAGCTTGCTTACTAGTCTCCTATGTGGAAAGGTGTTGAAAGCCTTACTGAAATATAGGTATGCCACATTCACTGCTTTACCCTGATCTAATTCCTTTGTCACCCAGTCAAAATAGATTCTAGCAATATTGGTCCTTGGAAAACAGGAGATGCGGGAAGGTTTGATACCTTTTATTGGACCAGCAAGAGTCTTGTACAAAGATGGAATTCTACACAAGCTTTCGGGGCCTCACAGGTCAATTCTACGAAAGCTTCTTCAGGTGAAGCTTGTGTAGAATTCCATCTTTGTACAATACTCTTATTGATGCAACAAAAGGTATCAAACCTTCCAGCGTCATCCTGTCAAAGAAATCTATCAGATTCATTTGACATGACCCAACCCCCAAACCCATGAACCCATGCTACCTTAGGTCTTGTAATCCAGTGGATTCAAGATATTCCATAAATCTTTTCTTTGGCAGTGATTCCATTAACTTTCCCACCACTGATGTCATGCTGACTGGTCTATACTTGGCAGCCTCCTCACTGCTACAACTTTTGTAAAGTGGGACTACATCTGCCCTCCTCTAGTCCTCTGAAACCACCCCTGCTTCCAGTGAGCTGTTAAACAGGACTGTCAGAGGTATAGCAAGTACCTCCCTGAGCTCCCTCAATAACATTGGATGCACCCCATCTGGCTCTATTGCTTCGTTCACCTTCAGATTAGCCAGTCCCTTCAGCAATCTCTCCTCTAAACAAATTCTAGCCAGAGCCAATATGGATGCAAAGTGATACTATTGATGGTAGTGAAAAATGTGTAAGAAAGACAGTATCATAACAAACATACACTATGTGTGTTTGAACAGCACAAGCATTTGGACATTAATCAAAAGCTTACATCCATGAAACTCTAGTTCCTCCATCCAGATTGTATCCTTGCTTCACAAACTAGTGGTGTTATAAAGTGATGAGATTTTCAACATGTGATTGATTTGCACATTCCAACCTCTTTTTCCTTTTTTATATATGTACAGGAGGGAAGGTCATCCCCCTCCCAGTGCAACGATCCAGGTTGACTCAGGACCTGAGGACACCTCAGGATGGAGGCATGGAAGAAGCATCATGGGGCTTGTTTCTGCTTTCAGTTTTCCATTTGCTGTCCCCATCCCTACACTGGGGCATACAAGTCGTATGTGTGTACATGAAGGCATGCACTCACCCACGGAATCCCGCAGTTCCCTCCTTTTCCTGACATCCTCAGACCCCCATTACCACCACATCTTCACCTGGTGGCAGTCATTCAGCACGAAAGGCAATCCTCCCTCCCTCCTTCCCTCCTTAGGAAAGGAGAGCAGTCCAGTGGACACTCAATCCTTTCCCTCCCTGGCAAGCCTCCAGCACCCTAGGCTTGTTTCTGAACCAAGGTCTCTGGTGTGACAAGAGGTAAGATGTCCAGTTCCTCAGACCTGTACACCACTTGGCCTACTACTAATGTTATTTCTTTGCTGAACTATAATTTAATTACATAAACATTTATGAGCACATAAGCAATTGCAATGGACTAGATAGGCTGGGCAGTAGATATAATTAGTCATGTTTTACTGTTTCTTTTTACATGTTCTCTCTCTGTTCCTTACCACTACAGTAAGGCTGTGTGTTAATATGAGCTGTATTATTCATTACCTCACAGTGGGAGGTCATGGAGGTCAGAGAAGGACTGGTATGCTCAAATGTTTAAAAAAAGAACTTCTCACGTGATAGAATTTTCATCCCAGTTACAATATACAATTTATATATGTACTAATAGTAAGCACCAAATGAGATATTTGCAGAAGTAGTGCAAGAAAGAACTATAGATGCCCAGGAAATAAAAAGTCCCAGTCCCAGTGCCCCTTCACCCACTATGGTATCTTTGTGCCCACTGTTGTGGGTAGGTACAACTGATCACACAGGAGTCAGTAATAAAGGTACAACATACCTATAAGGCATGGTTTTATTAAAAAAAAAGAATTGAATAACAATAAAGCAAAAACAAGGCTTACAGCAGTGTACTTCAAGAAATCAATAGTAAAAGACAAATAATAATAAAGGAGAAAGGCACAGTTTAACTGCCATTAAGCTAGCAGAAAATATGCTCTGAGTTCTCCCTCAGACCAGAGACACATTGAGAGATCCACACAGGACCTCTCCCTAACCACATATGACATCTCAGTGAGAACAAGCATCTTTTGAATGCAGAAACTCCTCCCTTTAATTGTAACCCCACCTCCTTATTAGAACAAAACAGAAGAAACTCGTATTTACAAAATGTTCTGATATATCCAACACATGGAACACATAGTTCAAACTGAATATACCATTATTAAAGAGGTAAAACAAATCAAGAGATGTCCCAAAAATGATATTCACATAATTATTCAAATATGGGCTGCATTATAGCCAAACTCCACCCCTTCTAACTTTGATGGACAGTCATCACCTATGTAAAAGAAGGAGGAAAGGTGCCACTGACTCCCTATAGGAGATTGCACCCAGTAAGGAGAACAGCACTGACTGGTAAGAAGGCCTCTGCCTAGTTACCTGCAAAGGGTTCTCAAAGCTACCAACTTTGTTATACCTGTTATTTTATTTTAAATCTTATTTTCTTATAGTTATCCTTACACAGTCACTATGCTCATAATGAGCAGGAACAAGCGCATAGCAGCAGTTTTATTATTTTAGCAACAATACTCCTCGGGTTCTGCACCTGCTGCGAGCATGATAATAGTCTCTAAGTGCTGTGCTTACATTAGACAGAGACGCTGTCTAGCCTACCTTTCTAAGAACTCAGGGTTTTATTACAAACCCTCCCAGTCTCTGCACCACATTCTGCAGCTTTTATTCTAGAGCCACTTCCACGGCAGCAGAAAGTTATGCACGATCATGTGAGAGGGAACGGTTTAGTCCATTTGCCTCCCGCAGGTAAAAACACAATATAACATTTCCAGAACACTGAGTTTGGCAGATACAAAGAGTTTCTTTAGTCAGAGAAAGCAAAGTGCTAGAAATGAGGTGCCCAAAGGTTTCTATGGATCACAGTGAAGAAAAGAAAGGGGTAGAAAGTAAAACTTATAGACACTACAGCCGGTGGCCAGTCCACCATAGTAGGTACAGAAATAAAATACAAGGTAGCAGAAAATAATTTAGGGAACATATGAATAAGAAAATAGATGCTTTTGCACAATAGACTCAGGAAAGAAAGAAGACAGGGAAACAAGCCATGTCCATACTTGTACCTGTACCTCAGGCACACTCGGGGGGGGGGGGGTTCAGCTATCATATTTCTCCCTATTTAAGTACAAATCAACTTTCTACGCTGGTTTGTGTCCACATTCCCTTAGTATAAATCTCAAGGGAATGAGATGAGACTTCCACCCACCCTCACAGAAGTCTTACCCCAGAGCACCCTAATAAAAACAGAACACATATTATACCATATATATGTATCATAGCATAATACATTACAATACATTCATTTGCCCTGGGGTTATCAGGTAACAAAATACCTCACAATAATATTTACAGTTAACATGCTCCATATCTAGATAAGAAATCTGCGTTTTTATGCTTGCTGCCAGGTCTATGTTTACTATCAAAACAATAGGGTTGCAGAGCCAGATACCAACAGAGAATGCATGCATTTGTATCCTTCATCTGGTTAAGCCAGCATAAGGGATTGTGATCAGTTAGTAGGGTAACTTGAGCTCCCCATAAATAAAACTTTAAGGCTTCTTTGGCCCACTTGATTGCTAAACATTCCTTCTCAATGGTAGCATATTTTTATTCTCGGGGAAACAGCTTTCAACTTATGTACAGTATGGGATGCTCTTCCCCATTAAAAGTCTGGCTCAGAACTGCACCCAGTCTGGTATCAGATGCATCCGTTTGAACTTCAAATGGGTGACTGAAATCAGGTAACTGCGAAACAGGAGCTGCATGCAGAATAGCCTTTATAGTCCTAAAAGCATGATCACAAACAGGGGAACAGAGAACCTTATTGGGTACTTTCTTTCTGGTAAGATCAGTTAAGGGAGCTGCAATTGTAGTAAAATCTGGAATGAAGTGTCGGTAATATCCGGCTTGGCCCAAAAATGATCTAACTTGTTTTTTTTGTCTTCAGAATAGGACATTGGGCTACAGACTCTACCTTTGCTATCTCTGGATGTACCACCCCATTACCTAGAATAAAACCTAGGTATCTTGTTTCTTGCATAACTATGGTACACTTAGAGGGATTGACAGTTAATCCTGCTGATTCAATAATTTGTAATACGTTAGATAGATGTAGGAGATGCATTGCCCTGAAAATCACTACATCATCAAAGTATGCAGAACAGTAAGAAATATGTGTAGCCAGTAACTGGTCCATGTACCTCTGGAAAGTCGCAGGGGCTCCATGTAATCCAAACCGCATGTATGCATACTGATATAAACCATGAGGGGTACTAAAAGCAGTCTTTTCTTTGGAATTTTCTTCTAAGGGGATCTGCCAATACCCTTTGGTTAACTCAATGGTAGTGATATATCTGGGCTGGACTATATGATCAATGATGTCATCCACCTTTTTGAGGTGTGAGACCTGATTAAGTCTACGAAAGTTGAGGCATAAAAGGATCCCACACTCTTTTTGGGGACTATTACCACTGGTGATGACCAAGGACTGGTGGATGGTTCAATAATTTTAAGTTTTTTCAACTTTTCTATTTCCTGCATGAGCTCAGCTCGAAGTTTCTCAGGAAGTCTATAGACTTTTTGCCGTATAGGTTCTGATTCTGTTTTGATTACATGGACCACACCAGAAGCCTTATCAGGGATAGTTGTAAAGGTGTCCGAATACCGCTGCACTATTTGTTCTAACTCCTCACATTGTCATTGTGACAGATTAGGATTTATATTAATATCCTGTATAGTTTCAGTAGTCTCCACTCTTTTGTAGACTATACCTAGCTCAGTTTCCGGATTCTGGGATAAAACATACATACCAAGGTTGGGATCTGGCCTCTCATGCCATTTTTTTAATAGATTAGCAAGACATGTATGTTTACCTGATCATTTTTGGGGGGTCTCTACCTGATAAGGTACAGGAGCAGTGCAATCTATGATGGTATAAGGACCCTGCCACTTCATCAATAGCTTATTGCATCTGGTCAGGTACGTAACCTTGGTGTTATATTTGACAAGGGCTTGACCCTGAGGGTGCAGATGTCAGCCGTAGTCAAATCATCCTTTTTTCATCTAAGGAATATAGCACGGGTGAAACACTTGATTCCATCAGAGGATCTTCCTACCCTGGTCCACGCCTTTGTTGCCAGTCATTTTGATTACTGCAACACCCTTTATCTAGGGCTGCCGGGAGTGGATATTCGCCACTTACAGCTGGTGCAAAATGCGGCAGCTAGGTTGTTGACTGGAAGCCCGAGGTCCAACCATATAACACCTGTGCTTCATGAGTTGCACTGGCTGCCTGTATAGTGATGGATCACTTTCAAGGTCATGTTGATGACCTATAAAGCCCTACACGGTTTGGGACCCCGCTACCTGAAAGAACTCCTGACTTCTTACTGTCCCTCCTGCTCCCTCCAATCCTCTGGCGAGGGATTGCTAGAGATTCCCAGGGTAACCTTAAAAACATCTGGTGGAAGCACATTTGCCTTTATGGCTCCTACCCTGTGGAATTCTCTACTTTGCCAGATACGAAATAGCCTGACTGTGGAGAGCTTTAAAAAAGCTCTAAAGACCTTCCTTTTTAATCAAGCATTTTTAGTGACATAAATTATGTTAAATTTTGTTTTGAATATAATGTTATTTATTATTGTGGTTTTAATATTGTATGTAGGATTTTGTAAAGGTGCCCTGAGCTTGGGAAGGGCACCTTATAGAAATAAACATTTACTTACTTACTTATTCTCAGTAATAGGCAGTAACAGTAGGACCTTCTCCCCGGGTTGGAACTCTTTTTCCTGTGTTTTGTTATCATAATAAGATTTCTGTTTGTCCTGAGCTACTATACCTCGTTGATGTGCTTTCTGGACATAGGAAATTAACCTTTTCCTCAAATTAACCAAATAGTCTAAAATGTTGGTATATTTCACCATAGTGTCCCCTTCCCAAGCTTCCTTCACTATATCAAGTGGTCCATGTGGGTTTCACCCATATAGTAAAGTGAATGGTGAAAACCCTGTGGATACTTTTGCTAGGAGCTTGGGCAATTAAATGCCTGAGCTTCAGGCGATGCTAACTGATGGAGCGGTGGATGTGGCAGCGGTCACTGAGACCTGGGCCATCACCGGACATGACTGGGACCTGAACCTGGAGGGTTACACTATGTTCAGGAAGGACGGGAGGGGGAAGGGGAGGAGGGGTAGCAATGATAGTCAAAAACTGCATTGGCATAAGGGGAGTAGAGGAGGTGGAGGGAACCATGGAGGCGATTTGTGTCACCTTGATAACAAGGGGAGGCAAGAGAGTAAAAATAGGAGTGGTGTATAGACCCCCTGCACTGGCGGAGGAGCTGGAGGAGAGTCTGGTGGCAAATGTTGGGAGACACTGCAGATTGGGCAGGAAAAGGGTGGTGGTGTTGGGGGACTTAAACATGCCAGGAACAGACTGGGAGACTATGACATCCTCAGTGGCCAGGGAACAGAGGTTGTTGGATGTCTTTCAAGATGCATTCCTAACTCAGCAGGTGGGGGAACCAACCAGGGAGGCCGAGTACTGGATGTGGTCCAGGCAGTCAGTGACCAGATTGGGGGCCTGAGGTAAGGGACCCATTGGCAGGGAGTGACCATGCCATGGTCTGGTTCTGCCAGGATCTATGAGGGGTAGAAGGCTGCACAAAGATGGAGGTAACTGACTTCAGGGGGGAGGATTTTAAGGAAATGGGAAGGAACCTTAAGGAGTATTTGGATGTGATTGAGTCAGACATGGACGCTGACAGTAGGTGGGAAATCATCAGGAGAGGGGTGCAGGTTGCTACCAGCACCTGTGCAAGAGTAAGAAAAAAATGTGGTAGGGCCTGAAAACCCTGCTGGTGGACCAGGGAGGTCCAGTAGGTGGTGCAGGGAAAGAAGGCAGCCTATAGGCAATTCAAGTGCTCAAGGAGTGAAAGGTATCGAGGGGAGTATGAGCTGATGGCTAGAAGGGCCACTAGGGTGGTGAGGGCAGCTAAGGCAAGGAAGAAGCAGAACCTGGCCAGGGAAATTAGGAGAGGGAACAAGGGGTTCTTTAGATACATTGGGGAAAAACGAAGGGTGAAGGGGCAGATTAGCAGGATTAAAACAGGGGAGAGATGGGCACAAGACCCTGGGAAGCAGGCTGAGGTACTAAATGAGTACTTCACCTCAGTTTTCACCAAGGAAAATGGGGTGCTGCATCATACATGGGAGGAGACAGTGATACTGAGGAGGGGGACCCTTACCGATCGGCGGGTCTGGGAGAGGAGGCATCACTGGCAGGAGGGGGGAAGGCTAAGCAGGGAGAAGAGGTAGAGGAAGTGGAAATCACAGCAGAGAGAGTGAGGGAAGTCCTCAGGTCCCTTAAGAAGGAGAAAGCACCGGGGCTGGATAAATTACATCCCAGGGTGCTGAAGGAACTTACGGATGTCCTGGCGAAACCCCTGGCGGAGCTTTTCACCATCTCTCTGAGGACAGAGTGGGTGCCCCAGGACTGGAAGGTGGTGCATATAGTGCCTATCCACAAGGGGGGACCAAGGGAGGTGGCAGGGAACTACAGGCCTGTCAGCCTGACATCGGTGGTGGGCAAGGTGATGGAGAGCATTGTCAAGGAGTGGCTAGGGGGGGACCTGGAAAAGTCAGGGTGCCTGGATGATAGGCAGCATGGATTCATCCTGAGGAAATCGTGTCAGACAAACCTTGTGGAATTCTGTGACTGGGTGATGAGTGCCTTGGACCTGGGTAGACCAGTGGACGTCCTCTTTCTAGACTTCGGCAAGGCATTTGACTCTGTTCCTCACTAGGGCCTGTTGGATAAGCTGGGAGAAATGGGGGTGGGAACCAGTTGATCAGATGGATAGGCAATTGGCTCCAGGACTGGACCCAGAGGGTCGTAGTTGGCGGGATAGTCTCATCCCCAAGGAGGGTCATTAGTGGGGTCCCACAGGGATTAGTCTTAGGGCCCCTCCTGTTCAACACCTATGTCTCTGACATAAGGATAGGTATCAGGAGTGAGATGAGTCTCTTTGCAGATGACTCAAAACTGGGGGCGGTGGTGGATGGGGAGGAGGGGAGGAGGGTGGCCCTACAGGGGGATCTGGAGGCTCTGGAAAGATGGTCTAGAAAGTGGAAACTGAGGTTCAATGCAGGAAATGCAAGGTACTGCACCTGGGGGCCAGAAACCCAGGCCAAGTGTACACCCTGGAAATGCTACAAGTCTCGATGGCTGAGAGGACATGGGGTGGTGGTGGATGTCAAGATGAACAACTCGGAGACTTGTGGGAGGGCAGCAGCCAAGGCCAACAGGATGCTGGGATGCATCGCTAGGGGATCACCTCAGAAGGAGGAAGTGATACTCCTCTGTATAACTGCTTGGTGAGGCCACACCTCGAGTACTGCGTGCAGTTTTGGAGGCCACACTTAAAGAGGGACATTAAACTCCTGGAGAGGGTCCAGAGGAGGGTAACCAAAATGATTTGGGGCTTGGGGGACAGGACCTATGAGGATAGGATCAAAGAGCTAAATATGTACACATTGGAAGAGAGGAGGGACCGGGGGGACATGCTAGAGGTCTTCAGGTACATGAAGGGAGTAAATAGGGGAGGAGCATTCAGGGTGCTTCGAAGGAAGGAAGAAGGGGTCACTAGAGGGCATGGGTGGAAGCTGGAGGGGGGAAGATTCAGGGGAGAAAGAAAGAGGTGCTACTTCACTGAGAGGGTGGTGGAGCCATGGAATGCACTGCCTAGGGGCTGGTGGAGACAGAGATGGTGGAGGGGTTCAAGAGGGGGTGGGACAGGTACAGGGAAAGAGTTCTGGAAGCAAAATCCAATGCAGCGAGAATATCCGGAACTGGGAAGGGAGAAGCCAGAGAAGGCGAGGGGGGCAGCAAGGTCAGCTCCCAGGGTGGGGGCTGACCAAACGAGCAGACATGAAAGACCGTTAGGCCTATTCTGCTGGCATTTTAGTATGTTAGTATGTAAGTACTTGAGGAACCTCCCAATAAGTAAATAGAAATAAGGGTAAGTAATGATCCCAATATTTTTCTTCCTCATCCACAAACTTCCGGATCATTCTCTTGAGCATTTGATTAAATCTTTCAACAAGACCATCAGTTTGTGGATGGCAAGGTGTATTCCTAACAGATGTAATCTCCAAGGATTTATAGAGTTTTGTAAGGAGGGTAGCATTGAAATTAGTACCACAATCTGGGAGGATATCTTTTGGAAAAACCATCCTACTACAGAGCTCTATAATTTTTTCTGCTATTTTCTGGGCGGTAGCTGTTCTAAGGGGAAAGGCCTCTGGGTACTTGGTGGCATAGTCACAGAAAATAAGTATAAATCTGTTCCCCTTACTACTTTTTTCAAAAGGGCCAACTACATCCTTAGCTAACCTTTCAAAGGGTTGGGTAACCAATGGCAAAGGCATCAAAGGAACCTTCTCTTATTTTACCTATCCGATCTGCTGGCAGGAGGCACAGCTTTTGCAGTACTCTGCAACATCATCTTGTATACCAGGCCAAAAAAACTTTGCAAAAGTCTAGCAGCTGTGCAGTCCCTCCCCGCATGACCAGCACTTGGGACATCATGGACTAGAAATAGTAGATCTTGTCTATATTTGTGTGGTACCAACAATTGCTTTACTTGTTCTTGAGAAACAAGACGTGTACAAATTTGATATAATATCCCCCTCTGTTGAACAACCTGGGGAGTCCCTACAGATGTTTCTTTTTCAAGCTGTGAAAAAAAAAAGGTGTAAGGGTTACGTCAGCTTTTTGGTCAACCTTAATACTCACAAAATTATACTGAGGCCTTATATCACGAGTTCCACAATGTCTGAGCTTCCATTCTTTCTGTGTCCTCCTTTTTTCTGCTTTAGTCTTTCTGGGGATCCTGGGTTCCTCAAAGGTGGAATCCTCAAAAGAGAATACAGGATCATCCTGTAGTTGCTTTAATTGGGCCCTGGTAGTTACAGCTGACAAATGACCGAAGGTAGGAAAGTCCTGTCCAATGATGAGGGGTACTGGTAGAGTTGGAACTATACCCAAAGTTTTATCACAGGTCTGTCCATTAAAATTGATCTGGGCCTTAGAAGTGGGATACTGGTGGACATCACCATGAATACAGATGACACCTGTTGATTTTGTAGTTGGTGACTTATTAGACAAAAGATTGTCTCTTATTAAACTCTGTCTGCTTCCAGAGGCCACCAAACCCTCTACAGGTTTCCCATTAACCAGAGCTTTAATAATGAAATTTCCCAAGTTCATTGATGCAAGGTAAGCTGATTTCTTTTCGGGACAGAAATAAACAATATGGCCTAGTCCATGACAACAGTGGCACTCAACAGCAGAATCAAGGCTTTTAGCTGAGCCATCCCAACCATCCCCTCTAGTTTTACCAGTCCTGGACCCAGATGATATCATAACAGTAGGTCTTACCATGACAGTAGTAGTAGTAGTGGTTGGAGTAGTATTAATATTATCTGTTCTCTGATAGCCCTTTTGCACGGGTTTTCGGGCTGACAGAAAGTCCTCAGCAAGGGTAATTGCCGTCTCAGTATTCTCCAGATGGCGTTTCCTGATCCACAGTTGAACATCAGTAGGCATTATTAGGACAAATTGCTCCAACACAAATTGTTCAATGATAGCCTTTACAGTCTTACCCTCGGGTTGAAGCCACTTCACACACAAGACATTTAGCCACGTATAGGTCTCCCAAGGTGGAACATAGGATAAATGTGTGAGGGTCCTAAATCTCTGTCTATAAGTTTCTGTATTAATATCGTACCTTTTAAGTATTTCTTTTTTTGGAACTGCATGGTAATTGGATGCCTGGGTATCCATACTGGTGTATGCCAGCTGAGCTTTGCCAGTCAAATATGGTGCCAGTCTAACAACCCATTGAGTGGGGGGGCCAGTTACAGACTTGTGCCACATACTCAAAAGTTGTCAGATAAGCCTCCATGTCATCAGAGGGAGTCATTTTAGTGCGCTCAGTGTCCCTTGGATTCATTTGGGTGGCTTCTTGACTTGCCGTGATGACCTGTAGGGCATGCTTCCTATCAGCCCATCTTTAATCCTGCCTCCTCTTTTCTTGTTCTCTCTCTTTTAAGTCAATCTCTCTCTCTGTCATTCTAGGTCCATCTGTTTTATCGCCAGCCATCTCAGGAGATCTCTGAGATCTCCAGGGAGTGTTGCATTAAGTTGTTCTGGAGATTCTTCCATCCTGGGTTCAGGCTTAGCTTCTGTTGTGTTTGGGGAAATATTCGGACTTATATTAGGTTGTGTAACCAGAGGTAGTTCTGTGAGAAGGGGTTCATCAGTACTAGCTGCTTGGGTCCTGGTCAATTCCCCTGGAAGAGCAAATGTGTCTTCCTGTTTGTGAGCCATGTACCTACTGAAACCACTTGTGACCTGGATACTACGTGCAGTATCTCTCTGTTGGAGTCCATCCAACACCTGTGGAACTCCAGCCTACCTCATTCCTGGTACCAGATGTCATGAGTAGGTAAAACAGATCACACAGGAGTCAGTAATAAAGGTACAACATACCTATAAGGCATGGTTTTATTTAAAAAAAAAGAATTGAATAACAATAAAGCAAAAACAAGGCTTACAGCAGCATACTTCGAGAAATCAATAGTAAAAGAAAAATAATAATGGAGAAAGGCACAGCCTAACTGCCATTGAGCTAGCAGAAAATATGCTCTGTGCTCTCCCTCAGACCATAGACACATTGGGAGATCCACACAGGACCTCTCCCTAACCACATCTGACATCTCAGTGAGAACAAGTGTCTTTTGATGGCAGAAACTCCTCCCTTTAATTGTGACCCTGCCACCTTATTAGAACAAAACAGAAGAAACCAGTATTTACAAAATACTCTGATATACCCAACACATGGAACACATAGTTCAAACTGAATATGCCATTATTAAAGGGGTAAAACAAATCAAGAGATATCTCAAAAATGATATTCCCATAATAATTCAAATGTGGGCTGCATTATAGCCAAACTCCACCCCTTCTAACCTTGATGGACAATCATCACCTATATAAAAGAAGGAGGCATGGTGCCATTGACTCCCCATAGGACATTGCATCCAGCAAGGAGAAAAGCACTGATTGGTAAAGAAACCTCTGCCTAGTTACCTGCAAAGGGTTCTCAAAGCTACCAACTTTGTTATACCTGTTATTTTATTTTAAATCTTATTTTCTTATAGTTATCCTTGTACAGTCACTATGCTCATAATGAGCAGGAACAAGTGCATTGCAGCAGTCTTATTATTTTAGCAACAATACTCCTTGGATTATGCAGCTGCTGCGAGCATGATACTAGTCTCTAAGTGCTGTGCTTACATTAGACAGAGACGCTGCCTAGCCTACCTTTCTAAGGACTCAGGGTTTTATTACAAACCCTCCCAGTCTCTGCACCACATTCTGCAGCTTTTATTCTAGAGCCCCTTCCAAGCGGCGGGCAGGCAGCGTGTCCTGCGCGAACATGTGAGAGGGAACAGTTAGGTCTGTTTGCCTCCCGCAGGTAAAAATAAACAAAATAACCTTTCCAGAACACTGAATTTGGCATAAACCAAAGAATTTCTTTAGTCAGAGAAAGCACAGTGCTAGAAATGAGGTGCCAACAGGTTTCTATGGATCACAGTGAAGAAAAGAAAGGGGTTGAAAGTAAAACATAGATACTACAGTCGGTGGCCATTCCACCATAGTAGATACAGAAATAAAATACAAGGTAGCAGAAAATAGTAATTTAGGGAAAAATATGAATAAGAAAATAGATGCTGTTGTGCAACAGACTCAGGAAAGAAAGAAGACAGGGAGACAAGCCATGTGCATACCTGTACCTGTACCTTAGGCACACTCGGTGAGGAGGGATCAGCTATCACACCCACCCTGCTTTCTCTTTGGTGGAAAGCATCCCATTCAATTTAAAATCCCCACCATTTTTGTCTCTTGCTTATGGAAAGACACTGGCTCCCTAACCCTCAGTACTTTACTGACAGTTACCTCAGGAAACTGCACACATTGCCCATTTTGCGCTACTTTTTTTTCTTGTGTATTTTTTTATTTTTTTACAGTACATGCTTTTGCCATGCCCATAAATATCTGAAGTGCGACTTGTGGACAGTTCTTACTCGGATTCCTCTCTCCTCTAGCTGGCCACCCCCTTAATCCCGAAAATGCAGCTGCTTCAGATTCATAGGGATAGCAGCTTCTTTACTGCCACATAGCCCTCCCAAATGTAATTTAGTCCTTTATTTTTTGTACATGTCCATTACTAGCAAGTGAGAGAAAGAAATGCTGGTGATTTGAAGCTGAATGAGTCTCTTAAAAAATCAACCGACCTTCTATCCATAGTACACTGCTACACAATGCCAAAGCCTGCCCGCCACTGCCGATTCCCCAAGGGACTTGCTGTATTTTTTAAATTGTACCCCTGTTAATACCACATGTCAAAACTAAGGTTAAAAAAAATAAGTACCTCTGCACAACAAGCTTGCTATTCATAAACTCCCTCCCAACAGACCTCCAGCACCACTCCTCCGACATACTCCCCTACTGCTGCCACAACCACTTCTCTTACAGACTCCAAGAGTAATAAATAAAATAAAGCAATGAATGCACATCTTTAAAAACATAAGTATTTAACAAAAACAAGTACAAATGAATTCCTGTGACTCGGGGGCATGAAACCAAGACAACAAACTCAGAACTACAGAGGCTCCATTAGGGCACACATCCTTAGGTTAAAAAAAAAGCAGCATGCAAATGGAGGCAGAGGAACTATTTAATGAACAAAAGCATCAAAACACTCAGGCTCGGATATTCAAAGGGGTGGCACCTGGCCCAATAGAGTTGAGCTGGCGCAACCCCGCAGTGTGCCCCGGCGGGATATTAAAAGGGCTGCCTGGAGCAGCACAAATCCCGATGCACCAGGGTGCAATGTAATCCTATGCTGCGCAGATGCAGGGGGTGTGCCCATGCATATGTGGCACATCTCGATATTCAGCCCAGGATGTGTGGCGCATATACTGGCACAGCCCTGCACTGCGCCACATGGGGGGCTCAAAGTTGAGTCCATGCAGAGTAGGAACATCTCCTGGACACCCACAGGCAGGCTGCAGTATTGCACGGTGCACCACAGCAGCCCAGCTGTGGGTGGCCACCTGCCCACCCAGAACACCATCCACAAGCACACACTGATCCCTGGTGGTCAAGTGGACCCCCCCCATAGCTGCGATCGCGGGGTATATGTTGAAAAAGACATCCCTGGTAGTCTAGTGGCCCCCTGAGTCCCCGATAAATAACAGACATGACCATCCCTGGTGGTCTAGTGGTCCCCGTCCCACCCAGGTCCCACTGTCTAGTACAGTATGCCCTGCAAGCCCATTGGTCCACAGGGGACCAATGGGCTTAATATACTATTACCTGTATCATTCGTGGGGGCCAGGCAGTATGCAGATGGGATGCATCAACCCACCGATGATGGGGAGGCGGGTGGCTAGTGGTTCTGTGTGGGTGGGAGGGTGGGGGTGCCACTGGATCACCAGGGCATTTCATTACGGGGTTACACTGTGATCACGGCAATGGGAAGGGGGGTTCTACTAGACCACCAGGGATGGTCATAATGACATGGATCGGGGAATTGGGGACCCAGGTGGGAGGGGAGACCTCTAGACCACCAGGGATGGTAATGTCTTTTATTTATCGGGGACTCAGGGACTCGGGGGGGCCACTAGACTACCAGGGATATATCTTTCAACATATACCGTGTGATTGTTGCTACCGGGTGGGGGTTGCCCCAGAATCCCCACTGCCCACGTCATGCTGTGCAGGGCGCAAGGTGTAAATCACCGGGCTGCCCTGTGCAAGGCATGCAAATGGGGTCATAATGACATGCAAATGGACCCATTAGCACCTTACATATATTATGGCCTCATTAGCATGCCCCTGGCTGGATATCACAAGTGATGTGCCTAGCGCAACTGCACTTGTGCTGGCGCATCCCCGTGCTCCCTATCTGTGCCTTGAGCCGGCACAGTGCCACTGCACCATGCGCAGTATGTGTGCCGACCTTGCCATATTCAACAATGCTGTTCCATGGCGCATCACCATTGAATATCACCTGGTCCTGGTCCTGGTCCTGGCCCCGGCGCATACCAGTTACACTGTGCCCAGGCTTGTGCCACTGCCCGGCGTGGTCTGAATATCTGGGCCTAAGACTTTTCACACATAACCATAAAGAATATTGTTTTAAAACATAAAGAAAAATACTGAGCTGATTTTCTAAGTGCAATAATGCACTCCAGGGTGGGCAGTATGTGCAGTACTGTACTTTCCAGGGGCTATAAGGCCCTCCATCTGTGGCACTGGGCCTCATTATGTCCCTGGACAGTCCTGTACTACCGAATACCACCCACCCTGTCGGGTACTATTGCTTGCATATCACACATTTCCATTCCATACCATGCATGTACACTTGCCCCATGACAGAATGTTCTATAATTCTTCAAAAAATATTTTCCAATTCCATTTCAGTGAACTTCACTAAGGGGCAAGGTGACCGCACTGTCTATCATAAACTAGTAAGAGTGCAAAAGTTCTCCTTTAAGAACTGCACTAACAGGGTCCACAGTTCCCAATAGAAAAAAGGGGGGGGGGATAATGCAAAAGGGACATGGAGTCAAATTATTAATATATTGGGTACTGCGATTTTGTAAAAAATAGTTTAAAAAAGAAGTACTAACAAGTGTGGACAGTGATCCTGTTAGTGCAGTTCTTGAAGAAAAACCTTTGTGCTCTTTATTCATTAATGGTTTCCTGTGCTGTCATCTTGCCACCTACTGTTCACTGAAATGGATTTAGAACACAGTTTTTAAACAATTATAGAACATTTTGTCATTGGGCAAGTGTAAATGCATGGCACGGAATGGAAATGTGTGATATACTGTACTGTAGTTGATTCTTGTGCTACTGTACTTTTGCAAATATCTCATTTTGTGGTTAATATCAATACAGATATAAACTTTAATAGTATAATAGTAGTTACTTAAATTGCAGGATGGTTATTCTATCTAATAAGAATTCTTTTTCTAAAACACATGAGCATATCCGTCTCATTCTGACCTCCATGACCTCCCAGTGAGAGGAGATTGTGAGGTTGTGAGTTATGCAACTCAAATTAACACGCAGCACAGCTGTAGTGGTAGAGATCAAAGAGAGTGATAAATGTAAAAAGAAAAAGTAAAAACATTAATTATATTAACTTCCCAACTTTTCTAGTCCATTGCAACTGCTTGTGTGCTCTTGATTGTTGATGTAATAAATTTACAGTTTGGTTAAGAAATAAGATTTGTGACATGAGTGGGGAATGCAATCCCTGAATAAATATATAGACTGGGGTTATGATGCAAGGGCAATATATATATATATATATATATATATATATATATATATAATTTCTTATAATTCCACCAGCCCTCATGAAATGTCACAAATAAAGACATTGAAGATGTTCATCATAAAAATCATATTAGATATCTCCATAATGAGTCAATGCCATATTGTGTGATTCCCCTCTGTTGTCTTATGGTTCATTGTAATCTATTGTCTTGTAGGTGTGAATGTGAAAACTGTGGCCCAATGAAAAAAACAGCACAGGAGAATAGATGCTGTCACTACTACACTGTCGTGAACATTCAGTTTGAAGATTTTCCACACCTGGTGTGCATAACCAATCTCCCTAGATTTCAGTTTAACAGCCTGGATATATACATCCTAAGATCATTGCTGCATGCATGCATATACTATAAAGGTGCCGTAGGAGATGAGACTCGCCAAGAAGAGTAAGTTCAGAATAAAATGGTGCAATGCATGTCGTTGTTTTACACTGCTGGTCACTTTTCATTACAGGCAATTTATGAGCATAAGGTGCCAATATTCAAAAATGCATCATGGGGGTCATGGGGGGGTCTACAAATTTGCCCTCCACATTGCAATGGCATGGTTGCCCTAAGATGCAATACTCTGTATAATAATGCAGGGGCACTATTCAACTGAATATAGGGACATGTTGGAACAGCGCTAAGACATATTGTGCAGACTGCGCATGGCTACCAAACTATGCCACCACAATGTCTTGCACCAAAGCTCAGTTTTCCATATGCAAATGGATCCATGCACATGAGCCCATTGGGCATGCAAGTGACTAAGCTACCATTTGCATGCCCAGTATGTTCTTATTTGCATGTGTGGTCGAGCAATTGAGTACAGTACTGTACTACCAAATTGCCCATTCAAGGACAAGGCACAATCCCTGATTAGTGGTCCTAGCACACCACATCCCTCACCAGATGAATGAACACAATGTTCCTGGTGTCCAATGCTCCCTTTCACCACCAGCATCCATGCCCCATATACACAGTTAATTTCCCTGGCATCCACTGGTACCTCCCAATTGAAGATCCCATGTGTGAGTTTGAAACCCATTTAACTGCTGTTCAGTGATCCATCCAGCCCAATATCATAACCGATGTGTGAATTATATTTTCCTTGTGTGCAGCATTTACTTCCTCTGCCTGATCCCATGCCCATTACCAAAACAGCCTGTCCCTATTGTCCACTAGTCCATCCTCCTGAATATCCCTGTCCCCAATAAGCAGCTGTGATGAAACGCTTGCTATTACTGTGTTCCCCCACAAATGGTTGACAAAGCATGCCTACTGAAGTGAAGTTCCCCCTAACTGGTATGCAACTGGTACCTGTAGCATTGCATCCATCTCTACCCCCATCACACACAATAATTCCATACCCAATTTAGCAGCTCCTACCAGTTTCCTGGTAACAGGTTCAGTGACACACAGTGAAGTATTCAGATACCACTCAACAGAAATCCCGCCCCATGTACTGCAGGTTGCGATACAGGTCCCTGGCATCTACTGGCAACCACACATACCACAGCTCTGAGGCATCAAACATCCAACCCCTCTGATCCCACCCATCCCTGTCCAGCCCAGCATCATAGCCAAGGTCATTGGACATGGAGAGACACAGCACTCATCACACTGTGCATTGGCTGCCTGCCACATGGCATAACATGAGAGAGCATGCTGCTTATTTATAAGTCATGGTGTCCCTGTCACAGTGCCCTATAAATGAGCATCATGCTTACTGCTTCTGCAAGATGGTGGTGTGTGGATGTTTGTGTCACTCACCCTCCACTGACCATGCGACTGGTGTTTGTGGGATGGGGATTGGTGTTAGTAGAGGTGTTGGATGTTTGGTGTTGGGGGAGACACCAAAAACCTGGACCTAGAACAGCAGTGCAAGGGGGGTGGATGTCTTCTGACTGGTAACTGACTACTCCATTGTATGGCACTGCACCATTCATCAGATCAGGCTTATTCCGTACATCCACTGCAAAGGATGATGCTCAGACAAATAGCATCTCAGTCATTTATGACACAGTGACGGCATCAAAAAACTTGTTTTTTCTCATTCAGCAAAGGTACTGCATCTGTACCATTCTTTAGATATCAGAAGAAGAAGAAGAACTAACTTCGTTCATTTTTTGTGTTCCCTACAGACATTTTATGCATATGGCTTACAGAAGAGTCACCCATTGGATTTGGCAGAAGTTGGGACAGAGGAACAGAAAAATACTCCCAGCTTGTGTGGTTCAGAAAATCTAAGAAAAGATCCCATCCGAACAATATACTGGATACCAAGATGTTGAATAGTTTGTGCTAACAGTCAACTTTATGCACAGCATTTTCTACATGCAGACATGAAATTTTTACATTGACATTGGCCCCCATCCTGTTACCCTTTCCTTCATAACTTCCTCACTCCCCTTGGCTTCCCTTTATGTGTATCCCATCTTCTTCACTAACACCTGCTTGTATACATGCCAGGAATGAACTATCACCAGTATAAATTACCCTGTTGAGTAACTTAGACGGTATTCAAGCAATGAGAGAAAGTCAATGTAAGAACTCATTTCATGTGTAGTCAGAATAAAGAAATGTGTCAATTATTGTTCCACTGTTTTTGAGTATTGACTGATGACATGTATATGTTAAGTTATCTGTTGCTATTGTATTAGTGGGACCTTGTGCTTAGTGCATTATTGAAAACAAACCAATTTTGTCAACACATTGGTGAAGAAAAATAAAATTCATTGCTTTTACAATGCTCTCTTGCCATGCTTTCCTTACTTACATTGTCGAGGAACAGTAGCATATGATTGCAAACAGAAGGAAAGGGAAGGGATGGGAGGGGGAGGGGAAATTGTTTAACCAGGAGAGGCACACTAAGCCAAAGATTGTTTCCAGGTGTGACCTGGAAGCACAAGGAAGTTAAGTGACTTGCTCAGTGTCGCACAGTATGCAAGCTGGGGGCTATGGGATTCAAACCAAGGTCTCGAGGTTTGCAGCTCAGAGCATTAAACCACTGCGATATACTGCCTCCCAGAAACATGTGTTGACTATTACTTGTGATGTAGGACAAATGGTATATGTCATGTCTACTGCCAGAGATGGATTAACAGTGACAGCACCACAGTACACTATCATTATATTTCAGTTGCCTGGCCTTTTCATGTTCAAGTTCAATTCAATTATTTTATTTGATCAACCATGATTAGTGAGTATCATGATTATTACACAAAATTCATACAAAAACACAGATTAAAATCTTGTTTGCATTATATAAAATATACAATGCCACTTATAGTACATATTCATAGCAAATACACATCAATATTAAAACATTTTAAGATCATGTTGGGAATGCGTAGAGACTATATATGAAACATATAGAATCCATGGCCTATTCAAGTTTCTATAGACTTTCTTCTTACTTTTAATAACAGAAGCAAAAAACTAGCAGTAGTCTTAGCTTCTTCATAAGTTCTTGGATGTAGTATAACAAATAAGACATCATAGTTCATGTTGGCATAAATGGTTAATGTCTGAGCAAGATATTGGTTTCTTGATCTAGTATATAATAGACAATTAGTAATTGTATGTTTCAGATTGTCTTGAAAACCCCTGTTACAGTACATGGGAATTTATATGTGTCTTGTATTTTTATATTTTCTGTTTTACTTCTATTCAAATGTATATTTACTAAGCAGTAATTAGTTTGAATCTTGCCCATGTTATAATTTTTTTTGTTCAATTGGAATTGGAATTACTAGATACACTTTCAGAGAATGTTCCATTTTGTTTTGCCTTTACCAAAATGCACATTTAAATTTTTTTAGTATTAACTTGTCCTTTTCTTGTTTATGTGTAATGCATTTCTTTTTTATTAGATTTCTATACTGCATAGCTACTGTTATTTTTTTCCACATCCTGGAAAAGATGTAATTTATGTTTTATTAATATTTTCTGTAGGTAGGAGAACCAATTAGCATTTATCTGGTTAACGTTCCATTTCTTTTTTTCCTTGAGACATAATAGTGGAAGTTTATTTTCTGAATTATTTATTATTTTTATCCAATAATTTATTACACAAATTTCTTTCATGGCATTTATTTTTATGTTAATAATTCTGCCCTAACCATTTAATTCACTGTTGAGTTTGGCACTTTTAATAAAGCTTTATAATAATACATTAAGGGCTTTTCCAGCATATCACATCCTCTTGCTTCATAAGTTCTTGAATGCTGGCAGCAGAATGGCTATGTCTATGTGGAGCTCCCATAGATAAGTGAACATTTTCTATATTTTTTCTAGATTTTAAATATTGTTTTTGTGTGTACAGTTTGTGGACTGAGAAGGAGGGTATTGTTGCCTACAGTAAGGTGTGGGAAGTGTGTGTTTTATGTTAGTTGGGAACAGTATTGTCAGCATGTTTGTTCTGTGGTGAATCATATCTTGTGCAGGTTTCATTTTGATTATGCGCAGTAGATAGGCAGTTTGTTTGAGATTTTTGTGGGGTTTTCCTTCTCACCAGGATTAGCTGGTATGTTGCTGGGTGGTGGCATGTTGTTTAGGTGGTACTTTGAATTTGTTTATCACTGTTTCATGGGATTTTTAGGCTAATGATTTAAAAGGCATTTATTAAAAATATTTTTTGAGCTAGAGGCAGGTGGTTGCTAGGAAACAGCTTCCTTGGCATAGTGTTCTATTTTTGATAGAATCCTGGAAGTAGCAGTCTACTGAGTTCTAAATTATCGATGGTAAAGTGAGATGGAAGTTTATATATTTTTTAATTTTATAGTTATTTTATAGTTATGTATAACTGGAGGTCAGGAGAAGCTGGGCTGTGAGGCTGTAGGGGAATAGGTACATTTATGGGAAGCAGGAGTGTGGTAAACTGTGATAGCTGTGGGGTAGCAGTCTTTCTGCCAGTGTTGTGCTATAAAGGGGGATAGCCTGTGTGTAAGAGCCTGGAGCAGCTAAGGGCTGACATAAGGCTGCTCAGATGGGAGCTGGGTAGGGTGGTGTGGGAAGTCAGAGGAGCAGAGCAGTAGAAGGAAAATGTAGAGGGTTGATGCCCAGGGCAGTGAGGGCATCAGGCAGGGGATGGGGGTGGTGAGGAGCACACAGTATACAGGAGCATATCTTCCTCAGAGGACTAGGGAGTACAGGGCAGAGGAATGGCAAGTGGTAAAGGGAAGGGGTGGGAATGTGAGAGTAACATCAGGGGTGGGAAATTCAAAAGTGGTGCCTTTATTGAATAGATTTGCACCACTGTCTGGAAGGAGGGAAGGGGCAGCAGGAGGTGAGGTAGGAGGTCAGGTTGAGCCAGGGCAACATCACACCATCTCTGGGACCTCGCGATCCCTGGATATAAACTATACAGGCAGGACAGGGTAGTCGGGAGAAGGGTGGCAGTTTACATCATGGAGATAATAACTTGCATGAAGCTGGAGTGGGAGGAAGGGGAGGTAGAGGCATTATGGATTCAGTTAAAGTCCAATAGGGGAAGAAAGGGGAGGTTGGGCATAGTTTACAGACCACCAAATTAGGATGAGGAGAGGGACAGGGAACTGAGCTCACAGTTATTGAAAGCTGCGGGGAAAGGAAAGGTGGTAATTGTGGGGGACTTCAACCTGCCCAAGGTGGACTGGAGCATACTCTCCACAACATGTACTAGGAGTCAGGTGATCCTGGAAGGACTGCAGAATGGGTTCCTGAACCAGGGCATCACTGAACAAACAAGAGCTGAGGCAATTATTGATCTGGTGCTCACAAATGGAGTGCATGTACAGCAAATAATGGTCAGGGAGTCACTGGGTGGAAGTGACCATTGCACAGTGTGGTTCCAGTTGGATACAGGTAGGGAAAGCATCTTGACTAAGACCAAAATCTTGGATTTCAGGAGGGTGGACTTCATGAAAATGGGTGAAGTGCTAAGGAGCCATCTGGCTGGCATCAAAGCAGATATGGGGGTGGACCAAAGGTGGTCCATTATTAAGGAAGGAATACTGGTTGCCACAGATGAGTGCATTATGCTCAGGGGCAGGAACACAAGGGCCTAAGCGCCAAGCTGGTTCAGTTCTGGGGTTGCCCAGTCAGTAAAGGAAAAGAGGCTGGCCTATAGAAAATTCAAAAAGACCAAAAGAGAGGTGGATAGGCAAAATTACCTAAGGTTGGCTAGTGAGGCAAGTAAGGAAGTCCAGTGAGCAAAGGCACAGAAGGAGCTGCAGATAGCTGAAGGAATTAAGAAGGGGGTGACGACTTTCTTTCACTATATAAGTGAGAAAAAGGACAAGAAGGATGGGACTGTTAGGCTTAAAAAAGGGGTGGAGTGGGTGGAGGATAATGGGGGAAATCAGAGATACTAAATTAATACTTCTGTTCTGTCTTCACCAGGGAGAAGGATGGACCAGTGCCTTCAGTAGGGAGAAGAGGAGCAGGGAGGGAGGGGAACACAGATGAAGTGATAGAGAAGGATATAGTGAGGCAGGGTCTGCTGGCATTCAAGGTGGACAAACCACCAGGTCCAGACAGAGTACATCCAAGAGTAGCAAGGGAACTGGCAGAGCCACTGGAAGACCAATTTAATAGTTCACTAGAGTCGGGCATGGTACCACAGGACTAGAGAACAACACATGTAGTGCCTCTCCACAAAAGCAATTCTAAGGATGACCTAGGGAATTATAGACCAGTCAGTCTGACCTCCACTGTGAGCAGGCTCATGGACATCATACTAATGGAAAAGTTGGTAGAATATCTAGAGGAGCATGGTCTTCAGGATGCAAGGCAGCATGGGTTCATGGGGGGGAGATCATGTCAAACAAATCTGATTGACTTCTTTGACTGTGTCACTAAGACAGTAGACAGGGGCCAAGCGGTAGACATCTTCTATCTTGATTTCACCAAGGCCTTTGATTCTGTGGCCCACAAAAGGTTGATCAGGAAGTTGGTGGATCTCAGGGTTGGGGAAAAGATGGACAGAACCCAGAGGATGGTTGTGGGGGGAGAACTATCTGGTACCAGAGAGGTAACCCGTGGGGTCCCACAGGGCTCTGTACTGGGGCTGGTGTTGTTCAATGTCTTCATCAATGACATTGGGGATGGCATTAAGAGCAAAATGTGCCTATTCATGGATGACACTAAGCTCTGCAGGACAGTGGACACAGCTGAAGGGATACAGGACCTACAGGAAGGTCTGGAAAAGCTGGGGAGGTGGTCCAGGATCTGGCAGCTTGGCTTCAATGCCAAAAAATGCAAGGTTATGCATATTGAAGCCAAGAATCCCAGGACAGAGTACTGTGGAGTCTGAGTATCTGCATCAGAGGAGGAGAAGGACCTGGGAGTGATGATCACTAGTGACCTGAAGCACTCCACACAGTGCAAGAAAGTAGCAGCAAAGTCAAACAAAGTGCTGAGATGCATATCTAGGGGGATCAGTAGTAGGAGAGAGGAGGTTATACTGCCCTTGTACAGGTCACTGGTAAGGCCACATCTGGAGTATGCAGTTCAATACTGATGCCCACACCTCAAAAAGGACATTAACCTGCTGGAGAAGATCCAGAGGAGGGCTACAAAGATGATAGTGGGTCAGCAGGATAGGGCATATGAGGAGAGGCTGAGGGCACTGAACATGTACTCCCTGGAAGACAGGAGAGAGAGAGGGGACATGATTGGGACCTTCAGGTACTTGAAAGGGATACATAAGGTTGATAAGAAGAGTCTCTTTAAGCTGAATGGCTAGGTAGCACAAGGTGGCACAGTCTTTTAATTTTTTGCTATCTCTTTTTTAACCTGGCCCCTTGGCTTCTCATCCAGCCACCATACCAATGCACTGCTCCTTCAGGGCCTCACCCCCGGTAACTCCCATCACTTCCGTCTTGTGGCAGGGCAGAAGGGAGCTGCCCTTGCTCACCTGCCAATTCTGGCTCGAGTCTGGGGGTGTTAACTCTGGAGACAGAGCATGGGTACAGACATCAAGCTGCAATGACCAGCCACAAGTGTCTTTTTCTTTGATTCATGAGCCCATGAGGGAGCATGGCCTACAATGACATCTGCGGCGGGCTCATGCACACTACTGTGCATGCCCCTACCATGCTTCTGCCATGCTCCCACCCCACAATCTTGTGGCAGTGTGCCACCAAGCTCCAGCCTCCACTAGGGGTCAGACATGCACCAACTGCTAGTCACCCCCCCTCCCCAGAGATGAAGAGCAGTCCATTGGATGCTCAATCTATCTCCTCCCTGCCGACCCCCCCCCCGGCCTGCACATGTTCCTGAAAATGGGTCACCGGTGTGGTGCAAGGTGTGGCATCCAGTGCCTCAGCCCTCAGCACCACCAGGCCAGCTACAGGTCACAGCCTTATGCTGGAGGGTGGGAGGTTTAGTAGGGAGGTCAGAAAGCACTTCTTCACAGAGATGGTGGTGGACACTTGGAATGCACTGCCGAAAGAAGTCATCTTGTTGAAGACAGTGGCAGCTTTAAGAGAGGCTGGGATAGGCATGGGGGAAAGTAAGGATCATGGTTAGGGAGGATGGGAGGAGTGGGGAGGGAGAGCAGGGACATTAGCTTAAGCTGTGGGCCCTGCAATATGAGCAGACTTGATAGACCGAATGACCTTCTTCTGCTGACTTCTTCATATGTTCATATGTTCAGATCTCTACACCTCTGCCCCATGCTCTGCTGGATTTATTTTAGGTTCACCAGCTTTAAGAGCTGGTACAATGGTATTCCTGCCAAACTGATAATTACATTTGAGCAGTGTTTTAGCAATAACTTTAGCTTTAGTACATTGCTGTATTAAATGGTCAGTCCATTTGGTACTGAATGTTATTTTAATACCTATATATATATATATATATATATATTTATGCAATAGGTGTGGAACCAAAAGCAATTGCATAAATCCTTTTATTTCCACATATGTGGGATAAATCTAACCACCCTGGATTTATCCCACATATGTGGGATAAATGCAAACTGTCAATCAAAGCTTTTGTGTTCACTTTTTTGACAAACAAATATGAATAACTTTAAAATGAAAAATGACAGCATGGTACTGTGAGCAAGAAAAATGTTCAACACAAAAATATCTACAAAATGAGTGGTGTTTCATTCATAGATACCTTTTAGTTTTTTCATAATTCGCAAAAAACAGCATAAAATTCAATTTTCTTTTCACTTTTTCGACAAACAAATGTGAATCACTCTAAAACTAAAAAAGATAGCATGGTACTGTGAGCACAAAAATGTTCAGCATAAAAATATCAACAAAATGAGTGGTGTTTCATTAATAAATACCTTTTAGTTTTTTATAATTAGCAAAAAACAGCATAAAATTCAATTTTTGTTTCACTTTTTTGACAAACAAATGTGAATAACTTTAAAACAAAAAAGGTAGCATGATACTGTGACCATGACATTTGTTCAGCAAGAAGTTCTCTACAAAATGAGTGGTGTTTCATTTAATAGCAACCACCACGCTAGTCGAACATACACTAGGAAAGTTAACCAAAAGTCAGAGAAAATTATCATTTAAAAAAAAAAGAAGATAAATGGTCAAAACCAAATGTTCCTGCACTGATAAGAAGCATCCCTGTTGCATAAATGAAATATACAATGGTGAGCTGTCAGATAAATGATTTATCTACACTTGTGCTGTTTGACCTCGGACACCCCACTCATGGCTTATGCCACTCGTGAAGTTACTTGAGGTCAAACAGCACTTGTGTAGATAAATCATTTATCTGACAGCTCACCATTGTATATCCCTTATATATATATATATATATATATTTATACCACAGTGATGAGAGTTTTCTCAGTAGGATGTCCTGTGTTATTTCCACTGCAATGAGAATAAATCCTGAAGATGACATTTACCCATACTCTGCTGATGTCACCAGAGTGAGAATAACTGCACTGCAGCTTGCACTCTAAAGGAAACTGCTTCAGAAAACACTTTGGGCCAGATATTCAAAACTTTGCACTGGGCAAAAACCATTTGCTCAGATTTAGCGTGGGATTAGCGTGGGTCTGCTACATTCAAAAGGCCAAATAACACGGGCAAACTGCATTTTGGTGCTGGTCAAAATCATAATGTATGCAAGGGACAAACTGGCATGAATACAGGTGCAATGCTATATTCAGTGACTAGTGCTGTGCAAAGTGATTTTGCATGACTTAGCGTGACACTTAACGCAGTGCACAGTACCACCCAGGAAAAGCTTGTCTTAACCCTGGGCAATCAGCTTTGCACAACACTATGGCTTTGCGCGGTGTTTGAGTAGGTTTTGTGCTACCATAACAAATAAATATGACACATAGACAAAGCCAAACATAGCGGAAGCATGCTGCTAACTGATGGCATCACAATGATGCCATCATCTGCCACCAGTCCCAGCCATGCCAGGCAGTAAGCGATGACCCTGCCATCAGGGGACAGCATGGCAGTGTGGCCATACAGCACACACCTGCAGACCACACTTTTGTGGACACCAACAGATGCCAGCACACACATGCAGCACTGTGGGCATGGAGGATGTTGAGGGGAGATTGTATGGGTGGCCAGGCTGCACCACAGACCAGGTGTGGCCGCAAGGCTGGGACACATCATGCAGTGCACATGGGCCAGTATTGAGCATACCCCAACACTAGTGTGCCTTTCTGATAATATATGCCCCCCGGCCACATACTGCACAGCTGTATAACTGCCACAGCACACAAAGCCGGACATGTATATGTCACTGTGAGCATCCCATGCCAGAGGTGCAACATCTGTGGGTCACACAACAGTCTAACAGTAATGTCCACTGTCAGTAAACACCTGCAGATTGGGCCTCTCACTGTGTATAGTGCAGTCATAATCACTGCCCTACACACCATAGGCATTGTTGTGTCCACACACTATTGACCCCCTTGCTACTGTAGTGTCTGCTGTGCACTGCAGCATGACCTACAGTGTGACAGTTGCATGCAGCACCACCACCAACTGTGCCTATGCTGTGCTGTCCCAGTACAGCTGCAGGCAGCAGCAGATGTGGAAGTAGTGTTCAAAACTGTATAATATTCCCCTGTTCGTGTGGGTTTAGCGCAGGGCTAAACCATTAGCCTGGCGCAAACAGCATGCAGATCAGGGCATAATGAGATGCTAATCTGGATTTTTGCCCAAAGACTATGTAAGTAGGCTCATTTTCATGTCACTTTTGAATATGGCAAAGTTTAGCACCAGGTAAATGTGTTTGCACCGGGCTAATGGTTTTGCCCTGTGCTAAACCCGCACAAACATGTTAGCGCTGAGCAAACAGTTTGGGGAATATTTTACAGTTTTGAACACTGTACTTTCACATACGCTGCTGCCTGCAGCTGTACTGGGTCCACACATTTGCTGGCACACACATTGGCCACATAGTTCACCTCTACCTACCTTCACGTAGCTGTGCACTGTTTTGCTGTTGTGGTTTGCACTTCCTGGTTGCCATATTCAGAGCTGTCTTATTCCATGGCTAAGTTTGCCCTGCACTCCCAGCCCAGTTTGCCTGGCCTCATTCCCATGCTATATTCAGAAGTTGTTTGTCCCTGACTATTCCTTTTGAATATGGCTTGCTTTGTGCTCTGGGCTGAGTTTGCCTGCCGGGAAGTGCTAATTTAGTCCTGGGCAAAGTTTTGAATATCTGGTCCTTTATCTTTTACCAGGGGAGAGACACACTAAGCTGAAAGCTTGTTTACAGGTGCAGCCTGGGAGCACAAGATAAATGACTTGCTCAGGATCACACAGTATACAAGTGGGGGCTGTGGGATTCAAACCCAGGTCTCCAGGTTTGCAGCTTGGAGCCTTAACAGCTCAGAGCCTTAAACCACTGTGCTATAATGCCTCTTTAAGTTTTCTCTTTTCTCTTATCTCTTTCCCACTGAAGCTGCAGCTTACTCAATTAGCTTTGCAAATGACTGTCACCTGTGTCCCATTGTGTTTCTGACTTTCCTAGCCCATTACTGTGCTGATCTCAGCTTCAAAATAACCTGAATTCTAAATGAAACTCTTGTACAAAGCACTTTCTGTTTCTCAGTGCTACCTGCAGCAATGTCTTTTTGAGTGAGCCTCTGACTCTCTCAATTAGCTTTGCAAAACACTGTCAGCTGTGTTTCTCGCTCCCAGTCTATTTAGAGCACACACACACACACACACACACTGACAGCACACACAAAATGAGCAGGAAACACACAGAATCAGAAAAAAATGTTCCTAAAGCTCTCACCCCTGTGGTATAAATTGCACACATGATGGGCAGATCATGGGATATGGAAAATATTCTCACTCCTGCAGAGTGAGCTGTGTATTTCGCATGCCTTCGGCACTTGGCGAGAATACACAGTACTCTGCAGGAGTGAGAATATTTTCCATATCCCACTCCTGCCCATCATGTATCCCCTATATATATATATTTTTTCTTTTACTTCTTCTAGTACTTGATTATTTATATATACTTTGGTTTTATATATATTTGTAGTTTTAAGTCCCATGACCATTATTTATGTTTTATTAAGATTTATTTTTAGTTCCAAGTGTCTACATTTTTGGGTAAATATATTGATTTTCTTTTGTAATCCTGATCATGATAATGAAAACAAAATAATATCATTGGCATATGCCAATGAATGTATTGTTTGATTATTTATGCTTGGGGCATCTAAGTTATCTGTTTCCTCATAGTCCAATAAAGAGCTGATATATATCTATCTATCTATATATATATATATATATATATATATATATATATATATATATCTCAAATAGGGATGATATATATATATATATATCTATCTATATATATATATATACATATATATATATATATATCTTAAATAGGGATGATGCCAACAGGCAACCTTGTTTAACCCCTCTGCTAGTTGAAAAAAAATTCAGTTAACTCACCTTTATTATTATATCTGACCACTGTATGTGTATCAGTATACAACAGATAAATGGGAATCAGGATTGAATGAGGAAGATTCTTTTTTAGAAGAATTTCCCAAAGGGTATTTCTATTAATAGAATCAAATATGTGGGAAAAATCTAAGTATTGAATATATAATCTAATTTTTCTTATATGCATGTCTTTTTCTATTAAATGGTTGAAACAGAAAATATCCATGGTCGAGAAGTTCTCTCTAAAGCCAGCTTGAAAATGTGATGGAATAGAATACATTTTTATCCACCACGTAAGTTTATCCAGAATGATTCTGGCAAAATATGAAAGATATATCCAAAAGACTATTGGGTCTAAATTTGCTGGGGTCATAAACAGATACTTTTTATGTATAGGTACTATTATGTTATTTGTCTAATCTTTGGGAATGTATCTATGGCATAAGCATGAATTGAAAAAATCTGTCAAGATGGAAATCTTAAATTCACTATCTTTTTTATAGATTTCAGGGGTATAGAATCATTACCAGAAGCCTTATTATTCTTTCATTTTAGAATTGCATTTTCAATATCTTGCTCATGCAAAATTAGTGGTCCATATACTGTATGTCTTCTACTGATGTAATAGTGAGGCATGTTGCTCTTACTACGTCCCCTCTATTAAAGATTTGACTAAAATATATGATCTACTGTAATCCTCTCTGGAAACAAATATGGCAGGTGATGGAGAATAAGAATTACAGCCTTTTGCCACTAAATGCCAACATTTTTTATTGTCATTCATTTGAATTACCTTAAACATTTCATCACACTGTTTGTTTAAGGCTTCTAATCTCTTGCATTGTAAACATTTTGAATATGCTTTTCCTGGCCTTATTTAAGCAAGAGTAGTTTTTTTTCTAGTGGGATTATTTAGTCCATTTTATTAATCTGTTTGATTCACTTTTGGCTTCATGGCAATTTTTATCAAACTATGTATTTTTCTCTTTATTATAGTATTTGTTTTCCCTCTAAATGACCTTGATAATATCATCATTTAATTGATTTAGACACTTTTTTTTACTTATTTACTACTTGCCAGCAGGAACAGGCCACAGGGTCTATCAAGTCTGCTTGAGTGTGCAGCTAGCACCCCACTTGCAGCTACCCCTCCCCCCACTTGATCCTCCCACACAGATGATTGCCAACTGACTTTGAACCAGAGTAAGCTGTTGGTGGTATTTCCAGTGAATGGGGGAAATTTGGCTAGGGCACTGGGAACTTCAATTGTGGGGTATCCCTGACAGGTAGGGGTGGTAGCACCACTGCAAAGAAAGTTTATTGTGACACCTCATGTCTGAAATCTCTACTTCAAGTTTCTGGATTGAAGGATGCATACCATCAGGTCACGTCTAGAATAGATCCCACCTTCCATAAAGGAATCTTAGCTACTCGCATAGATTATTTGTTTATGAATCAATCCATGCCTTTACAAACTGCCTGTGTCATACCAATTGAATATTTGGACCATAGTGAACTACATCTGATGATTGGTTTTCACCTGGCTCATACACAGGGTCCAGGGATATGGAAATTGAACTCTTCTCTACTTGTGCGTGAAGAATTTAAGCAGCGTATTCAATATTTTATCATATCCAGAAAACTGGTTTATGATATGTATGATGATCCTGGCCTATGGTGGACAGATACTAAGTTGGATCTGACAAAATTACTGAAAACCATTAGTAAAGCCTTTGGAGATCATGATTATTGTCAGTATTTGAAACAACATAAACAGTTGCAACATCTTATGTCGCTAGCACAACTTGCAAAACACAATTTCTCAGACCAGATACTGGCAGTCAAAACAGACATGAAACAATTTCATAATAAACAAAACCATTCTTTACTAATACAACAAGAACATGATACACAAGTGAGGCAGATTAACGTCTGTCCTTTCACGAGTTGCAAAGACAGAGTAAAAAAAAAAAATTGAAGCTGTATTAGGGGTTGACAATAATATAAAAACTACCCCCCCAAGAAATTATGGTGGAAGTCATTAGATATGTGACAGACTTGTTTAAAGATGAACCAGTAGAGGTTGACACAGTTACTAAAGTTTTAGACTCCTTAGTACTTCCACATTGTCCTCCCACCATATTACAATCTCTAACCCTCCCTATACCCCCACTGAGGTAGAACAAGCCATAGCATCACTAGGGATGGGGAAAGCGCCTGGAAAGGATGGCCTCACTGCTGAACTGTACAAATTTCTTAGTACAGTATGGCAATTACAGTGGAGCTAGCAACAGTTTATTTATTTATTTATTAAATTTTGGTGACCGGGTGAGCCCACTGGGTCCCGGAGGTCCCTTTTTCAGGGGAGACCCGGGATTACATAACATAGGATAAATCACAATGTGGTAAATTAAGAAAATGCAATTATGATACAAGTTATACAGAGGTGTACAGTCAGCTGGTTACATGTGCTGAGATCAGCATTACAGCAGTGCATGTGTATTGACACTAATAAAGAGGGGATGTGAACCACAAATGCAGAGACAGATTGCGCACAGCAGGTAGTAATGGACTGTGAGGCTTAGATGTCCATGTGGTGGACCCATATCTCTAGCAGCTGCATTTGGAGGTAGCCATCATGTGAGCCTTAAGCCTTGTGTGGAAACTTTTGATGGAGGGATCTTCCTGCACTCCGGGAGGGAGGGAGTTCCATTGGGTGGGTGCTGTGTGAGCAAAAGACTTGCTCCCCCACCTTGGTTCTTACTCTAGGGACAGCTAGGAGCGTGCGATCCATTGTGCAGAGGAGCTGAGGGTTATTCTTTAGTACAATAAGTCCCAAGAGGCTGGGAGGGGGGGTTGGGCTAATTAATTTGAAGGTTTGGCAAAGCAAGGGGTACTGGAGATGGGCATCCCAGGAGGGACAATTTAGTTGGGATAGTGTGTCACAGTGATGGTTCCTGGGGTTTGACTGGGTGGCGAACCGAGCCACCTTATTGTATAGAACTTGGAAGCTATTCATCTCAAGTCTAGCTACTCTCTGGACCACTGGGGCTGCATTGGTAATTGTCGGGAGGAGGACGCTGGTGGCTATGGAGACCCTTGCTTCAGGTATCAGCTGGTCTTTCAGTCGGTAGAGGGTGCCTAGTTTCACATGTAAGTTTTTAGTAACTTGATCCACGTGGTCCTTGAGAGTGAAGCCCTGGTCCAGGGTGAGGCCAATGTATTTTAGCGATGCCACAACCTCTAGCCTACTGCCTGACGCAGAGGACAGGTGTAGGTGTTGGTTTATAATTTCCTATTGCATGCCTCTCACTTATCTTTAGGTTTTTTAGGTCAGTTACTGATTTTTCTTCTCATAAAAGGTGACAAAAGGATTTTCAGCAACTGGAGACCTATCAGCTTACTGAATATAGACTTTAAAATATTGACCAAAATCCTGAATAAACATCTATTGTCTACAGCTCCCTATCTTATTACTCCTGCTCAGTCTTGTGCAGTCTCTGGTAGATCACTTGCAGATCAGTTAACTCTTCTTAGAGAATTGTTTGAACATAAACATACCATAGATACTGCAGGTTATGTCCTGTCCCTGAATCAACAGAGTGCCTTTGACATTGTGAGCCATATCTTCTTATGGCTCACACTGCAAAAATATAGGATTTCAAATGTGTTTATACTGTGGTTACAAAAACTATATACAGTAAATCTGCTACAGTTACGCCATACATAAATGGATACTGTGGACCATTAGTACCTTTAAAAAAGGGAGTTAGACAGGGCTGTCTGCTCAGTCCTTTACTGTATATTAGGGGTGGGCGGATGCCAATTTTGATCCATATTTCGATCTGGATTTTATGTAAGTATTATCCGATCAGAATCGGATTTTATCGGTTCGGATTATTAATTAACTACATACACATGACTCACTGTAATGTTTCTTTTTTATTTTCGGCAGAGAAATTATAAAAAATACATTTTTAAAATCAAATTGAGCTCATTGAAAATTGTCCGAGTTTTTCTTGATGAACAGAAGCATGTTGGCAGTGTCTGGTGACAGATGGGACCTACGGTCTGTTATAATATCTCCTGCCACACTGCATATCCTTTCGCTGGGAACACTGGTTGGGGGTGGAGCCAAATAGCATTTTACGATCCTATGGAAGATGGAAATACTTGAAATTTGATCTCCAAAACTGCAATGCATCACTTGTGCTTTTTTTGGACTCAATGTTCTCTGACAGATATGCATCCAGCTCTGTGTTGCGCTGCGGTATACCATCAATTGTAGAAGCTGAAAAGAAAAAAAAATATATTAATCTTGCAGATTGTGAACTTTAGTAATCCCAAAATGAGTGTGCTAATTTACAATCTTCAGGTAGAGCTTTATTTTGTGAGTACACCTCCCATGGATCATCTGCCTCTACTTCAGGGTCGATTACAGGGGGGGCCAGTTGTGCTTTTGGCGGTTGCAGCTGATCATCTGTGAGTTCATCCGCAAGTTGTTTAAGAACAGCCTTTGCAAAACTTTTGCCACATTCGGTGAGAAAGAAATTAATTTTATATCAAATATCCAGCATTGTAGCTACAACAGCCTCTTTTGTTGACTTGCAGTGCATCAGTCTTTTTTCCATGGATGCTTGTAAGGCATTTTTCATTGATAGTAGTCCAGGGACCTTAATACTTTCAATACAGTGATATAGGACGGTAGCAGTAGGGATCACATCAGAAATGCTGGCACTCTCAGAGCTTAGTCTGCATGTTTCATTTTCAAATGGTCTCAGAAGTGTGCAAACATTTTCAGCCAATGACCACTAAGAAGAGTTGAAGGTTCTGGTCTCGCACTCCACAGCATAGACAGTCAGTACTCTACGTTGTTCAAGTAGCCTCTCTAGCATGTAAAAAGTACTGTTCCACCTTGTTGGAACGTCCTGTATTAAACGATGTTGTAGCACCTGTAGTGTTTTTTGTAGGTCAGTCATCTTAGCCATGGCAGATGCAGAATGCTTAAAATGTGATACCATCACCCGCCCTACTGCTAGTAATTCTTTAATGGAACGCTGCTTTAATATGGAATCATGCACGATTAACTGCAAGGTGTGAGCAACACAACCAGCACTCGCCACAGCACTGAGTTTCATTGCCTTAGCAATGTTGGGGTCATTATCTCTAATGACAAGGTGCCTTTTCGTGGGCACTATTCCCCAGGTGTCAAGAACTTGCAGAAACTCTTTAGATAGATTTTCCCCTGTGTGCTTATCTGAGAGGTGCTTAAGATGAAGCAAGGCTGAATGCCTTTTAAAGCTGTCATCTATCCAGTGGGCTGTGATAGGGAGATAGGATATAATAGAACACTCTGCTGTCCAGGTGTCAGTAGTAAAGCCAAATGAGGTAACGTTAGATAATTCCACCTGCATCTTACATCTCAGTTTATCATACATTTCAGGGATTTTAACTTTGGAGAAATGATTGCATGAGGGTAAGCAATATCTCTGCTCAAGCACTTCAATCAATCTTTTGAAACCGGCATTTTCAACAATTATAAACGGCTGCTCATCTAGGTCAATCATCTCAGCAACAGCACAGGTAATTTCAGCTGCCCTCGGGTGTTCACTGGGGTATGATTTTGAATGTGCAATGCAGTTGTCGATTGTTTCAAACTCCCTCTTTATTTTCTTGGCAGGTGGCTCACATAAGGACTCAGCCTGTTGCTCCAATTCCACTTTAGCTTTTTCAGTTTGCAATTCGGAATCCTCTTTTCTATGTTTGTTTCATAAATGATTGAGCAAGCCAGAGGTGCCAAAACTTTTTACAGACAAGCCTCGACTTATATACGTTGGAGTGATACAGAGTCAACACTTAGCTTTAGCCTCAGACTCTTTGTCGACTACAAAAAAAATTCCATACTAGAATTTTGTTTGCCATTCTAGATAAAAGCTCCTGCTCACCTCTGCATTGCGCTGAACGCTTTGCTCTGTTGGTCTCTCGTCCCATCCCCAGCAAAACTGTCTTCACAGTAAAGCACCACTTATAAGGGAATTTAAAAGTGATCAGGTGCATAATTAACAGGTGCTCATGTAATTAAAGTAAATAAAGGGATCTGACCTCTTAAAGGGCTACTATCTAGCTGGATCAGAACTTCCAAAAATCATGGATATCCAACCGGATTGTTTTATCGGGTCAGATATCCGCCCATCCCTACTGTATATATTTAGTATTGATCCCTTACTTTGAGCTTTAAATGCTCAACTTCCTAAAATTTCAATTTTAAATGATATACACCCTTTCTCTGCAATGGCTTACGTGGACAACATCTGCATTATGGCACCCAATGCAGATTCTGTGGTGTCAGCAGTTAACCAGTGCCTTGAGTTTGGTTATCTCTCTGGGGCTTCCTTAAACACACATAAATCCATTGGCTGTGAATTAGGGACACAAACCCTGAACAGAGTGCATATTACAGGAATTACCATACCATTTGACATCATAAAAAATCTAGGGATAGAATTTGGGGCAACTATGTAAGATATACATAATTGAGGCCTTAAACTAGAGTTAGAGAAAGCCGTGGTGCAAGGATGGAATCATTGGCCACTTAGAAAAACAAAGTGTTTATAGTTGATTAAAACTTTTTTATTACTTGTATTTATTTTCTTAAGTCTTATATTTCCCCTGCCAAAATCTCAGGGAACATCTTTATTGAGTATATTTTTTCAGGCCGTCTGAGGCAGCAGACTTAATCCACTAAAAAGAAACATTTTATATTTGTCCAAAAAACAGGGAGGTTTGCATATGGTAAACCCAGTTCTTTTTTTATACTGTCAATTTATGTTCACCAACTTACAACCATTGCTGAAACCAATGGGGAAAATATGGACCCACTTGATCTTCTCCTCGAGGGCCTTATAGTTTAGGACTTGGGAAGCAGGGACACTGAAGATTCTTCATACTACTCCCCAAACCATACCATATTTCAGTGAGGTATTTCTTAAATTAAAAACATGGAACATATCCAGCTCCATACTGTTGACAAAAACCAAGAAACAAGTTTATGCAACTGTTATTGAGACTCATTTTACAGAACCCATAACCTTTCTTAAATGTCCTCACACACACTTGTCATCCCTACAACAGTTAATTCAGGAACCCCGAATACCTCCAAAGCTGCAAGATATACACTGACTCAGTTGTCATGAGAAATTAAATACAAAAGATGATCAAAAACACAAAAAAAGTGGGAGAGAGAATCTGTTTGAGACCTGAATGCTTTCAGGAATTATAAACTATGAGACAACCTTTTTTTTCCTGTTCATATATACTGCACGTTTGGGATTATGTGGCATGAGTTTGGAATGCACCTCAGTTTGCTACTGTAGCATACGAGAATATCATATATGGGGTGTATAATACTCAATGGAGGAAGTGGAATAGTAGTACCTTACATGTAGTATTTGTAGTGTTTAAATCGTTTCTTTGGAATAACAGAAGCCTATTTACTTTACAGCAAAAGCAGAATTGTGCAACATTTATGTTATTGAATCCAAAAAGTATGTATGGAGTGTCTTACTTCAGAATTGGATGAATATGCCATGGATTACTGACAATGATGTCCCTATCACTTGAAGTTCTGGTTTTCAGATTCATTTTTCTTTCATTTTTTCATAGTTAAATGAATTACTCAGGAAATTACCTGATGAGATCTTTTCTTTTATTTTTGCAACTTATTCCAGTTTTTACTCCCTATGTGCTGCTGTAATAATCTGTTATAACATGCTTGTGTTTTGATTTGTGTGATTTTCTGTTCAATAAACAAATTCCCCTACTCTTTTCAATAAGTGCCATGGGATCTGTAACATCCACCCGAACTAGCACTAGCACAGGCAGATGGGACCTCAGTTTAACTTTTCATCTGAAAGACGGCACCTCAGAAATGCAGCACTCCCTCATGCTGTACTGACAGTATCAGTATTGGGATATTAACCCACATGCAGTAATTTAACCCACAAGCCTCTGACGCCCCTCTGACAGGTGTGGGAACTGAACCCACAGCCCTCTGACAGCCCTCTGATCTCCTGGCCTCAGAGGCGGTGTGCTACCTGCTGAGCCACTGACACTTCTCCATTATATTTGGGGTTAACAAGTCTTTAGTAATTAACTCATTAAATCTTTCTTCCCAAAAATCCAAAATCTCATCAGTTTCCATATTGGTGACTTTAGATCAAAGAAGTACCCTTTTACCACATATTTCAAAATTTACCTGTGGAGCATCTATATCAGAGACTATATTTTCCCCCTCATTTATTTCAACCATTAGCTCCAGAGAGGCATGATCACTTTCAGCTCTAGTTGTAATACTCAATTTATGGAAAGATTTATAATTTTTTCAGGATCACAGAGAATGTAATCAATTAAACTTCGACGATTGTGAGAAAAAAAAGTTGTATTTCCAGCCATATCTCCTGGGAGTCTTCCATTAAAGATTAGTAAACCATTTTCCTTTATTAAGTTATGTAAATCCAGTCCATTATCATTTGTCTTTTTATCCATGCCATTTCTTGGTTTACATTCACTCAGATCAACCTCTGTTTCCAATATTTTGAGATTGTCATAAGTGGCTATTCTGGAATTAAAGTCCCCAGCAGCAGTCGTTATTCTTTGTAGATATGTTTTGAAAACAGCATCTATATCCACTATCTTTTTATGTCCATTTTTACATTAGATGGTGGGATATATACATTTATAATATTATATAAATCTTTTCGCCATGTAATCACTATAATTATATAATTTGTATTCTTTATAAATACTTCCTTAATTGAGATTTTTCTATCAATTTTAACCTAGGTTGTTAGACCTCCACTTAATCTTCCAAATTGTTTTGTTTAACTGCGGGGGGATGAAATGCCAGGTAGCCATTTAGGTTTACAAGTTCTTTTGCCCAAGTTTCCTGGAAGAGAATAACATCAACTCCATTTATAAATTGTATCCATTCGTCATCTGCTAATTTTCCAGCTACGCCTGCTACGTTCCATGATAGCAAATTTGTCCTTCCTTTTCCATTATATTACAGTTTGACTCTGCACATTACTATCATTTTCTTGTAGTCACATATCTTGAGAATTTTGCTTCATCTTTTGTTGTTCTTTGTTTAGTGTATTCATGTCATCTAATAGAAAACATGCCTTATCCAGTTTCTCTGACCCTTGTAATAATCTCTCTGTAATTTGTTTTGACATGCATGTTAGATTAAGCTGGGTGCCTGTCCCTATAGGGTACACTTTCTCAACCCTCTGAACTTGGTAATCTTCTATCTCAATTTCCATGATTCATACTAAAAATGCTATAAGAAATAACTTTAAAACATCATCATTTTTCCCATGCAATTCATTAATACAGAGTATGTGTTTCCTTAATCTTGTTTAGTTCTTCCATTTTATTTTTTGAAAAATTCCATTGTAAGTGTGTATTTCAGCAAAGTTTTCATATGAAATCTCATCAGCCCTATTTTCCTCCTTTTTATCTAAATCTTGTACTGTTTTTCAAGTTATAGGGGATTTAATCTCTAACCCTATGGTGTGACGCATTTATTGTTTATACCAATTTTTTTTTTTTTGCCATCTCCATGTCTGCTAACTTAATATAAACTGGGATTTTCTTATCTGATTCATCTCTATATAGAAATATTTTGTCTTCTGAATTCATTTTCAACCCCTAGTTCAGCATTAAAAAGGTATTCCATTCATTCTTATAGGGTTCCCTGAGATTCATAATTCTTCTGGTATATTTCTTTTAACCTTAAAATAGCTTCTTTCCCAGTTAATGTTCGATTGCTCTGTGGGTTAACTCCTGTATTATTTACCATAGTTTTATTAAACATTTTGTCTTCAAGTATTTGTGATGTTTATTGTGTCTCTTTACTTTTCTCCTTTAGATCTTCTTTCTTTTTTTCAGTCACTATTTTGTGTTCCATGGGGGGGTCATCATACAAGCAAGAACTTGAGATCCTTTGTCCTTCTTTGTAAGAAAAGTCTGTTTGATCCCCTTTTTCCTCTTATTGTTATTTTTTTGTTACTTTTGCCCTTTGTCCCTTTTTTTGGTTTTTCTTCATTATTACTTACTTTTGGTGTATTTGGTATTAGCACTGATGAAAAGGACAGCCTCTTTTTACCTGTATGGTGCTCTCAATCATTAATTTTGTTCTCTAATGTTTCCATGTGGTCCATAATCAAATGAGTTAGTCCATGGAATTTTCCTTTTATATCATTCAGTGCTTCAAGAAGGACTACTTTATATTAACCATCATTGGATGGGCTAAACGTTTATAGTGTATTTGGATAATGTGTCTGGACATTGTGCCAGAAATTGAGAATCCAAAGCTATTTGTTCTACCTCCTTATCCATGTTTTGCAAAACAGTGTTTGGCGATCCAGCTAGAATGAAATTATTCTTACCAAGGTTCCCAGATTCATCTAAGATTACTGAATTCCCTGACAATTCTAGTGGACTAAATTGGTCCATTTCAGTAATTTCTCTGTTTACTAAGCCTTTGCTTTCTTGATCTACTTCTTCTTGTACTAGACTGTAATTGTCTTCATTTTCCTTTATATTTTTTCTTTATTTTTTTATAATTTCTGTCTGTCTGGTTTTAATGGTCTTTATGTCCATTTTTTGAGGGCAGTAAATCGTGCATAATTTTTTGAGAGGTTCCATTTTTAACATCGTTGTGTAATTTTAATTGCTTGTTTTCCCCATTTTCATCATTACCTTCTTCGATTACTTTTGTGTGTAATTCCATCTATTTAGTGTGTTCTGTATGTTATGTTCATTGAAGCTTCTCTGTCCATTATTAGCAATTCCTTCATCTCATTATTTTTCCCCATTCTTTACTTGTACACTCTGTTTTTTTTTTAATGTTCAACTTTGTTTTCCTTTGCCAGTTGGATACTTTCCCTTTTTTGTGGAGTTTTGGGTTTTGCAATTTTAGTTTTAAACTCTGACTTATAATCTACCTGTTTTTTTTCCATTGAGGTGGAGGTAGTAATTTCCAAGTCTCCCTTAAAAACACACCCCCTTTTTAGGTTTATCCATTTTTATCACTTTCTGTGGAATCTGTACTTTTTTACCATTTCTTATATTCATTTTATCACATAGTAAAGGTATGCAGAAAGAAAAAAAAATGCAATTATATAATTAATGTATTAACACAATGGTAACATATTACCAATACTAACATATACACAACTAGACCCTCATAGAAGTACAAATGGAGTGACCCAATTTTGCCCTCAGTCCAGTTACTTTACTTTCTAATATTCTTCTCCAATTCCACAAAAAAGGGTAGCAGAAAGAGAAAAAAAAAGAGGAAAGAAGTGCACCAGATGTGATGCCAAACTCTGGCCTTCGGTGTACTCTTCATGAATGTAAGGAATCCAAGTAATTTCTTTTTACTCCCCTGTTTCTCCCTTTCCTCATTTTCCTCCTCCTTTTTAAAATGCCAGCAACCATCTTTTCTTTTCTAATGTCTTTGGCAATACAATCACTTTTTATGAAGTTTCCAATATGCTCTTTGCCCCACTTACATCCTACTGTGTTTATTCATTTTAGCTGCAATTTACAAAAAAAAAAATACAAGAAGAGGTGACACTGTAGACATAAGGGAACCCACACCCACCTGCTACCCACTGCCCACTATCCACTACTTAACTGAAATAAAAAAGCCTAAATTCAGTAATTTAAATTGTATGACCAGAAGACCCGATAAATGCCTTATAAATGCCTTATCAATCTTATTAGCTTCTCATATCTTAGAGTAGAGAAGCCATGTACCTGCATTCATTGTTTCTGGTTTTTGGTTTCTGGTTTTTCAAGTTAATTGATTCTTGCTCCAATGATCAGATCTAATCCAGAAAAAACATTGTAACCAATGCCTTTTTCCATGTTTGAGTTGACAAATCCCTTTTTTTTTTTTTTGGTTTAGCCAAATCGCAGCTGCTTCTGTTTCCCTGTTTTTAGAATATACTTTAAAATACTTCAGGGACAAATGCAAGTGGCCACCAGCTTTAACCTTCCATCTATGTTGGTCAAGTCTTTTAGGATGTATCACCCACAGAGATATCAGCCCCAAGTAACTTATCAGTCTCTAAAATTTTAGCTCTCTACTGTGGGCATTGCATATATAAATTTCTGGACAAGAGCAAAGCAATGTGTTTCAGCAGGGGATCAGATCATACTGATCTCACTCTACCGTGACCAACTTATATTCTTACAGCTTAATTAATAAAATACTTGCTTCAAACATTTTCCATTGATCAATTGAGCATTTAGGCAGTTATCTGGAACGGTCTTTAATTAATGGCCCAAGTCACTTTCGTATTTCTACTTATGATGCTTATCCAGCCTGATACTAGATCACTGGGTCAGCTGAATCATTAGTTGATGAAACTATTGAAGCAATGTATGTGTCAAATTTGAGTGTTTTGCTCGAGTGGTTTACTAGGCACTATAAGCAGTCTAGCAATTAATCAATTTGCTTCGCTTTTAGACCTTACAGGAGTATTTCATTTAATAAGGATAAAAACGAAATGTTCAAATTAACTGTTAATTTACTTTAATTTAAGAACTCCCATTCTATAATTACAAAAATGTATAATCCCCTAAGTCCCGACCATCCCAGTAGTTCTTGTGGACACTTTAAGCAATGTTTGAACAATGTTTCTAATATTATTTCTATCTTCTAATAGTGTATTTAAATATGCTCACAATCAGTTAAATTAATTCAAAAAATATATACACTAAAAACAGATGTTTTAATAACAAATCAATATCCAATTTTATTTAATTTAAAATGCATGCTGAATTATTCAAGTAAAAAATGTGTTTTCAGTATTTATAAGCTGTAGCCTTTATAATTATTACTTAACAAAGAAAATAGGTGGATAGATAGGATAAAAAGTCTCAAGCCTCATAGATAAAGTGTTGTATTATTATTATATTCATTGAGGTTTTTATGTGCATGATTTACACCGGCGACCAGCACCTCCGAACACCACCCTCACTTCTCCCCTACCACATGGGCTAGGTCACCGCTTCAACTCCAGGTGCTAAAGGGTAGAGGTGAGAACAGGGATTTCAGCACAGTTATCTTCTAGCAGCATAAGAAAGTATGGTAAGCACTCCAAGAAAAAAAGCAAGCTGGTTAAACACAACCAGCAATAAAGCCTCTGTTCCACAATTCAAGCAATGGTGGTATACTGTTTATAGAGAACAGGTTAGCCTCTCAGAACACCTGTTCCTTCCATGACCAGCAACTGTCAGCAATCAGCTCTGCTGTGCCTCTGAACGAGCATGCAGCTGCAGAATCCACAAACTAGCAAAATGTCAGAATGCTTTCATATTGGTATGGTAGTGTCACCCTGGTTCCTCCCCTACTGATTGCCCAATTTGGCCCCTCATCCAAATTTCCATGTGTGTTGTCTGCACCATAATCCAGCTCCTGCATGACCCTTTAATTTAATGATGGTAGCTATGTTCAAATAGGTGCAGCATTATTCAACCTGATTCCACACCTATATACAATCACTCAGTGTCCTCCAGATGCACAGTTGGGGCAATGAATTTACACACTGGATGTGTTCATCAGCAGTTCACAACAATCCTCACCTGCCAAGTGCAATGCTGATCCACGGCTGTGATATCCAGTTCTGAGGCGGTGGAAGTGCGTAATGTGCTGTGTCTATGAATATTGCATTGTTTGATGGGGTTGCCACATTAGGTTGTGGCAGGTGACAGTGTGGGAAATTTTGTCCTCATGCCAAGGTCACACTAACAGACCCAGTGTCCTAGTCACTCCCAGTATGCTGGCAGTATTCCCATCATGTAACCCCTGGGGCCCACCTGCTATGCATGAAGTCCCGCATCAGGCTCGGGATGAGATTCACATGCCAAACCATGCTGTACCCAGTGCAGCGCCATGCACCAGCCATGCACACCTCACTGTATGCTAGCATATTGCTGCTTGCAAAATTGCAGATATCTGGTGTGTATTGAGCTTTGCCTGTGTATGGCTTTTCTCACATAGCTTACCAGTATGGTACCAACACTTTAGAAATGTCATGCTTCCTTTCATACCAAGCCTTTGTAAGATCACAACAGTTATGTCAGGTTCATAGTTTACTGTTTTTACTTATGAAACTGTACTGTTTCCTTATACATCACAAAAGGAATAACAGAGGTTAACATTAGCAATCACTAATAAACTGTACTGTGGTATATTGACAAGTAAACAATGTGTGACCCACAGTCTAATGGGTTCAATGTATCTCTACCACAGCATCTTCACTGAGACAATTATGATTATTTTTAAATGTGTTCAAATTCTTATGCAAATGAACTCTTTGCTATTGCCTCATTGCAATGTCTGTATTGTATAGTTCAGTGTCTAGGTTTATGAAAAAGCCTTTTTTTTTTTGCCACAACACAGGTCAACAGTGACACAGTATATCAGAGGCCAATGGTAAATATTGATTCAGTATTGATGCTTTTTCCATGTCTTCTTCCACACACTCTCCTTCTTTCCCTTTAAGCCTCACAATCCCACCCCTGGTTTTACTCTTTTCACTAATGTACCCACTGTCTAAAAAGTCTTGTCTTCTTGTTTACCTCCTGTGCTATTTTTTTCCTCCATTTGCACCTTTGTTCTCCTGACTGATTTCCCTGCCTCCCTCTATTTATCCAGGTACACTACCCTGTCCTCCTCCTTTTGTGTTTCCTTGTACTTCCTAAAAGCCATCTTTTTTGTCCTTACCTTTCCAGCCACTTCCTTTGAGAACCATAGTGGTTTTCTCTTTCTCTTGCCCTTGTTTACTTGCCTAATGCAAAGGTTTTTCACCTTCATTATGGTTCCTTTCAGATGGGCTGTCTACTCCTCAGCCTCCCCATGCATCCCTCCTTGCCAGAGCATTCTTTAGACATATCCCCATCTTAGTAAAGTTTGCCCTTCTGAAATCTAGGACCCTCGCCTTTGTGTGGCTTGACTCTGCTACTGTATTCATACTGAACCACACTGTGTGATGATCACTGGACCCCAGGTGTCTGTCAACCCACACTTCTGCAATTCTGTCCCCACTGGTGCATACCAGGTCCAAAACTGCACACTCCCAAGTGGGTTCTAGCACTAGTTGCCCGAGGCCTGCCCCTACCACAGCATACAGGATGTCCCTGCTCCTGGCTGAGGTAGCCACTGAGATGCTCCAAAGCACACCTGACAGACTGAAATCAGCTACAAGCAGCAACTCCTCCTTAGCTGCCATTGTGTGGATGGATTGCACAAGAACCCTGTCCACCTCCTCACCCTGTGCTGGAGGTCTGTATACCCCCCCACCCATGTGAAAAGCTGTGCCATTGCCCAGCTCAAGGATGGCCCATAGTACCTACAGTACCCCTGCCTCCAGTGTTCCCTGTATCGTAGTCACTCTAATACGTTCCTTGATGTAAAGAGCCACCACCCCCCCATTTACCCTCCCTGCCTCTCCCAAACACAGTATAACCTGTTGGACCATTTCACAGAGTATAACCTGTTAGACCATGTCACAGTACAATACCAGCATCACAAAGGTCACTAATGATTGGCAGAATGCCCTACACACTAAAAATTCTGTGTATGCCTTATTCCTTGACCTGAGTAAGGCATTTGATACAGTGGATCATGATCTACTGCTGGCCACTCTTCAAAGCATTGGTCTAGATCCCTGGCATTTAGATGGTTCACCAGCTATCTTACTGGTTGACATCAGCAGGACAAAGCTAGGGAAATCAGACTTAATCTGAGGACTGCCTCTGGCTTGGAATTTGATGTCCCTAGATGTAATTCTAACATGGGGAAGGGGGCGTGGTTTGCAACTGAGCAGAATGGTGACTTGAGCTCTGTGCTCCCTAGAGAACCCCACAAAAACCCTACATTATTTGAATCCTTCCAGACTATGGCACAATTATACCGATTTTTACTGCAGTATAATTACCTTCCCCTCTACTGATTCAGCAATCGAATCTCCAGCTTCTGTATACGGTATCCTTTTTTATTATCCTCTTCAGTATTGCAACCGTGAGGCCTACATGTCTTCATAAATGCCAGGATGGAGCCGTCCACAATGTCAGTGGAAGCAGAGGGGAATCTTTCTGAAATCAGGTAGATGTTTGCCGAGATTCTGCACTGGATGGACCACTTTGACATAGCCACAAAGAAAAATGCATCAGACATTGTGGATCTCTCTCAGAGGACCAGTGTCACAGAGCATAGGCTGGCTGAACTAGAGGACTGCGGGCACAAGTTTGGAGCTAGGCTCCAAGAACAAGAGAGGACGATCAACCTACTTTGGTCGAGATTACAGGATCTTGAAAATAGCAGCCATTGTAACAATCTGCAGTTCATCGGTTTCCCCAAGGGCTGCGAAGGACCGGATACTATCTTGTTCCTGCAAAAAGTGCTACCTTTAGTTCTGGATTGACATGGCGGGGCCCCTCCTGAAATTGATAGGGCCCATAGGTCGTTCGCCCCTCGGTCTACAACTGGGGCCCGTCCGCGCACAATTCTTGCTCGATTCCTCTGATTCCAAGAAAGGAAACAAATCACTAAGCTTGCCCGAGAAAAAAAGACTTATCATGGCAAGATCACTGTATAAAGATTTTTGCAAACTATTCCCAGAAGGTTACTATGCGGCGCAGGGCCTTCACTCCAGCTCGCAGAGCCTGTGCTGAACTCAGGCTTGAATATTCTCTTTGCTACCCTACCTACCTCAGAGTAATCTTTAATGGCTCCCTGTAGCTGTTCGATAACCCCACATCTGCGGAGAACTTTTTAGCAGCACAGGCTCCTAAACTTAATTGGGGTAAGTTTAAAGAGAGTTTCAGACCTGGAGCCGTAGCCACCATGCCACAACCAATGGAAGCGGAACGTCAGTCAGCTGACCCCATAACCCCAAGCCCCTTGCACTTGTGGTTACCCAGTCGTACACCTTCAAAGAAACTTCCTGGCAGCAAACGGAGGAACAGATGCAAGGCAAGGATTGAGGGGGCACACATAGAAAAGATGCCCCAACTTTGTTCCAGGAGCCGTAGTGATAGCCCGTACTCAGTTGCCTCACGCAGCATACTGGACATGAGCAATAACAAATTCCTCACCTTACTGGATCTTCCAACAGATGACCCTCCGTGGGATGTGCAAAAGCCTCCTAGGAACTAGCCTAAAAGGAACTGCAGTCCCCAGCCAGCAAGAAGCCATTCTTGGGTGGATTCGGCAAGTGCCCCTTCTCCTGAAGCATGCATGAGCCCTGAACAAGCCCTTGCCGGTGGTGGTACCACTGAAGCTAACCCTGCCATAAACTCTGTGGGCTGAATCAGATACTGATACCCGTGCTTCTGGTTTGGGTTCTCTTGCTGGTCATCGACAATTCGGTGACACCACTCGTTTGCACTGATTTAGTATGCTGTACATGCCCCCATTGTGGGGCAATGCCTATATGTTATACTATTACTGTAGTAACGGGTGGGCTGGCTTAGGGCTGGGTAAGTTGTTATCTAGCAATGTTAAGTTTATATGACTCCTTTACAGTTTGGCATGCCCAGATGCTAGGCCCCCAGCAAGGGCCTTTATGCCTGACCCTGAAATATACTTCCAGACCTGGCAGCCATCTTCCTCCTTTGCCTGGCTTACTCCCCTCCTCAGTTTGGGAAGGGCACTGGGTTATGGCTCTACCTAAGCTTCATTCTTGAACAGCAATGGTTTAATCTATACAAGATGGAAGGTTTTTTTTACAGCATCTGATTAAGTGGGAGAGGGCTGGGGGAATGTGGAGCTCTAGTTGATCCATTCTCCTTGATGTATTTTACGATTCTCTTACCCTACAGCGGCCACTGCTGTTATCTGGGCTGGGTACCAGCCAATATTTACAGCAGATGCTGGTCTTGTGCGGTTGGGTTTACAACGGGATGGTGGGAGGGGGAAGGGTGTAATGTTAAATATACTGTTGTTGTTTCTTCATGTGCTTTTCAATTTTGTATGTTCAAAAGGTTTATGTTACTAAGTGGTCTGTTTGTGCCACCTAGAGTTATTTATGAGTATGGCAATCCGAGGGTAGAGATCAGATATCACAGTGGAGTAAGGGGGAAAAATACGGGCCAGCAACCCACCATAGCTATAGCCCTGCTGTAGGTTTTTTTTTTTTTGTTTCACACATATTCAGCCATGGTGCACCCTAAAGTAAATGGAAACTAAACTAATTTCTTGGAACGTTAGGGGACTTAATTCCCCAGTTAAAAGGAAGAAGGTGCTTTTGCATCTAAAAAAATTGAGCCCCCTCATAATGTTTCTCCAAGAAATGAAGCTCTCCTCTGTGGAGGCGAAGAAACTAAAATAAGGGTGAGTCAGTGAAGAGATACATAGTGTGGCAGATTCGCACAAGCGAGGAGTCTCCATACTGCTCCATAAAAAATTGGGTTGGAAACTGATTAGACACATTCACGACTAGGAGGGTAGATGGGTCATGACAGAGATGGCTATCCCATAAGCTTCATTGATCCTAGTTAACTTATATGCCCCCAATCAAGATTATCCTCAATACTTCCACACCATGAACCAAGCTCTTTCTGAGCTTAACCCCAAACAAGCCCCTGTATTAATGGGGGAGACTTTAATCTGGCATTGGACCACTAATAGGAGAGATATAATAAGACCCCTGAACCCCACAGACAGGCCAAGGGAGCTGTTCTGGGACTCATGAGAGAGCATGTATTGCTGGACACATGGAGGGCACAGCACCCTGGGGATCATGATTTTACTTATTTTTCCTCATTTCATGGGTCTTCTAGTAGAATTGACCTCTGGCTTATCTCCTCTTGGCTGCATGAATCAGTTGTCCACTCGCATATACATCCAATCATCATTTCTGATCATGCTCCCCTAGAGCTCATGATCAGACAGAGGCAGGTGTCTCCCCCAATCTCCACCTGGCAGTTAGACCCTCTCCTGTTAGAGGATTTAGAATTTCAGGAATTGTTAGGCCTTGAAGTGGCGGCATACTGGCAGAAAAATGATAATGGTGAGGTCTCGGACTCGACCCTTTGGGAAGCTTTTAAGGCTACTATTCAGGGCAGAATAATTGCCTTCGCTTCTGCAAGGAGATGTCACCAAGAGGCTGATCAAACAGCATTAGAGAAACATTTGTACATATTAGAATCATGGTATAAGGCGCTTAACTCCCAAGCCCCCTCTCAGACCTTGCTTGCCCAGTTGATTAGTACCAGAATCTCTGTCAATGCTCACGTTACTCGGCAAGCAGAGTTGAACCTATGGAGAATAAGGCATGCTTATTGGGAAGGGGGGGAGAAGGCTAGCAAACTCCTAGCCTACCGCCTGAAACACCAACAAGCTTCCCGAATGATACACGCTCTGACAGATAAGCAAGGGGGAAAATGTTATTCCCCAAAAGGAATAAATGAGATTATGACTCGATTTCATGAACAGCTTTACTCATCCCCCCATCCCCCTCAATTGCCTAAAATTCAAGGTTTCTTAGCTACACTACCTATCCCTTGAATTCCAGAGAAGGACTCCCAAGCTTTGGAAGTCCAACTCTCAGAGGAAGAAATTATGGGAGCTGTCAGATCTATGAATCTCCATAAGGCCTCTGGTAAAGATGGGTTGCCCATAGATTTCTAAATATCCCCAGGTATCAACCTGGCCCCGTATTTAGTCATTACATTTCACCACTCCCTCCCATCCAGCCAACTCCCTCCCACTTTGAGAGAAGCTACCATAATGGTTCTTCCGAAGAAGGGTTAAAACCCACTGTCCCCAAGTAGTTACCACCCTATATCATTCATTAATGTGGATGCTAAGATCTTGTCAAAAGCTCTGGCTATCAGGCTCGAACCCCTTCTCCCAGGCTTAATCCATCCCTTTCAGGCAGGTTTTGTTAACGGCTGTCTAGGGTCTGATCACCACAGAACCCTAATCTCATTGATGGATCTTACCAGAGCCTCTAAAATACCCTCTGTGGCTTTGGCCTTTGATTTCGAAAAGGTGTTTGACTCGGTAGAGTGACCAATTCTCTTCCACACAGTCTCTACTACGGGTATGGGCCCGAACTTTATTTCCTGAATAAATCTCCTATATGCCTCTCCCATGGTCTTTGTCCTAACCAACGGCAACTTGTCTACACCCTTTCAGCTACAGAAGGGTACTCGGCAAGGATGCCCCCTTTCCCCACTTTTATTTGACCTAGCTATCGAACCCCTTGCCATCGCTCTCCGGGAATCCTGTCAGATCCCTGGAATATGAGGGAGGGACTCCTTATACAAAACCTTTTTCTATGCTGATGACCTTCTGATCACTACAGAATACTCCCCTCAAGTGATAAAGGATATCTTCAACATTATCACTGAGTTTACCCAGGTATCAGCTCTTAAGCTGAATCAATCCAAAACTGAGGTCCTCCCATTGAATTTGGTTTCCACAGGGGAGATCTTCACTAACCTTGGGCTAAAATGGTCCCCCAATGGTATTAAATATCTGGGCTTCATTCTACACCTGAACTTAGACAAAATGCTCTCTATTAACTTTTCCACCCTTTTAGATTCACTCAGATCTGACATGGGAACATGGAGGGCCTTGAGACTGTCACTGGCTGGGAAAATCAACTCTATAAAGCTCATGACAGCCCTGAAAATATTATATGTTTCGGCTCACTTACCTGTGCCCATCCCCCAGAAATGGTTTAAAAAAATGGAAAACCTTATGGGTAACTTTTTATGGGAAGGGTCCCAGCCCAGATTTACCAAACTAAAGTTAAGGCAACACTGAAGTAGGGGTGGGTGGGGACTCCCTTGGTTACAGGGATACCACATGGCTTTTATTTCAAATCAGATGACCAATTGGTTCTCCAAAATAGGGCTGGCCTCCCCTTCCCGGCTATCATTGGAAGCTTCCTTGTTGAATGCTCCCTCCCCTGCAGTAGCCCTATATGACAAAAAGCCTTCTCCCTCTGGGACCTCTCCCACAATAATGATTTCAGTTAAATACTGGAAGAAATCTCTTGCCCTTCTAGGACAAAACCTGACCACATGGGAATTTACTCCCTTGTGGAACAATCCTGGTATTCAGATAGGTAAGCATATGATTTACTGGCAATTCTGGGAGTCCCAAGGTATTACCCTGATAAACGATCTGTTACTCCCAGGGTCTTATTCCCTGGACTCCTTCAAAGGCCTGAAAACCCATTTCCATCTTCCCATAACCCACGTTTGGAGATATCTCCAAATTAGGGACACCATCACCCACTTACCCAATGCCCCGCTCTTAAAGGAGATCCTCGGGACTCCCATCCTATTAGCTTATGGGGTAAGCTCAGTAAACATAGAGCAAGCAAGGTTTACACAGCCCTTAGGAACGCTACCAAAGACCCTACCCAATCTGCTAAACTACAGTGGGAATCAGATTTACAATGCTCAAGCTCAGATCTGCAATGGGCTCATGGGTGTACTAGAATCCACAATGCCTCTAGAGATGGTCACTCCTGCCTTATCATGAACAAAACCCTTCATAGATGGTATCGGGACCCTACTAAACTTAAGTGGATGGGTCTTACCCAGTCCAATAAATGCTGGAGATGTGGCAACCATGGGACTAACCTCTTTCACATCCTCTGGTCTTGCCCCTTCCTTCACTCTTTCTGGTTATCCATCCAGAATATGTGTCTACGAATATTCCCCAGGACCACCCCAACTCCTCTTTTCTTCTTTTGGGGTGTTGAAGTTCGTCCACACCAAAACATTCCCTAGGGGCAAGATGGAACACTGATATTGGGGCTATAGCCAAAAGACTAATCCTGATGAAATGGAGATCCCCCAGATGTTCCGACTTTTCAGGATTTTCTTCTGGCTGTCAGTCAGGGTGCTATGTTGGAGAGACTCTCTAGCTTTGCTGTGGGCCTAATCCCCCAATATGTAGAATGCTGGCAACCCTACCTCAGCTCGAAATACTGTCATGATACCTCTATGAATGCTATGTTACAAGTCCCTACACTGGGCTCAGGAGGTGGATCTCCAACCTCCTCTTCTAATAACTCTGTCCCTCTGTATAGGATATAGTTGTGTATATAACTGTTCCCTCTCCCCTTGGTTTGGATTACCTTTCCTGTATATAGTTCTTATTAGTGAGTACATGATTATCAGGTGCACCACACTGTATCGCAATCTGTAATTATATACCTTGGGTCTCTTCTGTGCACTTATTACTATCATAGAATAATATGCTGTGGTGTTTTATGTGATGTTATTTGTTGGGACCCGGCTGTGTCACAAGTAGTAATATCCGGTATCAACCTGTCATAATATTTACTGTTTAACTAATGTGCCTGGAAGTTTCACATAACACTACTGTATCCTGTGTTTCATGCACTTTTTGTTTTACATTTATCTTTAGAGATCTGGTCATACTAAATGTTGCGGTATGATCTTAGATCCTGTATGTTCCTTTTGATTTTGTGGTGCCTTTCATTCGATTAATAATAAAATCTTTAACAACAAAAAACATGGGCAGATCTGCTATTTGGGTAGAGGGGCCTGCAGTATGGAATCTATTACCCATTTTTTTACATCAAAGTACTCAGGCAATCAATTTTGGTAACATAAAACAGTGGTATAAAGCGAAATCAGATGCAATGCTAACTTGTTGTGTAGGTGTCCTTATCTAGGAGGGACTATGTCACACATTACTTAGTGATTGTACCTGCACTTTGTGTCTAATTTTAATAATGAGAGTGTGCAATAATGATTTTGTATGATGTATTTATTGTTTCTTTTATAATGTTGTATGTGTAACAGTTTGTCTTTTCTTTATTTTTGAAATATGGACCTCTTTGAAATGAGCTTCGCTCAACAGAGTATGTAACAACTTTGACAATTCATGAAATCTGAATAAAATTTTAAACAACAAAGAACAACAAAGCAGACGGTGACTTCTCTCCTCTGAAGACCCTCCAAAGAGGTGGTCAATCCTGGGACATCTACTTTTTGCAATTTACATCAATAACATTAACAGCAGTATCAAATCAGTGAACATCCACCTTTCACAGATGATACTGTCCTCTATATTGATTGGCCCACCCCAGAACTGGACTTTTTTTTTATTCAGTATACTTTATTGATTTTTAGCAGCAGGATACATAGGAAAAAACTGTGAGACCAGTACTGCTGAGAAGAAAAATAATACAATACAACAGGCATCATTCTAGCAATTACTATACATAATGCACACCTATCACATAAACCCCCAACCCTCCTTATTATCCCCCATCCCCCTCCCCAAAGTTTGCATGCCAGGAGTGCAAAAGAATAAGGGATACAGTGTTGTCTAATTAAGGTTTCCAGAGGGATAATAAAACCAGGAGGGGTTCCCATAGTGACTGATAAGCATCCAACCTATGTCGCATGGTAGCAATGTGTTTTTAAAGTTGGATGGCCATTAACATCTCGAGGTACCATTCTATGATGGAAGGCAGGAATCATCCTTCCAATGCCTAGGTATAATCAACTTAGCTATCGCTGCAACTAGGGCCATGTGGGCTTTCTGAGAGTTGGGTTTGTTTTGTGGGAAGGAAGCCAAAAGGAAAGACTCCAGAGTAAACAGAGATTCCAGGCCCAAAATTGTGTCCAAAATGTCTTTAATGGAACACCATAATTTTTGAGCTTTCAGACATTACCACAGCATGTAAAATAGAGAGCCCAGGTTATCCCCACACTGATGGCAAATTGGGGATGCCAATTTACCAATGGTATGCAGTCTCATAGGTGTATAGTACAAGTTGTGTATTATATTAAATTGCGTAGGTTTCAATCTATCTTGTTTGTTGAATTTGTATATGGTTTTCCAGATTATATTCCAGAAGTCAGGGGTATCTGAGAGAGACAGCATATGTGTCTAATAGTAACAAGTCCCTGATGGGAGTGCAGAGTTGAGGCCTTGCAGGAGTTTATATATGCCAGAAACAGAGTGCGGTTGTTTCACTACATTGAGCACTGTGGGCAAGTCATCCTGTGACGGAGAGGTCCAAGATTTGGTTCCTAAGAAAGCTAGGATAGCATGTCTAACTTGCCAGTACTTAAAGACTTCATTCTTGGTTAACGGAAATTTCTCTTGCAGAGAGGAGAAATGCATTATGGAACCCTCATTGCAGAAGTCCCCTAGCACACTGTGTTGGAGCCGAGGGCAGAAGGAGGACAGAATGGCGTGATTGTTTATCAAAAAATGGGGGTTATTGAAAAGGGGTTGACTTAGCAAGCTATGCCAGTTAAGAGATAGGTGTATCTGCATCTGGCGTACTGCACGGAGGGACCAGCCAACAGGGGAATTTTTGAGAGGACGTGGAGACAGGAAGGGGATTGGTATGCTATTGCCAGAAGGGAGCAGTGAAATTGCCTTGCTAGGGCTCGTTCAATTTTAACCCATGTGGGAGTATAGGAGTTGGCCTGAAGCATAGTAGGTTCATCCGTCCATCTAGCTATCTTACTAAGATGCTGGGCCCCATAGTAGGTGGAAAAGTCTGGGAGGGCAAGGCCTCCTCTCAATTTGGGGGTGGTAAATTTAACGTAGCCCCTTCGAACTCCCTTATTTCTCCATAGAAACTTAGTAAACATTCCCCGCAGTTGGACAAACCAGGATTTGGGAAGAAAAAAGCCCAACATTCCCATTGGGTATAAGATCCGTGGTAGCACGTTCATTTTAAGAACACTTATGAAGCCCCAGAGAGTCATTGGTAGAGCACGCCTCCTAATTAAGTCAGCTTTGAGAGTGGAGACCAACTTACCAAGGTTCTCTTTTATCATGGAAGGCATGCCTCTGGTTACCTTAATTCCTAAATAAGTCAGAGTTTGGGGAGTCCATGTCAAGCCCAGGTCCAAGAGTTTGGCCTTAGTGAGGTGGTGATTGAGGGGGAAAATTTGGGATTTGGCAACATTGAGCTTATAGGAGGAGACACGTGAAAAAGTACTCAGTTCTTCGAGCAAAGCGGGGAAAGTGGAAATAGGATTTTCCAAGTGCAAGAGTAGGTCATTTGCATAAGCTGAGAGGAGGTACCTACTGCCTTCAAGCTGGATACCTGTTAGACTGGCAGAGTTAATTAATCTGCCGATAAGGGGTTCTAAATAAAAATTCAACCAAAGCGGGGAAAGCAGGCAGCCCTGGAGGGTTCCACATTGTAAGGAGAATGAGGTCAAAATGTAACCATTGCACCAAACCTTAGCTGTAGGGCTGCAGTACAGTGTCTTAACCCATTTAACAAAGTTGTTGGGGACCCTGAATATATGAAGGGAGGCAAATAGGAAGTCCCAAGAAACCCTGTTGAATGCTTTCTCAGCTTCGAGTGAGACCAACGCAGAATTTACATCAGACTCCCTCACTGCCATGATCAGATGCAGGAGTTTCCTCACATGGTCTCCCAAGGAGCGCCTGACATGAAGCCAACCTGGTCATGTCTGATAACTTCTCCCATAAGAGTGGCCAAAATTTTTGTTAATATTTTGACATCCGAGTTGAGAAGGGAGATTGGATGATAATTCCTGGGGTGTAAGGGGTATTTACCGGGCCTGGGAATCAAAGTTATCAAGGCCTCAAGGAATGAATGTTCGCTCATCCCTTTGTCAAACCAGAAATTGTATACCCTTGCTGGAAACGGTGTCAGCTGGGCACAACAAATCTTGTATAGGTTATTTGGGAGACCATCTGGCCCAGGGGCCTTGTCTTGGGGGAGAAGTTTAATAGCAAGTTCTATCTCTGCAGGCACGATTGAGGAGCCTAGGTCAGTCGACCAGTGGGTTGAGAGACTGGGAAGGGGAATTGAATCTAGATATTTCGCTATAGTGTGGTCTCCAGAGGTAATAGGGTTATAGGTTGTATAGAGTGTTTGATAGTAGTTACCACAGAATGCTGTAATTTCCTTCAGATCAGAAACAATATCCTCCTCAGGGGAAGGGTGCAGACTAGGCATGAATTTGACAGTTTTGGCCTGTCTGAGTCTGAGGGCCAGAAGCTTCCCAGCTCGTTCACATGACTCCAGATACCGCATTTTAGTGCGGCGCAAGAAGAGCTTGGCTTTTGGAGCCATAATGTCTGCATATTGAGAATGGAGAAGATATAGCTTGGCCCAATCAGACTCAGGAGTGGTTCACTGTAGGGAGAATTCTAATCGTCTCATGTCTTGCATTATCAAGTTCAACTTGGCTTTACTCTGTCTTGCCTGTGTAGTCACAAAACGAATGAAAGCTCCCCGGAGCATGCATTTAAGCACGGCCCAAACAAGATCCACTCTGGTCACAGTTCCTACGTTTGTCTCTAGAAAAGTAGAGATGAAATTTAGAGTATGTTCCACTAGGAATGTTTTCTGTAATAGCTGTGTGTTAAGGCACCAAAGGGTATCTCTCTTTAGCCCTAGTCCTAGGAGAAAGGAAACCCTAACTGGTGAGTGGTCTGATGGAACCCTGGGATGGATATCTACATCTACCACACCCAGGAGGGAGGTAGCGCTTAAGAAAAAGTAGTCTATGCAGGATAAAGTTTTATGTGGTGGGGAAAAGTTTGCATATTGACGATCTCTGGAGTTAAGAACTCTCCACACATCCAGTGTCCCTGTATCTGTCATAAGATCTCTTAATGCTCTCTGGACTGGGGAAAGGCCCACTCTTCTGCTGTCCGAACGATCAATTTCGGACTGTGGAATGACATTCCAATCTTCTCCTAAGATAGTAAGTGTAGGGGGGTTGGTTACTATCACTGAGAGCAGATCAACAAAGAACTGTGATGTGTCTACATTTGGGCCGTAAACCAAGCCTATTATTATGGGGAAGGATTAAAGAGTGCCTTTGAGGATAACATATATTCCCAGTGGGTCCCAACTTTCTTGTGCCATTATAAATGGGACTGATCTGGCCACAAGTATTGCTGTGCCTCCCCGTTTTGAGGAGGATCCAGCACCATAGACTTGTCCCACCCAGAACCTCCGTAATAACAAAACATCCTCTCGCTTAAGATGTGTCTCCTCCAGACAAACAACGTGGGCCTTCAGTTGTTGGAGATGTCTTAGAATGGTCAGGCGTTTACACCTGTCTTGAGCCCCTTTAATGTTCCAGCTAATAAAGTTATATTGACCACCCATAGTACCTGTTAAGTAATGTGCTGCTAGGAGGGCCAGAAATTACTCCTAGCTTTCCCTTCATGACTTTCTAAGATAGGTAAGAAAGCTGAGCTATAACTCCCTGACACAACAGGCATATCCACCCCCCAACCCTCATACTGGATAAAATATAAAGAAATATACTGGACAATAAGTCATTTCAAAAATGGTAATACCCCCTTCCCCTCCCATACCCTCTAAGTATGATCCTTCTAACCATGAACATCCACAACAACAATGCTAAACATATAAACAAACAAAAATACCTTCTCATCGTAACACCCTCCCATCTCAATGACTGCAACCTCAGTCCTAACGACTGATACGCCATACAGATTGGGTCGTAATTCCAAAATCACTGCCTGGAGCATATACCCCATCCCACCCCTGTCCCAACCCAACATAGTATCGAAGAAACCTTAGGCAGGGCGATCAATGATAAACGACTAAAAAAAAAAAGATTCAGGAATAAGGGGACCATTTCTCTCTAGAGATGCTCCCTCAAATAAGTCAAGCTGTAAATACTAGTTCAATGGAGAAGCAACTATCTTAAGGTGAGTTACCAATAAATGAAATGCAGTTGCATAGGAAGAAAATCAGTTTGAGCAGTCTTGTTATACAAAGCCCCACCTGGAAACTGTGACATTTCCTAAAATACGGTAATAGAATGCTTGGAAATTATAAGATTGTCCCCAAAGAAAATACATAATATTGGTTCAAAAGGCATTCTGAAAGTTCAACCGAAACAACTGTAAGTCTAGTGATCATGCCCATTCATGCTTAATTCAGATCTATTAATTGAAGGAGTTATGGGCATTTTACTGTCAAAATGTCCGGGCAGCGTATTTAACCATATTGCAGTAATATTAAGCATCCACTAGATGTCGCTCGAGCTTCTTGTTATCAAGCAAAAGACATAACCTGTACTACCCATTTTAGTTTTATAATGGAGAACAGAGTCACTCAAGGAGATAAAATAAAGTAAAGGTTCCTTCTTCTGGTTATCTCAGGTCCAAAAAAAAAGAAAATATAGCAACAAAAGTTCCAGATCGGGTGCGATCGAGTGCGATTCTATGGAAAGTACCCAAGTTGTATCCTGAAATATAGAGTGAGGAGAACACCCTTTAAAACCTGGTACTGGCATTAGCCAGGTTAGAAAAGGGTGCCAAATTAAAGTACTTTTCCCCAATGTTCAGATAATGCAATTATGGAATGTACAGCCAGGTGTCTTTTCACTAACAACAGTATATGAAGCCAGTAATATTACAGCATGCAAGCCGCTGTCTCATCAATTGAAAGACCAGAGAGATTCATGTTTGCGCTGCAGACCTCACTTGAAAAGTTCTGGTAATAACTCTCAGAGGCCCACTCTCTTGCTTGCTCGACCGTGTCGTAGGAGTACCACTGGTCTTTAAGGTAGATTTGAAGAACAGCAGGATATCTGACTCTGAATTTTATGACATCGGCTATGATTTTAGTAATAACTGGGTGTAATGCAAACCTCTTCTGTCTGACAGTATAGGGTAGATCCTGGGCTATCCTAAGGGTCTTGCCCTCCCACTGAACCTCTTTGATATCCTTGATTGCGCTCAGAATATGCTGTTTGTCTAAAAAATGTAACAAATTAAAAATCAGTGGTATGGGGGGGGGTTCCTGGTGGGGGAGCTGAGTGGAGGGCCCTATGTGCTCATTCTACAATGTAAGTAAGCCTATTGGGAGAGGGTCCTGTGAGCTTTTCACATAACATTTGAACAAAAGGAGTAATATCACGGCCCTCTTCCTTCTCGGGTAGGCCAAGTATTACTAAGTTGTTCCTTCTGGACCTACCCTCTAAGTCCTCCATTTTCTCCTCAACTTTTTTAATCCTTTGTCACAGAGTAGTCAGCTCTGGGTCCATCCGGTTACGCCAGTCATCAAGTGATGAAATCCTGGCTTCATTGTCTCCTGTACTGATTGCAAGTTGTTCCACATTGTATTCACAGTACGAAGGTCAAGCGACAGATTAGTCAGCATCTCTTTTACTGAATTAAGACCCTCCTGGAATTTGTCCTTGGTCAGTGCAGCTGGAGATATTGATTGAGACATGGCAGCAACTGCGTGCAGCTTTGCCCGCTTGGCCTGCTTGTCTCTCGTCAGGGTTGTCGGCGGCGTATGGTGTGGTGGAAGCGCTCTCATGTCCAACTCCATGCAGGTACTGTTTATTTGTACCCGACAAAATAAATGTAGATACTGAGCTACGAAATTAATCTGGAACAGGTCAGATGTGGTTAAATTGAATGAGTTAAGACAGGGGTGCAGGAGCTAACTCAGAATATGTCCAAACTCTTAGGCAGCCATCACATGACCAGAACTGGCCTTTAAGGATTTACAATTAGACTTTAATCGTTTGCAGCAAAACCTACTACACTTGAAACTCCTACTAAATGCTAAGAAAACCAAGGACGTGTTCTTTTCACCCTCAGCCAATGCTCCTGATACCTGCACCCTAGGTATGGTACCTCAAATTACCACTCTTCTAGGTAATCATTAGAGTTTGTGGTCAAATTTAAATACTTCGGGTTCAGGATTGACTATAAATTATCCTTCTCTGATCACATTGGGGAACTAGCAAAAAAAAACTAAAACAGAGACTTGGACTTTTCTTCTGGATTAAGCATCTCCTAACTCAGGATGCCAAAACTAGCTGGTTCAAACCACCTTTATTCTGTTCTTGGATTACACCGCCTTCTTTTATGGTCAAGGTACTATCACTGCTTTGTCCAAGTTTGACACACTCCACCACCGAGCACTTAGATTTATCACTGGAGTGCCTTAGTCCACCCATCACTGCTCTCACTACTCACTCTTAGGTTGGATGTCTCTTAAGTTTAAATGGGAAAAAACACGGTCCTCTGGATGTATAGAGCAATTACTAATATGCTTCCCCAGTACATTTCAGATTTCCTACCTACTTGTACCATTGGTAGTTACTCCCTGTGAAGCATCTCCTACGTATCTCTTATCATCCCTAAAGTTAGATCCCATTTTGGAAGATCTTCTACAAGTTATGCACTTCCTGTACTGTGGAATAACCTTCAAAAAACCCTCAAGTTAGCTTTCCCTATAAAATTGCCCACATTCAAAAATCTGTTCACTCGTTCCTTCAAGGAATGCTGCAATTGTTTCCCTTGATGTGCTGCAATTCGTGTGCTTGGCATTCTGACCATTTCATGTGCTTGGCAGTCTGATCATTTACTACCCCTTGGCTGCCCATCCTGTACTTCCTCTCCATGTCCCCTTTATATACTTTCCTTTAACCCCTCTTCATGAGGATCCTTGCTTATGTACTGTTATATTGTATATATGCGCTGTGCAAGTTATGTAATGTTGAGTGCTGTATTAGTGAATCACCCTCTTCTGCCAAGTATCTTGTAATGTTAATAATGTTATATAATTGTTCTTTTATGTATTTAACTGCCTTGTTGTAATTGAAAATGTGTATCTGTCCAGGTTCACCTTGTAAATGAGTTCTCAATGGTGTTTTGCCTGGTAAAATAAAGATTGTTTGATTGATTAATATTTTTACATCCCAGTCATGGTTCCAGCATACCAATTCTCATTAATAGCTACAATGTCCAGGTCAGCCTCTGCCATCAAGACCTCGAAGTCTGAGGTTTTATTTCGTAGACTGTGGGCATTGATATGCCTGGCCTTCAATGTTTTACCATTTCTCCTATTATCATCCCACCTTTTGCCTCCTCCATTTGTCCTTCCTGTTTTTAACATCCTTCCTCTTGTCCTCCACTGTTCCACCCTTTATGAGTTTAGTTACCTGTGGTGATATGTGATATCATAACTTTATGGTCCTCCATGTTAACTGCACCATCCTGTTGGGGTGGGCAGTTTGACTCTCCCACCTTCCTACTGCCACCCCCCCCCCCCCCGTGTGCCACTTGCTTTGCATTTCATTGACTGCAAATCTGTATGTGTCAGCCATGGTGCACTTCCACATTTTGGCATTAAATTATCAGTATCAGTGATGATGTTCTACTGGTCACTACCAACAGTCAGAAGTACCACCACTGATGGAGTTGTACTTTCATGTCACACATGTATGAGTACACTGACCGTACATAGTGCATAGTGATAGTTATAATAACATCTAGATATACTTATTAGGAAAGCTAATTAATATTATATAATGTACTGCACAGCTAAGGATGGAAAAATCTTAAAAGTCAGTTTGTTAGGTTGTGCTCTTAGGACTAAGGTCTCTTGAAAAGAAAAAAAATAGTAAAAGATGCAGGGAAAAAAGGTCTGCGACATACTGTCACACCATCGCTTCCCACTGAGTGACAACTAAGAGGGGGAAAGCATTGTACTTACTACTGATATAAACACTAAAAGCAAGGAAGTAGACAACACTGTGACACTTGAGGATAGCCATAATTACCATATAAAACTGGGGGATACTAGTTGGGGAACACTCTGTTACATACTTAAGGAATCACAATTATGTAGGATCGCTGTGATGAAACAGTTACATTGGTTGACAGACTACTTCTATTTGTATGTATTTCAGATTTTCATGCTTACTGATCTGTGTAGCAAAATGGGTACTCTTTGCCATGTTCATGAGGCTACAATTTACTGCTTCATTTGTACAAGTAAAGGCTATCACTGCAGACACACAACCCCCACTGTCAATTGGTGAAGTGGAAAGGCAGAAAGAAAAAGACAGGGACTATTACAGCAGACTTGAATGAAAGGTGACAAACCATTGCTAAACAAATGGCCCAGACATCTCACAGTAAAATGAATGGAATACATTAGATTTCAAAGAACACAGACTTAGCAGTAACATATGTCTTGGGTTTCAGTCTAAGTGTTACAATCTTCACAGCACTAATTGCTACTATACACATAACACTACTGCTCTAACAGGTTGGAAAGTGCTTCCTACTCTGAAATTACATCAGCACTCCCACGTGCTGGCTCAGGGGCACAGGAACAGCATGACTGCATGGGACTATTAAAGAGCAGGCAAATCAAGATTAATTACAAAGAAACTACTAGCTTGTTTTTGTTAAGATTTTCATAAATAACTCACAGCAACACAAGAACAAGCATTTGTCAATGCCGAATGTTGATTATGTTGGTCTGTTGAGCTCGCTCAGTGGCCCTGTCAGTGGATCAGTCTGTTTGTCACAGTACTGCAGGCTGCTCTTTTGTACTGGGCTGTTGCCTGCATTGGCACCTTGTTCTGCTGAGGAAGAAATCTGCAGTTGTCCTGACAGAGCTCCATTGAGGTGGCTCACTCCCCCTCTCTCACTCACTCAATCTGTTTCTCCTGGCGCTGCAGGCTGCATTTTTGTACTGGGCTCCTGCCTGTGTTGGTGGCTTTTCTACCCAGAAATCCACAGCTGTCCCAACAGAGCTCCATTGAGGTCGCCCACCCCCTGTCTCACTCAGTCAGTCTGGTTCTCCCAGTCCCTGCAGGCCGCCCTTTGTACTGGGCTCCTGCCTCTGTTGGCACCTTTTCTGCCCACAGAGAAATCTGCAGTCCCCGACAAAGTTGCATTGAGCTCGCTCACTCCCTTTCTCTCACTCGCTCATTCTGTTCTGCTGGCGCTGCAGGCTGCCCTTTTCTACAGGGCTCCTGCCTACGTTGCTGCCTTCTTATGCCCATAAAGAAATTTGCAGCAGTTACAATACAGCTCTGTTGAGCTCACTTACTCGCTCATTCTGATTTTCCTGCCACTGCAGGCTGCTCTTTTGTACTGGACCCCTATATGCATTGCTGCCTTTTTCTGCCCACAAGCAAATCTGCAGCAGTCCCAACAGAGCCCTGTTGAGCTCACTGACTCCCCCTCCCTCACTCGCTCGTCCTGTGTCTCCTGGCGCTGCAGGCTGCCCTTTTGTACTGGGCTCCTGCCTGCATTGGCGACTTTTCCTGACCAGAAACAAATCTGAAGCAGTCCCGACACAGCTCCACTGAGCTCACTCACTCCCCCTCTGTCACTTTCACATTCTGTTTCTGCCGGTGCTCCAAGTTGGCCTTTTGTGCTGGGCTCCTGCCTGCATTGCCACATTTTCTACCCAGAAAGAAATCTGCAGCAGTCACACTAGAGCTCCGTTGAGCTCGCTCAGTACCACTCTGTCACTCTCTCATTCTGTTTCTCTTGGCGCCGCAGACTGCGCTTTTGTATGGGGCTCCTGGCTCCATTGCCACCTTTGTCTGTCCTCAAAGAAATCTGCAGCTGTCCTGACAGAGCTCCGTTGAGGTCGCTCAGTCTCCCTCTCTCATTACTCATTCTGTTTGTCCTGGTGCTGCAAGCTGCCTTTTTGTACGAGGCTCCTGCCTGCATTGGCGCCTTTTTCTGCCCACAAAGAAATCCCAGCAGTCCTGATAGAGCTCCATTGAGCTCACTAAGTCCCCTTGTCTCACTCGTTCATACTGTTTCTCCCAGTGCTGCAGACTGGCCTTTTGTACTGGGATCCTGCCTGTATTGATGCCTTTTTTCTGCCCACAAAGAAATCCGCAGCAGTCCTGACAGCGCTTCGGTGAGTTCACTCACTCCCCCTCCCTCACTCGCTCTCTTGTTCTGTTTCTCCCAGTGCTGCAGGCTGCCCTTTTGTAGTGGGCTCTTCTGTTAGGGCCTTTGTCTGCCCACAAACAAATCTGCAGCAGTCCTGACAGAACTCAGTTGAGCTTGGTCACTCCCCCCTCTCACTTGGTCGATCTTAATCTGCAGGAGTGCAAAAACATATTTTAGCCAGGATGTGAAAAATGACAGCTGTAGTGTTCATAAGGAGTTGTGAAAAAATGCCACTGTTGAAAATGTGGCGTGACAGTATTACACATTTGCGAAGTTACAAGGGTGCGTGGAAACAGTTCAATGCATGCTTGTAACACAGTCATGTTATGGAGTTTAAGTCACGGAATTTTCAACATAGGGATTTTAGGACCTCTGCTCATGAACAGTGACACTGTCATTTTCTTAATCTGTCCAGAACACTGACTTCCCACAGTGACCACGTTATTCTAAGCCAGAACTGCGAAACACATTTCAATCAGGATGTGAAAATGACAGCTGTACTGCTTATAAGGAGGTGAAAAATGGCACTGTTGAAAATCTGGTGTGACAATATATACAAGCTACGGGTTATATAAGCGTGGAAAGTGTGCAGCGCGCACTTGTCCTGGATTCCCCCCTTTTCCCTCCCAAAAGACAGAGACCATTGTTTGTTGTGCTCAGATTGGTAATTTATTTATACATCATAATTCCATATTCCATTTCATCATTTTCTTACTATTATATCTCTCGGAATTTCCTTTATTTCCATCCATATATCAATCTCTGATCATCCCTCTTTCGTCCTCTTTTTCTCCCCCCAGGTGAAAACCTGGGTGCCTTCTTCTTCTCCTTTTCTGTTAGGTAACAGTGAAAACTGAGACCGCTTTTCTCCTTCAGCTTCTTCCTCTTTTCATCTTATTCCTTTTTCTTCCATCCCTCCTCCCCCCCCCTTTTTCCCCCTTTTTCTGCCATCCACCTTTGGCAGTCCAATAAACCGTATCATCACCTGCCATCCACCTTTGGTAGTCCCATAACCATCCATCCGGACACATCTGTCATCCACCTTTTCCATACCTACCATACAGTCCCTTATTGACTGTCTTCCCCTATTGCTCTATCTTGTAGGGTGGGTGGGAGGAATCAAAACTCCAGCAAAAGTGGCTGAACCACCTCTGTGCTGTCAATTATGTACCTCCACTCGACCCCTCCCCTTCCTGTTGTTTGGCCATTGTTCTCTCCCTGGTCCCTCCTTCCCTCCCCTCCTCCCCTTCTGGGCACACCATCTTGATAGAAAGGGAAGGAGTGCACCAGGACAACCTGGTCTGTCCCATAAAGAGCAAACTCCATTGTAACACAGTCAATTGATGGGCTATCATCACCAAATTTTCAACATAGGCATTTTAGGACCTCTGCTCATAAACAGTATCATTGTCATTTTCCTGATCTGTCCTGGACAGTGATTTCCCACAGCGACTGCTCTATTCTGCGCCAGATGTGCGAAAACACATTTCGGCCAGGATGGGAAAAATGACAGCTGCACTGTTCATAAGTAGGTCTGCCGAAATGGCAATGTTGAAAATCTGGAGTAAAAATTTTATAAATTCGCGAAGTTATGAGCGTGCAAGACAACAGCTCAATGCACTCTCATAACACAGTTATTTTATGGCGTATCATTACCAAATTTTCAACATAGGCATTTTAGGACCTCTACTCATGAACAGTGTCACTGTCATTTTCTTAATCTGTCCTGAACACTGATTTCCCACAGCGACCATGCTATTCTGCTCTGGAACTGCGAAAACACATTTCGGCCAGGGTGTGAACAAAGACAGCTGTACTGCTCACAAGAAGGTGTGAGAAAATGCCAATGTTGAAAATCTGGCATGAAAATATTGTAAATTCTCGAAGTTATGAGTGTACATAGCAACTGCACAATGCACACTTGTAAAACAGTCATATTTTGGATTTTTCCCACCAAATTTGCAATATAGGCTTTATGAGAGCCCACCTCATGAACTCTGGCACTGTCATTTTGTTAATCGGCCCCGAAGGGTGATTCCGCACAGTGACCGCAAAACCACCTTTCGGGGCCGATTAACGCCATAACAGTTCAAGAATTCATGAGGCGGGGTCCCAAAAACCCCATGTTGAAAATTTGGTGAAAAAAGTCCCAAAAATGCCTGAGATATGCACTAAAGTTGAAAAAAGCCTATTTATTACATTATACAGCTTACCGGAATTTCCTCAGTTCGCGGTTGGCTTTGAACAGTGTAGACGTGTTCCCGGTCCACAGAAGATCGTCGTGCCAGACTCCAGAGATAAGTATGGGGCGAGGGAGGGTGTGGGGAGGCAGGGTGCACAGTGGTGAAGTGCGGGTTGTGGGAGTAAATGGAGGAGCTCCGAGGACCTTTTCCTTCTTTAAGAAGTTGAAAAAAAAAAGACATCAGGGGACCGTTTTCTTGTTTAACAGGTGTTATGGCATGCTGGGGTGGGCTCCCAGCATGCCACCTGTGGAGTGGAGTAGAGTGCATTAGCTGGCAGAGTTAGGCACCCCCATTCCAGAGCAAACAAGGACGGGGAGGAGCTACCCGGAGCTGAGGGGATTGGGCACCCCCCATGGCTATACAAACAGAGGGGGTATCATGATGCGATGGGATTGGGCACCCTGTCGGCAGGAACAAAAGGAGGGTATCAGGATGCCAACGGGGATTGGGCCCCCCATTGGCAGGAACAACACCGGGAAAGAGGGGTTACAGAATGCCGACAGGGAGTGGGCTCCCCCATCGGCAAGTAAACACGGTGGGTGGGAAGGAGGTTGTATTGTTTGTGAACATGGCAGCAACCCGCCGCCATGTTCACAAACAACATCGGGGGTTTCACATCCCGCCTTGCAATGATGGGTCACTCTCTCATTGCAGCAGATGGCTGACGCTGCAATGATGAGGCGACCCCTGATTGCAGCGGCTACTTTTTTAGAATGTTGTGGCACGCTGGCTGAACTAGTGTCAGCAGCAGTGTGCCACAGCATTGGGGGACGGGGGACAAGCCTTTGCAGGCTGTGGGGGCATTGGGCACATCAGTACCACACCTCCATAACCTGCTTGTGCAGAAAGCTGACACAGCGTGTTTCTTGCGCATGCATGCAATCAACATAAAAATAGCACTGGAGTGTTTATTAGAGAAAAAATAAGGGTAACAAATATGTTGCACATGATCTTTAAACACAGTGCTGTGTGTGTGTGTGTGTGTGTGTGTGTGTGTGTGTGTGTGTGTGAAATGTGAAACCTAGGAGGAAACATTACTGCCTACAGACAGAACTGGGATGTTATGCAAAGGAATTTTGGACTTATGACTGATCTGTGACTCTGGCATAGTGGGAAAGGTGTTGCAACTGCAAAGGAAACATACTTTGTTTTTTCTTGTTTTTTGGGAAGGGACTTTGCTGTCTGGCATAGAAGACTGTGTTGCAACTCCAACATGTTCTTTAGTGGAAAAGAATGCTTTGAAGTAATGCTGAGTCATTTTTTGAAGCACAATGTCTGTGGGGTTCCACCCACTGCAGCCATAAAAAAGGACACATGTCCACCTCCCTACCTCCAAAACTCCTGTTATGTTTTTGTGGCCCCTCCCCTTCTCTTTCCTCTGTGAACATTGAACCAAAGTATTTGTTCAGCATGTCTGTTTTTTCTTGGTCCCCTCTCCTTTTTTAACCTTACAATCCCACCCTGGACTTCCTCTTTTCACTTACAAACCTAAAAATATTTTGTCCCCTTTCGTTATGTCCTGGGATAGTCTCTCTTCAGATTGAGCCTTTGCTCTCCTTACTGCTTCCCTGCTTTCCTCTGTTTCTCTTGATACACCTCCTTATCCTCCTTCCTTGGCATCTCCTAGTACCTTTCCAGTGCTAGTACTTTTAGCCATTACCATTTCAGCCACCTCTTTTTAGAACCTAGCAATCTCTTTTTCCCTCTTGCTCACTTGTTTGATACAGAGGTTTGTTGCCTTTAATATGCTCCTTTTTAGATTTGACCACTGTTTCTCCACCCTACCAAACTCATACCCCTGCCAGGTCATCCCTGAGGCATTCACCCATCTTTATAAAATCTGCCCTCCTAAAGATCAGGATCCTTGACCTTGTGTTTGATTCTGCAGCCATCCTTATATTGAACAGCACTGTACAGTGATCACTGGTCCTCAGATGGCTCCCACCTTGACATCTGCAACACTGCCCCTGTTAGTGATTACCAGGTTCTGTGTTGCCCCATCATGAGTGGGTTTGCTGACTGGTCACCTGAAGAATGCCCCCTGAAGAGAGTCCAGGATGTCCCTGTTTCTATTTGAAGCCACAACTAGGAGATTCCAATCTACATCCAACAGGTCGAAGTCCCCCACCAGGACAACCTCCTCCTTTTTGCCATCTTACCAATGGCTTCCACAGTACCTTATCTAATTCCTCCCCCAGTGCTGGAGGTCTGTAGATCACTCCAGTGTACATAGTGGCTCCATTCCCCCTCTCCAGGGTGACCCACAGTACTTCTGCATCCCCCTGTATACCTTGTATCTCTGTTGCTTTTATGATTTTCCTGAAATAAACTACTACACCCCCTCCTTTCCTTCCCACACTGTGCTTCTTGAACAGTGTTTTGCCTGCTATGACCACATCCCAGTTATGGTTTTCAGTGCACCATGACTTGGTGATGGCCACAATATCCAGGTTTGCCTCTGTCATGATGGCCTTAAGGTCCAGAATCTTATTTCCTAGACTTCTAGCATTCCCACACATGGCCTTCCAGATTTTGTTTCTACTCTGCTTGTCCCCTTTTTTCTTTTTTGTCCTCCCTCCTTCCTCTCTCCCTTTTTAATGCTCCCATTTCATTCCCCCTTATTCTCTACCACTCCACGTCCTTAATTAACTTGTACCATGGGATCATTCTAGCTCCATGGGTTCCCCCACTCTCTACTTCAGACTTTAGGGGGCAGTTTCTGCCTCCCCAATTACTTCCACCACTCCCTTCAGTTAATTTAAATGTTTGTCAAATTAAAATTTAAACTGTCCACTGAGGACTGCAGTTCTCCTTCCAGATCAATGCATGCCATCACCCCATTTAAGTCCTTATCCTGCCAGTTGAGTCCCCAGTCTCCAATGTAGCGAAACCCCTCCTCATTGCACCATTCCTTCAGCTCTGAGTTGAAGCTCCTGGTGCAGAGATCCCTTTCCTCCATCTGTCATAAATAAGCAGCATCTCAGCAAAAGCCGCAGAGCATGCTACCTGTCTAAGACCCCTCACCAGCTCCCTAAAGTCCCCCTACACTATTCAAGACCTGTCCCCAACCACGTATTCCAGGTGGACAATGACATCAAGATATCCCCCCTGTTCTGCTGCCATAGTGATGCTCAGGATCCACTTCCCATCTCTCTGGGCCATGGTGCCATGAAGGTACCTAACTGCCTGTCTCCCACCTTTCTTGTTCCCCAGTCTATTCCCCACACAATTGAGTCCCCCACCAGAAGTTTTTTCCTGCTCCTCTGGATTCCACAACCACCCCCTTAGATCCTCCACTATGGAGGTCTCCCACATCCTCCACGGTCACTACCACAGGTGCTTCCTCCTGGCAGTCCCACCCCTCCAGTGCAGTGTAAGAATAATGTAGTGGTACCAGTCGATGAATGTGTCTCTGTCTCACGAACCCCAACATTCTACAGCCCACCATAGTCCAACATTCCCTCCTCCCTGGCACCCTTTGAGGTAACAGTGGCAGACGTGGTATCCACTGAGAAGGAAGAGGTCACCCGAATCCTAGCTAACTTTTCCTGGAGTCTAGCAACCGCCACCTTCAACCCAGAAACACAGTTGTCACATTATCAATAGGATGTCCACTGGGCTTGGGTACCAGTAATCACATTATGAAAATGGATGGACACCAGGTTTGAGCACCCCCATACCAAATAAAGAACATAGGGGGGATAATTGGCATTGGCCAGAGGGCTGGGGCACCCCAGAGGGTGCCACATACTTTTTTATAATTTGTTTTTATGAGCCAAACAGAAGTTTCAAATCATGAAAATGAATGGTCATAAAAAACAGTTTCATTCTTTTTTTTTTTTTTTTTTTACATTTGGTTATAATAACACATTTTGGAGTGCTGTAACAAAATGAAATGCATATGTCCATTAGGTGGAGTGGTGATATGCACACCATGAACATTTTGGGTCAAGTTATTGTCAAAAATAAGAAAATGGGCAAAATGTTTCTGTTATTCGTAACTCCAGTTGTCAGAAAAAAAGCCTTATAAATAGAGCACTTACAGAATTTTCTGTGCATGTATGAAACAGAATTTTAGAACTTTAATACTATAGAAACTAAACCATTTTCATTGAACCTGCATATAGTATCACATGCACTTACAGTTCTTGGGTCCATCTGTAACAAACCTGAATATTTCAGATTTCAACTGTCAGTTACTGAGCTACAGTGAAGCAAAAAAGGTCTTACTTTTTCTTTTTTTATGTATTTCATTCTTCTAGAAGTTTTACAGGCATGCACACTTCTTAGTGCTATAATTACTTCTACAAAACTGAATAAAACCAACTGCACAGACAGATGGGGTTTTGTGGCCATCAGACTATTACAGTCTGTTGTACTGAACTGTGAGAAAATGTGTATTAGTTATACCTGTGCATTTTTCTGCCTCATGAAGAAAATGAATAAAATAAAACATTGTATTTTTAATGACATTTACTGGTTCATGGCCTTTAGAATGGCAAAGTAATTGTCCTGGAAATGCCTGCCAATGGGCACTGATAGCAAAGATAAGATAAAAATCTCTGCTTTTAAAAAAGAGTGCTGCCCATTCCCTCTCAGCTGCCCCTCTTGAAAAGGGATGTTCTTTACTTTATCACCATCCCCTTGGTCCAGCATAGGCAAGGTGATGTTCTAGACTGCAAGCTAATAATTAAAAAATAATTAATATAAATCATTAATTCTCAAGTAATGGTAAACCTTATATATATCAAGGCAATGACAAAGTGTGCTTTTTTCCCTGAAGATATGATGGAGCATCACACATTTTTCAACATTTTGTGGCACAACAACATCTCACATTCCTATGACAGTAGCATGAGAACCATGTCACCCATTCAGGTTTTGAAAACTTTCGTTTTCAGTCCAAATGCACGGAAGAGAGCAGCTCGATACTGTGTACTGTAATTTGCAAAACGTGTCTGCCAAGGACCCAAACTCTAAACTCTGTGGTAAAATGCAGTCAGTATGATCATACAAATAAAAATTAGAGTGGGCACAGATACTGTATTGTAAACTGATGCAATCCCCTCTGGGAAGAACAGAATTTTAATTAATCTAAATTGTAATATGGAGGGACACATGCCCCCTCCCATCTACCACACTGGCATGATTGCAGCTAGAAAGGAGATTGTCCCTACATGGAATATGCATTAATACTTTCTGACATTTTAAATTATGCAGAAATTCTTCATCAGGCAGTTAAAAATTATCTAGTCAGTTAAAGGCCAGAGGCAAACTCGAAAGATAAAATATTTTCTCAGAGTCTATATTGCTCTTTTAAACCTCCTACTTTACTAACTAGTAGTGAATACAATTCTAGTTTGATTTTTCTTTAAATTAGTGAAGTGCACACCAGCCAATTGAAATCTGTGTAGCTTGATGATTAGATAAACTGCTTGGAAACCAATAGACCCCATTTTAAATCATACATGAATCACGTATTTACTGTGTAACCTTGAGCAATCCATTCATCCATCCAGTGCTGCAGTAGCCCAAGCTTCTATACATAATTGGGTAGAAGAAGGACCCATGGAACAGAAGCGTTGGGATTTCATTCTCAAAAGACGTTGTCACATTTTGGATGGAACCTTGTCTAATGTTCAAATGCTACTTGATCACCTAATGTGGTGGTTAAGCAGTGGCAGAAGTTCAGCACAGTTGTGCCCAAACAAAAGAAACTTGCATCAAAACAATGACATACATGTCAACTTAAGCACTGTGCTGCAAATCAAGAAAACTGTTGCACAATGTCTGAACTCTTTGGAAATACTGCAGGGTGCCTGAGTTTTAGTACAGTCAGGCAGACTCAAATGAAAGAGAAACATGCATGTGCATCTGTGTCCACCCATTTGAAAACTCCTTGACATTGTGTTTTAATTGGGTATCAAGTGAATACACCACAGGGGGAAATGAATGCTGCTTTCATGATCTTAACATTAAGTGAGGGTTAATGTATCTTTAATTGTAATAGAGGAGACATGCTGTGACCGGACCAATTAATACGCAAGTTATCCTAAAGGATACCTAAACCCATACATTTTTTTAATATAATTTTTACTAAAATCTGGCTTCATAGTCCTTTATTACAGGAAAGACTGCTGTTTACATGAATTCTGAAACTGCATTTATTTAAATGGGATAAATGCAGTTTCTTAGCATTTAAAACACTTAAACAACAGCCTCTCCTGAATCAGATTTCCCTCCTTCATCTTCTCCATAATGGCTGCTGATGTACAGTGGGATTCTGTCAATGAAGAGAGAGCCCACTCAGCAACAAGTGCTGTGGCAGGTACAGCCATCGTGCAGCAGGACAATAATCTTACTTCATTTACCTGGCAATTTGTTTAAACAGGTAAAAATCATCACTTTACATATTTATTATATATACTAATACATATGTTAAGTGATAATTTTTTTAAGTCTGTAGAACAGACCATGTTGAACCAAACATAATGTTTTTCACACAGCACACTCCAGATCAATACAGTCCCCTCCTGTGTCAGGCTGTTTGCCAATGTTCGTTGTCTATTCTCCTTAATGTATCATAGTCCCAATCCTTCAGCACCTGCCTAATTTTTATGTTTCCTTGCATGCATGTGCAAGAAACATTATGTGACAGCTTAGGAGAGAAGCAGGGTTTTGGAGGTGCAATATTGTGGTGGCCAATGCCTCCACTGCATTCTGAGGCTTGGCCGTGTTTCCCCAATGCAGTGGCATGCTGCTGCTGACACTAGTTCAGCAAGCATGCCACCAAGCTGAAACAAATTCACCACTGCAATGAGGGAGTGACCTGTCATTGCAGGTCGTGCCTTGCCTGGCATAACATTTCAATAAACATGGCAGCCAGCGGCTCATGGCCTACTGCTCACAGTCCCTAGGAAGCCAACTTCGGGGGTGCCCAATCTCCCTGTCAGCATATGTTCCCCTTTACTGTAGTGGTCTGCTGGGGGGTGCCCAATCCCCCTCGGCATCATGCTGCCAAACACAGACATGCTTTCTGACGGGGGTGGCCAGTCCCCCTGTCAGCATGTTAACCCGCCCCCTCATCACTTCAGCATTTTCCTGGTGCCACCCCACCCCAATTGTGTGCCAAACTGGGATCCCACCCCAGTGTGGCTAATATGGCCCCCACCAACCAAATGTGCCACACTGGGAGCCCACCCCAGTGTGGCCAAACCTGTGAAAAAAAACAGAAAATGGTCCATGGTGATTTATTTTATATTTCTTACCTGAAACAAAGGAAACAGTCCCTCACCATCGGGTCCCGTCCCCCAGCCCACACCCACCCACTGCGCACCCTGCATCCCCACATGCCCCCTCACCCCATACTTACCTCTGGGTCCTGGTGCAATGATCTTCCTTTGGACCAGGAACATGTCTGCACTCTTCAAAGCCGACTGCTAACTGAAGAAATGCTGGTAAGCTGTATAATGGCATAAATGGTAGGGTTTCAACTTAGGTAGATATCTTGGCAATTTTTTGTGAATTTTGGCACCAAATTTTCAAGATGGGGTTCTTGGGACCCCATCTCATGAATTCGGTCACTGTCATGTCATTATTTAGTCCCGAAAGGTGATTTTGCGATCACTGCACAGAATCACCTTTCAGGACTGAGTAACAAAATGACAGTGTTACTGTTCATGAGGTGAGCTCCCAAAAAGCCTATCTTGCAAATTTGATGAAAATATTCAAAAAAATGACTGTTACGAGCGTGCATTGCACAGTTTCTATGCACGTTCGTAACTCTGAGAATTTTTAATATTTTCACTCCAGATTTTCAGCATTGCCATTTTTTTACACCTCATTATGAACAGTACAGCTGTCATTTTTCACATCCTGCCCAAAATGTGGTTTCGCACATGTAGTGCACAATGGCACAATCGCTGTGGGAAATCAGCATTTGAGGCAGATTAACAAAATCACAGTGATACTGTTCATGAGTGGAGGTCCCAAAATGCCTATGTTAAAAATTTAGTGAGAACATTTCACAAAATGATTGTATTTAAAACAGTGTGTTGTGCAGTTTCCATACCCACTTGTAACTTCGAGACTTTTTAATATTTTCACTCCAGATTTTCAGCAGTGGCATTTTTTCAAACCTCCTTATGAAAAGGACAGCTGTCATTTTTGACATACTGCCCGAATTGTGTTTTCGCACATCTGGCGCAGAATGGCACAGTTGCTGTAGCAAATCAACATTCAAGACAGATTAACAAAATCACAGTGCCACTGTTCATGAATACAGGTACCAAATGCTTTCATGAGGTGGGGGTCACAAAAAGGCCATGTTGACAATTTGTAGTGCAAATGCCAACAAACGCCTGGGGTGTTACGGTTTCTAACCATAACATCCCACCCTGTACAGACTGACAGGCATCAGGAGTATGCATTTGGATAGCTGGCTGAAATTCTCATGCCATTCCTCCCCCATCCTGCAGCCAGTGACAGGCATTGAGGTGTGCCTTGGACTCTTCGGCCCCAGAGTTCACCCCATTCTCCTATACTGCACCCATTTCAGCATATATCCTTATGGAATGGGGTGACTTTAAAGCCAAACACCCCAAGGCACACCTCAACACTTGTCAGCGTCTGCAGAATAGGGTGAGGTGAAATGGCATGAGCGTTATGCACAATGACCCAAAGGCACACCCCAATGCCTGTCCATCTCTGCAGGGTGGAGGTGTGGTTCGCAAGAAGTTCAATACTTCACTGCCATTCCTATTCTGCATCTGTCTAACTCTTGCACTTCCAATGCTAATACCAGCAAGCAAACATTTGACATTGACAAATGCTTGTTTAAATAATACTCTGTGGTCTAGTGGGAGAAACACAGAGAGCCACCAAGATCCCTGCTTTTAATGCTGCCACAGCCAGAGTTCATGATAAACCCCCTTACCCTCAGTTGCCATATCCCACCTTTAGCCTAATGCTTTGCAAGTGCACAATTAACCTGCTGTGTCAGTTTAATTTTCAAAAATGCCTGGTGGTCTAGTGGGAATTTTCCTTTAAAGGGCTATGAAAACAGACTTTAGAAAATCAGCATGTCAGATTTTTGCACTGTTGTGCTATAAAGTGTGAGGGGGCAGGATAGAATCTCATGAGTGGTAGAGCTACAAAATAGTTATGAAATTCCTGCCACCCTCACAAATAATAATAAACTGCATATTCTGAGTCAGGTCACTTTGTATTTCATTTTTACAGCATCACTCTACTACTGTAGTTCTATCTGCTGCTTGAAGATATTTCTGTAACTGTTTGATTTCATCTGCTGGCATGAGCACTGTACAGTGCTGTTGTAATAGCAGCATTGTGAAAGCTGATCTCTGACTGATTTGTGCTCCAGTTATTATAGTTAGGGTTTGCTTTTCCCATAGCTTGTAAGTGTATTCACAAGCCAGACAAACTCACTCAGCCCAGGTAATCTATGTATGCCTCATGCACCATGTCCCCACACATTTCTCATATATTCTATTGATTAAACGCTAAACACAAAACATAGTTTTACCTCAGAGAAGCATAGTTCTACAGCAAGGCCCTGTTTTTGTGCAGTACTTTATAACCATGTTCTGTGGCAGCATTGCTATTTCCCGAATAGTGTTGTGCAAAATTGAAATATTTCGCCTGATGAAATATTTTGCATAATTCTGTAACTACATGACATTTTTCACCTATGCAAACTGAAATTTCACCTGTTTTCTTGATTTTGCATAACAGTGAAATTTTGCTTAACATGGTTTGATAAAATGTTTCACCTAGGCAAAGTGAAATTTCGCTTGGTTTCATAACTTCGCGTAAATGGCAAAATTTCATCTAAATGCATTGGTCTGCCAATTTTGCCAATTGATGCTCCAAATTTCACCTTGTGGCATACTTTTGCCAGCATAACTTTTGATTTTGCGGCAAAATTTTGGTCCAAAGGTGAAATTTGCAGTGCATTGTGGGTAAATAGATCAAAAGTCACGTGTCGCTTGTTTCCGCTCATTCTGCTGTACGTCGAGTTGGAAAGCAGACCGCTGTGGTCATCAGAGTCAGTAAAGCCTTTGAAAACATAGCTAAAATTTGTTTTTGACAGCTAATTGCTACAAAATGTAAAGTTGTTTCCTAGTGCTACTGTGCTGCTAGGGAACATTTTCTAATTTTGTGAATTTTTGTATAATACGTAGTTTAAATTAGGTTTTAATTTTTCTCTTTCTTTGAAAGAGAGGTATGGGGTAGGGTAGGAGTGTAAAGCAGTGCAGACTATTTCTAGCCAAGCAGATTAATATTTACTCACAATTGTGAGTTATTTATTTACTTTTATTTCTTTATTAATTTCGTTATATCTTGCCATTTATTTTTCTCTGAAAAGTTTCTCCATCCTTTTTGAGAGAATTCCTGCCACTGTTAGCTGTGTTATATATACCATTCTTCCTCTTTTAGTTTTGAATTGATTGTGAATTCTGAAATTTGAAACTAAGTAATAACACATTACAGTACTTTATTTGTCCAGAGACACAAGTGATCTGTATTTAAAGTCAGCCACTTGTGCCCTTTTTCTTTGTGTGTGTTTCTTTAATTCCTTCCTGTTTGGTGAAAAAAAAGTTACCTTTTTGTTTTTTACTAGAATAGGCTGCCTACCATATACGATATTAGTTGTACTCTAAGTGCTGGTACCTGTCCTGATTGTGTTTGGACTTGTAAGGAAGCCATTACTGTAGATGTGTGATGCCATCATTCATGTGTGAGGTCATGGTGTTATTACTAACATACTAAAATGCCAGCAGAATAGGCCAAACAGTCTTTCGTGTCTGCTTATTTGGTCAGCCCCCACCCTGGGAGCTGATCTTGCTGGCCCCTTCTCCTCTCTGGCTTCTCCCTTCCCAGTCCTGAATATTCCCACTGCACAGGACTTTGCATCCAGAACCCTTCCCCTGTACCTGTACCTGTCCCACCCCCTCTTGAACCCCTCCACCATCTCTGCCTCCACCAGCCCCCTAAGCAGCGCATTCCCTGCCTCCACCACCCTCTCAGTGAAGTAGCACCTCCTCCTTTCTCTCCTGAATCTCCCCCCTCCAGCTTCCACCCATGCCCTCTAGTTGCCCCCCACTTCCTTCAGAGCACCTTGACTGCTTCTCCCCTATTTAACCCTTCATGTACCTGAAGACCTCTATCATGTCCCCCCAGTCCCTTCTCTCTTCCAATGTGTACATATTTAGCTCTTGAAGCCTCTCGCCATAGGTCCTGTCCCCCAAGCCCCAGATCATTTTGGTTGCCCTTCTCTGGACCCTCTCCAGGAGTTCAATGTCCCTCTTTCAGTGTGGCCTCCAAACTGCATGCAGTACTCAAGGTGCGGGCTCACCAAGCAGTTATACAGGGGGGGTATCACTTCTCTCCTTCTGGAGGTGATCCCCCTAGCAATGTATCCCAGCACCCTGTTGGCCTTGGCTGCTGCCCTCCTACAGGTCTCAGAGTTGTTCATCTTGATATCCACCACCACCCCTAGGTCCCTCTCAGCCATTGAGAATTCTACCATCCCCCCCAGGGTATACTCTTGGCCCGGGTTTCTGGGTACCAGATGTAGTACCTTGCATTTCCCTGCATTAAACCTCAGCTTCCACTTTCTAGACCACCTTTCCAGAGCCTCCAGGTCCCCCTGTAGGGCCACCCTCCCCTCCTCCCCATCCACCACCGCCCACAGTTTTGAGTCATCCACAAAGAGACTCATCTCACTCCTGATACCCTTCCTTATGTCAGAGACATAGGCATTGAACAGGAGGGACCCAATGACTGATCCCTGAGGGACCCCACTAATGACCCTCCTTGGGGATGAGACTATCCCACCAACCATGACCCTCTGGGTCCAGTCCTGGAGCCAATTGCCTATCTATCTGATCATCTGGTTCCCCACCTCCATTTCTCCCAGCTTATTCAACAGGCCCCCATGAGGAACAGAGTCAAACGCCTTGCTGAAGTCAAGATAGAGGACGTCCTCTGGTCTACCCAGGTCTAAGGCTCTTGTCACCCAGCCATAGAACTCCACAAGGTTTGTCTGACACAATTTCCCTGGGATGAATTCATGCTGTCTATTGTCCAGGCATCCTGACTTTTCCAGGTCCCCCCCAGCCTCTTCTTGACAATGCCCTCCATCACCTTGCCCACCACCGATGTCAGGCTGATGGGCCTGTAGTTCCCTGCCACCTCCCTTGATCCCCCCTTGTGGATAGGCACTATATGCACCACCTTCCAGTCCTAGAGCACCCACCCTGTCCTCAGATAGATGCTGAAAAGCTCCACCAGGGGTTTTGCCAGGACATCTGCCAGTTCCTTCAGCACTCTGGGATGTAGTTTATTTGGCCCCAGTGCTTTCTCCATCTTAAGGGACCTGAGGGCTTCCCTCACTCTCTTTGCCATGATTTCCACCTCCACTACCTCATCCCTCTGCCTTGACTACTCCCCTCCTGCCAATGATGGCCCATCCTCTCCCCAGACCTGATGATCGGCAAGGGCCCCCCCCTCAGTTTTACCATCTCCTCCCATGTATGATGCAGCCCCCCATTTTCCTTGGTGAAAACTGAGGTGAAGTACTCATTTAGTACCTCAGCCTGCTACCCTGGATCTTGTGCCCATCCCTACCCTGTTTTAATCCTGCAAATCTGCCCCATCACCCTTCGTTTTTCCCCAGTGTATCTAAAGAACCCCTTATTCCCTCTCCTAATTTCCCTGGCCACGTTCTGCTCCTTCCTTGCCTTAGCCACCCTCATGACCGTAGAGGCCCTTCTGGCCATCAGCTCGTACTCCCCTCTATCCCTTTCACTCCTTGAGCACTTGAAATGCCTATAAGCTGCCTTCTTTCCCCTCACCATCTCCTGAACCTTCCTGGTCCTTATTCACACAGTTAGTAGTAATACATCCTTTCCTCAAATACTCCAAGAGAAAGGCAAAGCTTTGAAGCAGTAGTTAGCGAAAATGCCTTCTAAGAAGCGGCCAAGTACAGAGGGGAAATGTGGCAAGGGGATGAGGGAGCTAAGTCTGCTGAAAAAAGTACAATTTCAGTTCCAGTTCCCTATAGCAGTGAAAGCACAGATATGTCTGCATCAGCGTCTTCCGATGTGGGCCCTGGTGGTGTGGCAGGAACCAACAAAAGAGTTGCAGCCATACTAGTGGGGGATGCTGACACTGAGAAGAAGGGAAGCACTGACACCAGCACAGGAACAGTTGTCCAGGACTCGGAGGAGGCTGATAATTAATCTGTCAGTGTGACTGTCCGTGTTCTTGCAGGAGTTGGTGATCATATTGTTCAACAAGAGTCTGATAGTTAGCCTCCTGAGATGGTTGTAGAGAAAAAGAAATGGTGCCATCCTCCAAGAAGACAGTGATGAGAGGAGAAGGAGGAGGAGGAAGACAAGGACATCATCGCTACTGGTGATGATGATGATGATGATGGTGATGATGATGACTGGGATGATCCCTCAAGGAAGCCTGAGTTTAAAAAAGTCAAGGGTGATGTAGGCCATTTACATGTACAGCCCATAGGTCAGTCTGAGACTGTCACCAAGCCTATAAGCACACCTCTAAGCAGTCAAGTAACCCTCCTCCCAAATGTAGTTTTACTGAAGTGGTGAGAGCAGCCCAAAATACATACACTTCCACACCTGTTTCTGAACTATCCCTGTTCCAGAAGCATCTGAATTCCAGAGGTCAAAAGTCCCTAATTTGGGACTTTTATGTGCTAGATCCTGCTGATAAGACCACAGCAACATGCCAACTCTGTCAAGCTTATGTTAGTCGGGGGGAAAAAGGGAAGCCACATAGGCACTGATGGCCAACACACCCAGCTGAAAAACAAGCACCCACTGAGATGGCAGCAACACCAGAAGGATGCCAGAGCTATTGGTAGCAAGTTACATGTAGTAGAGCAAGAGCAGGAGGAGGGAGGGCAGAGTGGGCTGGTGGTGGAGGAGGAGAGTGAGCAATCCTTTGCTCTCTCAAGTAATGGGCATAGTAGTGATGGTGTGAGTCCCAGTCCACTGAGTCTGAATCGCACACCACCACACCCATAAGCAACTAAAATAGCTGGTTTCATGTGGTCTACACAGCCCCAAGAGTCAAGTGTTACTCCTAAAAGAAAATAATTGCTGCCACAAGTACAGCGTTCTGGTCAGACAGCCCCAATGATGCAGCCCACTCTGAAAACCATCCTTGAGCAACAGTCAAAGTACCCCCCCCCAATTCGTGCTGCTGAATGAGAATTAAATGCTGCCACTGCTGAAATGCTGGCCATCGATCTGTTGCCATTCTCATTTTACTACCTAATAGTAAAAAAAAATATGAGCAAAGCTTGCTAGTGCAAGTAAAGTCCTAGTGCTTTGGCTAAAACTTAATTTTGCCAATATCACATCATTATCCTCATTGCACATTCCCTGTAATAGTGGGGTTATCCACCTTTGTTTGTCATTACAGAAGACTGGGCAACAATTAATAAGGTAAGATACAAATAGACGAATACTGATATCACTAAAAATAAGACATATTAGGATTAGACATGGTCCAAAAGCTCCAATTGCATTTTTCTTGTTTATGAGTCCTAAATGAAGATGTACCAATTCCCTTTGATGAGTTATTTTTTTCACAAAATACAAGATAGATTTCACACTCCTATGATTTGGAATATCTGCAACTTTTTACAGGTCAGAAAAATATCAATTTGACAGGATTCTTTTTTTTTTTTTGCTTAAATAGTAGAGTTGCTTACATTATATAGGGTGGAATGAACCCATAATGAGTCCATGCCAACTGGTCATAACCTATTATTTAAGCCATTAAACCAACAATTCATGGCCAGCCTGGTGGCACTGAGAGTTGAGGCACTGGATGCCACACCTCACTCCACACTGGCGATGCAGGTTTGATGATAGACTCGGGCCACCGGGGGTCAGCATGGGGAGAGAGGGATTGAGTACCTAGTGGCAGATCTCCCTCTCTGGGGAGGGTGGTGCATTTGTCCTGCTGCTATATCACCCTCTACCGGGTAAACCCTGGGTTGGTGATGCAGTTGGGACACACAGTGGGAGGGGCAGCATCAGCTGAGGGCCCTGGGAGGAGTTGCATCTCGACACATGCCTCCCAATTGGTCCTCCTGGAGTGCTGGCAACTGCTGGGTAAGGGCTTAACAGAACCATGGAAAATGGCCTGATCACTCCTAGGTGATGGCCCCTCCAGCACCGGACCATGTTACCAGCCACCACAGGAGCATACTGCGTTGTGTACCACCCGCTCCACCATTGTTTGGGGGAAGGTAAGGGGAGTCCTTACCTCGCTCTTCATGGGGGGTATACCGGGAACTTACCTTTGGGTTTCTGGGTGGGGGTCAGTCTAGGAGCAGATTCCTGGGGTGACAAAGGGGTAATATGAAGGTTGAGGGCTCCTGACTGAGTGGAGGACAGGTGCGGGGAAAGGCAAATAAAGAAAAAGTACAAGAAAAAAAAACAACAACAATTCATACTTAAGGTTTCTAGGAACTCCAACCAATATATTTGGGTAGCCTACCTTTATTCATTTTGATATTTTTCCCCCAATATGAAGTTGCTCTAAATAGAGCTTTCACTTCTAGAGATGGCAGGATCTATTCTCAAAGGGCTTGGATTGCCGCAAGCCCCAGGTGTGCCAAATGCATGGCACAAGGAGCTTTCAACAATCCCTGGGCTGAGATTGGGATTCTCAAACCCTGAGTCCTCCGTGTACCAAATGCGATGAGTTAGACCAGCTATCAATAGCTTTACATCACCAGCCTTTTTATAGGGCTTGCTCCGGGTGCTTGGCCGCAAGCCACCGTAAGAAGTGTAGTATCGTAAAGTCACGCCAACCTCACGAAATTCGAAGTGCATCATCACCGAAGCATTCGGGTCAACTGTGCCATAGCACATTGCTTGCCGAGGTAAGTGACAAGAGGCAAAATACATGAAATGATTGGTTTAAGCATTTAAAGTATAATTAGTAAACGTTAGCTTTGAAGTGTTTGTATATAGCTTTGTAGGAAGTATAAAGGAGAATTTAACTGAAAATGTGAATGATAGCAATTGTTCTAATATAGTTTTGTATTATGGAAAGAGAAAAATGTTTGGAAAAAGGGTGAAGCTCTAATAATAAGAGGTTTGTGGGCAGCTATGAGGAAACAAGTTTAACACTGAAGTAAATGATTTTTCTGCTGAGCATTCAGGACGAGAGGCTTTGTGCAAATGATAGTTGTTTGATGTTATTTTTTACAGGAGCTGATCTAAAATAGCCATATGGAAAATATTTATTGAAAGATTAACAAACAACTGAACTTAATTGGTAAATTTTAAAACAATATCCTGTAATAATTATGAATATACTGAATATATGTGGAATCTAAGTGGTGATACTAAAACGTGTAATTTTTGTTTCTGCATTCGGGTCAACTGTGCCATCAGCACAGGGCAAGTGTACACTCTGCACCATCCTTTGAGAACAGATCCCAGCATCTACTCTTCCAGTCTTAAAACAGAGGTAGGAGCATCTCTTGGGAGATCTAATACTGTACATATCTAATATAAACATTCTTCTTTGTTTCCAGTTCTTTAGCAGTTATATCGGTTGCCTATACCTCTGTCCTATATAAAATTTCAGCGTTTCGAGACTGGAAGCTAGGGGGACAGTTGTTATTCAGAATCAAAGGAGAAATTACATCATCCACTGCACTATTTTGTGAAATATTGGTTCCACATCTACAAAGGCATGTTAGAAGTTCCCCCAAAGGGTATCTGTATAGTATTTCTTTCTTTTTCTAAGGAGGGTTTTATAGTCTTTCTTGAGATAGAATAACGCAGACCAACATTCTGTATTTAAGTTTTTAGATATTAATCTACCAACTTTAATACAGGCTTTCCTAGACTGGGAACATTCCTTGTCAAACCATTTATGGTGGTGAGGGTCACTTTTTTATAGCTGGCATTTTTTGTTTTCCTCAAGTTCTTCCAATATATGATTAACTAAGTTTTCATAATTATTAATACAGTCAGATACAGCTACAGAATCAGCCAAACTATCTTCCTTGGCAAATTCTTTACAATAAATAGTTTCCAACATTTTTGGCAGTAACTGAATCACCTTTGGCCAGAATAGGGATTCAATATGATTTTTTTCTGATTGTCATATTTTCATAAATATACTGTATTTTGTTTTTGTTATAACACCATAAAGGAGTCCAATTTCAAGAGTTAAATATAAAATAACTGGATGATGATCACTGTCTCACTCTTCTGAAATGTTTAAACTATAGGCCATATTAAAATAAAATGCATCTATTAATGCCAAATATACAATGGGCAGTAAAACAAAATACAAATCCTCCATCCTCAATGGCTGACTGGCACCCCTCTCCTGTTGTAAACCCTAGTATCACCCCACAGGAAGAGATGCCAGCCACCAGCCAGCCCCATCTGTAACCTGCATTGGAATCACTCCGAGTCCTCCAGAAATCGAAAAGCCCCTTCAGTCTACACACCTTGCTCCTACAAACTCATGCAATCCTTCAATATCCTCACTCCCTGAAGTCACTCACAGCTTCCTCTAAGTAAGCACTTCTCTGATTCCCGCTAAACACTGGACTACCAAACTACTAGTGTTGTGCAAAGAAATACATTCACACAAATGACTTTCCTCACTTCTCATGCTCTATCACTGGCCTGCTCCCACTTCTTGTCTCTTCTCTTGCTCTCCCTCTCTCTCTATGATCTGCTCCCACTTACTCTATGTCTCCACTCTGTACCCACTGTATCTTCACAGCTGCCAGACTATCTCTTCACCGTCAGTCATAAAAAAAAAGCAAAGTAAAGAGGAAAAAAAAGGCGGTGCTGGTCCTGCTTCTTGGGTGGGCACTCACAAGTTTTGAGTGGTCCAACAGGAATGGGTGCCTATGCCCTCCACACATGCCTACAGTACAATGCTTACCACTACCACACTTTCCCAGAGCTGCCCCCACCCCAGACATTCCCTCACCCTGGTCCATCTCTCCTACTGAGCTCCCTCAGTCCAAGCAATCACTAGTCACACTGTCACACAACACATACACACACAGACGCAGACAAACAACTAACTACTTATAAAGGTAAGAAAAATAAAATTTACATAAAGAACAAATCAAGTAAAAAAGAGTACAGAAAAGACAAAAAAATGTAGCTTTTAAAAAAGCTGTTGGGTCTAAATCAAAGTTTAAATCTCCTCCTCGCTCTGATCTCAAAGTATCAGCAGTCACAAAACACACTACTGTCTCTCCTTCTGCGCAGGAGAAAGTAAAAGTGTCTGCCTGTATGTCTCAATTTCTTCCTGCATGGCTAAAGAGCATGTGACTTACAGTACTGTAAGCCATGTGATATGTGGGGGGGCTGCCAAATCTGAAACACCAAGTGGATCACTTAGAATCGTAATGAGGAATGCAAAGTCCATTAAAAACAATGACTTCGCCTTACTTCACATTGCAATTCTGCCTTAACATGAAGTGGTAATGACAAGGCGGAGTGAGCACTTTGAATTGCCCGCTCCGCATAACGGAGTAGCAACGCGAAGTGCCCACTTCATGTTCACTTCGCTGGCAGAATTTAAATTTGCTGCATCTCTACCAGCAACCATACCAAGCTAGGACTATTTTTTTTTTCAAGTGAACTAAAAAAAAATGCAACAAAAACAAATCAGAATTGCCCCAAACTATTTTATTATTTATTTTCATAAAAAATTGGAGACATTGCATAATCGCAATATACTCCTCGAGGGTGTGGGTGATTCCAGGATTTATCCACTTCTGGTGTGTTGTTGGTCACTTGGCTGTACCTCGTGACTGAACAACACACCAGGCATGGGTAAATCTAGGCATCACCCACACCCTCTTGTGGTACATTGCTTAAATCTATGACAGCCCCCTTTGTTGGACAGATAATATGTCACTGTAGATCATCTGTTATTCTCACATTCAAGATTCTTAATAAACTCTTTGATGAAAAGTTCAACAGAAATTTACTCCTGTTACACTAGATATCTTTTGAGTTTCACAATGGATTACCTATTGTGTTGTCTATTGTCCAGGTGGAAGAGTATAAGTCTAGCATGTTTCCTGTTCTTGCATTCATATTTCCCATAATTAACAGTGAATGTTTTTATATTTCTCCCCTAAAACCTCCATCATATCATTGCTTAGTTCATTAACGATAGCAAGCTGTTATTTCTTTTACAGCTTCAGTGGAATATAGATGTTAATGATTAGATACGGGTCTGTTACCTTTTTCAACTATAACTGTTGGTTAATAAAGGGCCATATAGCTTATTATAATATAATCATCAAATGTTGCTGCAGATGCCAAAGTGATTAACCCCCACCAAAGTTTCCAAAGGCCAAAGATCTAATTGCCCTTATACTCTATACTGAATACCCTTCTGAGATATTCTTGGGTATTATTGGCAACCAAGTCTCTTGTAAACGAATTATTGGATTTCGTTTCATAACATCTGTCCAGTTTTTATCTTGCAATTCTATGTTGCATCATGCAAAATTACAGCAAATAATGACAACTTAGGACTTTTTCCCACAGGCAGTTTCTAATTTAATACTGTACTGCTCAAACAAAGGAAGTTCCTTAGAATTATACAAAACATCTGTACTAGTCGAATTGTTCAGAGGTGAAGACATAGCAAGGGAAACAAACAGCTTAATTCCATCACAATGCTGCTGTTGATTCTAGCACCTTTTTGTTTGTGCCCACTTATATACTTCATTTTTGGGTATCGTCACCCACTTCAAAGCTATTGTTACTAAAAGAATACTCAAATTCTATTGACTGCATATGTTCTGTTATTCAAAGCTGTTGCTTTTTTGTATACTTTTTAACATCTATACCTGTTTTATTGTACTTAATCGGCTTTGATAAACTTTTCTTTCCTTGTTAGTAAATATTACATGGCATTATCTCCTCAACAGTCCTATTTGCTTATGAATGGGTGCTATTCAAATCTATAACCACATCAACAAATCCACGCAGCATATTTAAGCAAAAATTGTGTAATATCTGGATTTTTCAGTGTTAGAGATACCCAGCCTTTGGCAGGCAGTGTTCTGTATATATATATATATATATATATATATATATATATATATATATATATATATATATATATATATATATATATATACATGATGGTAGCACGGTAGTGCTACCATAGTTAGGGTTGAGGAGCCATTTACATATGAACATACAAAATTTGCCAGCAGATAAAGGCCTAGAGGGCTATCAAGTCTGCTTGAATGTGCAGCTAGCACCCCTTATTCTGCAGCTGCCCCTTCCTTCCACCCTTCCCCTTCATTAACCCTCCCCCTTTCCCTGTCCCATCTTCGTTTGAAGCAGTCCACTGTTCTACTGCATACCACTTCTGCAGGTAATGCATTCCACCCAGCCACAACCCTCTCTGTAAAAAAGTGTCTCCTCATCTCCCTCCTGAACCTTCCTCGCTCCAGTCTCATATCATGGCCCCTGGTGGCCCTCCCCTTCCTTACTTTGAACAGCCTCTCTGTACCCGTCTTGTTTATTCCTTTCATGTATTTAAAGGTTTCAATCATGTCACCCCTGTCTCTCCTCTCCTCCAGTGAGTACATGTTCAACTGCTTCAACCTCCTCTCATATCATAAGTCCCCCAGACCCTTCATAATCTTTGTCGCCCTGCGCTGCACCCCCTTCAGTAACTTAATGTCCCTCTTCAGATATGGACGCCAGTACTGCACGCAGTACTCCAGGTGTGGTCTAACTAATGACCTATACAGTGGCAGAATCACCTCCTCCCTCCTCGAGGATATACCCCTTGCAATACAACCCAGCATTTTGTTGGCCTTTGGAGCTGCCTTCCTACATTGTGCTGAGTTGTTCATTGACCCTGTAATGAGCACACTCAGATCCTTCTCCTCCTCTGTCTGGGCTAGCTGCACTCCCCCTAGCTGGTAACTCCTCATTGGGTTCTTCATCCCAAAATGCAGCACCTTGCACTTTTTGGCATTAAAGCCCAGTTGCCAGGTGTCTGACCAGGTTTCAAGCTTTTCCAGATCATTCTGCAACCCCTGCCATCCCCCTAGGTCATCCACCACCGCGCCAACCTTGGTATCATCAGCAAACAGACTGATCATGCTCTTGATGTCCCATGACATGTCTGCAATGAATATCCCAAACAACACCGGTCCCAACACTGAGCCCTGTGGGACACCGCTCATCACTGCCCTTGAGTGTGAGAGTTCCCCACCCACCACCACCCTCTGTTGCCTTCCCTGCAGCCAGTTTCCTACCCATCTCACCAGCTTTCCACCCACCCCTGTGCCTACTAACTTCCTTCCCAGCCTTCCATGTGGCACCGAGTCGAATGCCTTACTAAAGTCCAGATACACGACATCCACTGCATGGCACCTGTCCAGTTGCCTAGTTACCCAGTCATAGAACTCGACCAGGTTGGTTTGGCAGGATCTGCCACGTATGAAGCCATGCTGTCTGCTGTCCTGTAGTCCTTTGTCCTCTAGGAGGGCCACCAGCCTCTCCTTCAGGATAGTCTCCATCAGCTTACCCTGATGGATGTGAGGCTCACTGGTCTGTAGTTTCCCGGTTCATCCTTGGGGCCACTCTTGTGAGTGGCACCATGAGCCATCCTCCAGTCCTGAGGTACACACCTCAATGGTGAGGCATTAAATGGGTCTGCCAAAGGTCCTGCAAGGACCTCTGCCAGCTCCTTCAGTACCCTTGGGTGGATGCCATCTGGGCCTGGCACCTTGTCCACCCTCAGTGCCTTCAAACCCTCTCGAACTCTGCCCTCCATGATTCCCCATCTGTCACCACTTCCCCCCTGCTTCTGCCATTTCTCCCACCTTGGGTGTCACCCACCTGTTCTCTTTTGTAAATACTGAGCAGAAGTACTCATTTAGTGCTTCCACCTTATCATACCCTGCTTCCACCCAACCCCCCCTTCCTAATCCTTACATATTAAACCTAAAATTTTGCACCTTAATAACTTTGCAACCGTTCAACGGATTTGCCTGAAATTTAGAATACATGATCTGCCAAATTTCGTACTGTTTGGATATACAGCTGCGGAGTTATTAAGCATGATCTGCGTGAGCATTTATGCTTTTTTGAATTCTTTGCTCATCCCTACAGGTCACACGGTTTGCACGACTGGTCTGAAAACTTCAGAGAATGTGTGGCCAGGATCCCCAATGTACCTTTTGAAGATTTTGTGAAAAAATATTAAATGGTTCAAAAGTTATTCAAAAAACAATTTCCCATTATAAGTCAATGGGAAAAGTTAACAAAAAGTTTGACAGTGTCACAAATGCACTTTTTAGTGTCGCAAATGGCCCTAGTAGTGTCACAAATCTGCCATTTTGTTTTCAGATGGTGATCAGAAAAATGCTTGGCATTTAAATTTGGGACCCTCTAGCAACACAATTCTTTTTGTGTTTACCTAGTCGGACCCTGAGGATGCTAGGTGTGTCTTTATTTTGAGGTTAAACACCCTAGAAATATGTTTTTCCAATTTCTGGAAAAAGTAGTGTATAAAGTGGTGTCGCACTCACGAAAGTGTTGCAGGTTTTGCGAAAGCTTTCGCACATCACAGTACTACTTTGCGACACTATGCCCAAAATAACAGGAATTCTTTGCCACCCTGCTGCAAATGAACGGTTTGGTCTTTTGGGCTGAAATTTGGAGGGAAGGCAGCCAACATCTCACAGATGTGCATTATGGTGGTTTGGTGACAAAATATTGCATGCATCTAAAGTTATGGTACTCCGAATTTGACACTTTTTCCCATAGACTAATATTGCGGCATCCGCTGCATGACAGGAGTTTTTTGCCAGCCTGCTGCAAAATAACGGTTCGGTCTTTTACACTGAAATTTGGAGGGAAGAAAGCCAACATCCCACAGATGTGCCTTTTGGTGGTTTGGTGAAAAAATATTACAGGGCGGCAAAGTTATGGTACTCTGAACTTCTCTTTTTTTCCCATAGGATAACATTACGGCTTTAGCCACCCCTTTCAGGGCCCATATCTCGGAAACGGTGCGAGATACGGGCATTTTGTCAGAAAAGTGCTTAGCCCCCTGTACTGGGGGCTAAGCACAAAACTAGCCAGGAAAGTCATAAATCATATGACTTTTACATTTTTTTCTATGTCGCACTGTTCCTGAGATATAAGCCCTTTAGTATTCCAACTCCTCATTTTCTGCTCCGAGACCCATTATTATGCATACATTCTTTGTACTCACTGTCTTTCTCTATGCAGCTTTTGGGGAAAACCAGCCTGTCTGGTTACATTACTGTTACCCTTACCGCTTCTGCTTGCAGTTCCGTACCTGTTTCACTTACTGTTCCAGTCTATGCCACCATGTGCGTTACCCTTTGCATTTTCATTTGCGCCTGTATTTGCATTATTTTAACCATTTGTGTCTACAGTACTGTTTATCTTTCTGTTTCACTTTGTGTCACCATGTGCATTAGCATTTGCATTTGTGGACACCATGTTACTATGTGACAAGACATCACGTGGCAGAAGCACGGGGCCCTTTACTATTTCTCAGAGTAATTCTCAAAAAGAAGGGAAATTAGAGGAAATACTCTGTTAACTGCATCAGTTAGTGTTGTTCCACAGTGACAGAAGTGAGGAAATTCTGTGTTAGGGTTCAAAAGCATAACTGTGCATTCACCCCCACCCCCAGCACCACAGACACATAGAGACACACACACACACGGAAGTAGGGGGGAGAACCAAGGCAACAGGACCAATCACAGACAACCAGCAGGAGGTGTCAGAAATAAAATACAACTGTCTAAATGTACTACAAGTGATCCCCAGTCCTTAAGAGTATGTACTGCATGTTCAGTGTACATCCTCAGCAAAATTGAGGCTATGTACAGCAATGGTACACGTCCCTGATTCAAGGTGCAGACAAGTTACAAAAGTTAGAAGTTGTATGGTCTTAGTTAGTGATGTCCCACACCTCGCTGCACCAGCTAATACACCCTGACTGGTGAGCCACAGGAAAACTAATCATGGTACACACTAGTTAACACAGTTAGGAATTACAGGACTTCTGTCAGGTAATACCCCACCCACTAGCCCACATACTGCATACTGAGTGTAGAGCCATGGCTAAAATATGCCTATGGACATGAATAGTGTTGCTCTGTCTTTGTAGCTGTAGAGAAGTCAGCACACTTAGGAGTTGCTCGGTCTCATTGGTGGGGGACTGCACCTCCAGAGACCCACAGCATAGCTGAAGATGTGGACATCAATGGTACAGCTCAGTGTTTGTAGGCACAGCCAAGTTAGCAGTTAGGATTTGCATGCTATGATGCAGGCAATGGCCCCCACCCTGTCTGAATACATACTGCATCCTGAGTGCTGAGCCACAGCAAAAGTGAGGTGATGGACATCAATGGTACACCTGCATAATTGTAGGTACACTACAGTTAGCACAGTTAGGAGTTGCATGGACTTAGCCAGGCAATTCCACCACATATAGCAGTTACTGCATCCTGATTGTACAACCACAGCTGTATTGCCTTAGGTAGCGATGTTGCACAGTTCAGCATGGCAGCTACTGCACCCCGACTGCAGACCCACAGGAAAAGTAAGGGCGGTACATAGTAGTTAACACAGTTAGGTATTAGATGACCTCTGTGAGTTAATGAACCAGCCCCTAGCACACATATCTATACTGAATGGAGAATGATACATGTTCCTGATTCAAGGTGCACACAAGTTACTACAGTTAGGAGTTGTATGGTCCTAGGTAGCGATGTCCCACACCTCACTACACCAGCTACTACACTCTGACTGGAGAGCCACAGGAAAGCTAATGGTGGTACACACTAGTTAACACAGTTAGGAATTACAGGACCTGTGTCAGGTAATGCCCCACCCCCTAGCCCACAAACTGCATACTGAGTGGAGAGCCACAGAAAAAATATGCCTATGGACATGAATAGTGTATCTCTGTCTTTGCAGCTGTAGAGAAGTTAGCATACTTAGGAGTTGCACGGTCTCATGGGTGGGGAACTGCACCTCCAGAGACCCACAGCATAGGTGAGGATGTGGACATCAATGGTACAGCTCAGTGATTTTATGCACAGTTGTGTTAGCACAGTTAGGATTTGCATGCTATGATACAGGCAATGACCCCCCAACCATCTGAATACATACTGCATCCTGAGTGCTGAGCTGCAGAAAAAGTGAGGTGAAGGACATCAACTGTACACCTGCGTAATTGTAGGTACACCCAAGTTATCACAGTTAGGAGTTGTATGGACTTAGCCAGGCAATTGCACCACATATAACTGTTACTGCATCCTGATAGTATAATCACAGGTGTATTGCCTTAGGTAGCAATGTTGCACAGTTCAGCATGACAGCTACTGCACCCTGACTGCAGAGCCACAGGAAAAGTAAGGGTGGTACATAGTAGTTAACACAGTTAGGAATTAGATGAACTCTGTCAGTTAGTGAACCAGCCTCTAGCTCACATATCTATACTGAGTGAAGAGCCACAGCACAGATAAGCCCATGGACATGAACAGTGTATCTCTGTCATTGCAGGTGTACAGAAGCTAGCACACTGAGAAGTTGCACAGTCTCATGGGGTGGGAGACTACACCTCCAGACCACTTGCTGTATGCTAAGTGAAGAGCCACAGGCAAAGAAGGGTGATGCAGATCAGTTGTATACCTCTCTGATTAGAGGTACAGTGTAGTTAGCACAGTTATTACTTGAATGGCTTCAGCCAGGCAATGCCTTTCCAAACTGCGAGACCAGGTACTGGATTCTCAGTAGAGACCCACAGCACAGCTGACAGTACGGATATCAATGGTAGACGTCAGTGATTGCAGGAACACTCAAGTTAGCACAGTTAGCATTTGTGTGGGCTCAGACAGGTAATGCTCCCCCCCAAATTCATACTGCATCCTGAGTACTGATGCACAGCAAGACTGAGGCAATGGACATCAATGATACACCTCTGTAATTGTAGGTAGACACAAGTTAGCACAGTTAGGATTTGCATGGGCTCAGCCAGGCAATTTCACCATGCATACCAGTAATTGATCCTGACTGTACATGCACGGCCTTAGGTAGCAATATTGCACGTCTCTCTATACCAGCTACTGCACCCAGAGTGGAGACTGACAGGAAAAGTAAGGGTGATACATACTAGTTAACTTAGTTAGGAATTACAGGACCTCTGTCAGGTAATGTCTGAACCCCTAGCCCACATACTGCATACTGAATGGAGAGCTACAGAACAAAAAAGCCCTTAGAGATGAACAGTGTAGCTCTCTCATTGTAACTGTACAGAAGTTTGCAGACTTAGGAGTTGTACAGTGTCATGGGGGACTGCACTTCCAGACCACTTGTTTCATCCTGAGTGAACAGCCACAGGAAAAGATAGGCAATACAGATCAGTTGTGCAGGTCCCTGATTGCAGGTACAGTCCAGTTAGCACAGTTAGCACTTGAATGGATTCAGGCAGGCAATGTATCTTCAAACGTGACAGCAGGTACTGCATCATCAGTGGAGATACACAGCACAGGTGAGGGTATGGAGATCAGTGTTAGACATCACTGATTGGAGGGTACTGAAGTTAGCTCAGTTAGGATTTGCTTGGACTTAGACAGCTAATGCTGCCCCCCAAAAAATTCGTACTGCATCATGTGTGCTGATCAACAGCAACAATGAGGCAATGGAGATCAATGGCACACCTCTGTAATTGTAGGTACAGTTAAGTTAGCACAGTTAGGAGTTGCATGGGCTCAGCCAGGCAATTGCAGCACACATTGCAGTTACTGCATCCTGAGTGTATAGCCACAGCTGCATGGCATTAGATAGCATTATACCATGGACCTCGAACACTGACCAATGTAAATGGCAGGCTGGCACCTTATCTCCATTGTAAATCCTCTGATAATCACCACAAAAGGTGCCAGCCAGCCGCATCTTGAAAAAAAAGCAATCTGACGGCGAAATCGTGGAACTCCGACGGCCATCTTGTTTCCCCGCTAAGCGGAGACTGTAAAACAGCAGCTCCCTGCATCATTAAAATGAAAAAAAAAAAAAAAAACTGCGTGGCTTATTTAAGTATTATACCAAGTGCTGCATTTTTTAAATAATAAAAAGCAGTACTTGGTATATCATAATAAGTTACTTCTGGGTGGTGATCGATTGCCGCCGCGACTTTACCCACCAGCTGCACCTGTGGGCAAACCACTCAGCTGCAGTAATCCCCCAATCACCCACACCCCCTCATGGCTTATTGCTTAAATAAAATATCCCACACCTTGCCACAGCAGCTACTGCCTGCTGACTGGAGAGGCAGAGGAAAACTAAGGGCAGTACAGACTACTTAACACACTTAGATATTAGGGGACCTGTGTCAGGCAATGCACCACACCCTAGCTCATGTGGTGCATACTGAGTTGAGAACCATAGCAAAAATAAGCTCATGGGCATGTATGTGTGGTACTACTTCTTCCAATTGATTTGCATGCTTACAAGGAACAACAGTTACATTATAATGTTATAATGTTATGGTTCAGTAAAGACTCGACACAGGTGGGTAAGTTTAAAAAAGATTTATTGCCAATTGGTGAAACTGAGAAAGGGCCAATTAAGATTAAAATTTTTTTACAAAATCAGTCTCACAATACAATCCTTGCATGTGTGTAATCATTGCTTGGAATATATCTAAATGTGTGTCATGCATAGTAAGTAGATGATATGAACTGGAATAAGTATGTACATATGGAAATATGAGCATAGAAAGAAGCCAGCAGAAGAAAGTCATTTGGTCTATCAAGTCTGTTTGTATTGCAGGGTCCGCATCTTGAGCTAATGTCTCTGCTATCCCTCTGCAGCCCTCCCATCCTCCCTAGGCATGATTCTTATCTTCCCCCTAGGCCTATACCAGGCTTTTTTATAACTGGTCACTGTCTTTAATGAGGTGACCTCTTCTAGCAGTGGATTCCAAGTGTTCACTACCCTTTGTGGGAAGATGTGCTTTCTGACATCCCTCCTAAATTTCCCACCCTACAGCTTACGGCTGTGTCCCCTCATGATATGGTTACCACTCAGCTTGAAAAGACTTTGGTTATCAACATTTTTTATCCCTTTTAAGTACTTGAATGTTCCAATCGTGTCCCATCCCTCTCTTCTGTCATACATTAATGAAGGTATGTCAGGAGCTTCTAAGCAGTGATTACACACATGAAACAGTGATTATTTGTTGTTATTGTGTGACTGATAATGTGTATTTTCCTGGGGTGGGCGAAAAACCAGATGCTAAGTGTTCAGGTAATAGAATATGAAAATTTAATGATTTCAGTGACATTAGATAACTGGTATGTTCAGTTAAATATTTTAAGATATATCACTGACTAGGTGCATATGGAAAATTCCCACCCGACCCCTCAATAGAGGCGATCATAAACATTGTCAGGAACAGGTATGAAGTGGGTTGTTATCAGTAAAAGTGTCTGATTTACAATTTCAAGTATTATTAACATAGATTACATTTACTTGTATGACAAGTACAACACATTTCATATTATTACAGGTACAATATACATTTCTTTCAATGGTTACTTTAGTTACTATATCAGTTCTGAACTAGCAAATAACAAATATGTGTACCATGTTGTTTTTATCAAAGATATAGGTCACTGAACTTAATCACTATAGTATTCTATTATATGTTAAGGAGAAATTCTTGCTAGGCTCCTACAGTAACACTTTCACTAGAACAATTAAACTACTTAACAACAATGGCCAGACAAAATGAGAATGTAAATATGATTTATATGTCATTACATAGGTATGCAAGAGTCATTTGATAATAAGCTGCAAAATGTCAGTATTCACATTTGCTTCATTTCACTTGCTTCATTATGACTAAAGAGTTTTATATTTACGTATGTACATATGTACAGTTTCAGTGTATTTATTTATTTATTTGCTTTTGGTAACCAGGTAAGCACACTAGACAGCCAAGTGTCTATTTTCAGGTGCGACCAGGGAGAGTTACAAGGTATCCATGAAACAAATACAGAGTGGTGGTTACAAACCAGATCCACATGCTCCAACAGTGGATAAAATAGCATAAGGTACATACAGACTCAAAGAACATCGTGGGAGGTAGAAAAACATCAAGACATAACCTAGGAATTTAGAACAACAAGACATGGCCTAGAAATTGGAATAAAAAAAACAAACTCTAAACAGTGGGGCAGTAAATGCCTAGTAGGGGTACCAGCGAAGGTAATAGGGCTATGAGACTGGGCATTATGTGGCACACAGGCAGGTAGCTCCAGCTTTTAGGAAGTTCCAGAGGGATGTTTTGAAGGAGGGATGGGAAGGGGAGGCATGAACTTGGGCGGGAAAGGAGTTCCACATTTTTGGTGCATGGACGGTGAATGCCCAATCACCAGCGAGGGTGCAGGTCTTGGGAACCAGACGAGCCTGGGATGCACATGACCTGAGGTGGTGGATGGGGAGGCATGTTTCAGGGGAAGGGTGAGCAAAGTGGGAGTGGCCATTTGAGCTATATTGTCAATAAAGTTTCCTAGGATGTAGGTGCGGTGTTTTTCAGGGGGAAGACATTCCAGGTGAGAGTAGAGCATACAGCGATGCATGAGATGGGGAGCTGAGAATGCGAAGCAGCATATGTTGTTGTACGTGGTGTCCCACTTTGCAAGGCTTGAGGACAGGACAGGAGCAAAGGCAACAAGCCCGTAAGAGAGTGTAGGAAGTAGTATCCCCCTGGCTATGGCCAGCCCAGCAGCAGGGGTAAGGCAGTCTTTAGCTCTGTAGGCTAGGCCTAGCTTGCCGTTTGTCACGTTACATATGTTCCTAATGTGGCAGGAGAGATCCAGTTGAGGATCGAGGGTAACTCCTAGGTACCTGACACAGTCAATTGTCAGCAGAAGGGAGTCACAAGACCCATAAATTTTGAGGGGCATTGTGCAGGAGGAAGTTTTGGCCGTGAAGCCAAAGAGCATGGCCTGAGTTTTCTTCAAGTTGACTGTCAGTTTGTGGCCATCCAGCCATTTCCTGATAAGGGAGAAGTCAGAGTTGAGCTGGGTATTGATGCTGGTGGCATCATGCGAACGGGCTAAGATGACCAGGTCATCCGTGTAAAGGGTTAGGTGCCCTTTTGTAGCTGAAGAGGGTAAATCATTGATGAACAGGGAGAACTGGATGGGTCCAAGGATGGACCCTTGGGGTACCCCACTGTTCACAGGTGAGAGTGTTCAATTAAAACAGGTGAGTTTTTGCCTACCCCCGAGGTAGTTGGAGAACCACTCGAGGGCACGGAGGGAGAATCCATGAGTTTTCAGGGTGGAGAGTAGGAGGGGGTGGCCCACATGATCGAAGGCTTTGGAAAGATCAACAAATATAGCCCCAGTCAGCTTGCCCTGGTCAGTTGCGGACCTAATCTTGGAGGTGACCACGGCAAGAGCTGTCAAAGTGCTGTGGCCTTTTCTGAAACCGTGCTGAGATGGGGAAAGGATATCGTATCCCTGGAGGTAGTGGGAAAGTTGCGAGGTGACAGCCTTTTCTAGGAGCTTGCAGGCAGCTGATAGTATGGCAATGAGGCGATAATTATTGACATCTGTAGGGTCACCATGTTTAAGGACAGGGACAACCTTGGCAACCTTCCATATGTCAGGGATGATCCCTGAGATAAGCGAGGCATTGAAGATGTGAGCAACTGGTCGGGCGAGGAGAGGAGCCCCTAGGCTGAGTAGCTTAGGTTCCAGGCAGTCCTCTCATGCTCCTGTGTGGTGAGAGACCAGCAAGGAGTGCCTGAGTCTCACCAACAGTGATCCTTTTAAGCTAGAAAGGCGTACGGGGGGGTTGAGGCCCGCAAACTGGTAATGGGGCTGAGGGCAGGAGAGGGGTGGAAGCCAGCATATCAGTGAACATGCGGTTAAAAGAAGTGGTAATGGTTAGGGGATTATTGCAGTTGGCTCTCCCAATGAGCATGTCAGTAACTTGCTCCTTGGCTGACCCCCCGATGAGGTTTTTTACATTTCTCCAGAAATGCCGAGGGTCATTTGCCGTGGCAAGCAGGGCAGTGCTGCAGTACTCACTTTTTGCAGTACGTATGGCCCGTTTACAGAAGTTTCTTAGCTGGAGGTACTCCAGGAGGTCTTTTTGGTTGTGAGATACCCTGTACTTTACCCAGGACTTGTCTCACCATTTCATAAGGGGGAGAGAAGACCGCTGTGGAGCCACTTCGTGACTGTACCTCTGACTCTCCTCTTAGAGAGGGGTGTGTGCCTATTTTGCAGTGGGACAAATGCTGCAAGGAAGTGGTCTAGGGCTTCGATGGGGTCATCTGTATCAGTGACACTGGACCAGTCAACTCTCTGTAGGTCCTCAAAGTAGTTATTAATTATGAGTTTCGAGTAGTCCTTCATTTGGATCAATCTACAGGGGAGTTTGGACAGGTTAGAGACCCACACACTGTAGATAAGCGAGTGGTCAGAGATGGAATCAGGGAGTATCCCTGAGTGGACAGTTTTGTCTAGTCAGTTGCTCATTACCCAATCAATGAGCGCACCATTGTAACCACGATGGGAGAGCCTAGTGGGTTCCATGATGACCTGACTGAGGGCAAGGCCAGAGAGCAGAGGCTCAATCTGCTTAGAGTTGGGCTCCAGCCAGTTGAAGTTTAAGTCACCTAGGATGAGGAGCTCATTCAAGCCAACCTTGTCCCTAAGTTTCTCAAGTAGGGTTGAGAGCCCCAGCATGCCCCCCTTAGGTGGGTTATAGGTGCACACTAGATGCATCTTTTTTGTTTTCCCAAGTAGGAGAAGTGTATGGAGAAATTACAGGGTCAAAACCGGGTAGATGCTAACAATGGACACACACATTCAGGCAACTTTATAGTGAGCACTCCCCCACCGTGCTTACTGCCAGCCCTGTCAAGCTGGACCAGGCTGTAGCCCGGGAGGGAGCAGGCAGAGTGTGGAGTGTGTGGCTTAAGCCACGTTTCGGTGATGCCCAAAACATCAGGCTTATAGAAGGCAGCCCAAGCAGTTAGTTCTGTAAAGTTTTGGAGGAGGCTGTGGATGTTTAGGTGGGCTATTTTTAGGCCTTTGGCCACCCCCCCAAGCAGGGGGATAGCTTGTAGGAGACCGGGAGGGCAGGGAGACCCAGGCTGCTGGCTGAGTGACCCACCTGAGCAAGAGGGGTCATGTCACTGGGTAGTGAGCTGGCCGGAAGTCATGTACTGTGAGGGAAAGCACCCAAAAAGAGGGATAAAACCAGGCAGAGTTGGCCACTGCAAGCAGAGTAACAAATACATGAGGCATAGTTCCACACTGTTGCATGGTGAAAGAATGATGATGTTGTCATGATGTCAACAGATAATAGACAAAAAAAAAGCTGGTGATAGAAAACTTGTGACAGAGTGTTTTCCTTGGTGAATGAGATATAACACTTATTTAAAATGATAAGTGACAACTTTTAGTTTCTGCAGATGCAAACAGTTAGCAACTGGCAACAACTTCTTGTTATGCATGGAATGATAAATCTACAAGAAAAGATATGTGTTATAACAGGGAGCCAGAAAGGATTCTGTTTTGACATGTACAATCTTCGATAGACATGTCAGCATGGTTTCTCTAGTGACTGTGAAGATTGTTTGCGTACTAATTGAAGCCACTACAACAATTTCCATGTTGTCATGATCCACATGAAGATCTTATATGTCATAGTGCATGAAATGTCTCTGACAGTATATCATTTTGTTGATATGCTATGGTTTATTGACAGTCATAGCTTAGAAACAATCGTACTGCCCTACGACTGAGTCTGTCTCAAAGTAGTCAGTAAAAAATGCCACTTGTTGTGTGCTATTCTTCTGAAATATGAAGGTCATCATAATTCTTCAGTATTAGAAGATATGCATTTTTTAAGTGTCGTGACAGTGTCTGTTTAAAACTGCTTGTAGAGTCGTCACACTCTGCCCATCCACTTCTGTACCTTAGCAAACAGGTGTAATGGCCAGAATGCATAGATTGACCATGGTGATAGACTACACTGTGAGTGTCAAACACTTATTGGTTAAAAACTATTCTACCAGCTGTGTAATCCGTGATGGGATTGTCAACTCTGAGCCTGTTGGAGTCAAATCTGAGCAATATAAGCAACAGATATTGAGATGAAATCCTGAGATGTATGGACTGAGTACATCTGCCTCCACACCTTTCACAGGAGTGACCACATTGAGCATTGATAAATAGCTGTTGAAATTTGACACTTTTGGCTTGAGGGACAAACAGAGTAATCCACAGCATGTCTTCTGTGGTTTCACGCTGTGAAATGACCACACATGATACACATACTGTACATATTTGGTTACATATATGACACAGTGAAGTACTGGGCGCATTAGAATGCCGCTTTATTCAAGCCAGCGTTTATGATTGCCATCATAAACTCACTAGCATCTTGCTGGCAACTGCAGCAAATGTACTGTATCTGTCATATGTACCTAACACCTGCCATAGTGGTGTTAGTGACTGCACATTGTTAGACTGATCAGAAGCCATGTTGACAATCTGCTTCAATCTCTTTGATAGGGGAGTGTCTTGTGAAGCAGATATTGCCTGCACAAAGTGTGGCATGTGTAGGAAAACTTACATAGCTGAGTTAGCATAGCAGTTAACTCTAGTGCTGTTGTCAAAGACTGACACAGCAGCTACACCAACTGATTTCTGATGAACAGCTGGCTCTGAATGTGTAGTTGATTTCGTGACCTTTGTTGAACTCTTTGAGTTGAATCACTTGTGGAAGCTGGTAGCCTGTTTTCTGACAAAGTGCAGATATGAGTGATGGTGAGACAGCCAGATACGTAGGCAGTGGTATTAAAGACATTTGTGCTGATAGAGAGTATAACCTGTTGTACTCAATAATACATCGTCGTCGCTCATATCTCCAAGGTGCAAGAGTTATAATGTGCAACCCAGAAAGACTACGGACACGTGAAAGTGCTACATAGCTCATGCTATCTTTGAAAATGTCTGTACCTATGTCCACCATTGCTGAATCCAAACTCAAGCCCTGAGATTTGTGAATAGAAACAGCATATGTAACACATAGTGGGAACTGTTTCTCCGTTTACATAGATATCCTTAAATACCTGAAATTTCACACAGGTACGTTCTATCTGTACAGGCTGTTCCATGTTGTCAAAGTGAACTGCAAGTGTCTCAATATATATGTGCTCTGGGCATTGTAGACAAAGTCAGTGATGTTACCCATGGCACCGTTTACCATGCCTCATTCAACATCGAGATTACGTCGCAGCATGACACTTGCATTCCTACAAAGTGTAAGAACAGCTTCTAGGCCAGCTGTGTGTGAAACATCTGACTTCAGTTCAGTGAGCCGTTCAGTCATCTTTGCTACCAGGTTGCAACTGAGAATGACGCCATCAACTGTGTCAACAGCATGCAGAGTTAGAACTTCTTGGTTTTCTCTCTACAGCATAACATTGTTGAACTCAGTGCATTTGTTTAGTCATGGCATGAGACACACTATGTATGTGCCTATAGAGTACACATCGCTGAAAACATTACATGCTGTTTCTATGGATGTAGTATCTATTCTGATTCTCCGATCATTTAACATAGCAACATGTTCTGGTGATAGAGAACCTGTACGAGCTTCATCTAAAAGTGATTTGTAAGCCAGATCACCACTTTGGCGCATGTTTTCATATAACTCGACATAGGTGAATAACTCCCAAATGGTAAAACCTGCAATGCAGCTTAGTGTGCTCTTAGCTTGCTTGGCAGTCAGAGTTGCAAACACATGCGCCACATTAACTGGCACAACTTGTAAAAGGCCTCCCAATACAACAATACTTTTGCCACCAAATGGTACTTCATAGTCAGTACCTAAGATCTCCTGTAGATGTAGGTGTATAAGGTGAGCATTACATTGGAGACCATACTGATTTCATCAATGATGAGTAACTTCATCTTTGTGAACATGGAATGGAGCTGAGATGCAACCTCAAATGACAGTTTACGATACTGTCCTGTTTTGCCATGTTCCACTGGCAACATAAAGAGACGGTGTAATGTAACTCCACCAATGTTGTATGCGGCTAGTCCTGTGGGAGCAGTAACAGCCACAGACATTGATTACCCTGTCAGTCTCCGAATTTCAGCAGTGATGGTTTCAATAAGGAAACTCTTTCCTGTACCAGCTGAACCACTAACAAAGATCAGTTATGGTTTATAGTCAAGACAGTCACATTTTTTTGCTTCATGGTCGAGGCTATTGTCGAATAACGCTCAATGACTTGAAGGTGAACTACATGCTGCTGCTGATCCAGCTCTTCTCTCAAGTCAGCTGTTGGGATAGTGGAGTGTGTGCATGTCCATGCAGTCTTAATTTCTAGATTAACACTTGTGGGGCATTTAAAGGCACAGGTTCACCTAGAACAGCTTGTCCTTCTGGATCAAGATTGTCTTGTGAGCTAACAGGAGTGTCTTCCTGAAGCTGCTTCTCTGCCTTCTCAAGCTGTTCTTTCTCAGCCTTCAGTCTCTGTATGTATGTCTCTGAGTATTCAGTTCTGAAAGTCTCTTAACTGAGATTGAATTCTTCCTTGAATGTATCACAGTCACCTTTTAATTCAGACTCATTCCTACAGGGTCTAAATAGGAATAGGAGAGCAAAGTAGTAATGCTTTTTGCTCTCCAATGTGCCTAGATGTAATTTACAGTGATCTATGAGCCATGGCTTGTGTCTCTTTATGAGACAGCCATCCACTCCGTTCACCTTGTAAATGTGCCGTGTTGTGTCAGGTGATATATCTGCCTTGTAGTCATACTACTTAGCCACTTCCGAAAGAGACACATATCATCCATGTCATCGCGGTTCACGGGGTAGTATGTGTCATCAGGTTATTCTTCAAGATATGTTTTGAAGAAGGTCTATTGGCAGGAGTTCCTCAATCTCAGCATGGGGAATCAGTACACATTTGCATTTCTCTTTGTAGTTCACACTGAGAAACCGGACAGCATCAGACGTCCCTTACAGATGTGTACCCATTAAATGGTCACTGGCTTCATAGGCACCACATTTTCTGTGTGAAAGGTTCTTCAAGCCCAATGACCACAGCTGAGATGTCAGGCTCTTGCTTGAACTGGCAATATCTTCCCAGTCTGCTCATGCCTGGTTATGTACAAAGTCATGTACCACACCAGGGCCAATGAGTTGTCAGCCACAAACTGAACATCTATGTTTGCTTGCCACATTAGGAGAAGAGTTGGGTTGTAGTCATTGTGTACACCTCTTTATCATCTCTTGGTGACTTGTATACCCTCTTGGTTGATTTTGCCTTCAAGTGGTGTCGCATTGCTGAAAAAAGTTCATTCATGGAACCATCCTGACAAGCTTGTCTAAGGAATCTGAAGCGACATCATGTGTACCCATCAGATTTATTCTTTACTGCTAGTATTTTGCATAAATATGTCACTGGAACTTTTGTACCAACTTCCATAGTGTAGGACCGTCATACTTGTCCGGAATGTGACAAGTGATATATTGCTTGATGAATGCTAGCACTTGTACTGCTTCATGTTCACCTATGCGTGGTGCATCCTTGATCCACAATAACATATGAATATGAGGGGCACCCCATGCTTGATATTCTGTCCTCCAAAAGTAATGCTCTTCAGTACCAAGAGGTGGGTTGTCCTTTGACAAAATGGAAGCCAGAATGGCATGGAACCTCTTGTGAAAATGTCTTGTGACAGACACAGGATCAAGTGAACACATTTCTCCGACAGTCAATGATGAAATGCTGTCAACATCAGAATTTGCTCACTTCAACAGTTCAGTGAGCTCGTCCCAGGCATATTCAACACAACTAAGTGTGACAAACCATGTGGCTGCACCATACTCTCCCAGCATTGTCATCACCATGGAGTGTCTGCATTATCAATATTCTTTGGTGCCACGTAGACTTGACAGAATGGAAGACTGATTCACTTGCACATTTTCATCTTTCTGCTTTAATTTCTCTAGAAATTGATCAGCTTTTATTCCATCTAGTGGACTTGTGAGGGGAATAGTATGTGCAATAGATGCAGACAGAATGCTAAGTTCACTCTCCCAGAGGAGATGAAACAGGTACTGTATGTTACGTCTGAATTTGCCATTTTTACTGAGCACACAGCTAGTGCAGTACTCAGCACCCTGTAAATGCACTTCCCTTTCATCTAGCTGTTAACCTGACCCTTTTGGGAATAAGTCTGGAAATAGCATGCTTCTAGTGTTGCCTCCCAAATGCTGACAGGCTCACCTTCCACCTGTTTCATTTGATAGAGATCAATGTTTTCCCCTACTGGATCTCTGCCATGTAGTGGGAGAATTGTGTACTGTTCATGCACATAGTCACTTGTCTGTCCACTGACCTTCTCAATCATTGGCTTAGTTGTTTCTAAGACATCATGTTGAACAGAGAGTCTACTCATGTGATCATTGTCAAGGTCTGCATAAAAGGGATTGTTGCTTTTTAAATAAGTAAGAGCAAGCTTTACGTTCTGTACATTGACAACATCTTGCCAGATGACCTTGGACATAGTTGGAACACCATTTACAAGGATCACCAAACTATTTTCCATAGAGATTACCTCCATATTTTCCTGTAAAGGAAGTGGGAGATACATCACGGAACCCTTTAGAGATCTAATGAGTTCTGCTGTGGAATGTTCCTTGTCTTTGTGTTCAGACGTAGAATGGTTTGAAATGGTTTCATTGTCTGAATTAGAATGCATTTAAACATATTCAATGTCGCAGTCTCACTTGGTGTACCATGTGCCTCCATATTATTCAACAGTGACCATGGTGGCAGAATGTTGGACTTTAGTTTGGAGAAACAGTGTTTGCACAGCAAAACGGTGGTCTGTAACTGAATGTCAGATTTCATCAGCAAAAATGCTGAGAGATGGAACCACATGTCATTGTATGGTGACAAGGTTTCAAGGTTCACTGTAACTGTTTGTTTGCTGTAGCACAGATGGTCACATGACACACATACAGAGTCAAACTTCTGAGCCTTTGCCTGCTCAAATTTTGTATTTCTTTGCTGTACTGTTTCAGTATGTCACTTTCTAACACAGAAACAGATGTTTCACCAGAACTTGGTGACTAATAAATACCTGTGTCTGGTACAGAAGTAACACATTGCAGCTGTTTGAGAAACGTGATGGCACCCTGCATGTCACCAGACTGCAATAAGTCATTTAAACAAGTATACTGATTGACAACTCGTTGGACTTCATATACCCTGTATACAAAGTTCCGCATGCCCGTTTGATGCACTCCCAGCATCCGTATGTTGTGAAGGACACTGTCACAAACACCACTATCAAGGCATGCTAGTGAGTGACCCATAAGTCCAGTATGTGGATGGATTTCACAAGGGTCAATCTTGTTAAACAGTTTATATCTTTCTCTGTGATCTGTTATGACAAACAGGTTGACAAACTGTTCAACTTTTTCAAATGATGATTGCCTATGGTTGCAGGTTGCATCACATGGCCATGAGAGACAGTGCCATTTACAGGACACAGTGGTTGCATCACAGTCACCATTTGCCTCCATTGCTGTGTCATCACAGACACTGAGCACATTGACCAGCTTACCGGACTCATCAATGGTGAACTTGCTCTCTTTTTTCTGTGAATAATATGATTCTTCACAGAAATATGCCTCTAAGTGCTGTGTGTGCATCCAGTGACCTGTGACTACATCACAAAAATTGTGCACAGTCAAGGCAGGATAGTGTTGTAGCCTTTTCTTGATGTCGTACACAACTTTTCTGAATAGTTCAAGCACATGAGACATCTTACGCCATAAACACTGAAGAACAAATACTGCTCTATTAACAAATGTGCATACTTTGACATGAAATTTCATCAAAGTCAGATGACTCTTTGTCTTTCTGCGCTCATGTCTCACCTCAGCAGCAATAAGCCTGTCAATCTTAGCCTTACTTGCTAGTGATCGGAAATACTTTTGCTTTCTCAGATGAAAAGCACCAGCTGTGAGCTTACAACACTGTTTAGAATGTCTGGTTATGCTTGCTGTAGCAATAGTTGTGTTTCGTCTGAGAGATCTACACAACTGTTGCTCGGGTAAACATTTTTTCCTTGCTGTTGAGCAAGTATGTAGTTTTGTTCTGGAGTGAGTTACTGTACAGCTCACTATTCCAGTAGAACTCTGTATTGTTTTACGTCTTGAACTGACATCACTGTTTTTTTTGTCTTTCTTAAGCAACAGTGAAGTACTATGATACCTGTTTCATCTTTCTATACATGCACGTCTGTGTTTACTAGGCATCTTTTGATGTGTTACTTCACAGTAGCAGTCAGCAATGTTATGGAAGTATCAGACACCTGCATAAAAGACACAGAAAAAGGAAATATTAGTATACATTTGTGTTGATCACTTCTAACATTGTGTATTGACACAGATGATTTATGTATACAATATAACAAAAAAAAAGGTCTCAGAGATGCTGTAATCAGATTGGTTGCTCAAATTTTGACAGTCTTATTTTAATTCATGTTATACTGTCCTGTATCATGTTATTACCATGGTACATGGATTCTTTATCTTACTATTTCATCATTGAGCAATGCAGAATTACTGCAATTATGTATAGTGATGTTGACCTAGTATTGTTAAACTGTTGGTGAAAGAACTACTTTATTTAAAATCTTTCACTAGATGAGGAACACATTAATAAAGTATACTTTAAACACTTAACTTTTGAATATTTATTTTCATGATAGCAATGAGGCATTCACAGGAGTCACATTGACAGTTACTTAATGACGTCTTTGGGGCAATATGACACTTGGCTCTACCTTGTGCCACATTACACCCCTAGGGAGTGCTTAAGATATTGTTAAGTCATGCTCTGTTCATGTGTTATTGGTAAGACAAATAATCACAATTATTGATTAGGAATGACTATCCAGGTCACTCGTGCAGTGACAGAAAACAATGAAATGAGAAAATGTAGCTTCAGCAATGACATAGTTGTGCAGGTTGAGTTATGATTTCAGAATAAGTATGGGAAACTGTGTGAACTTATGTATTTGTACATTAGGTAAGAAGCAAGAAGCTTTTTCCTTCAGTAATCATCATTTTTGGGAAAAAAATCATCAAATAAAGTTGTACATTCGAAAGTGTCACAAAAACAGTGTCGTGTGCACGAGAGTGTGGCAAAATATGGTGTTGTGCATGTGAAAGTGTGGCAAAAGTAGTGTCGTGCATGCGAAAGTGTCCCAAAAGTAGTGTCGAGCGTGCAAAAGTGTCACAAATTTGAGCTTGGGAGTAACAACTGTATTCATTATCCAAACATATCTAATTGCTATTAGAGTGACAGGTACTTCTACCAATTGTGTGCTAGATTTATCAGGCCATGTAAGACAACCAATCAAGAAGGAGAAGAATGAAGAAGAAGGCCATAGCAGCCATCTTAGATTTAAGTGAGAAACAGCATATTGCTAACTGTAAGTACATCACATTTTATAAATATTTTTTCTATTATGATAACAAGTGTTAGAAACAGTTAAATAGTGTTAATCAAAATGTTTTTTAGTACTCTATTTGACTATGTAGATTGAAATAAGCTATGATGTTTCATTATTTAGCTAAAACTGTTTAAAGTCAGACAGTAATTTGGTACTTACTTGCACAGATACAGCTGCAAATGGAGGGAGATAGCAAGGTGCACGTGTACCACAACAGAAGAGGGTACCAATCAGACATGTCTCTGCACTTGTAATTGTTTAAAACTGCCTATCAAAAGAATGCATTTTTGCCACCTTTAATTTTTTACACATTTTAGCTGGAGCAGAAGTGCAGTTATAGTCCGTGCATACATTGCATTGGTTAATGAAGACACAGTATTAGCCAATGATTTGTTTTATTTGTGTGTCATGGATCAGCTCACTGAAGCTAAGTTGAACTTAGGAGGCAAAATAGCAGTTTACTTTCACTACTGCTTAGGTACTGCAGGGTGAACACTGACTTTTTTGGTAGCTCTCTGTCCACTTCTAAGTTGAAAAGCTGAGAATAGCAAAAAACAGCAAAAGGACTTTGTGGATTGTTGGCAGCAGTATAGTGAGGCGAGCATCTGAGTATGCTAAGAACAGTGATTTTGGGAGAAACCTACAGCTCCCAAATTGCTGTGTTAAGTGGTTTGGCAGGGGTGGAATGAGGTGGAAGCACCTCATGCCGACCATGCACAGACTTTTGAGTACTCAGGCTCATCCAGACATATTGCTGATACATCTTGGAGGCAATGATTTGGGAACCAAACGCTGGGTAGATTTAGTAACAGAAGCAAAACTGGATCTCGATTCTATTATGAGTATGTTGCCTGCCTTTAAAATCATTTTTTTGGATATTACAGAGCGTAGGATCTGGCAAGCAGAACACCATGCGTACCTGATTGACAGAGCCTGAAGAAAAGTCAACATACAAATATCTGCATTTCTACGTATGGCTGGGATGTACACCATACATTACCTGGAAATTAAGTATTCTTATGATTGGCTATACCTACCAGACGGTGTACACTTCTCGCATTCTGGCAATTGCCATTTACTGGGAGACCTTTGAGATGCATTCCTCAAAGTTCTCTAGGAATGTCAGACTGTTTAAACAGATATCAAAGTAAAAAAAAGGTTCTTTTCAGAACCAAAAAATGTTGGTCAAAAAATAGAACAGCTGCATACATCACTCATACAGGTGTAACAGATGGGTGGGAATATTCACACTGTGCCACAGTGGCATGGAAGCCTGGCGGACATTGAACTTGTAAGCATCAGGGTGTTGTCAGGGTGATATTTCATGCTGCAGTGCCATGCCTCAGCAGTGTTGAATATGTCAGTGTGGCACCTGCACTCTGAATGGTACAGGGCATCGCAATACTGCAAGTACTTGAGAAAGAAGCAGCAGCATGCACCACAGAACTTTTGGTCTCTTGTTAGCTGCAACTACTGGAAGTTGTCTCAGTACGTGGATATGCAAATGGGTCCACAACATGCAATGGGCTTATCGTGACCTTTTGCATGTCTTTATGGTCTCCATTTGCATATAGGTATTGATCCATAATGACTTCAGTATCGCGCCCTGCCAGCCACCACCTGTCAGGAAAACAACATCCTCTGCCCTTTGGCAACACAAGTCAACAGCTGTTTATCGATATCTCATATGAAAATATTACTGGTGGTACAGTAGACCCAATGCCCTTTGTCTGATTGCGGGCTTGGTGTATTGAATATATCCCTGCTGGTCCAGTGGACTGTACACCCTTGCCTGATTGCACAGGGGACAGCTCCACTGGACTTCCATGGTTATTTTTGTACAGAGAAGCACCGATCTATTGAGGGTGTAGGGTACACTGTACCACCAGGTGTATTTTTTTTAATAGAAACACTGCTATAGGGCATGGGGAGGTGACCCTGACAGGCAGTGGTGCTGGAGCTTGGATGGCCATCCACAGCTGATCGCTGCTGTGTTGCACTGTGAAATATGGCATCTCAACTGTGGGTGCCACCACTTTTTATTGTTTGTTTTGTGTTCCACACTGTACGGCGCAAGTAGGGATTGTGCCTGCATATGTATAGCATAGCCTGGGTGAATATTATGATGTGGCAGGTATGTATGCCCAGACACTCCTCAGTTGCACTGAATACATAACTGATGTACCATGGTGCATCACAATTTGTACAGTGCCCAATACCTTTCTGAATATCGCACCAGGGTACATCGGTGGGTTTCGCCTGGTGCCACAATCTTGCTCCATGTGCAACACCTTTGAATGTCTTGAACACAATATATTGTTTCTTCATGAATAAAGTATATTAGAAACATTTACATGTTTAGAGTTGTCCCAAAGATAAATATGTTCTCAACAGCATGTATTAGTTATTCTTCATTATGTGTTAACTGTTCACGGATTATAAATATAATGAAATGGATAGAAAGACATGGGCTGTCATTGCTCAAATGTTTAGTGAAGGCCTTGTTGTAGCACACAATTACCATGTAAAAGGTGGATGTTAATTAAATGAAAAGGTGTGACAAACAAACTGTTTCATTATTACAGAAAGGTAGTAAAGGCACATGTATTGTGGTGAGTTATGGACCTTTCTGGGTGGTGGAAAACTCAGGTTGTCTTGTACTTTTAACCACCGTGATGATGGAGTGTTACTGCAATACAATACAAATGCTGTGATAAACTATTGGTAAAATGTAGCATGCTACAACACTAGGTTGTCTTCATTGATTATGTCATGCAACAGAAAGATTGCTGTTCCTTTATGTTTATATTTCTTATAATAAGAGCAGAGTTAATCACATACTGTTGTTTGAAATGTAATGTGTTACACTTAACAGAACAGAAACTCAGACACATGTCACTAAACATAACAGTAATGTACTGTTTTCTGTTTATTTATCACAGATTGTGACTACAAAAAAAAAATAATACAGGATGAGGATCTGAAGCCTGCGAGAGGTGTGCAAGCTGTTGGAGGCAGTCCAGGCTCGGGGAAGTGCCTGCATATTAATGCGGAGCACCAACCGAAAGTTGGAGACTACATGGAGGTGGATCAACAGTTACCTGCATGTCATACTGATGGTGAAAAACAAGACACTGTTGCAATGCAAGAAAAAGTGGAAGCTGCTATGCCAGCACTTCTACCGACTAAAGGAGAGGGAGGAGATATCAGAAAATGACAGGTGCTGGTACTACCTCACCTGCGAACTGTGGGAGACCGCTGGCAAGCCATGTGCAGGGGAGCATCTCACACACCGTAAGTTAAATAAGTATTGTTTTATAGTAATACAAGTGTGATATTTAGTAGTGTATATGCAAATAGAGACATCATGTATCCATCTTACAAATGGGTTATTAGGAAAAATTTAGGACATTTAAATGTACATGTGACAATTGCCAGCGAGCTGCACCTGGTGGTCTGCCATGGTGTACATGAGAGATATTGATGATCACTGTTCCATGGTGGCAAGTAGCTCAGATATCACATTCTGAACACTCAGAAATAGTATGTTGTGATACTGTGACACTTGATGTCTTCCCCCTGCATCTCGAATTGCAGTTTGTTTAATGGTATTAATTTCTTGCAGTGCAGTGAACGATAGTCTGCAGACTACACTATGACAGCAAACATATTATTAACTTGAGAAAGCTCACAATCACTGTGGAGTGAAGGTCCACTATATGAAGGTCCACTACATGTTAACGTTGTTAATTTCACTGATTAAAGTCAGGTATTAGGGAAACTTTATGGCGAGCACAATAGCATATCAGTTTCTGATGGCTACAGGGTGGCAGAGCACCAGTCAGAACTTGCTAGTTATTGAAGGACTTGTATAAAAAATGGGTATGATTCCATGCAACTGGTTCCACTTATGTGCTTCATAAATGATGACTGCATTTTATACTGAGCACTGAATAGCAAACTCACTGTAGATTATATAATTCTACTTCTACTAGAACATCCTTGTGCTCATCACTTGACAGTTGTGGCACTGCAATGTTGCTGTGTTATGTGAAATTCAGCTGTCTATGATTAATCATTAAGTGATGGTGATCCATCTGTACTGGTGGTGCTGAGGGCTGAGGTACTGTTCATCTTGCCTCACACCAGACAAGCAAACCATGTTCAGTGATGGGCACATGCTGGCGGGGATCGCCGGTGAAGGAGAAGGATTTTGAGTCTGTGGACAGCTGTCATTCCTATGTGGAGTTGGGGCACTAGTCGATTAGTGTTTGTCTGACCCCTACTGGAGGCTGGGGATGGGCACATCACTAGCTAGAGGGTAGGGAGAGGCAAGGCAGACATCCCGAAGGAGTGCGTTTGCTCATTCTGCATCATTGCATGCCTTGCCTTGGAAGGGGAGTTGTAACCAACTGAAACACAAGCAGGAAAATTTGTATTGACGAATCACAGTGACAGTCACTCCCTCAGTATTACACTGTATTGTTGTGAACATGCATTCTGTTTCTCTCTAAATTAACTCTTAATATAAGCCATCTAAGTTTGCCTGTCTAAGACATGTGAAGCTACATCTGCAGATCATATTTTCAGTATTACAAAGAGGTTTGAAATATGATTGTCTATTTGCGATATTTAAATCTTTCCATGTTGTCTTGTAGAACTGTACAGTGAGTGAACAATGGCTATTTAATTCTATAACAATGACTGCAATATAAGTAGTACTTTACAAGTGCTAACAATTAAAAAAGAGTGTAATTACATATTTACTAATAATGTTGATAATCTTATACTTTGTAGTTTACATGAGTGTTCAGAGTTACTAAATCTGCATGTTATCTTTATCTGACAGAGCGACAGAGACGCACCCCACCAGTGGGTGAGGTAGTGCCAGCGGAGACAGAAGCTGTGGGGGCTGCAGAGTCTGACTCTGAGGACGTCATTATTGTACAACCAGACTTATTATGTTGAGTACCTATTGTCAGTAGTTGTGCATCAGATTAGTGAAGTTCTGTTAACAGTCAGCATCAGATATTCAAAAGATTGTTCCAGGGCTAAAAATGTTACTGTGGAGCTAGCAAGGTTAGCGCACTCCACAAAGCTATGCATATAAAAAAAACAATAATCCAAGGGAAACGGCTTCTGAATACATCATGGGAATGAGACGAGGCACACTGGGCTGCAAATGCAGGGGGGAACTTAGCACTGGAATAACACAGCTATGAATATGTTAATGAAGAAGTTCAAGCCATAAGAGCAGAACAGTGCACAGTGATGTAAAAGCACGTAGAATTGATGTATGTGAGCAATGTCTATGTCAGCAAATGTGTGAGCACAGTACAGCTGCAGGCAGCACCATATTTGAAAGTACAATGTCCAAAGTTGTTATATATTCCACAAACAGTTTGTACATCACTAATATGTTTGCATGACTTTAGTGCAGGGCTGAAGCATTAGACTTGTGGAACATGTTTGGCAGTAGTGAACTTTACTATATTCAAGAGAGACATGAAAATGAACAGACTTCAATTATCTCTGGGAAAACACTCAAATCAGCATCTCATCATGCTGGGATTTGCATGCAGTTTACAACACTGTTACAGTTTTTCACTATACTAAAGATGTGTAAGCATGTCAGCACTGCACAAGCACGTACAGTTAATATTAAAGAGTTTTGAACTGTCCAATTTCAGGTGTGCTGTTGTGTGCAGCCATATTATGACAATACAGAATAGATACAGATTGTGGTACTGCTCTATGCAGCTGTCATGCTGTAGATCATGCTGTAGTACACAACACTCACACCCAAGAGATGCATGTCTGACAGCCAACTGACAGCATACAGTATGGCTGAATGACATTGACCCACAGTGTGGATCAATGGGTCTGGAGACTGTACTGTTCTAAACAGTACACAGATGTGAATGCAACCATATGGTTAGTATGCCCATTGACCATGCTGTGGACCAATGGGCATACTTCCGTACTGTACGGTATAACTTAGCAGGTGGGTGGCCATCTTGTATGTGGAGTGCTGCCACCCACTGCTGACTGGGGAGGCAGGGTGGTGACAGTGAGTGGACAAGTTGGGAGGGGTTACTGTTGGACCATCAGGGTGGGTCTGTTGTCATGCACCCCATAATCAGGCTGAGGGAGCAGGTCCAGTAGACCAACAGGGTTAATTACATTATTTTAAGTTTGCAATTTGGATGGCAATAGAGTTCACTGGACCACACAGTTAATGATATTATTGAAAGCCTGTGATCGGGTTGTGGATAGGGTACAGTGGACCACCGGTGTTAATGATATTATTAAAAGACTGTCATTGGGTTGGTAATATGTTGTACTGGAACAGCAGGGTTATTCATATTATCATAAGCTTGCAATCAGGCATTGTGGGGGGGGCCTTAATGCAGACAGACAGTGATGCCAGAGCTCAAGTGTACAGCACAGTTGGTGGGTGCATGTTGCACCCTACAATATAGCAAGTCAGCTGTGGGTGGCCAGTGTTGCTTCTCTTTTTTTGGTCAGCTGTCTTCAGTGGAAGTAGGGGTTGCACATGCATATGGTCAGGACTTCCCAGGGTGAATATTGAGATGTTCAGAGTATACATAGTAATACCCCCCACTTATTTGTGCTGCATACATTACTGATGCATTATGGTACATCAAGATTTGTGCTGTGATAAATCTCCTTTTGAATATCATGCTGGGGCATACTGCTGGTAACACATAGTTCAACGGTGTTGCTCAATGCACACACTTTTGAATATCCTGCCCATAGTGTTCATGTCTGCCTTGTTAGAACACTTTAATGTGGGATGCAATTTGTGTAGCATAACTTTAAGCATGTTGTAGGTAGCCTCATACAGAGCTGTACTATATAGTTGGATGGTAGTATAACAGAACATGATCTATATCTAAGAAAGTTGAAGGGTTGTAATATATTCACATTTGTAAATAATGATTATAAGATGATGTCTTCATATTTGTTACAGTGGCCAGGGAGGCTGTGCCTGTGCCAGCAGTGCAGGTGAATCAGGAGGAAGTTAGTAGTTCTGGATGTAAGTATAACATTAAAATCATATAGATGATATGTTCTGCAAACTTGATAATTACAGCAAGTGATATACTACTGAATGTTAACTGAATCTACAAACATTTATACTTAATCTGTATGGTTCATGTTCAATATTGATTAACTGTTATATAAAACTATTTGGTTTCTGCTGTACAGCACAAATTGTTAAGTGAGGATGGTATGTTCAAAGGGATTGCACATGGTGCAACAGTATTGCACCATGCACAACCCACTGATGTGCTCTGGTGCGATATTCTAAAGGTGATGTTGTGACACACAGATCCCAATGTGCCAGGGCATAGTACTAATGTATGCGGCACAAGTGTGGGGGAGCATGTACATGCATATTCCACACATTCCAATATTCAGCCTGTAATGTGCGGCACATATGTTGGTGCAATCACTACTTGTGCTGTACACTGGTGGTCAACGTTTTGTGTAAAACAAACAGGAAGAAAGGCTGGCTCCCAACTACTGAGCTGTCGTACTGTACAGTGCAACACGGTAACCAGCACATGTGAGTATCAACTTGAGCTCCGGGTACAGGAACTGTTGATGTCACACACCCCCAACGTCCAGTCATGGGAATTGTTATTGTAATGATATCCGTGGTGGTGCAGTGGACTGCTTCAAGCCCAATTATGTGCATGAGTGTTATAAAAATATATTGAAATTATTTGTGGTGGTGCAGCGGTACCCTCCTTACTACCCACCAAGCTCCGTCACCCTGCTCCCTCCCCCTGGTCAGGATCAGTCAGTAGTTCCCCACCTGTAAGCTTTCCATTCACATATCGGGACTGTGTAGTACGGTATGGTCTGTATGCTCATTGACGCATGCTATGGAAGAATGGTTGTACAGTTGTACTGTATGCAGTCAGTTATTGGGCAGATGACTAGCTTCCGGGTGGGGAGCTGCTGCCTGATGCTGACTGTGGGGGGAGTGGAGTGGTGGGGCTCAGTGGTGTATGATGAGAGGGCACCAGTGGACCAACAGGGATAGTTTAAAATTATTTGTTTAATACCTATGTCCACGATTATGCTGGAAGTGGTCCACTGGACCACCAGGGATAATTTAAGCAGATTTTTTATAATACTTATGACTGTGATCGGGCATTGTGGCACTTGTCCACGATGTGCAGGGGGCATTGGACACTGACAGCTGTAGCATGGCAGGGCACCAGGTGCAAGGTGCAGTGGAGAGCCACAGCTGCATTGAAATGGGGCTGTTATGAGATGCTAATAGCCCCACTTGCACCTTACATACATCATGGACTCATTTGTATATCCACTGATGAATTTCGTAATTCCTGCACCTAGCAGAACTGCACTTGCACTGCTGCATCCCTGTCCTACCTCTCATAACACTTGTGCTGGCGCAGTGCCACTGAGCCATGCACAATGTGGGAGGCCACGTTGCCATGTTCATCGATGTTGAGCCATGGCATAGCACCATTGTATGTCGCCCAGTCCACGCTCTGCTGCATCCCAGTTGTGCTACATCTAGCTTGTCCCACTGCCAGGCATTTTTGTGAAAATCCCACCCTGAATATTAAAAACCTCAATGCTGAAAATGTTCGTCATGCATTACTCATAGTCAAACAAGAGTCAGACATTGAGAAATGCAGACTGTGTGCATATATCGTTCCAATACTTACAGGATTAACTGTTGTATTGATAATGTGGAATTTAATATTGTTAAGAAAAAGACAACAGTTAATTGATTGTATTTATTATTTGGATATTGTGTTCCTTAACATTAAAGAGACAGGTGACATCTTATGAAAAGAGTAACAGCTGTCATGCTGAGGATTTATATTCAAATGCTAAACATTAGCTGTTACGTGCATCATAACATTGGGACAATACACTTCTTTAATATTATTTCCATACAGACACAGCATGAAAGGCAGTCTGAGTAGTAGCAATATTCCAGAGGTTGTTATACACAACGGAAACTAACACTGACTGACATGACTCTTTCATGCAGCACAAGAGACACAAACTGTTAAAAACATGTGCAGAAATACAGTATGTCTATAAGTTGAAATTGCAGTCTCTTTAGAAAAAGTGGAATTTCAGTCTTTGAATACTTTGCTGTGTTTTATGTACTGAACAAGCACTGTGTTAATCAACTGTGTTATATGCTAAGTAATATAGTATTTTAATGCAAGAGTTGTGCAATCATTAAAATTTAGGAAAAAGTGTCTGTTTAAAGTGTATCATAGGTGACAGAGATCATGGACAGAATAATAAGAGCATATTGTTTTATAATTACCACTTTAATATATGTGGCATGAATAGACATGTATGTCTAGTTAAAATATATTCAGGGAAATACATATGTTTAGGCTTCAGACATGCAATACAGTTCAATTGTGACAATTATATATCTAAAGTAGTTTTTTCTATCTTTGTAGAGCCATGTATAAAGAAAACGTGCACTGTCCACTGCCACTGTGTTCGCAGGCTCGAGCACAAGATTGATTGTTTAACTGAAGAAACTGTTGCGCTTCGAGAGAGAGTTGGCAAATTGACATCCCTCCTCGAAGTGCAACAGGCTACTATTAATCTTGTGATTGAGCCTGTGGACACAACGGCAGGTGACAGTGCACCGACCAGCACTGCTTCACCTGCACCAACAACAGCAAGCCTCCCTGACCCACAATGAGCTGCTTCCACAGCTCACTTGGTGTCTCCTCTCAGCAGCACAACAGCTTCCACTTTTGATCTGCCTCCACATAATCTCCAACTTTTGTCCTAGGCTGCCTCGAACAGCAGCACACCTCTTGCTTGAATGGACATTTTCTTTTTTTTCTTTTTTTTAGCTCAGAAAATCTCTGTTTTTTTCAATCAGTTATTTACTTAAAGAATCAAAGTTTGGGGTACACATTTTATTAACATTCTGTTGATTTTTTATGTGTGTATTTCTTTATTTCGTAATGTTAGAAAAACATATTTTTATACAAAGCAAAATATTTTATTTTTTCATAACTCTTTATCTTTTATATCTTTTTTTGTATTTATAATGCAAAACATAAAAATATTTTCCTATGAAAAACATTTGTTGTGTTTTATTCTACCTTGTGGGGTAACATCTATTAAATATGTAGAATGACAGAATACTGCTTGTATTGATGTGATTACTAGAATATGAGACATGAAGTTCTATTATTGACTGTTAATGTTGTGCCAGCCTCATGTTAATCTCTTCTTTACATAACTGTAGAGGTTAGCAATAGGCTGAACAATGTTTAATAGTGTTTGAAAGAATGTTAATATTATTATACCCATAAGGTAGTATTAAAATAATGTTGATGATCACTTTGTCTGCTTGTAAGGGCATCTGCAACTTGGTAACACCTTGTAGCATAGTATGACTGTATTAGGTTATCACAAGACTGTTAACATAAACATTACTTGTGTGTTATTGGCCACTTAGCAAATAATGCCATTGCTTATGCAGTACAACATAGCAACGCAATCAGAGTACAGAACAGTTAAATTGTGAAATATATAGTATTTATTATTACTGATTTAAAAAAGGTATATAAATATTAATATGCTTAATTAATATATATGTATGAAATGATGGTAGAGAAGTAGAAGATAGAACAGCATGAACATCTGTAAGTCTGCTTCACACAAAGTTCATGCTACTTGGTGTGTTCTAGCACAATACTATAAGTGAGTGCAAAGTCACGGTATGTGAAAGACCAGTGCGATATGATTTGGTGTGTGCCATACTAATGATAATTAGAACAAAATGTAAACCAATTAGAAGTGTGTTGATGTGGGTAGAATAACAAATTTACATGAATCAGGTGGTGTCAGTGCAAGTGTAATACAGTTGTGCCAGCAACATATGATTCGGTGTGTGATACACCCAGTGTAGGTGTGACAGTAAAAAAAGCAGCTATATGTATGCACATCTTCATGCAGTGCAAAACGCAGATGACAGACATGCTCTGAGTGTGAGTTTTGTATGGCCATGGTACCACTAGATCATGCTGTGCTGCAACACAGTATAGTAACTGTTATGTGATAGAAAGAAGAAAACCATATGTACAAATCGATATAGTGTCAGCACAGATACATTGGCTGGTGTCAGTAACAAAGCTACAAAGTCAGACTCCCAGCATATTATGGTTTCTGTGTGACGACAATTTTTACTGTTGCAGAACATGTAGAAGTTGATAGACAATGAACACAAATTTATTAGGTGTTTAGAGTATAAGCCAATTATCGATCTATGTGTTAGATGTTGTCACTACATGTATTAGTGTTACTGTGGTAGTTTCTGTTGCACTTATCAGTGGTGTCTCATACAACAAACCACGTGGCTGGAACAAGGGATCCTGAAGGTGCGCGATCTTATCAGCGTATACATAGAGTAAATCATGTGGTGCTAGCATAAGGCTTGAACAACCTGCTCTATGACCACCACATTGATATACAAACTCACATGGTGGAAGCAAAGGATCAGTAAAGGCTGCAGTAGCATCACTACATATCTATAAGTAATGATCTGGTGAAACTGCGACAGTTGACTAGCCTGTGCTCCAATCACTGCATCCATACACCAAATCATGTGGTGGGAACACAGTGCACTTTGGGCCCTGCACTCCCACCACTACATCCATAGAGTAAATAACGTGGTGGGAGCGCAGGGCCCTACTACATTTCCATGTATTATTTATATTCCTCATTCTCAAAAGAAGGGAAATTCATGGGGCATGTAACTCCTAAGTGTGGTACGTTGTGTGCACCTGCAATCAGGGATGTGTACGTTTGGTGTACATTGCCTCAGCTTTGCTGTGGATCTCCATTGAGCATGCAGTACCTGGTCAGCTTTGGTGGGGATGTCTTGTAGTACATTTAGACAGTTGTTTTTTTTATTTCTGTCACCTACTGCTGGTTGTCTGTGATTGGTTGTGTTGCCCTGGTCCTCCCCCCACTTGCATATATGTGTGTGTGTGTGTGTGTGTCTGTGTGCGGTGCTGGGGGGGGTGAATGTGAAGTTAGGGGTTTCAACCTTAACACCGAATTTCCTCGCTTTTGTCGCTGTGGAACAACCCTAACCGATGCATTAAACAGAGATTTTTGCCATGAAAAAAAAATATATATATATATATATATATATATATATAATAAAATGAGAGTGGAGGAATAACAAGTGGGAAAGGGGTGGGAATGTGACAGTAGCATCAAGGGTGGGAAATTCTAAAGGGATGTCGTTATTGAATAGATTTGCAACACTGTCTGGAAGGAGGGAGGGGGCAGCAGGATGTGAGGTAGAAGGTCAGTTTGAGATTGGTTGAGAGTAGGAGTACAGGGGAGGGAGGAGGGAACTAATCAAGGTGAGCAGGGAAGAGAAGGCAGGCAAAATAGAGTGGAGGATGGGGAGAGAAAAGGAAAGGAAGAGGGGAAGGAAAACTGAAAGCAGATACAGATGGTCAGAAGGGGAGGGGCAGAATGGGAGATGGAAAAACAGTTAAGGGGATAAATTGTGGATGTGGAGATAAGTTCACCATGGTGCACATGGAGCAGTTAGGTGGGGAAGCAGCTAGCACCAAAAGTGAGGAAGGAAGGACAGGGAGCATAGATGCAGGGCATGGAAGGGTTGTAATCATAGGGGACTCCATAATTAGGTGCATTCACTTGGGAAGGAAAAGGGACCCAAATGCAAACAGGAGGGTGGTTTGTATGCCAGGGATGACAGCAGGGAAAATGGGCCCAAGAATAAAGGAAATAGTAAGGGAGGTTGGAGGAAAACCTAATTTAGTAGTACATTTGGGAACAAACGACCTAGCTGGGGAGCAGATTGAGGTAGTACAAAGCAGGTTCAGGGAGTTGAGGAAGATCTGCAGGGAGGAAGGAAGTTTGCTAGCCTTCTCAGAAGTGATACCAGTACCAAGGACCAGCACAGCCAGGAAAAGAAGAATAGAGGATTTTAATGACTGGCTGAGGAAATGGTGTGGGGAGGAGATGTTCATCAGTATTGGGGACTGGGAGGAGAGCTGGTCAAACAAAGCACTCTTTTCACCAGACAGGCTACACCTCAGTAGGGAGGGTTTGAGGTTACTCAGGGACAAACTGGTTGAATATATAACCACTGCACTTAATTTAAACTAGTGAGGGGAGGTGCAGAATGGGAGAAGTATAGAGTATAATGGCACTGAATTTAATTTAAACTACTTGGGGGGAGCAGTGGGTGTGCAGGCCCACAGACTCCGAGAGGAGGAGGTCAGTGAACCTCCCCCACACAGTGATGGAACAGGTCTGGAGGGAGGAGGTGAAAGGGGCAAGAACACAGTTAGCAAAGGGTGGAAGGGTGAGGAACACTTAACAAGAGTACATGGAGGGGTGCACACAGAGGGGATAAATGTGAATAGAAGAATAGAGGGAAGGGAAGAGAAGCAAGGCCAGATTCTAGGTGGAGGGTTGTGTCTCTGAATGCGTAGTCTTGGAAACAAGATGGACAACCTACAGGCTCTGTTACCAGACAGGAGGGTGGAAACAGCTGCAGAAGCCAAGACTTGGGTAACATCACATCATGACTGGGACCTTGCGAACTCCGGATATAAACTATACAGGAGGTCCAGGGTAGTCAGGAAGGGGTGGCAGTTTTATCAGGGATGGAATAACTTGCATGAGGGAGGAGTTGGAGGAAGGGGAGGTGGATGCATTATGGGTTCAGTTAAGGTCCAATAGAGGGAAAAAGGTGAGGTTGTGGTTGGTTTACAGACCATCCAGTCAGGATGAGGAGAGGGACAGGGAACTGAACTCACAAATATTGGAAGCTGCAGGGAAAAGAGAGGTGATAATTGTAGGTGACTTCAATCTGCCCAAGGTGGACTGAAGCATACCATTCCACAACCTGTGCTAGCACTCAGGTGATCCTGAAATGACTGCAGAGTGGGTTCCTGACTCAGGGCATCATTGAACCAACAAGAGCTGAGGTCATTCTTGATCTGGTGCTCACAAGGAGAGCATGTACAGAAAATAATGGTCAGGAAGCCACTGGTTGGAAGTGACCATTACACAGTGTGGTTCCAGTTGGATATGGGCAGGGAAAACATCCCGACTAAGAAACAAAATCTTGGATTTCAGGATGGTGGACTTCAGGAAAATGGGCAAAGTGCTAAGGAGCCATCTGGTGATCATCAGGGAAGATATGTGGTGGACCAAATGTGATCCATCATTAAGGAAGGACTACTGGTTGCCACAGATGAGTGTGTTAGGCTCAGGGGAAAGAACAGAAGGGCCAAAGTGTCCATCTGGTTCAGTGCTGGGGTTGCCCTGGCAGTAAGGGAAAAGAGGTTGCCCTATAGAAAATTCAGGAAGACCAAGAGAGAGGTGGATAGGGAAAATTACCTAAGGTTGGCTAGTGAGGCAAGTAAGGAAGTCTGGACAGCAAAGGCACAGAAGGAGCTACAGATAGCTGAATGGCTTAAGAAGGGGAGAAGGTTTTCTTTCAATATATAAGTGAGAAAAGGAACAAGAAGGAAGGGCTTGTTAGGGTTAAGAAAGGAGTGGAGTGGGTGGAGGATAATGGGAGAAAAGCAGAGATACTAAATTAATTCTTCTGTTCCGTCTTCACCAGGGAGAAGGACAGAGATGTGCCTTCAGGAGGGAAAAGAAGAGCAGGTGAGGAGGGGAACACAGATGTAGTGATAGAGGAGGATAGAGTGAGGGAGGGGATGCTGGCAATGAAGGTGGACAAATCATCAGGCCTGGACAGAGTACATCCAAGGGTATTAAAGGAACTAGCTGAGGAGCTGGCAGGGCTACTGGCAGACCTATAATAATAGTTCATTTGAGTCAGGAGTGGTACCACAGGACTGGAGAACAGCACTTGTAGCGCCTCTCCAAAAAAATGATCCCAAGGATGACCCAAGGAATTACAGACCAGTCAGTCTGACCTCCATTGTTGGCAAGCTCATGGAGACCATACTAAAGGAAAGGTTGGTGGAGTATCTAGAGGAGCATGGTCTTCAGGATGCAAGGCAGCATGGGTTCATGGGGGGGGATCATGTCAAACAAATCTGATTGACTTCTTTGACTGTGTCACTAAGACAGTAGACAGGGGCCAAGTAGTAGACATCCTCTATTTTGATTTCAGCAAAGCCTTTGACTCTGTGCCCCACAAAAGGTCGACAAGGTAGTTGGTGGATCTTGGGGTTGGGGAAAAGATGGCCAGATGGGTGGAAAACTGGCTGTGGGACAGAACCCAGAGGGTGATTGTGGAAGGAGAGTTATATGGTACTAGGGAGGTAACCAGTGGGGTCCCATAGGGCCCGGTGCTGGGGCCAGTGTTGTTCAATGTCTTCAACAATGACATTGGACATGGCATTAAGTTGCAAAAAGTGCCTATTTATGGATGACACCAAGCTCTGTGGAAGAGTAGACAAGCTGAAAGGATACAGGACCTACAGAAAGATCTGGAAAAGATAGGGAAGTGGTCCAGGATCTGGCAGCTTGGCTTCAATGCCAAGGAATGCATAGTTATGCATATTGGAACCAAGAATCCCAGGACCGAGTACTACCTGGATGGAGCTCAAGTATCTGCATCAGAGGAGATGAAGGACCTGGGAGTGATGATCACTAGTGACCTGAAGCACTCCACACAGTACAGGAAAGCAGCAGCAAAGGCAAACAAGATGATGGGATGCATATCTAGGGGGATCAGTAGTAAGGAGAGAGTAGGTTATACTGCCCTTGTACAGGTCACTGGTAAGGCTGCAACTTGAGTATGGAGTTCTGTACTAGTGCCCACACCTCAACAAAGACATTAACCTGCTGGAGAAGGTCCAGTGGAGGGCTACAAAGATGATAGCAGGTCAGCTGGGTAAGGCATATGAGGAGAAATTAAGGGCACTGAACATGTACTCCTTGGAAGACAGGAGAGAGAGGAGACATGATTGGGAACTTCAAGAACTTTAAAAAAATAAATAAGGTTGATAAGGAGAGTCTCTATAAACAGAGTGGCAACCATAACATGAGGGGTCACAGGCTTAAGGTGGAGGGTGAGAGGTTTAGGAGGGAGGTCAGGAAGCACTTCTTCACAGAGAGGGTGGTAGACACTTTGAATGCACTGCCAGAAGAGGTCATCTCATTGAAGACAGTTGGCAGCTTGAGGAGAGGCTGGGATAGGCATAGGAGAAGGTAAGGATCATGGGTAGAGAGGATGGAAGGAGTGAGGAGGGAGAGCAGGGACATTAGCTCAAGCTACGGACCCTGCAGTATGAGCAGATTTGATAGATCAAATGGCCCTCTTCTGCAGGCTTCTTCATGTGTTCATATAGTTTCTCCCCCAACTGATTAGCTTTGCCTTGACCTCCCTCCATTGCAAATGGCACTGTCTACACAAACTATCTTTATTTTGTTGCTCCAGTCCTCTCAGACTTCTCAACAATTTCTGTTTTATTTATCTTTCTTTGTCTATGGTTAACAAGAATTGTGACCTCTTGGGCTTCCTTCTCTGCAGTTGCTCTGGTTGTTTCTTTAACTCGTTCTGTTCTACTACTAAAACTATCCCTTTGTAGCTTTCATTCTCAAACCATGAGGGTGCTGTTATTGTCCTCACCTTGAACATTATTATTATTATTATTCTTGCCCTGCTTTTTAAGTAAACATATAATTTCTTGAAGGATTTGGTTGCTTTTAGTTACCTCCCCCTTGATCTCAATAATGCAAAATGTAACAGATTTGGAGCCATAAATGATTCAACCGAAGGGGGATATCACCTGATTCTTTTCCTAGTGCACTATTTCATTTATAACTGTCATCTTGATTTGGAGAACTGGAATCTGAGTTTTGCCATAAGTGCAGCTACTGATGGAGCTACTGAAGGGGGATCTAAAGTCAATTCAATGGGCTTATGCAACATTCAGCAAGTGACCACCGAACAGTGTGGTTCACGATAAACACAGCCATACAGTCAAGCCATACAAAAGCAAGGGTATTGGACTTTAGGAGGGCTGACCTGGGAAAATAGGAGCGTGCCTCAGAAAAGCACTAGCTAACAGACAGGAAGAAGGGATGGAGGAACAATGGTGAAAAATCAAAATAGCCATTACAGAGGCAAAAAGCCTTTGTGTGAAGTAAATCAACAAAACAAAATGAAAGAAAAAAACACTATGGTTCTCAAAAGAGGTGGCGGGGAAGGTTAGGAAGAAAATGTTAGCATTCAGGAAGTATAAGTAAACACAGAAGGAGCAGGACATAGAACTGTACCAGTTAAAACAGAAGGAAGCGGAGAAGGCAGTCACAATAGCAAAGGCCCAAACTGAGAAAAAGATAGCCAACTCAGTCAACAAGAGGGATAAAACTTTTAATAGGTACATTTGGGAGTGAAGAAAGATCAAGGGAGGGACAGTGAGGCTTAATAAAGGGAGGGGGGTGGCAGACAGAGACAGTGAAAAAGCAGAGATACTGAACAAATACTTCTGCTCAGTATTCACAAAAGAAGAGGAGGGGAGGTACCTAAACCAGACAATAGAAACACTCTGGATAATGGGGTCGATACCAGCCCATTCACAGAAGAAAGGGTCCTGAAAGAACTCCTAAAACTGAAGATGGACAAAGTAATGGGGCATGATGGGATTCACCCCAGGATTCTAAAATAACTAAGGAGAGAACTAGTGGCACCACTGACCATTCTTTTTAACAAATCAAGGGAGGATGGTGTGCTACTTGAAGATTGGAGGAGGGTGGATGTGATTCCCCTTCGCAAAAGTGGGAGCAAGACAGAAGCAGAAAACTACAGACCTGTTAGTTTGACCTCAGATGTAGGGAAAATGATGGAATCATTTCTGAAGGAAAGAATTGTTGAGTACCTACAGGCCAGTGGGGCACAGAACCCAAGGCAGGGTTCTATGATGCTAGTTCAAGGACTATGCTGTTGACCAACATTACAGAGATGGATTGGAGTCGATATAAATCCGGCAGGAGACCCTGGTACTTTTTCTGTCAGGGGGCTTCACCCCGAACCCCCAATGTGGGGGACTCTGTCCTCACACCCCCAGAACAATAGAATTCCAGTTCCGAGTCAGAGTTGATTCGGGGAGAGGGTGCAGGACTGGAAGACAGGGTGCTGGGGTCTTGGGTGGACCAATACAGCAAACTGTTGATGTTGGCATTGATGTGTTCGCTGTAATGGTGTCATTGTATATTCAGCATACCCCCAAGGCACCATGGATTCACAGTGGGAAGATCATGTCAGACAAATCTAATCAATTTCTTTGACTGGGTGACCAAAGTAGTAGACCAGGGAGGGGCTGTGGACATGGCCTACCTAGACTTTAGATAGGCATTAGACACAGTCCCACACAAAAGATTAATAAACAAATTAATCAGCCTGGGAATGGGTCACAGGGCTGTAGCCTGGGTAAAACATTGGCAGGGCAACAGGACACAGAGGGTAATAGTAAATGGAGTTCACTCCAAAGAAAGGGAGGTTACTAGAGTGGTACCGCAGGGTTCAGTACTGGGACCGGTCCTATTTAATGTCTTTATAGGTGACATTGCAGAGGGACTGGAAGGGAAAGTATGCCTCTTTGCAGATGACACAAAGATCTGCAACAGGGTTGATACACAAGGGTGGAGAAATGGATGAGAAGGGGGTTGGCAAGGTTGGAGGAATAGTCAAGTGCATGGCAGCTTAGATTCAATACAAAGAAGTGCAAAGTAATGCACCTAGGAAACAAAAACCCAGGGGAAGAGTACATAATGTGGGGGGAGGTACTAACAACAACAAAAATGGAAAGTGACCTGGGGTAATCATATCAGATGACCTAAATATAGGTAAGCAATATGAGAAGGCAGTAAGGAGGGCTGGGGGATACTGGGATGCATAGGGAGAGGCATCACCAGTAAAAATCAGGAAGTTGTTTTCCCTCTTTACAGACAGTTGGTGAGGCCCCATCTGGAATACTGCATGCAGTTCTGGAGACCCCATCTCCTCAAGGACATAGACAAGATGGAGACAGTCCAGAGGAGGGCAACTAAAATGGTGCATGGTCTGCACTAGAAGACATATGAAGAGAGACTAAAGGAGCTTAATATGTACCTATATATGCTGGAAGAAATGAGGGAGAGGAGGGACAGGATAGAAACATTTATGTACCCCCAGGGAATCAACAAAGTCCAAAAGGGTAGCATCTTTCAGAAAAAGAGATGTGCAAGAAGTGGGCACAATTTGAAGAAAGGGGGGGACAGCTCAGGGGCAATGTAAGGAGGTATTTTTTTCATGGACAGGGTGGTGAATGCATGGAACGGCCTTCCTGAGTATGTTGTGGGGTCAAAAACAGTGGAAGACTTCAAGAATGCATGGGACAGACTATGTCATTACTAGGATCTCTGACTTGATTCAACTCTTTATTGCAAATAATCAGGGTTCTGTCACAAGAACGGATCGTGAATGGTGTGCCTTGAAATGCTTTCTGCGAGGTGAGTTTATTAGGCTCTCCTCTACCAGTAAATGGAAGAGAGAGGCTACCATCATCTCACTTCTGGATCAGATCCGTACACTCGAGCAATCTCTCACCTCTTCTTCCTCTCCCAGTTTGTTAAAATCATTACTGAATTTAAGGAATCGGTATTCTCGTTTAGTACAGGAAAAAGCAGAATTTCTCATACTAAGAACTAAGGCAAAATACATAGAGCAAGGTGAGAAGGCTAGTCTTCTCCTAGCCTTGCGCCTGAGGAAATTAGAGGCGTCAAGATTCATTTCCTCTATTAATGATCCTGACAGAATTACCAAAACACATCCAAGAGACATAACTTCTGTTTTTAAACAGTTCTATTCCTCTCTCTATAGTCAGCGTCCCGCATCTCCATCACAAGCTGAATTATTAGATTACCTGTCCGCCTCATCCTTACTCTCTCTCTCTCTCTCTCTCTCTCTCTCTCACGCAGCAATCCCTTTTATCTGATCCTATATCCCTCCAAGAAGTGCTATCGGCTATTCATAATCTCGCGTTGGACAAGGCTCCTGGTCCAGATGGTTTCCCTTCGAACTTCTATAAAGTTTTCGCCAAAGATCTCGCTCCCTGCCTGTTGCATCTGTATCAATATATGCTTTCAGGGCAAACTCAAGATCCATCCCTGTTGAAAACCTCAATTATCCTTCTCCTTAAACCAGATAAGCCATCCCACTCTCCAGCGAGCTACCGTACTATCTCTCTGTTAAATTGTGATATTAAAATTTTAGCCAAGATACTCGCTAGTAGAATCGAACAAGTCTGGACTCAGCTTCTCAGCCCGGAGCAAATTGGATTTGTGTCAGGTAGAACCCCTGCTGATCACCTTCGTAAATTGTCGTATCTGGTTCAGGTGGCCAAAACCTCCCCTACCCTCATGGCCTTGATATCCCTTGATGCAGAAAAAGCATTTGACAGGGTGGATTGGAATTTCTTGTGGGCTACGCTACAGACAATGGGTTTTCCTAATAATTTTATTAAATGGATCCAGGCTTTACATTCCTCCCCTCAGGCTAGAATACACTGCAATGGTGTACTCTCTGAGGTTTTCCCTCTCTTTTCCGGTACATGGCAAGGTTGTCCGCTTTCTCCTTTTCTCTTTAACATATATCTCAAACCCCTGATTAGGCGGCTGAAATCTTCCCCTTTAATTACTGGTATTTCAATAGGCGATAGGGTCCCTGTGCTCTCAGTTTATGCAGATGACATATTGCATCGTCTCTCAGATCCGGTCTCCTCTTTAACAGAAGCATTGCATATTATTGATACTTTTGGGAAATTCTTGAACTACAAACTCAATATTAGCAAAACCGAAATCTTCTGCCTTAATTGTCTAACATATAGCTCAGCTTTCAGTGAGTTTGGTATGAAATGGACCCCCCGGTCCATGAAGTATCTGGGTATTCATATTACCTTGGACTTATCTTTACTCCGTAAACTTAATCTGGAGGATTTGTGGTTTAATATTCAGCAGGACTTATCAAGATGGAAAAAGCTTCCTCTCTCGTTATGGGGCAGAATTAACACCATCAAAATGAACGTCATACCCAGACTGTTTTATCCACTAAACATGCTGGATGTTTGGTTACCTTTGTATTTTTTTCAGCGTACCCATTCTGATGTTAACTCCTTTATCTGGCAGGACAAAGCTATTAGAAGATCCTATCTTAAGCTTTCCTTACCTAAAGAGTTGGGAGGCTTGCGTCTCCCTAACTTTTTATTTTATTACTGGGCTTGTCATCTCTATAAGTGTGGGAAGTGGTTTTCTTTATCAGAACTCCTTACTCATCATGAGTATGTCCCAATCTGGTTGCATATTGAGTCGAATATTCTTACTGCACATAATTTAGCTCCTTCCTTGCTTTTTTATATGTCCTTTAAAAATTTACCAAAAACTCTGCAGTCTTTCCCAATTGGTATTTCATTAAGAGTTCTCTCTCAAATGTTCAGTTTTTATAAGGTAGTCCTGAGCTCTGATTTCTTTCAGCCAATCTATGCCAATTTGAATCTCAAAATAGGTGATGTTCCTATATCTCGGTGTTGGTTATCACTCCCTCCCGAGCTCACTGTGGCTGATTTTTACTCATAGGATGCTATTTTGTCTGCTGAGGAGATTCTTACCAAATTTGACCTAACGTCAATGGCTGCCTTTCAAATCTTTCAGCTTAAGCACTTACTAGCCAAGGTGTTTGGGAAAGAATTCAACCCCTTCCATATTGGAGCCTTTCTCCAGCAAATTAAGATTCTTGCTTGCAAATCCCATGGCATTTCTACCATATATAAATTGGTTCTCACATTCCCACAACCTCCCTCGATTACCGGATCTTGGATCTGGCAGGCGCTTTTCCCTGACAAAGTTATTAACTGGCACTCAGTATGGACAGGCCTATATACACACCTCACCCAAGACTGATACAGGCTTAAGCAATACTGTATCTTAAACAACATGTATTATACTCTTATAAAATTGGTTCAAATGAAGAGGCTTCCCTCCAGCATGTGCTCTAGGTGTAACAAGGAGAGGAGAAAGGCTTGCTCCTTCACATATAGTGGTCGTGTGAAAAAATATCCCCTTTGTGGAAACAAATTGAATCTACTCTAGACCCACTGCTGGGACTGCAGAGCCTCTTCTCCCCCATCATATGTATTCTGGGTAGATTATTCCAGAATTCTTGTGAAGGAGAGAAGATTTCATATGGCTCTAATCTCAATGGTGGTCAAAAAGCTAGTGCTTAGACACTGGATGGATCAAGTCACCATTTCTTATATGGAATGGTTACATGAAATATCATTTGCACTCCGTGTTGAATATCTAATTGCGAGTGTATGCCATCATCATTCATCTTTTAAAAAAAAATTGGGGAAATTATATGCCCTCTATTTGTCTTGATAGGATGTCTTGGTAAGTTCACGAGCCTCTCCTCCTTCTAAATTTTACTTTAGCTGTTATCATTTTGGTCCTCTTTTTAGTTTTGTTGTGATAAGCTATAGGAAAGAGCACCCTGGGGTGGGGGGGGGTATCTTTTTGATTTTGTTTTTTCAAGGTAGTGTTGCTATTATTTTCACCGGAAGCTCATCTCTCCCTGTTATCAATATGCTTACAGCCTTTTATGCAGTATGTGCTGATATTAATGTATTTTATTCTTGTATGATCTTGTGTTGGGTTATACTTAATAAACTATGTCAAATTTAAAAAAAAAACAAGAATGCATGGGACAGACATCAAGCAATTCTAGTGGGGGTAGGAGGAAGTAGGCTGTTGGTTAACTAGGATCTGCAGATTATCCAAAGGGTAGGGAAATGGGGAGACTGGGTGGGAGAAGCAATCCTTATCTGCTGTCAAAGTCTATGTTTCTATAGTGTAGTGTTATTGCTTGTGCAACTTGTTCAAAAACCTTTGTGGCCTTTTGCCTCTCTGTTCAATGGGGAATACCACCCTGTAGGGTACCAAAGGCAAGGAAGCCTCGAGGATGGTTCCACCCCTAGAGGTGCTGTGGGAATTATTCCCTTAGGCTATATGTAACTTAGGAAGGAGCCCCAGGACAGTTGTGAGCCACTGGAGGAGGAGCTGAGGATAGTGGGGCAACAAAAAGGACTTCTGAGTGAAGTTGGAATGGCTGATATATAGCTCAGGCAGGGGGCGGGTCTAGTTGCTCAGTCACACTGAACCACAGGCAAAGTCTTTCATTTCAGTGGGCTTCTGCAATGTAGTGTAGTGTTATGCTGATGGCCGTTCACCTCTCTGTTCCATGGAGAATACCAACCTGTGGGGGTACTGACGGCAAGGAACCCTTAAGTGGGGGTCCACCTCTAGAGGTGCCATGGGAAGGATTCTCTTAGGCTAAAGTTACCTTAGGAAGGAGCCCCAAAAAGAGTGTTGAGCAGCAAGCATTGGTTATGAAGGCTGAGGAGCATGGATTGATAGCAACCAGAAGATTGACAGAAACCAGTGATGAGTGGAAATAGACACGAACTGAGAGCTGATAGGGATAAAAACTGAACATAGGGGTATGACTTCCTAAGGAGATAGGGAACAGCAAAGGAGGCCAACATCCAACTTCATCCAACAGCGGAAACCTACCTAAGTAACCCAAACAATATACTACAATATGAACTAACTTGCTATTATGACCTTCGGTATAGAGGAGAGGGAAAAAAAAAAAAACATGAGAGGAAAACATCTGGGGATCCAAGGCCTAGGCCACCTTCCCTTCAGGCTTGGGATTCATTCAGTGATGCTACTAGACACATGGGAATCAAATCTCAGTGCTAGTACATGCATATGCACCATAACCCAGTGTTGCTACACATGCTCACCATATCCCAGTACAGGTAACACACACACAAGCATACACACACACACACGCACACACACACACACACACACACACACGCACATGCACCATATCCCAGTATGGCTATACACGCATGCAGGCACCGATTCCTAGTACAACTACACATACACACACACACACACACACATGCACCGTACCCCAGTATGGCTAGTTTAAACTTTTCCTACCTATGGCAACCATCTACTATTTCAGCATGACCACACCTGTTTCAGCAGTGCCAAGATCCATACAGACAGTATGCAACTTATCAACTGACAGAACTACTGTCGACCAGTGCCCAAGATCCCTACCTATGGCAGCCACCCACCATTTCAGCAGGGCACCTGCACATCTGTCTACATTTTAACAGCACCATATAGCCTACCTATTGCATCTACCTATGGTTTTGGCATGACCATGCCTACATTTCAGTGGTGACAAGATCCATACCTATGGTATTCAACTTACCAATTGGCAGAACCGCTGCCTAGTAGCACCCAAGATCCCTACCTATGGCATCCACCTACCATTTCATGGGGCACCCACACTTCTGCCTATGTTTCAGCAGTCTCATATAGCCTACCTATGGCATCCGCCTACCATTTCAGCAGGGCACCCACACTTCTGCCTACATTTCGGTGGTGCCATATAGCCTACCTATAGCATCCACCAACTGTTTCATCAGGGCAACCACACCACTGCTTACATTCGGCAGCACCTGTAAAAGTTGAAGAGATAAATTAATTGAGAGTATAGCGAAGATAGTTATTGAGACTGTCACGTAGGTCTGCAGGTAGCAGATCAGAAAGGTTTGTAATTTGTGACCTCCACGTAGACCTACAGCAAAAGGATCAAGCTTGAATGTTGATACCTACACCTATGTATGTCATAGGCATGGGCTGAATGAGGAAAGCATGCCAACCAGTTCCATAGGAGAGGTTAGTGGTAGTTGCTGATGCAGTGTTGAGCAGTAGGCTAAGCAGCATGAACAATTTCAACTGCTAAGGAGCAGGAGTAAATGGCAGTAGAGAAACAATGAAACTGTGAAAAAAGTAAGCACGTAGGTATTGAAAGTTGGGAGGTGTAGTTGCTGAGTGGAGACAGGCACTGAGGTTAAACACTGCTGTTGAGCTGAGTTAAAATAAACAATTCAAACTGCCAGGAAAGCAGGAGTAATGGAAACCAAAAATTAGGGAGCAAGCTGCTGGTGAACAATGACTAGTGGTGTGTGAAAAAAAAAATTATCCAGCAGAATTTCGGTGAAAATCAGACTTTCACCTCCATGAAAGTTCAGAAATAATTTCACCAACTTCTGCAGAAATTCTGCCTAAAAACTGCTGAACAAATGTAAGAACTGCGGGTTAATGTATTAAACTGCTGGAAACAATTCTGCAGAACTGATCACTGTCAGTATTCAGCTCTGTTTAATTCATTAACACTCCCTCCCACTGATAACTGGCCCCTGGCCCATGATTTCTTGTGTCACTCCACCTATCTCCGGCCCCATATAAAACAAGCATTTGTCAATGCTTGCTGATATTAGCATTGGACGTTGGAAGCTCTAATGCCCCGGGCATTTGTTGGTATTTGTACTACAAATTTTCAACATGGCTTGTTTGTGACTCCCACCTCATGAAAGCATTGGGGACCTCTGTTCATGAACAGTGGCACTGTGTTTTTGTTAATCTGTCCCGAACGTTGATTTCTCACAGCGACCGCACCATTCTGCACCGGATGTGCAAAAACGCAGTTTGGGCAGGATGTGAAAAATGACAGCTGCACCATTCATAGGGAGGTGTGAAGAGATGGCAGTGTTGAAAATCTGGAGAGAAAATATTAAAATTGCTCTAACGTATGAGCGTACATGGAAACTGTGCAATACACACTCATAACACAGTTATTTAGTGGAATTATTTTAGCAAATTTTCAAAATAGGAATTTTGTGACCTCTGCTCATGAACACTGTCATTATGACTTTCTTAATCTATTCCAAACAGTGATTTCCCACAGCGATCGCACCATTGTGCGCCAGATGTGCCAAAATACATTTTGGGCAGGATATGAAAAATGACAGCTGTACTGTTCATAAGGAGGTGTTCAAAATTGACAATGTTGAAAATCCTGAGTGAAAATATTACAAATTCTAGAAGTTACGAGCGTGCCTGGAAACTGCGCAACATACACTGGTAACATAGTCATTTTATAGACTTTTGTCACCAAATTTTCAACATAGGCATTTTGAAACCTCCGCTCATGGACTGTGTCACTGTGATTTTCTTAATCTGTCCTCAACACTGGTTTCCCACGGGGACCGTGCTATTCTGTCCTGGAAGTGTGAAAACACATTTCGACCAGGATGTGAAAAATGACAGCTGTACTGTTCATAAGGAGGTGTAAAAAATGCTAATGTTGAAAATCTGGAGTGAAAATATTACAAATTTGCTAAGTGCCTGGAAACAGCAAAACGCACACTCGTGATTCAGTCATTTTTTTGAATTTTTTCACAAAATTTGCAACATATGCTTTTTGGGAGCCCACTTCATGAACAGTGACACAGTAATTTTGTTAATCAGTCCCGAAAGATGATTCCTCCCAGTGGTGCAAAATCACCTTTTGGGACCGAATAACCAGATGACAGTCATTGAATTCAGGAGATGGGGTCCCAAAACCCCCATGTTGAAAATTTGGTGCCAAAATTCACAAAAAAAGGCTGAGATATCCACATAAGTTGAAAAAAACTCATTTATGTGATTATACAGCTTACTGGCATTTCTTCAGTTTGCAGTCAGCTTTGAAGAGTGCCGACGTGTTCCCGGTCCACCAAAGGTCATCGCGCCAGACTCCAGAAGTAAGTATGGAGTAAGGGGGTGGAGTGCATAGAGGGTGGGTGTGGGTTGCTGGAGGGGGCACTGGACACAACGAAGGATGTTACAGCTAATTAAAAAAAAAAAAGCAATGCATGAAGGTTTTTTTTTGTTACAGTGGTTTGGTACGATGGGGTGGGCTACCAGCATGCCACCTGAGTGTTTGACAGGGGGATCTGTAGCCGATGGGAATTGGGCACCCTGTCAGCACATACAGAGTGTTGGGGGGGTGCATGAGCTGAGGGGGATTGGGCACATCCCTTGGCACACAACACTTGGGTGGGCATTATGCTGAAGGGGATTGGGCTCCCCTGTCGGCAAAATGAACTTGGGAGGGGCATGCTGACAGGGAGATTGGGCACCCCTGTCAGCTTCCATGGGAACTGATACCGTGGGTGGCCATAGCCACCGCCATGTAAAAATGTAAAAGAAATGTGGGGACATTTTGCCGACGGGGATTGGGCTACCCCAAACTGCAAATGAACTATGGAGGGGGCATGCCAACAGGGGGATTGGGTACCCCCCCCATCGGCTTTCATGGGGACTGTGAGAGGCAGATGGCAATAGCGGCCACCATGTTAATTGAAATGGAACACCAGACAAGGCAAGCAGTAATTTGCTGCTGCAATCAGGGACTGCCCCAGCAGCAGAAACAGCTGATTGCTAATGATGGGGCGCTCCCTGATTGCAGCAGCGTGTTTCTTTTAAGTTGGTCACACTTTACAAAACTGCTGTCATCGACAGCCTGCTTCTCTATTAGCACTGCAGAGACCAGCCCCAAAATGGACTGCTGGCATTCACCACAACACTGCTGCACCTCCACAACTCACTACTACAGCAAGCTGCTGCAATATGTTTCTTGCACATATGCGCAAGCAAACATAAACATGTTGGTGTCCCATTCCCAGCACCCACCCACCGATCACCCTTCAATATAAAAAATAAAATATCCTCATTCCCTGGTGTCTAGTGCCTCCCCACACCCACAGATCGCTGGCCCGATATAAAAAAAATTGTTGGTGTCCAGTCCCCCCACCAAACCCACCGATTACGCCTTCATGTAAAAAATAAAATATCCTCATTCCCTGGTGTCTAGTGGCCCCCCTGCCATCCGCTGATTGAAGGCCCCATAGAAAAAGAAATGTTGGTGTCCAGTCTCCCTACCTGCAAATTGCCCCTCCATATATAAAAAAAAATATCCTCATTCCCTGGTGTCTAATGGACCCCTCCACCCTGGCAGGTAGTCCACCACCACCCGCTCCCCCCATCCCAACCCTGAGCCGGCAACCAGCACAGCTCTCCTCCACGGCTAGCTACCCACTGAGCTGAATGAATAAGCATGTGCTTATTCAAGCATGCACTCATTCATTTAACTCAGTGGGCGGCCAGCCGCAGAGGAGAGAGGTGGACTATTCTGGTCACTCGCTCGGGGCTGGGACAGAGTTAGTGGGGTAGTGGTGGACTACCTGCCAGGGTTGTTAGATGGGGGGTCCACTAGACACCAGGGAATGAGGATATTTTATTTTTTATGTGGAGTGGTAATTGACAGGTAGGTGGGAGGAACTGGACACCAACATTTTTTTTATATGGGGCCGGTGATCAGCAGGTGGGGAGGTCTCTAGACACCAGGGGATGAGGGTATTTTATTTCCTGTTTGGAAGGGCAATTGGTCGGTGGGTGGGGGAACTGGACACCAACAATTTTTTTTTTATTTGGGGCCAGTGATCGGTGGGTGGGGGCCACTAGACAACAGTTGTTTTTTTTCTATGGGGCCAGCAATTGGCGGGTGGGATACTAGAAACCAGGGTCCAGGGTCCAGCGATCAGCTGGGGGGGGTGCTGTATCACTAACAATACATTAAACTGCAGTTGAAATCAATTCCACAGTATAATGTATTATTACGCAGTTCAGCCAATAAAATTCTGCGGATAAGAGTGAAATCCACCAAACATAGTTGGAAGATCCCGATCTCGCCATAGGCGAAAGTGCAAAAACTTATCAGAATTTCTGAAATTCTTCAAAACTGCTGCCAAGGCATAATTTGCAACTTTCACTTATCCCTAACAATGACATAACACAATAGGATGTAGGAGCCTAGCTATGAGCCAGATGTAAATTATCAGGGATTGCAATTGGAGTTGCCGAAAACACAGAACGCAGAAATGAATGGTTACTTGGCTAGGAGTCAGGAGCAATCAGTTAAAAATTGTGGTTGGACTTAGGGAATGCTAAATGTAAAAAACAGCAGTATGCAAGCCTGGATAGCACGCACAAGCAACTGGGCCACAGGAGGCTTGAAAAAACTTGGAAAGCCACAAAAGAAGGAAAACTAAACAAAAGACCAGCTCGAGAGTAGGTGTGAGCAGAAACAACAACAAAGACAGAAGCACAGACTGCAGCTGGAGGTGAAAGCAAAAATATTGACCCAGAAGAGGAGGAGAAGCACAAACCATATGAACATACAAACATACGAATGTGCCAGCAGAAACAAATCACCCAGTCTACCTAAGTCTGCTTGAGTGTGCAACTAGCACCGTAGTTTGCAGCTGCCCCATCCCCCTCCCCTTTGTCATCCCATTGCCACCCCCACCTCCCCCATGCAGAAAGCCTGGAAACAAGCAGAAGTCCAGCACAAACCAAACAGAGTGCATCCAAAGCATAAGGGGAAGGGGGGGGGTGGAGTAGGACAGAGCCTCTGGTTGCAAAGTAAAAGTGCTTCTGAGTGAAGTTATAAGGGCTGACTTATATAGCTCAGGCAGGGGGCATGGTTGGTTCCTCCAGCCTGTTGAACCACAGGCAAAGCCTTTTAATTGTTTATAGTAAACAGGCAAAGCCTTTAAATTGTTTATAGTAAGTGATATGAAGTTTTCAAAATCCTGAAGAAAGGCCTTTATAGCAGTAGTTTTTTCACATACCTTCATTGCAGATTAAGTACAGCCTTCCTGTCTATCTTTCGATATTATACCCTGCTTTTGTGGAACAGACTTTGAACCTTTCCCCACTTTGTCATTAATTTGCACAGCTGCTGTTAAAGGCAGATTAACATTAGAGGAGCACTGGAGAGTCCTATGTATCCTTTGGGTATTGTCAAACAGGAAGTGTTTTCTAAGAATCACTAGATTCTCTTCAGTTGTAGCTCTAATTGCTTTAGAAAAAGAAACCTCCACCTTTTTTTTATCATGGTCAACAAAGGGTTTTACTCTATGATTTGTACTGTTGCCTCCTGCAATTGTGGCAATAGCATTCTCAAGGCCTAATTGAGAGAGAGGTAAAGTAAAATAGTTAATAATTAATTTGTCTCCCCTTATTAGCTCATTCTTTTTTTTTTGTGACCACCTTTTTATTATGTTGATTGCGGGCATGTGCAAGAAACATATTGAGGCAGCTTGCCAGAAGCAGGTTGTGGAGGCGCGGCACTGTTATGGCCAGTGCCCCCACAGCCTTTAAAGGCTTGGTCTGCTTTCCCCAATGGGGTGGTACGCTGCTGCTGACACTAGTTTAGCCAGCATGCCACCACCTTGAAATGTTTCAGCCGCTGCAATCAGGGGCCACCTCATCATTGCAGCGTCAGCCATTCGCTGCAATGAGGGAGTGACTCGTCATTGCAGGGCAGAACGTTGGTACTGTAATATTGTTTGTGAACATGGTGGCAGCTTGCCGCCATGTTCACAAACAATATCCATGAGCCCCTAATGCTGAGGGGGTGCTCAATCCCCCTCGGCAGCATGTGCCCCCCCACAACAGTGTTTTTTGCCGACATGGGCCCCAATGCCTGTCGGCTTCAATCCCCCTCCTAGTGAAAGTTGCCGACAGGGAAGCCCATTCCCTTGGCATTATGTCCCCTCCCAGTTTGTTTTGCTGATGGGGAGCCCACTCCCTCATTGGCATAATGTCCTCCCCATGAAAATCAGTAGATTTGTGCCGACGAGGTGCCCAATCCCTGCGTCTGCTACAGCACTTCCCCCAAAAAACCTCCATTGGCCACTGGGATACCCCGCATGCCACATGCCCCTGTAAAAGAAAAAAGTCCCGCACGTTTTTTTTTTTGTAACCTGTGAAAAGGGAAACGGTCCTCAGGGTCTCCTGCCCCTCCCACAATCTGCGCCCCCCACCGCGCACCCTGTCTCCCCACACCCCTCACTCCATACTTACCTCCAGAGTCCGGCGCGATGGTCTTCGGTGGACTGGGAGCATGTCTGCACTCTTCAAAGCCGACCACGAACTAAGGAAATGCCGGTAAGCTGTATAATGTTATAAATAGGATTTATTCAACTTTGATGCATATCTCAGGCATTTTTTTGAGTTTTGTCACCAAATGTTTTACATGGGGTTTTTGGGACCCCTCCTCATGAATTCAGGCACTGTCATGGCGTTATTCGGTCCCAAAAGGTGATTTCACGGTCACTGCGCAGAATTACTATTCAGGACTGATTAATAAAATGACAGTGCCAGTGTTCATGAGGTGGGGTCTCAAAAAGTGTATGTTGCAAATTTGGTGGGAAAAATCCAAAAAATGACTGTTTCATGAGCGTGCATTGCGCAGTTGCTACGCACGCTCATAACATCACCAATTTGCAATATTTTCACTCCAGATTTTCAACATTGCCATTTCTACACACCTCCTTATAAACAGTACAACTGTCATTTTTGACATCCTGGCCAAAATGTGTTTTTGCTCTTCCAACGCAGAATAGTACCATTGCTGTGGGAAATCAGTGTTCGGGACACATTAAGAAAATCACAGTGACACTGTTCATGAGCAGAGGCCCTAAATGCCTATGTTGAAAATTTTGTGATGAAACTCCATAAAATGACTGTGGTATGAGCATGCGTTGTGTAATTTCCACGCACCATTGTAACTTCACAAACTAGTAATATTTTCACGCTACATTTTCAACAGCGGCATTTTTTCACACCTCCTTATGAACAGTACAGCTGTGATTTTTCACATCCTGACTGAAATGTGTTTTTGCGCTTCCAGCACAGAATAGTGCAGTCGCTGTCGGAAATCAGTGTTTGGGACAGATTAGGATCAAGCAAGTGAGAGAGGGGGAGTGACCGAGCTCAACTGAACTCTGTCAGGATTGCTGCAGATTTCTTTGTGGGCAGGAAAAGGCATGAACACAGGCAGGAGCCCAGTACAAAATGGCAGCCTGCAGCGCCGGGAGACACAGAACAAGCGAGTGAGGGAGGAGGAGTGAGTGAGCTCAACGGAGCTCTTTTGGGACTGCTGCGGATTTGTTTGTGGGCAGAAAAAGGCAGCAATGCATGCAGGGGCCCAGTACAAAAGGGCAGCCTGCAGCGGCGTGAGAAAATGAATGAGCAAAGGAGACAGGGGGAGTGAGCGAACTCAACAGAGCTCTATCGTGATTGCTGTGGATTTGTTTGTGGGCAGAAAAAGGTGGCAATGCAGGCAGGAGCCCAGTACAAAAGGGAAGCCTGCAGCGCAGCCAGAAACGGAATGAGTGAGTGAGAGAGGTGCAGTGAGCGAGCTCAACGGAGCTGTGTTGGGACTGCTGCAGATTTCTTTGTGGGTAGAAAAAGGTGCCAACAGAGGCAGGAGCGCAGTACAAAAGAGCAGTCTGCAGCAGTAAGAGTAACAGAATGAGTGAGTGAGAAAGGGGGAGTAAGCGATCTCAACACAGCTCTATCATGACTACTGCAGATTTCTTTCTGGAAAGAAAAAGGTAGCAATGCAGGGAGGAGCCCAGTACAAAAGGGCAGCCTGAAGTGGTGACAGAAATGGAACAAGCGAGTGACAGGGGGAGTGACCGAGCTCAACAGAGCTCTGTCAGGACTGCTGCAGATTTCTTTGCGGGCAGAAAAGGGTACCAACAGAGTCAGGAGCCCAGTACAAAAGGGCAGCCTGCAGAGCCAGGAGAAACAGAATGAGCAAGTGAGACAGGGGAGTGAGCGACCTCAACGGAGCTCTGCTAGGACAGCTGCGGATTTGTTTGTGGCCAGAAAAAGGTGCCAACACAGGCAGGAGCCCAGTCCAAAAGGGCAGCCTGCAGCACTGGGACAAACACAACGAGTGAGTGACAGAGGGTAAGTGAGCAAGCTCAACGCAGCTTTATCGTGACTGCTGCAGATTTCTTTGTGGCAGAAAAAGGCAGCAATGCAAACAGGAGCCCAATAAAAAAGGCCGGCCTGCAGCGCTGGCAGAAATGGAACGAGCGAGTGAGAGATGGGGAGTGAGCGAGCTCAACGGAGCTGTGTTGGGACTGCTGCAGATTTCTTTGTGGGCAGAAAAAGGTGCCAACAGAGGCAGGAGCCCAGTACAAAAGGGCAGCCTGCAGCGCCAGGTGAAACAGAATGAGTGAATGGGGGGGAGGGGGGAGCCACCTCAACGAAGCACTGTTGGGACATCTGCAGATTTCTTTGTGGGCAGAAAAAGGTGCCAATGCAGGCAGGAGCCCAGTACAAAAGGGCAGCCTGCAGCACCGGGAGAAACAGAATGAGCAAGTGACAAAGGGCCAGTGAGCGATCTCAACGGACCAAAGCAATCAACATTCGGGATTGACAAATGCTTGTATTTAAGTGGGTTTGCCTTTAGCAATAATTTCTGTGCCTGATTTGTTTTCCTTTGGGGCCATATCAAAATAAAGAATACAACAATTTGACAGTTGACAAAAAATCTAGTACATGAAATTAAGGAGCAATAAAGTGCTGTGCAAAAATAAGTCTCACAAGTACACCATGAATGTTCAAAATTTTTTCTTCCTCTTAGGTTTTTGAGTGATTCTTCCAGAGATTAGCCTTTTGCAGACAACCTCCAGTTGTTGTGCAGTTAGATTTATTAAAAACATAGGCACAAATAGCCAGTACTGTAGGCACAGAGACTTCATGTTCTTTTGTTGCCATTGCAAACAAGCAAGGATGCACAAGCAAATTCAAACAGTAGACAAGCTGTGGATAAGCTATCAGTTAAAATAAAAAATCTGAAAATGACTAAATCAATTCTCAGAAACCCATAGGCCACTGGAGAGGAACTTAATGACAGCAACGTCTGACTCTTTCATTTACAGATACTTTTCCTTTCTGTCACCTGCTACTTCCATAATATCCACCTCATGTTGTAGTTTCTTTTGAGATAGATGAACTGTCCAGAGGCCATACTGTTAAAGAGTACGGCACTTTTGGATGAAAGCTACTAGTGTGACATGGAGTGTTGTGATCTGTATCTTTTCTGTAAAGTTCTGTGAACAATTTTCCTTCAGACCTTATTATTTCAGAATGCAGCATGGGATAATGGGACAGTAAATGGAAGTGGAAGTCACAAAATTTGAATCCAAAATACAGGAGTAATCCTTCAAGATTATAAAAGTTTGAGCATGAGCCTTAGTTTGAGCCTTAGTGTAGGTGGTTGTGATACTGAATGCAAACATCTTATATGAAATACAATATGGACATCAAAAGTCTCAGGGCAGGATTCACAAAGAAGTTGTGCTGGGTGCATCAAAAATGTGCCAAGCACAGACAGAGCAATTCACAGAGGCATACGCAATGGAAGTGCTGAGTGCAGCCACTCTGTGAATCCCTCTGAAACAGTACAGCACAACTGGAGATGCGTCGGTGCAATTGGAGATGTGCCAGGGCACACTGGATGCCCTGAGTCAAACAGGGGAGCTATTCAGAGCAAGTGGAGCAAGCCAGCAGGGCACGATGGAGCAACCACAGAGCTGGAACAATGAAACCCATGGAGACAAGTGCTGAGAACAACATGTTCATAAAAGTGTATCATCAGATAAACAACTGTACAACAGAAAAGTAGAACAACAAACAACTAGAACACCACCAAAAAGAGAAAGGGAATGGCAGGGATGGGAAGGAGGGCAGGAAGGGGAGAGTAACAGTGGGCTATGTACAACTACTATGTACACAGAACAGCCCCAGTAAGAGGCAGGGGGCCACTACCGATGCTGTGCCCTGGCACGCAACACCCTGGCATGACCACAGAATGGGAGCCACAGCAGGATGCCCTGCAGGTCAGCCGACAGGTGCTGAACAGTCCTGGACAGGGGGTGCAGGGCTGCCTGGATGGCCACATGGATCCGTCAGTCCACGTCCAAAGGAGCACCACCCCCAGCCACAGCATTGTGATCCTGGAGACCTACAGCAATGACAGAGAGAACACACACTGAGGGCCTGAATGTGTACAACACCCCCACCCAGCTGTAACCCACAGCAACTGAAATGCAGCAATAGCAGAATGCAGCACTCACCTGCCCCTGGAAGGGCATCAGGCCTGGCACCCATGATCCTCCTCCTCCTCACCTCAATGATATCTGTGGCCCTCTGCCTGGCATCTGGTCCTGCAAAACACAACAGACAGCACCATGAGCCACCACAGCGATGCCAGACACACACCACAACAATGACATGCCGAGGTGAAGTATGGACAGCCAGACACTGCCACTGTGCAGGATGCACTGTTACAGTGCCCCCCCATCACTGGCCTGTGTCCATGCAGCAGACAGTGGTAACCAGCTGTGCAACCGCCAGTGGCCTGCATGCAGACACAGCACCACCCAGTGCCCCCCCATGGCACACATGATATGGCAGCACTGGACAGCTGCAGCCACTGCCATGTATGCAGGACTCCTGAGACCCATGTGGGTGATCCATGAGGGCCTCACACACACACCCAGCATGCATCGCAAAAGGAGCCAGATGATCAACACCTACCCGGCCTTGGCAGTGTATCCCTGCATGCATGGCGACGCAGCTGCGCCACTCTCTCCGGATCCCACCTCTGGAGGTCACCAAACTGATGCTTGCACTGCCCCCCAGTGCATGGCATCCCTGTGCACCACACAAGCCTATGGGCAATGGAGGCCCACACCTGGGCCCTGGGCTCATGGAGATTATCCTGCACAAACAGCTGCCCCTCTACAGACAGGACAAGAGCCACCAGATGCAGCAGCTCCACTTGGGATCAGCTCATGGCCCTAGGTGTCTGTCTCCCTGCCCTAGGCATACTGAAATACCAAGACACAGTGTCAAGGTGCAACACAGCAATGCACAGCCCAGCGGTCGGTATGCACCACATGAAACACCGAGGCATGTGCAGCACAGCGCGCACTGTGCATGAAGTGTGATAAGTCAAAGCCAAGAGACCCATGCATGCTCAATGGAGACTGCAACGGTTTGGCAAGGCCATGACCTGGTCGTGCATGCGTGATGCGTGTGTGGATGCCATGTTGTACACTATGTACACCTACCGCATACCATGCATGATCCATGGGTACTACAAACACAGTGCAGCATGGACCACGCATATGGGATCACACTGCATGATAGAGTACACAGCATCATGCACAGCAGACCTGCAACAGCGCATTGGTAAGCAGCATAACGCCGCATCATGGAAGATGTGTCATTGGACATGGTGACTGTGCTTGCATGACAGAAGCACCTTGCAGACTCTACCAGATACAGGAACATGCACCCAGTGATACGTGCATGTGTTAGAGATGCGCTGTTCTGCCAGTGGCGCAACCCTGAGATGCTCCTTGTAAAGTGAGATAAGCTGGGGGCAGTTGTGCAATTCACAGATAATGCGCCAAAAACAGCCTCATCCCACATGCATGGGCATCTCAGTTGATTAGCATCTCATTACCAGGGGCTCAGGCCTCATTTACATGCCCTGAGCCATAAATGCTCCCAATTCAGCAGGTCGAGACCAGGTGACTGAGAGGAGTCAGTGCCTTGAAGGTGAGTACACAGCTATATTCACAGGGTCTGCAGAACATACTGGGGGGATTGAATATGAGCATGCATACCTCCCAATGATCATGGCCCCCATATGTGGAACAATGTCTCCCAATATGTGGAACAAATGGTCATAACGTGGAATACTCCAGCAGGGCAGTGCAGAAGGTGCACAGATCACCAATAGACTGTTCCCTGTCATGTCCAGAATGGCTGTTTGTGAACCAGGATGTACACATCTCAGCATGTACGATACAGTCTTGCTGAATGATGATACAGTCATCAGTGGGCCTAGGCCTTGCAATGTGGAACAGTGAGGTCATGCGACCTAAACAGAGGACCTGTTCCCTGTATAGTGGGACACATGAGAGGTATGTGTGACTGGGTGGCACTGGCAATGTGTGATGAATGCAGCAAAGTGCCACAGGTCAGTCCGAGGCACACAGCAGCACCTGTGCAGGCACAATGGCAGTGTCTCCATGCTGCACACTGCAGCCAGCTGCACCATGGCTGTAGCAACATGTCCTGTGCCCCCACCCCACAGGCATAGCAAGGGTGTCACCCAAGATAGATGGGGTACCACAGCAGCAGTGCACATGCTGCAGAGGTACCAGAACATGACCATGGCAGACTGCACAGTGTGCCCCCCCTGGGGTGGCTGCACTGTTGGTCCAGCCATGGACCGGTGGCCATACCTGGCATGTGCAGCATCCCCAGTGGACTATGTACCATGGGGCACGGCCATCTGTGCCAGGACAACCATCTGCACAGCACCGCCCAGAACACTGGCATCACGGAACATGGGTGGGGTCAACAGACAGAGACAGATGGGTATGGGAACATGTCTACCCACAGGTGTGACTAACACCTGAATGCTTCCCCCCATAGTAGCCAGTATGTCAGAGGATGCAGGTGCTGCCACCAGGCAGTGACCAAACTTCATCAAGGATGAGGAGAAGGCGATCATAGAGGCATGCCACCTATGCCTGGATGTCCTCACTGGCAAGGAAGGCAGCTGGACGGCGCTGGCAGCGGGTTGGGAGGAGTTGGCCCAGCAGGTGAATGAAGTGGCACCGTACAATTGCATGATCCAAGAGTGCCATAAGCACTGGAATGATGGGCGCAGGAGGGCCAAGGAGAAGGTGGCCAACATCCAGGCATCCCTGCAGTGGACAGGGGTGGACCAAGCATGGTGGAACAGCTCAGCCTGAATGAGGCCCTCCTGGCTGCCAGTGTGTCCTGGACAGCCATGCATGGTGTCCCAGGTGGTGGATTCCAGACTGGTGGCAGCCCATTGCAGCATGGTGAGTAGCTGTGTGTCCTAGACAGGCTCACCCACCCATGTGCCATGGTTGCCATGCCTGTCCCTGCATGGCATGCACTGTCACTGTGAACCCAGGCACAGCATCCCAGGGATGGTTGTCCCTGGCCTGAAGTGACATGCCCCGTGGTGCTGCGGGTGCTATGCTGCAGCACCAGAGGTAACGTATCCACTGTGCATCCATGTGGCATGTGAGACCGCTACCACGCAGAGTGCACAATGGGATAGTGACATGCTCAACCACTCCATGGCCTGCATAGAGCTGTCACGTCCTGGCCTTGGGGTGGTCAGGCCTGCAGTCCTGGCACCATGTGGATGGCCATGTGCTGTTGTGCATTACCAATGTGACATATGTGTACTGTGCATTAACCATGGTCTCCCTTCCTCTCTTCACAGCACCATCACACCTCCAGGGTGCAGCCATGGCCATGGCTGAACGTGCTGCCCTCGTGGGTGATGATGCATGCCCATCACATGGGGCCAATGACCCAACTGTGGATGACTCCACACCTGCACCATCCATGTCCCGAGCAACTCTAGTTACAGCCCTGGTGCAGGGGAGCCCTGCGGGCCCCTCAGCCAGTGCTGGCGGGATGGCCAGCGGGTACATTGCTTGGTTGGGGAGCTTGTCTGGGTTGTCTGATGCCAACCCAGATGATGCAGTGGACATTGCTGATGCCCTCCTTGTGCTCACCAGTGGTGTGCGGGGGGGGGCCTTGGCACCACCACATGCATCACTGACACTACTGATGCAGACATGGCTGACAGTAGTGCGCACATCATGGAGTAGCCTGTGCACGTGGCCCTGGGTGCCACTGATGTTCCCACTGTGCTGGGTTCAGCTGCGGATGCAGCACAGCTGCCCACAGCTGTGGGTGTTGTGCTCCTTGCAGCACTGCCCAGTGCAGTGCCAGCAACATTGGTGTCATCCGGGCAGGGTGCCACTGTGCACGCACCTGCTACAGTGGCCCTGGAGGACACCACCCATGGGCAGTCAGTGGTGGTGCCCAGCCAAGCCCCGCCCATGTCACAGTCTGCCAGGGTGCATCCACTGCCTGTGGATGCACCAGGACAGGCTGATACATCCCCTGCTCATTGGTGATGCCACCATGACACATCACCCACTGACAACATGGGGGCCTACCTTGACCTCTTTTGAGTGACTATGGAGGGGCAGGACACCCTCTGTGTGGAGTTCCAGAGCCACAGAGCTCTGATGGTCCAGGAGCATGAGTCTGTGGCCATGTGGCATGCACAGATGCTGGCAGAAACACGCATCATGCGGGTGGGCATGACTGCAGCTCTGAAGCAGATTGCAGTGGCTGAAGTGGCAGTGGCTGCATCAACAAAATGCCGTGGACATCGTGCATCCAGTCGGACACCCAGGAGCATGTCCCATATGCCCCGGCAGTGGAGCCAGGTAAACCCCCTGCTGCTGACTCCATCGCCACTGGCCTCCATGCCCACCATCCATGGCTCAGATTGTGGCCGTGGGATGGCCACTCCACTGGGCACCCATTTACAATCTCAATGCAGCACCCTGCAGGGTCACAGGGAATGCCCCCTCTGGCCAGGGGTGGCACTCCTGCCACCACCAGCCATGGCAGAGGCTGCCCCCATGTCCATGGCAGCCAGGGGGCCACCCTGTGATGCCCATGTCCCTGGGCCTGTGGTGGTGGGATGGCACACCCGTGTGTACCGGATGCCCTGCAGGTGGTGTCAGTGGTGGTGTGTGTGGCAGTCACCTGCCCCACAGCCATCCTGGCACCACTCTGTGCTACCTGTGAAGGTTGTCCTCTGTGTATGTGTGCACTGCTGTTGTGCCATGTGTCATGGGGATGATGAGTGTGTTCCAGTGCCTGCAGTGCCTGTGTGCAGGCTGCAGTGCACACTGGCCCATGATGTCTACAACATGGCCTGGGTGGTGCTTGGTTGATGCATGCCTGGTGTGTGTGTGTGTGTGTGTGTGTGTGTGTGTGAGTCTGTGTATCTCCCACCGTGTGTGTGCACCTGTGTGTGCACCACTGTGTGGCATCTGGTGTCCACTGTGCCCATGACATGCAGTCCCTACACCGTGGTCCACACATCTGCATGCATACATACCTGCATACTCACCTGCATGGCCTAAAGTGTTCCTTCACCATACGCGTGCGGTAGTCCTGTGCTGTCTCCACCAGCCTCGGATCTCTCTGGCCCTGGCCATCTTCACCTCCCTGGCCCTCAGGGGGTGCCCTGTCTGCCCCCTTCCCCAACCCTCCTCCTCCCTGGAACTGTCATCCTCACCAGCCTCAACAGGTATCCCACTGTCTAGGGCCATGTTGTGTAGCATACAACAGGCAGGAATATGCCACAGGCCTTCTCAGGGCTATACTGTAGGGCACCGGAATAGCATCTTCAACATGGCAAAGACACGCTCTATGATGACACGTGTCATGATGTGTGCCTCATTGTATCATTCCTCTGCCATTTTCCAGATTGTCGGAAGGGGGGTGAGGAGCCAGGGCCTCAGTAGATATGTGGCATCTCCTCTGGGGGTAGACATGTGTCTGTTACTACATTGGGTTATACTGTGGCATGTGCCCTGTCCTCATCCCTGCCCTCAGTGGTGTGTGCACCTGTCCTGCTCTACCGCCCATGCATCCCCATACCTGGCAGTCCTGCATCCCTACCACACCTGCACCTGTAGGTTCCCATCTGTCGTGTGGTGCACGTTGCTTGCATGCCACCCTGTGTCCACCTTTGTACCCTAGCACACCCCTGCTGTCCCATGGCCCATGCACCTGCATCACAATGCCCATGGCCCACCCCATGTATCCCGGCCTTGGTGCCCTCCTGTGCTGTTGGTGCCCTGTCACATGTACCTATCAGATGGCCTCTTGGTGTGTCCCCATCCTCGAACCTCATGCAGAGTGCTGACTGGTGCCATATGTAGGCATTGTGTGCACTCCCAGTGTGTGTAACACAGACATTAGTGATGCACCCTGTGACATCACACACCACCTGGCAATTCACAGAATGGTTATCCCTTCCAGTTGATGTATGTGATGGCATCATCACCAGGTGGTGCGTGGATCACCACATGGGTGCAGTCAATGTACCCTATGACATCTGGCATACATGCCACCCTGTGGAACCCCTGCATAGCTTCTGTCTGCTCTGCCTGTGTGCTGGGGAAATGGATGCATTCTGAAGCATGCGGTAGAAATGCGGTGTTAAACTGTGTTGGGGGGTCATAGAGGCCTCTGATATGCCAGTGATGTCCCCAGTAGGCCTCTGGAAGGTTCCTGTGGTGAGCAAGCACATGACCGTTGTCACCTTGGTCTCCAACAAAATGGCGTGACTTCGCGCAGTGGGTGCCTGCATCTCATCATGACACAGCTCATTGAGTTGCCTCAGCATGGCCCTGTTGAGGCGATATCACCCTACTGTCTCCACTTCTGTGAGCTGCTCAAAGGACAGCTGGACACGATACTGCCATGGGACTGGCCACCTACGGTGCCTTCCACCACCCTGCCTCCTCCTCCTCATTTGTGCACCTGCTGTGGTGAATGCTGCTGGGTTCATTTGGGTTGTCTGTGTGTCTCTCTGGCTTGATGTGCTGCCTGGCTTGTTGACTGTCTGTCTGTGTCTCTCTCTCTGTCTTCCTCTCTCCCTCTGGCTCTGGTTGTGTGCTACTGCGGCTGTTCTATTCACGACCTGCAAGTGGGCTAGACATAAGTCTCCTTCTTTTGTACTTATCTTTCTATGGTGCATCTTGGCTTTGCACTGGAGTTGCCCCATAGATGCACCATGGATGTGCACTGTGAATCGAGTTGCACTGTGTATGCATAAGTATGCCACCTGTATATGTGCTGCATGTTATTACATTGAGCCTATGGTGCATGTCGTTCAGCGCAGGGCATCTCAGTTAGGCTGGCGCATTCACCCTGTTTCTGAATTGGCTTATGGTGCATTTCTGGCTTGTGCCAGTGCATCTGAGTTGCGCTGGGCACATCTCTTTTGTGAATCCTTCCCCCAGTGTTTTATAGACTATGAGTGTTCAGTGTGTTCGGCAGAGATTCCGACCGGTTGGGTGTTGGCTGATCTTATCCAGAGGTCCAACCCTACTTTGTGTCATGATTCTTAATATTTTTTATACAGCATAATACCCCTGTTTTTAACATCCTATCTCCTTTCCAGAGAAAAAATTGAACAGATCTTCAGGGGGCACAGCTGTGTGCACCCTTTTCCTCCAAATTCCCCCATAACATCATTTGCTACTTCCATGATACCCTGTTACATAGGAAGTAGAAGAATATCTACAGTTTATTTATTTAGTTATTGATTTATTAAATTATTCCAGAACATTTACCAGGAGAGACATGCTGAGCTGAAATAGCTCATTTGCAGATGCATCCTGGGGAGGGGAAAATGATGAGAGTACAGCAGTAAATTATAACAGTAGGTTACACTAAACAAAAATCTAAAATTTAAGTTAAACAATTACATAGCAACAAAATGAACAAATGAGTTAGGCAAAATCCTCTGAAGAGCAATAAATAATATAAGTGCACACTGGAACACAACTGGAGTATGAACAAAGCATTGCTAGGTATGGTATTGAATGCAGCTGGCAGCAAGTTCAAGAGAGAATGAAGAGCTTTTGGCTCTTCATTCAGCAGAGAAGGATGGAGTAAACTGGGGGACGGGGAAATGAATTCATAGGTTTCCTAGGTTTTTACACAGCATAAAACGCTGAAGTTCTTATAGCTCCCACATTGTACTAACTATACCCTTGAATCCCAGTTGATAATAAGTGTTGGTCCAGTTTGGTTTTAAACACTTCATATTTAAACTGGCAACCACTTCTATTGGTAGTCTGTTCCAGACTGGCACAATCCTCAGATTAAATCAGTGCTTTCTTTTCAGGGTATGAAACCTCCCCCCGATAACTGTAGAGGGTGTGCTCTAGCGCAATAACTTTGCTCTCTTATAACCAGGCCAAGCTGTTTTCATAGTCCCTCTTCAGACATTGCCCTAAAAAACTAGACACATATCTCCCCTTAACCTGCTGTATTCGAGGGAGTACAACCCCAGGTCCAACAATCTCTCATTATATCCCTTGTCTTTGACATCTGAGATCATTTTTGTGGCCCTCCTTTGGCTCTTTACAATAGCTTTTGCCTCCTCTTTGTATCCAGTTGACCAGAATTGGGCACAATACTCCACATGCGGTCTCACCAATGATGTATACAGCAGGACCAGCACCTCTCTTCTTCTGCTCCTGATGTCCCTACCAATATAGCTCAATATACCACTAGCCTTTTTCACCACCTGACTACAGTGATTTTTAAAACTTAGGTCATTTGTTACTCGAATGCCCAGATCCCCCTCATCCATTACTTCCAGTAGTGTTTTCCCATTTAATGTGTGCTTTGCTTGGATATTTTTTTTTGATGAAATGCATTATAGTGCATTTATCTACGTTGAATGATAATGTGTTATCTATATAATCCTCCAGCTCATGAGGTGCTGCCTGGAAACTTGTGGCCTTGTCTATGTTATCCACCACCTTCCCTAACCTGCTATCATCTGTGAATTTAGATTCCCTTACAGCTGCTTGCTTGTCATTGAATCTGTTTATATGTTAAATAAACAGGGGCCCAGTACAGATCCCAGGGGCATGCCTCTTGTCACCTCTGACCACCTTGAATATGACCCTATGATGCATACCCTTTGTTTTCTACCACTCAGCCATGAGGCTATCCAGTGGGAAAAATTCCCCTGGATTTTGTGGTCTATAAGAGCATCAACAAGCTCTCCATGAAGGACCTTGTCAAATGCCTTAGAAAAATCCAGGAAAGCAACATCCACTGAGTGCCCATTATCCAGTGCCTTGCTAACTTTCTCATAAAACTCCAGCATGTTAGTCTGGCATGAGCAGCCCTTGTTGAAGCCATGGTGCATAGAATCGATGTCCCCTGCCTGTATCATAAAGTTGCTACTATGATCCTTAATCACTCCTTCCAGAACCTTGCCTAGCACTGCCATCAAGCTGACATGTCTGTAGCTACCCACATTTTGTTTGGAGCCCTTTTTATAAGTGGGCACCACCTCCACCTCCCTCCATACCTCCAGCACCTCACTCTGATCCAAGGAGTTCTGCAACCATACTGTTAGAGGTTGTACCAGTTCTACCGCCAGCTCTTTGATAACCCTGGGATGCAGACCATCAGGGCCCCGAGCTTTATTATGATTTAGTTTAAGTAACCTATTCTTTATATCATCAACCTGTAAGACTAGGCTGCCTTTGCCTGTGTTATCTAAATGACTTTTAGTAGTCAGAGTTTTGGTATTAAATAGAGATGTGAAGTAAACATTGCAGTTTTCTCCCATTTGGTTATTATCTGTTATTAGTTGCCTGTCCTGGTTTTTTAGTGGGTCTATCACCTTTGTTGCCCCCTTTTTGTTATTAACATAAGTGAAAAAGGACTTATGATTGTCCTTTACCTAACTTGCTAACCTAAGCATGTATGATCTCCTAGCTTGACTAATAGCACTCTTAGATGACTTCAGGGTTAATTTGTAGGTGTCCCAACTGGCCTGATGGCCACTATTTTTGGCCCTTACATAAGCTTTTTTCTTTTTGTTAATACATCTTTTTACCTTAGCAGTCATCCATACTGGAATTTTTCCTGCTCTTTTACATTTCTTTTTGGTTGAAACATATTTTTTAATCAAGTTAGAGATTTTATACTCAAGTGTTTCCCACATCTGGCATAGTGTCCGCTGCCCAAAGTCAGTCTCCTCTCCCATTCCCAATTTGCTAACTCCTTCCTCATGCTGTCAAATTTTGCTTTCGCATAAATATAATAGAATTAATACAGGAACAAGGGCAGTGGGGGGAGGGAATTGTGGGGTGGCAAGATTCAGTACAGGATGAAAGACAACTGCTGGAGTGAGTAAGGAATTCATAGAGGAGAGATTTAAGTAAGTAGGACAAAGTAGAATACAAATGGTAATGGGGAGAGAAAGCCCCATAGTTTGGGAAGCAGAAGAAGAAAGCAGCTTGGCCAGCAGAGGATTTTATGGAGGGCAGAGCAAGAGAGTAAGGGCCAGACCTGCAACGGGAGTAAGAGGCGGGGGGGGGTGAGGGGGGAGTGATCCAAACCTGAAACTGGAGATGAAAAACAAACCAAAAAAAAAAAAAGAGTGTGTTTGTCTGACTTGGGTAAAGGAATTGTTATCTGTGCAGTTAGCTAGGTGAAAAAGAAACTGTGAATTATGGGGAGTGGCTTAGAGTGAAGGAAGCCAGGTGTCTGCATTTAAAAACTGACCTAGATAGCTTGTTGCAGCGAACAGCAAGAGGAAGGGGCTTCTGTTAGACCTTTACTACTCTACTGGACTAAAGAACTAGAACTCTACTACTGGGAACTTCAATTTAGGATATAAACAAACAAAAAAGAGTGTGTTTGTGTGAGTTGGGTGAATGAATTGTTATCTGTACAGTTAGCTAGGTGAAAAAGAAACTGTGAATTAATGGGAGTGGCTTAAAGAGAAGGAAGCCAGGTGTTTGGATTTAAAAACTGACCTAGATAGCTTGTGGCAGAGAACAGCAAGAGAAAGGAGTGCTGTTAGAATGTTACTACTCTACTGAACTAAAGAACTAGAACTCTACTACTAGGAACTTTAATTTAGGGTAAAAACAAAAAAAAGAGTGTGTTTTTCTGAGTTCGGTGAAGGAATTGTTATCTGTGCAGTTAGCTAGGTGAAAAAGAAACTGAATTAGGGGGAGTGGCTTAGAGAGAAGGAAGCCAGGTGTTTGCTTTTAAAAACTGACCTAGATAGCTTGTGGTGGAGAACAGCAAGAGGAAGGAGCTGCTGTTAGAACTTTATGGGGACTATATTGCCCTCCATCCCTCCTCTCCACCCCCACCCTTAGCTGGTTCTACTTTTATATGCACAGGATTTGACTGACAACAGGAACTTCCTGTTTGAGAGAAGGAAGGGAGTGATCACAGAGGCACAAAAGATTCACCATTCTAGAAGGAAAAGAGTAGTTCTCCATCCCTTCCTAGCTGCTGGAGGTCTGACTACTGAGGAATATAGGAACATACTGTCCCAGAACAGCAAGGTCAGGAGCTTTAAGGACATGGAGGCAGTAGAAAAGTAGGGACAGGGTTTTATTTAACTCTAAAAATTGATTAACGTTTTGCTCATAAAAGTGCTAAAATATTTTAAAAATGCATAGCACTTGCCTCATTGTGTTTAATAAACATAACACTTCTAGAAAACCTATATAAATACTTTCTGTACACTTAGTATTGTCCCGGGGAAAAAAAACTGCTAATCAATTATTTAAAACCCTGAGGGAGAAAAAAATGACATAAAAAAATGAAATAGAGAGAGGAAAGAGTAAGTAAACAAAACAACAGTTAAGGGGCCACAAATAAGACATGGTGGGAGTGGTGCAGTGCAGTAACTGTGGAGCAGCAGTCTTCTGGGAGATGTTCTGGAGGATGCGGTGTTGTCCCATCTGCAGGCACCTCTCTGGGCTAAGTGAAGAGGTTGCTCATCTCCAGGCAGAGTTGGCCAGGATTCAGGGGACCTCCTTTCCCACACAGGGACCACCAGGGCCACCTCTGCTGCCTCAGAGGTTGACAAGAAAGAGGAGCGGTTGGGCCACAGTGGGCTCAGGGAGGGTGAGGGTGGTGGAACAGAGGCACATTCCTCCAGTTGTACCTATCCACAGTTCATATGCTGTTCTGGCAGAGTGTGATTCCTCTATGAAGGCACCTGCAGTGGAGACCAAGGAGGATGCTGGGAACCTCCACAAAGGAGACCCACGGGAGGGTGGCATGGGACCCCACAGGGGAAGGAAACAACTCCCGGTGAGGGACTCCATTGTTAGGAGGTTAGAACTAAGGGAGGGAGGGGAGAGGGAGGTAAGGTGCCTACCTGGCACCATTGCTTGGAGGGACAGGGAGCAAATCCTCAGGATCATGGAAGTAGCTGCATGGAGGAGGGAGCTGGATGTCCCTGTCCACCTAGGGACAAATGACCTGGCTGGGAAAGGGATCAGAGCAGTTCAGGAGAGTTTGTGGAGTTGGGGAGGGGCTTTAGTTAAGTAGCATGCATGGTAACCTTCTTGGAGGTGCTGCCTGTCCATGGTATGGGTAAGGCTGTGCACCATGGAATTCAATCAGTGGTTGAAAAGCTGGTGCAGAGCTCAGGGTTTTGGCTTCATTGGGGACTGGGGGTCCACTTGGAGGGACGCAGGCCTATACTGGTGCAGTGGTCTGCATCTGTCCAGAAGGGGACCCAGGATCCCAGATGATAGGTTTAAATGTTTAATTGGCAAGCATTTAAACAACCCAAGGGGGAGGCACTGAAAAGGAGAAGGGAAATCCTAGCCCCCCCCAAAAAAAATCAGGGTAGTTAGTGAGGTAAACACCTAGACAGAAAAGTCGATAGGGAAAAGGGCAGGGGTAAATGGAGAAAAAGACAAAAGCAGTAAGGACAGGGATGGGGCAAAAAGGGGTAAGGACATCAAAAAATGGAGGGTAATGAGTTTCAATGCCCATAGTCTAGGTAACAAGCTCCCTGAACTGGTGGCCTTGATGGAAGAGGGATGCCTGAATATTGTGGCAGTCACAGAAACATGGTACACAGGGAACCATGGCTGAGGTGTCAACATACCAGGGTACACAATCTACAGGAGGGATGGGGAGAGAAGAAGAGGAGGAGGAGTAGCTCACTATGTAAGGGAAAGGATCAAAGCAACAGAACTAGAGGGTAAACAGGGAGGAGAGGAGGCACTGTGGGTCACCCTGGAGACTGGAAATGGCACCACAGTCTGCATGGAGGTTGTATACAGACCACCATCTCAGGGGGAGGGAATGGAAAAGGAAATGATAGAAGGCATTCTTAGGATGGCAGAGAAAGGGGAGATATTGCAGATGGGGGACCTGAATATGCCAGATGTTAACTGGAGCAACTTTGCTGCAGCCACATCCAAGAGCAAGGCCATGCTCAATGCCCTACAGGGGCATGCCTCAGACAGCTAGTGTTGGAACCCACTCGGGAGGGAGCAATCTTAGACCAGGTACTCTGAAATGGGGATGGAGAGAGGATCTCAGACATTGAAGTGGGTAGCCATCTAGGAAAAAGTAACCACCAAACAGTGTGGTTCATGCTAAACTCAGCTGTAGAGTCAAGCCATACAAAAATGAAGGTACAGGACTTCAGGAGGGCTGATTTTGTCAAAAGGGGAGAGTGCCTCAGAAAAGCAATAGCAAACCGGCAAGAAGAAAGGGTGAAGCAACAATGGGGAAACATCAAAACTGCCATCACAGATGCAACAAGTCTTTGTGTGAAGCAAAAAAATCAAAATGAAAGAAAAACACACTATGGTTCTCAAAAGAGGTGGCGGGGAAGGTTAGGAAGAAAAATATAGCATTGAGGAAGTATAGGAAAACACAGAAGAAGCAGGACAGAGAACTGTACCAGTTAAAACAGAAGAAAGCGGGGAAGGCAGTCAGAATAGCAAAGGCCCAAGCCGAGGAAAAGATGGCCAACTCATTTAAGAAGGGGGATAAAACATTTTATAGGTACATTAGGGAGCAAAGAAAGACAAAGGAATGGTTACTGAGGCTGAATAAAGAGGAGGGTGGATGGGCCGAGAATGACAGTGAAAATGCAGGGATACTGAATGAATACTTCTGCTCAGCATTCACAAAGAAAGAGGAGGGGGAAGTACCTAATCCAGTCAATAGAAGCAATCTGGATAAAGGGGTTGATTTCAGTCCTTTCACAGAAGAAAGTGTTCTGAAAGAACTCCTAAAACTGAAGGTGGACAAAGCAATGGGGCCTGATGGAATTCACCAAAGAATTCTAAAAGAACTAAGGGGAGAACTAGTAACACCATTGCCTACCCTTTTTAACAAAGCACAGGAGGATGGTGTGGTACCTGATGACTGGAGGAGGGCAGATGTGATTCCCTTTCACAAAAGTGGGAGCAAGACAGAGGCAGGAAGCTACAGGCCAGTTAGTTTGACCTCAGTGGTAGGGAAAATGATGGAATCACTTCTGAAGGAAAGAATTGTTGTGTATCTAGAGGCCAGTGGGGCACAGGACTCAAGGCAGCATTGATTCACAGTGGGAAGGTCATGTCAGATGAATCTAATCGATTTCTTTGACTGGATGACCAAAGTAGTAGACCAGAGAGGGGCTATGGACATGGCCTACCTAGACTTTAGCAAGGCATTTGACACAGTCCCACACAAAAGATTAATAAACAAATTAGCCAGCCTGGGAGTGGGTCCCAGGGTGGTAGCCTGGGTAAAACATTGGCTGGACAACAGGATGCAGAGGGTAATAGTAAATGGAGTCCACAGTGAAGAAAGGGGGTTTACTAGTGGGGTACTGCAGGGTTCAGTACTAGGTCCGGTCCCTTTTAATGTCTTTATAAGTGACACTGCAGAGGAACTGGAAGGAAAAATATGTCTCTTTGCAGATGACACAAAGATCTGCAACAGGGTTGATACACAAGGTGGGGTTGAAAGGATGAGAAGGGACTTGGCAGGGTTGGAGGAAAGGTCAAATGTATGGCAGCTTAGATTCAATGCAAAGAAGTGCAAAGTAATGCACCTGGGAAACAAAAACCCAGGGGAAGAGTACACAATGAGGGGTGAGATACTGACAACAACAAAAATGGAAAGGGACCCTGGGATAGTTATATCAGAAGACCTAAAGGTGGGCAAGCAATTTGAGAAGGCAGTAAGGAAGGCTGGTGGGATACTGGGATGCATAGGGAGAGGCATCATCAGTAGAAAACAGGAAGTTGTCATCCTTCTGTGCAGACAGTTGGTGAGGCCCCATCTGGAGTACTGCATGCAGTTCTGGAGACCCCATCTCCTCAAAGACATAGACAGGGTGGAGGCTGTCAAAAGGAGGGCAACCAAAATGGTGCAGGGTTTGAACCAGAAGACATATGAAGAGAGACTAAATGAGCTTAATATGTATACCCTCGAGGAAAGGGGGGGGACATGATAGAGACTTTCAAGTACCTCAAGGGAATCAACAAAGTCCAAGAGGGTAGCATCTTTCAGAAAAAGAGATGTGCAAGAACAAGGGGACACAATTTGAAAACAGAGGGGGGGATGTCTGAGAGGTAATGTGAGGAAGTATTTTTTCATGGAGAGGGTTATGGATGCATGGAACAGCCTTCCGGAGGAGTTTGTGGAGTCAAAAACAGTAAGGGAATTCAAGAATGCATGGGACAGACATGAGGCAATTCTAGTGGGGGGGAGTAGGAGGAAGTAGGCTGTTGGTTAAATGGATCTGCAGCTTATCCATTAGGTAGGGAAATGGGCAGACTAGGTGGGCCAAGCGGTCCTTATCTGCCATCAAATTCTATGTTTCTGTTTCTATGCATTTAGTTCAATGAATGAGGCATCTGGCATCAAGGGAGGGAACGAAGAGGGAGGAGTAAAGGGAGCACTGGTGGGTTCCAGGGGGTAAATCAAGGACAGAAACACAGAAGGAGTGGCAGAATGGGTTCAGTCTTGTTTGAGTGTATTTTGGCATAGCACTGCAAACAATATCATTGTAACTGAAGATTGGGAGAATCATCTTTGGGGTGCTCTCTCAGTGGGTGCTAACCAGGATATTCACTTTATTCCTGTAAAGTGCACCTAGTTTAGGATGAAGCTTCTGGTGGATGGCATCCACATGATCTGAGAAACTGAGGTGATGATCTAGCTAGTCCTGGAGGTATATAAAGGAGGAATCATTCTGAATTGAAACCCCATCAGGGATATGGAAGGAGGGGAAGGCATTGAGCCCAGCTAGTCTCTGCCTTCAGCCAAAAGTCATGGAGTCCATTTTCTTGGCACTAAGGGAGAGCTGATTAGTATGGAACCAGTTCTGTATGTTGGAGAAGTACAGTTGCAATTGGGCCATTAGGTCAGAGGTAGAAAATCAGGAGGTACAGAGGACCATGTCATTTGCATACATTTGAATTGCCACAGAGGAATGAGCATAGAGAAGGTCATTCCGGAATATGGAGACTAGAATCGGACCAAGGACTGATCCTTAGGGAATGACAGATCAGATAGGAAGATGAGCGGTAAGGTATCACCAATACAGACACTTTGAGACCTGAACTCAAGGTAGTAGAAGAGCGACTCAAATGAGTAAGCAGAGAGCCCTGCTGCCTCTATCTGTCAGAAGGTTACTGTAAGAAACAATGTCAAAGTCTTTGGCTAGGTCAAAAGAAATGGCTGAGGTGACCAAACCCTAATTCATACCTAAAAGGACTGTGTCAGTGAGTCACAGGAGGAAGGTGGAGGTGGAGTGAGACTTCAAAAAACAAGAATGGTAAGGTTTGAGTAAAGATAAGGGAAGAGTTGTGAGTGAACTTGGAGTTCCTGGAGTTTAGCCAGAGAATGGAGGATGGAGACAGGGTGGTATTTAGCAGAGGAGGAAGGGTCATCGCCTTTGGGAAGGGGCTAACCATAGCCTGTTTCCATGGTTCAGGGACTGAGGCTAGAGTGAAGGATAAGTTTAGAAGGTAGGTGACAGGGAGAACAGAGGCAGGAGTAGAAAAATTCAGGCATTTGGGGTCAAGGCCATTAGAGATTGTGAGGGTTAAGAACTAAGAGGACTCTGGGGGAAGCAAAGGATATGAGGGAGGGAGAAGGAGAAGGGGAAGGTGAGGAATAGAGGGGGTTGAGGTGGGAGGAGAATGGTACAGGGGTGGAAGAGAAGGGAAAGGAAAAGATGGAAAGAGTACAGCAGGTTTTCTTTTAATCTTGTAGAATTTGGGGAAATTGTCAGGAATAGAGTTAGAGTCGAGTTTATTTATTTATTTGCTTTTGTTTGCCAGGTAAGCACACTGGACTACCAAGTGCCTGTTTTCAGGTGTGACTATGGTGTGACTGGAATACTAATAATAATCTTAATTATAAAACTACTTTGATGCCGTCCGAGTGCTGCTGAGGGTTGAGGCGCTGGATGGCACACCTCGGGCCACGCCAGCAACCCAGGTTTGGGAATGGGCCCGGGTCGTCGGGGGGTCAGCAGGGGAAGAGAGAGATTGAGCATCCAATGGACTGGTCTCCCTCTCCAGGGTGGGGGTGTGTGCAGCTGCTGGTGTGCTGGTGGCATCTAGCGGAGGCTGAGGGTTATACAGTGGCACAGGCAACACAAGGGATGAGATGGGACATGGCGCAGGGAGGAGTGCGCGTGGAAGCATGTGTGCCCCATCCATTGGCATCATTATATGCTCCGCTCACAGGGGACCAGAATAGGGAAAATGGTAACTGGTCGCAGTGTATTGATGGCCATTTCTGAGGGGGTGCACCTGGCTCTGAGGGCATCATGGCACATTACTGGATAAGGTCTGGTGTGCCAGTGTAAGGGGGGCTCTCCACCACCCCACCGCCAGGGGTAAGCCATGGGGGTAGAGCTGCAAGCAGTCTGAATGGGAGCTGGGGTCCTCAAGATGGCAGCCAGAAGAATTCAGATGCCTGGACGCAGGTAAGCAGACCGGAGGCCAAGGCAGAAAAAAGATTAACTAAAAAAAAAAAGCTACATTGATGGATTTTGGATTGCAACAATTAATAACAAATCCTACATGACTTAATCTTAAATCTAATAGGCACTCAGTTTTGGACTGGTTTCTGACTAATAGAACTGACCATATAATATCCCATGGTCTAATTTCTGACTCCATCAGTGGCCATCATCCAATTTTTGGTGTTTGGAAAGGAGGTAGAAGAAGAAGAACAACAAGAATCCTCATTTATATAGCGCTTTTCATACACAGTATCCCAAAGTGCTTTACATACAATGCTAGACTTGTAGTGAAGTGACTGAATGTGTGGTGGTGGCCATATCGCACATCATCACCCACACACAGCCTGGATAATTGCATGAACCTGTTTATGGGAAAGGGAATGTTGGCCAGGACACTGGGAATTTTCCCTGCTCTTTGCAAAGAGTGCTCTGGGTTCTTTTTCTTCCACCTGGACACCCACCAGGACAACACCAGGATGGGCAGAAGGGACCTCGGTTTAACGTCTCATCCGAAGGACGGCACACCCCAGCAGTATAGCACCCCCCAATACTGCACTCGGATGCCAGCAATTTTTAGGTGCAAGTCCAGTCCTGGTGTGGGACAAGAACCCATGACCTTCTGGTCCAGAGGCGGATGTGCTACCAACTGAGCCATGCTGACACCTAGTATACCTGTTAGTAAACCTAACACCCGTCCCGATACATCAGTTCTAGAAATTATGCTAAAATGGATACTCCTGGCTTTTTGAATGCTGTCTCTTTAATTTATTGGTCATTTTTAAAAGCTATACTGGACATAGACTGTGCTGTGGACATTTTTATTAGATCTTTTATGGATGTGGTTAACAAATTTGCTCCCATGGTTAGAAGAGGAATTAGTGGTAGTAAAACCAAGTGGATTAATAAAAACTTAATCAAACTTATGAGAGAAAGAGAAAACTAAATCATTGCTGATTTAAATATATATTGGACTAGCAGAAATTTATGGAAAAGGGAAGTAAAATTAGTAAAAATGGATTATTTTCAAAAACAACAACTTAGTTTGTTCAGTCCTAAAAGATTCTGGAGCTCTATCAAACATCTATTCTCCCCTTCTAGTGACAATGTCTCCTGCGTGAATAAGGACGGGGAACTGTTGACAGATCCTGAACTTGTTGCTGAGGAGTTCAGTGCTCAGTTCTCCAACTTAGATTCTTACATAACTGAACTATTAGTCTGTAGTCATAACACCCAGGCAGTTGATTTAAACAGACTTAAGCTTTACCTCAAGATTATTAAACGTACTGAGGTATTCAAATTGTTAAAGAGTACGAAGACAGACAAGGCCCCTGGCTGCAATGATCTTTCTCCAAAATTACTAGATCTTGCTACTCCTCACTTGGCCTACCCGATCAGCTTGATTTTTAATCTGTCCTTTCAAACAGGGCAGTTACCTTCATTATGGAAAAATTCCTATATTGTACCAGTATTTAAATCTGGTCTAAGGACTGAATTTTGTAATTATCAACCAATCTCTATATTATCTGCATTGTCAAAACTACTAGAAAAAATATTTTTTAGACAATTTAATGATTATATTAGGGTTCACAATTTGATCTCCCCCAAACAACATGGTTTAGCTGGGGACATAGCACTGAGACTGCCTTGGTCAGGTTCACTGACACTTTCCATAGGGCCGCTGAGAATGGTGGTCTAACTAGGGCAGTGTTCATGGATCTGACCAAGGCATTCAACCTTGTTGAACACACTTTATTAATAGATAGACTGGAGAACCTGGGGGTAGGTGATTCCACATTACTTTGGTTCACTGATCATCTCACAAACAGGTCGCAGAGCAGAAAATTAAATGGAGAGTATTCATCCTACTGTGGGTCCATTGTGGGGTCCCTCAGGGCTCCATGCAGGGTCCCCTGCTTTCTTCTCTATTTTTAGATACAATGGTAGAAGCGGTGGAATACTGTAACATACTTTTATATGCAGACAACACAGTATTATTCATGCACAATTCAACTGTCACTGACATTAACCTTACAGTAAGTAGATAATTTCATGCTCTGGAATCTTGGTTAATATGGAACAAACTAGTGTTGAATAAAACTAAACCAAAATCCATGTTGTTTGGCTCTGAACCTAAATTAAGAAAGCATCTGATTAATTTCACTGTGAGAATGACGGGGGAGAGCCTATTGATGTTGTCAGTTCTTTTAAATATCTTGGGGTATATTTAGATCCTGCGTTGAAATATAATATAATATATATATATATGTATATGGATAAGGTTACAACTAAATTACGCTCCAAAATCAGTACCCTTTACTGATTGTCAAAATTTTTAACAAAAGAATCATGGAAAATAATTGCGAAGCAGGGCTTACTTCCTGTACTAAATTATGCATCTTTAATAATTGATGCTTCATCAGTTTCTGTAGTATCTAGGAAGGAGACACTGCTGCACAAAATTGGAGAATTTGTCATGTTGGCCCCACAACGAACTCATCACTGCCACATATTGCTAACCTCAATTGGTTCACTATACAAAATAGTTATAATTTGACCATGTCACAATTCACATTTAAATTATTGCATAGAGGTATTCCCTTATTGTTATGTGCTCATTTTAATACATATAACACTCCATACAGTTCAAGGTCTTCCCACAAACATCAACTGACACTTCCCCTGGTACACACAAATTCTGGAAAAAGGTTGTTTGCCTATTGTGCCGTCATAGTGTGGAATTCTTTACCTAAAGCTGTTAAGCTTAATTCAACTATTAGCACTTTTTCTACTGTTGCTTATAATAATTTCAAAAAACTGAATGTGTGTACCTGTGCACTTTGATGTATTATTTGTTGTTTGCATAAATTGTTAAACTATGTGTAATTTTTTGCAGTCAGTTTATGTTCGTATGTCATAACTACTGACTTCGGTCATGCCTGAAAATTGAATTTTATTATTCCAGTGTATTTACATGAATTATAAATGTGTACTTACCTGCAATTATAAATAAATGAAAATGAAAATTGTGTGTGGATGCAAATTATTCAGCCTTTGCAAGCCTAGTATCTCTGGAGCTGGTGTTGTCAAGGACCCTGTAGATAGTATGGTCAAATGGGGAACCAGTGGACTTGTAAGTTCACCAGGCAAATGCCACATGCTCAAAGACAGGCCAGCAACTCAGCTGAGATTCAGGGTAGGTGAGAACCTCAGACCCTAGATTTTCTCATGGGACATGATGATCCCAGACCAACAAGAACTTGGAATTAAAGAATTAGAGGATCATATTGATGTTGCTGCCAGCTGAAATGGGAGACCAATTGGCAGTCAACATGTTGGCATGAAGGGAGAACAGATACAGTGGTCAGAAAGCTCAGATCTGTATGAATTTTGGGGAGCTTTGGGTTGATATATCTTGTGCACAGTGTAGGTCATTTGGTGGTTACTGAGGGCATAGGAGAGGGTACCAGCATCTTTTCTATGATGGGAATGCAAGAAGTGGACCCAGTCCAGGAGGGAGTGGTTGAGGGATTTGAGACTGAGCCAAATGGTATTAGAGATTAGTTGTGAGAACTATAGGGGCTTTACGTTTTGGTATAATTTGTGAATGGGAGGGGGAGAAACTTGAGATTAAAATCACTTTAGCTGAGCAACTCTGAGTAACTTACCAGAGGAGGCAAAAGAGGATATGGCGGTGAGGAATTCAGTGACTAATGAGAGAGATATGCCTTGACAGCTGTAAACTCCAGCAATGAGTATGAGTACTGAAGAGGGGAGGGAAAGTTTAAGGAGGAGTCTGTCATAGGCAGAAGGGGAGGAGAAAGACAGCACAGCTTCAAACTGGATGGGGTAAGAGGAAGAGAGCACAGATTCAAACAGGATGGAAGAGTAAAGGTAGATAGTAACACCAGCACCTCTATTTGCACAGTCCTGTCTAATGATTGAGAAATCTAGGATTGTAACAGCAGTATCTGGGATCTTGGCAGGTAGCTAAGACTCTGAGATCACCAGCATATCAGATTTAAGGTTAACCATGAGTGGTAATAATAGGTTAGTTTTGGGGAGGAGACTATGGAGGTTGGCATGAGTCACTCTCAGCTCTTTAGAGAAGGGAAAGCGGAATGACAGGGCTGGACCAGAAGTAAGATCAACGTTGTCTGCTACTATAACCAACAACTAAACAACGAGTTTGAGGGAACCTATGCGACACTTGTAATGAGGGGGTAGTTGAGAGCTTCAGGGGCAGAGGCCCTGAATGCTTCAAGGTTAATCTAAGGGAAAAGGTGGAGGCTCCACCCAAGAAGCAAGGGGAGTGGTGGAGGAAGGGGAGACCTGAGGAAGGGAGAGTGGAGGAGGAGAATGGAGGAAGGGAGATGGAACAGAGAGGGCATGGGTAAGCAGGGGTAAGGAGCCCAGTGGTGGTGAGGGTTTAGGCACTGGATGCTACACCTCACGCTATGCCGGTGACCCAAGTTCGGGAGTGAGCTTGGGTGCTGGGGCTTGACAGGGGAGGGAGAGCACTGAGCATCTCATGGACTGCTCTCCTCTCTTGGGGGGAGGGTTACAGGGTTATCTAGAGTCCTAGTGACCCCCCGGTGGAGATCGTGGGCTCTGCAGAAAGTGGACTAAAAGATGTGGGGGAGTGTGGCACATGCTGGCAGGGTTGCCATGCACCATGGCATTATTGCACTCCACACTCGGGAGAGGGGAGGAGTGCAACCGAACAAAGGAAACAACCAGCTCTGCGGGGTAGGTGATGGCACCTGGCCTCCATGCCCACTGCCAGATCTGACTCACCCAGCCTTCCAGTTCCTTCATCTGGGCCCTCACCTGCAGCTTGACCAGTCTATAAGACAGTGCCCAAGAGGAGGGGCGGCCCCACCCCAGAGGGGTCAAGCTGGGGGGTACTGGCTGAAGGTGGAGGGGGGGAGAGAGAGGAGGCTCAGGATGGGAAGTCCTCAGGCAGGCAGGATCAGGCTAGGTTGCATGAAAGAGGCCCTGCAAGCTGCAACTGGAGGGAAAAAGACATTAAAAAAAAGAAGGGGCGAGGGAGGAGACTTGCTAAAAGAGGGAGAAGAACAAGTGTTACAAGCAGAAAAGTTGAGAGCTAGAGATGCAGTTGCCCTGATTGAACAACTACAGATGAGTGGATACAACAACTGACAGTTAACTGAGCAAAACTATGTAATTTTATATTAAGCAAAAAAAAATGCAATCTAAGTGAGGTAAGGCAAAGTACGATAAATACCAGCGGTGTTATGAACCAGCACTACAGTGAGGCAGTACAAAATGAAACAGTAGTAGTACTATAAAGCAATTTTAAAAACTGGTAATACAAATGATACAGCAGTTATGGTATGAGGCACCTCTATAAATAGATCACCCAAATGATTAAAAGCAGAGGTTCAGTGGGTCACTTATAATGATATATAATACAAATTAATAAAAGCAGTGGTACTGTAAAGCAGCTCTATAGACATGGTGTGGCTGGTCAGAGCAGGAGCAGAACAAGTAACCAGCTGCAAATAGTCAGTGACACGTTGGGGAAGGAAGAACCATATTAAGAGCATACAATTACAAATGATGTTCTTACATAAGTACTGCCCTCCATCATATCACTGAATGTCTAGTCCCTGATCGCTTCTTCTCTGTCCTGCCCTGTTTGCCACATGTGTGATATTTTTCTTCTCCCCTACATAAAGGGTCTTTAGGGCAGCAGCAAATGGACTATGGGCAGTTGTTTGGAGGCTAAAGGAAAACACACAGCTGTGCCCCTAAACATGTGATATTAAAAAACATTGGTGGGAATGGGGTTGCAAAGGCTTCAAGTAGGCCTACACTATGGCTGCTGTTCTGCTGCTCCCCCCATGTAATGGAGCATCAATGGGGCAGATTCAGGATGGGGGTTCATGAAGCTGTCCCCCCTGAGGATGTAGAGGCCTGTCTATTTAAAACAACAACCAGGCCTGCCAGGGCTCTGTTGCTGCTTTCTCACCTCAACATCACCGGCACAGAGGGAAAGGATGGGGGCTGGGGGCAAACAATACCTGTCCCTGAAGACATCAAAAAAGAAAGGAGTCAGAGGAAAAGAGGGGAAGGAGGTGGAAGGTTATAAAAAAATAGAGCAACGAAAAGGCAAAGAAGTAAGAAAAAATGAAACAGCAAGGCAAGGCTCCAAATAGCATGCCATACTCCCCTAGCACTTTGTGCCTCTCTGACATTTCATCCGGATTCCCTCAATGAAGTGCCAGTGAAACTCAAGGTACTACAGGATTTCTGCATGCTATCAGAACCTTGCTTTGCTAATTAAATGTTTAAATTTTCATTACTTCTTTTTCTGCTGTCTTCTTTAATATTTTTGCATCAAGGTAACCATCCAACATGAACCAGCATGACTGGCAACAGTAAGAACTGGTGGACCAGTGTTTTCATGCCTCAGAGAATTTGATAGGTGGGAAGAAGATTATAGGAGTATTTAAACCCAAAGTTTATATGGTGTCAAGACCGTGGATTATCTTTCTTTGTGACTTTGTAATAGGTTATGTGAGATCATCGTACAGTAGAACAGAAGGGATAGAAAATGAATCCAATGGCTCACACTAGCCCTTCAAGTGAAGTCACCCTAGAGTTGGTATGTAGCTTTATTCTTTTTTTTACATATATTGTACAATTTCATATATATATATATATATATATATATATATATATATATACTTTTGTTCTGGTTCTTATTTATTCGGACTTACTAGGCATGACCCATCATAATCAGGTAAACCAAACTTCATGCCACTACTGTAGAATGAGGAATCAATGACTAGCACAATTATAAAGTGACCCTGCTAGCATAACATGGCAGTGGGCATGTCAGGAACTGATTGGTCACCACTGAATATATTTAATAAAAAGTATTGAGTGAGTGAGTGAGTGAGTGAGTGAGTGAATAATATGTCCATCTACCTACTGTGCTATTTTCCTGCTCCATTCAACTGGACTCCTTCTAATATTTTACCTCTAATATGATCTCTGAACCACAGTGTTGTCTTTAGAAGACACACTGCACCACTCATTTAAGATGGAGTAAGGCCCAGTCATACCTTTCAAGTCCACACATTATACTGCTCATACATAAGACAAACTCTATGTGGACAGGAAGACCTGGTGACTGGTATAGCTGTCTGAATAACTCCTGGAAGAGGTTTCTTTTTTACAAACCACGCAAACCTTGGTGCCATTCTCCTCACCCCAGGTCAATCAGCAACCAGACCTGATGAGAGGCCAGTACTGCAACCCATACACGTTAATTAGTTATTTATTTTAAAAGTTTCACCAGGAAAGACATACTGAGCCAGTAGCAGCTCATTTGAAGATGGATCCGGGAGGAGTGACGGGAGCAGACAATAACAAAGATGCAAAATAAAGAAAATGCAGAATACACAGTACAGTAAGGTGCAGAAGCAAAACAAAAACAATACAGTTGGGCAGTCACAATAAAATACAAAAAGCATAAAACTTAGTACAGCATGATAATAAGTATTAAAAAATGCAGTACACCTGTGCAAAGACACATATTTGTAGCTACACCAGTGTAATAAATACAAAAGTTATAAGGTCTGCACAAAGAAAAAGTGCAAAAAGTATCTGGTAGATGAGAACTCAGGAGCAGATTAATGTCACACAGACTGTGGGCTTAAGATGGACAAAGAGATATTGCTCCTAGCTGGGGTGGGGGGGGGGTGGACCATAAAACAAGGAGAATTGAAGGGGCCTGCTTCAACAGGGGTCAAGTGCAATTGCAAGAAGGGTAGTAAAGTCACAAAGAAGTGACTTGAGAGACACAGGATCCATAGTATCATCCTCTGGATCTGGCAGATTCCCTCAGCCAGTCACAGTTTACACCATGGGAACTCTATTCCTGAACTGGACAATACTCCCACGACTCTTCTCTGCTTCACTATTGAAACCACTTTCTGAGATACAGCAACGGATTTCCTGCCTTGGTCCCCATGTTGTTCTTGTGTCCACAGGAAGAATATTAGGCATTCAGCTCTCCCCAGCCTGTATGTGTCATTTCCACAGGAGCTCCCTGCAGGCTAAAGATAGCTATGGAAATCCATAGAGAAAGTATGGAGTTTTGTGGAAAGTTCTAGAAAAGTGTCTTCTGCTAGGATGCTTCTCCACAAAAAATCCAAAGATGTATATGGAAATAAACTCCATAGGCACATATATTACATGGATTATACACCCACTAACACTCCATGGTTGTCTGAGTCTACAAATATTTCTCCACAGAATTTCCATGGACTAAGCTGAAACAATCTGACAATATTTTGAACTGGGAAACATTAACTTCCAGTTGTCTGGAGAACTGTTACATGTATTTGCAGCCAGTTTATTAGTAATCGTGTTTTTTTTTGTCTGTGCAGCTAAATGCTGGAACAATTTGCGGGAGCAGTTTCAAAAAATTAAAAGTCATATCATTTTTAAACAGCAGTTAAACAGGCACTTTTTAAAATAATTACAATGTAAATGTTTGTTGTAATTTTGTAATTTCTTGTGAATAAGCTTTTCTTGCATGTTGCATGTATGTATCTTAGGACTGTATTATCATCTTGACTGTTGTTTCATGGCCCTAGGTCATTCAAGAAAAAGTGCCTTTGGCTCCTTGTACTTGCCTGTTAAACAAAAGTGAAAGAAAGAAAGAAAGAAAGAAAGAAAGAAAGAAAGAAAGAAAGAAAGAAAGAAAGAAAGAAAGAAAGAAAGAAAGAAAGAAAGAAATGCACATGCTTCTCTGCTGACTTGCAGAAAGAAAAGATGTTTTTCCTATTCAGTAGTCTACAGTTCCATTTATATTCACCAGAAGCCTTCAGAATGTTTTCACTCTCTACTTGGTGTCCCTATATATTTCTAGAGTTCTGCTTCTACACTGCTACTGGTCTAGTTATTTTAAAAGGGTTTATAGGCACTATGGAACTCCACACTTCCTACTTCCTGACAGTTTAATTTTGGGGTTGGTTTTGAAAAGAATGCCCTCAATGTAGGGCTTCTGTGGGGCCTTATGAAATGACTGTGTTTACACTGTCATATAAAATGACTAAAACATTTCAGCTCCTCAGATAGGGAGATGAGCAGAGGAGAAAAAAATTTGCCCCCTGAACAGTTCACACTTACAAATGAAAATTTTTATTTTTTTTTCTTTAGTTTATTTGTTTCTCCTTCGGGTCCCCACCAGTCGGCATGTCATTCAGTCACCCGTCCAGCCCTGCACCCAACATCAGGCAGCTAGCCCCATGTTCCCCCATGGTTTACCCTCTGTGGCAGGGTGGTGAGGTGCTCACTTCACTCAACTCACCTCGAATAGGATCCAGATACCTGGGAGCTCCATTCAAGGTTGGGGCCTGTGGTGGGTGGTTGCCTTCTTCCTGCATGATCTGGGATCTCATTTTTCCCATGTTCTGTGTTTTTCCCCTGGGTGAAGTGTGCAATGTTGGCAATAGCCTTGCCATGCGCACTTCCACCCATGGCATGCTGGCCGACTGCTCTACCCCCCTCGCTTATGACAGGCTCAGGTACGCTGGCTCTCAGCTTCTACTATGTGTCAGAGAAGTGCCGAGCCAGTACTCTCCACCTCCCCAGGAGAGGAGCACTGTCCTGTGAATGCTTGATCATCTCCCATCACAGCCGACCCCCAGTGACCAGCTTGCACCGTGAACATGGGTCACCGGCGTGGCAGGAGATAAGGCACAGGTGCCTCATCCATCCACACCAATGGACCAGCTAATGAAAATTGTTTTTATCAATAAATCATCCAAAATGGTCTAGAAAGATGAGTGTAAATGGGGTTTTAGACTACCGGATGAACTAGTGTTTTCAAACAGTCTGGTGTTAAAACAAATTTAAAAAGAGACAATGCTACTATATACTATCACTAGCTATAGGCCTGCATTATACTTGTGGTAATCCTCATGTGGAAATTTGTAGTTAGAACACTTGTCATATGACATTTACTGTATTTTCTTTATGGTCTCCTCATAGTGTAATCAGATTTTTTTCTGCTGTGCAAACTTGACTACACCATGAGGAGACAAGAAAAGAATACATGCGATGCTTCAAGTGGTTCAACTACAAAATCTACATGCTATATGACAGGTGGTTTAACTACAAAATCAGTGGTAATGTACTGTATCACTGCTTATTTTTGAAGTTGTTTAAACCAAAAAGATTGCATGAAAACATAACTGGGAGTAGAAAGAAGTAGGCTGTTGGTTAACTAGGATCTGCAGCTTGTCCGAAAGGTAGGGAAATGGGCAGGCTGGGTGGACCAAGTGGTTCTTACCTGCCATCAATGTCAATGTTTCTATAGTGTAGTATTATGCTTGTGCAACTTGTTCAAAAACATTTGTGGCCATTTACCTCTCTGTTCAATGGGGAATACCACCCTGTAGGGTATCAAAGGCAAGGAACTCTTGAGGAGGCTTCCACCCCTAGAGGGAATGAGGATATTTTATTTTTCATATAGAGAGGCAATCGGCTGGTGGGTGTGAGGAACTGGATATCAACATTTGTTTTTATATAAGGCCAGTGATCAGCAGGTGGGGTGGCACTAGAAAACAGGGAATGAGGATATTTTACTTTTTATATGGAGGGGTGATCAGCAGGTGGGTGGGGGGACTGGACACCAACAATTTTTTTTATATGGGGCCAGTGATCGGTGGGTGGGGGCCACTAAACACCAGTTTTTTTTATGGGATCAACAATTGGCGGGTGGGGCACTAGAAACCAGGGGCCAGCGATCAGAGGGGGAGGGTGCTGTATCACTAAATAATACATTAAACTGCAGATGGAATAAATTTTGCAGTTTAATATATTTTTATGCAGTTCAGCCAATTCAATTCTGTGGAACAGAGTAAAAATCCACCGAGCATAGTCGGAAGATTCCAATCTCGCCATAGGCGAAAGTGTGAAAACTTTTGCGGAACTTCTGAAATTCCTCAAAAGTTCTGCTAAGGTGGAATTTGCAACTTTTGAACATCCCTAACAATGACATAGCACAGTAGGATGTAGGAGCCTAGCTATGAGCCAGATATAAATTATCAGGGATTGCAGTTGGAGCTGCAGAAAACACAGAACACAGAAGAGAATGATTACTTGGTTAGGAGTCAGGTGCAATCAGTTAAAAACTGTAGTTGGACTTAGGGAATGCTAAATGTAAAAAACAGCAGTATTCAAGCCTGGATCGCACACACAAGCAACTGGGGCACAGGAGGCTTGAAAAAACTAAGAAAGCCCCAAAAGAAGGAAAACTAAAGAAAAGACTAGCATGAGAGCAGGAGCAAACAGGAAAAAAACAACAGAGAGAGAAGCATAGACTGCAGCTGGAGGAGAAAGCAAAAACAGAGCCCCAGAAGAGGAGGAGAAGCACAAACCAAGCAGAAAGCTTGCACAAACAAGCAGAAGCCTAACACAAACCAAACAGAGTGAGTCCAAAGCACAAGGGAAGGAGGGAGGAAAACGTTGGTGGGGGGCAGTCAGACAGAGCCTCCAGCTGCAAAGAAAAAGTGCTTCTGAGTGAAGCTGGAAGGGCTGACTTATATAGCTCAGGCAGGGAGCGTGGCTGGTTCCTTCAGGCCATTGAACCTCAGGCAAAGTCTTTCAATTGTTTATAGTAAACAGACCAAGCCTTTTAATTGTGTATAGTAAACAGGCAAAGCCTTTCAGTTGTTTATAGTAAACAGGCAAAGCCTTTCAATTGTTTATAGTAAACAGGCAAAGTCTTTCAATTGTTAATAGTAAACAGTCAAAGTCTTTCAATTGTTTACAGTAAACAGGCAAAGCCTTTCAATTGTTTATAGTAAACAGGCAAAGTCTTTCAATTGTTTATAGTAAGTGATATGAAGTTTCCAAAATCCAGAAAAAAGGGCTTTACATCAGTAGTTTTTTCATATGCCTTCATTGCAGATTAAGTATGGCCTTCCTGTCTGTCTTTCAATTTTATACCCTCCTTTTGTGGAACAGACTTAGAACCTTTCCCCACTTTGTCATCAATTTGCACAGCTGCTGTTAAAGGTGGATTAAAATTAGAGGAGGATGGGAGAGTACAATGTATTCCTTGGGTATTGTCAAACAGGAAGTGTTTTCTGTGAATCACTAGATTCTCTCCAGTTGTAGCTCTAATTGCTTTAGAGAAAGGAACCTCTACCTTTTTTTATCGTGGTCAACAAAGGGTGTTTCTTTATGATTTGTACTGTTGCCTCCTGTAATTGTGACACTAGCATTCACTAGGCCTAATTGAGAGGGAGGTTAAATAAAATAGTTGATAATTAACTTGCTATCCCCCCTTATTAGCTCATTCTTATTTTTTTTGTGACCACCTTTTTATATTTAAGTGGGTTTGCCTTTAACAATAATTTCTGTGTCTGATTTGTTTTCCTTTGGAGCCATATCAAAATAAAGAATACAACAATTTTGACAGCTGGCAAAAAATCTAGTACATGAAATTAAGGATCAATAAAGTGCTGTGCAAAAATAAGTTTCACAAGTACAACGTGAATGTTCAAAATGTTTTCTTCCTCTTAGGTCTCTGAGTGATTCTTCTGGAGATGAGCCATTTGCAGACAATCTCCAGTTGTTGTGCAGTTAGATTTATTAAAAACATAAGCAAGAATAGCCAGTATTGTAGGCACAGAGACTTCATGTTCTTTTGTTTCCATTTCAAACAAGCAAGGATGCACAAGCAAATTCAAACAGTAGACAAGCTGTGGATAAGCTATCAGTTAAAATAGAAAAAATCTGAAAATAATTAAATCGATTCTCAGAAACCCATAGGCCACTGGGGAGTAACTTAATGACAGCAGCGTCTGACTCCTTCATTTACAGATACCTGCCCTTTCTGTCACCTGCTACTTCCATAATATCCGCCTCATGTTGTAGTTTCTTTTGAGATAGATGAACTGTCCAAAGGCCATACTGTTAAAGAGTATGGTGCATTTGGATGAAAGCTACTAGTGTGATATGGAGTGTTGTGATCTGTATCTTTTCTGTAAAGTTCTGTGAACAATTTTCCTTCAGATTTTATTATTTTGGAATCCAGCATGGGATAATGGGACAGTAAAAGGAGTGGAAGTCACACTATTTGAATCCAAAATACAGGAGCAATCCTCCAAGATTATAAAAGTTTGAGCATGAGCCTTAGTTTGAGCCTTAGTGTAGGTGGTTGTGATACTGAATGCAAACATCTTATATGAAATACAGTATGGACATCAGAAGTCCCAGTATTTTATAGATGGAGTGTTTAGCATGTTGGGAAGAGATTCTGATGGGTTGGCTGTTGGGTGGTCTGATCCAGAGGTCCATCCCAACTTTGTGTCATGATTCTTAATATTTTTTATACAGCATAATACCCCTGTTTTTAACATCCTCCCTCCTTTGCTGATTACAGATATAACAGATCTTCAGGGGGCACAGCTGTGTACACCCTTTTCCTCTAAATTCCCCCCATAACATCATTGTCTGCTTCCACAATACCATGTTACATAGAAAGCAGCAGAATACCTACAATTTATTTATTTAGTTATTGATTTATGGAATTATTCCAGAAAATTTACCAGGAGAGACATACTGAGATAAAATAGCTCATTTGCAGATGTATCGTAGAGAGGGGGAAATTATGAGAGTACAGCAGTAAGTTATAAAAGTTGGTTACGCTGAACAAAAATCTAAAATATGTGCTAAACAATTACATAGCAACAACATGAATAAATGAGCTAGGAAGAGCCTCTGAAGAGCAACAAGTAACATAAGGGTGAACTGGAATACAATTGGAGCATGAACAAAGCTCTGCTAGGTATGGTATTGAATGCAGATGGCAGCAAGATCAAGATTGAATGAAGTGCTGTTGGCACTTCATTCAGCAGGGAAGGATTCAGTAAACTGAGGGATGGGGAAATGAATTAGTGCAGGAGCAGAGGCAGTGGGGGAAGGGAATTGTGGGGTGGCAAAATACGGCACAGGATGAGAAACAACTGGAATGTGAAATGATTTCACAGAGGAGAGATTTGAGTGAGTAGGAGAAAGTAGAAGTATGAATGGTAATATGAGAGCCCATAGTTCTGTAAGTAAAGAAGAAAGCAGCTTGGCCAGCAGAGGATTTTATAGAGGGCAGAGCAAGAGTAAGGCCAGAGCTGCAATCAGAGTAGGAGGAGGTAGACGGGGGATTGAAGGGGAAGAAAGTGAGGGGGGGAGTGACCCAAGCCAGAAATTGGAGAAGAAAATAGTGCAATGGATGAGGCATTTGGCATCAAGGGAGGGAAAGAAGAGGGAGGAATAAAGGGAGCACTGGAGGGTTATAGGAGGTAAATCAAGTACAAAAATACAAAAGGAGTGACATAATGGGTTCAGTCTTGCTAGAGTGTATTTTGGGGCAGCACTGTAAACAATGTCATTGTAGCTGAAGATAGGGAGAATCATCTTTGGAGCACTTTCTCAGTGGGTAGGAAACAGGATACTCATTTTATTCCTGTAAAGTGCACCTAGTTTAGGGTGAAGCTTCTGGTGGATGGCATCCACATGATCTGAGAAGTTGAGGAGATGGTATAGCTAGACCCTGAGGTATTTAAAGTAGGAAACATCCTGAATTGAAACACCAGCAATGGTATGGAAGTAGGGGAGGTTGTTGAGCCCAGCTAGTCTCTGCCTCCTGCCAAAAGTCATGGAGACCATTTTCTTGTCACTAAATGAGAGCTGATTAGTATGGAACCAGTGATGGATGTTGGTGAAGTACAGATGGAGCTGGGCCATTAGGTCAGAGGCAGAGAATCCAGAGGTAAAGAGGACCATGTCATCTGCATACATTTGAACTGACACAGAGGAATGAGCATAGAGAAGGTCATTCAGGAATATAGAGAATAGAATATGGCCAAGGACAGATTCTTAGGGAATGACAGATCAGATAGGGAGAGGAGCGGTAAGGTATCACCAATACAGACACTTTGAGACCTGAACTCAAGGTAGTAGAAGAGTGACTCAAATGAGTAAGCAGAAAGCCCTGCTGCCTCTAACTGTCAGATGGTTACTGTAAGCAACAATTTCAAAACCTTTGGCTAGGTCAAAAGAAATGGCTGAGGTGACCAAACCCTAATTCATACCTGACAGGATTGTGCCAGTGAGTCACATGGGGGAGGTAGAGGTACAATAGGACTTCAAAAAACAGACTAATATGGTTTGAGTAAAGGAAATAGAAGAGCTGTAAGTGAGCACAGTGTTCCTGGAGTTTAGCCAGAGTATGGAGGATGGAGACAGGGTGGTAGTTAACAGGGGAGGAAGGGTCATCACTTTTGGGAAGGGGTGATCATAGCCTGCTTCCATGTGTCAGGGACTAAGGCTAGAGTGAAGGATACATTTAGAAGGTAGGTGACAGGGAGATCAGAGACAGGACTAGAAAAAGACAGGCATTTGGGGTCAAGACCATTAGAGTTTGTGAGGGTTTAGAGCCAAGAGGGCTTTGATGGAAGCAGAGGGGGTGGATGAGGGAGAAGGAGAAGGGGAGGTTGGGGAATTGGGGGGGTTATGGTGGGAAGAGGAGAAGGGGAAGGAAAAGATGAAAAGAGTACAGGAGGTAAAAAAGGAGTAGAAAGATGAGACAACAGAAGCAGAGTTAATGAATGGGTGCCACCCACCTTGAGGATGGTGGAGGAAGGCTGTATTTGAGAGAAAAGGAGGGTGTTTATGACCTTCCAGAACTTAAAGGGGTGATTAAAGTTGTTCTGGAGAACGGATGCAAATTAATCAGCCTTCCCAAGCCCAGTAGCTCTGAAACAGGTGTTGTAAGTAGAATGGTCAAATGGGGAACCGATAGACTTGTAAGTTCACCAGGCAAGTGCCACATGCTCAAAGACAGGCCTGCAACTCAGCTGAGATTCAGGGTAGGTGAGAACCTCAGTCACTAGTTTTTCTCGGTGGGGGGGGGAATGGTGATCCCAGACCAACAAGAACTTGGAATTAAAGAATTTGAGGGTCATGTTGATGTTGCTGCCAGCCGAAATGGGAGCCCAAATGGCAGTTGCCATTTCGGCATGAAGGGAGGACAGATAAAGTTCTCAGAAGGCTTGTATCTGTATTAATTTGAGGGGAGCTTTGGGTTGATGTATCTTGTGCACACAGTAGGCCATTTGGTGGTTACATAGGGCATATGGGAGGGTACCAGCATCCACTATATGATGGGGATGCAAGGAGTGGTCCCAGTCCAGGATGGAGTGGTCGAGGGATTTGAGACTGAGACGAATGTTATCAAAGATAAGTTATAAGAACTATATGGACTTTATGTTTTGGTATAATTTGTGAAAGGTGTGGGGGCTTGAGGTTAAAATCACTTTAGCTGAGCAACTCTGAGCAACTTACCAGAGGAGGCAAACGAGGTAGAGTGGTGCGGAATATAAAATTCCACCTATGGATTGCCCATGGAATCCCTATTCCAATTCTGTGGAAGTCTGTGGAATTTTCGTGAAAATTAGGTGGCATTTCACAAAATGTTAAATTTCAGTTTTGTCTCTATAAGTTTAAAATGAAATGTACAAAAAACACCACATTTAGAACGTAAGCAGTACACCACGGGCTACAAATGTGTACCATACTCCAGAACTATAGCTTAAAAGGGGGTGGAGTTACGGGTGGCTACACATTTAACCAAAATTTAATTTTCAGCTATTTTGAGATAATTTTAACATTTCTTATTGAAATTTCTGCACTATATTAGGATTTAGAGAAGCACCTAGATTGTGTATATACGTCATGTTTTAAGTTTCAAGCTTCAATGGGAGCTGAGTTTTAGGTAGTCAAATTTTTTGCCAAATGTGGATTCCTGTAATTTTAATATAATTTTAATAGTATTCATTGAAATGTTACAAAAATTAACAGGTATACAGGTTATTATTATATTTGTATATGCACATAGTTTCAGATTTCTTGTCTTAAATGGGACTGCATTATAGTCTGCAAAACACGTTGCCAAAATCTTAATTTTGGTCAGTTTCCTCTTATTTTAAAACTACATATCCAATTTAATCAGAGTTAAAACATTTAAACTAATATACCACATGGTCATTTCTGAAAAAGTTCATATTTGTAGATTTAAATGGGATTGAATTAAAATTAGTCAAACTTTCACAACATTTAAATATTACATTTTTCAAGAATGTAAGCTACGAATTTATATTCCCCTAAAACTTTTAAACTAGAGAATGCAATACCATTAAATCTGGCAGGTTCTTAGACCTTACATGGAGACTGTGTGTGCCAATTTTATTAATTGTATGCTGTGAAAAATTGCAAGATAACATGTGTACTTCGAGTTAAATCCCATGAGTCTTTGTGAAAATTGTAGAATTTCATGAAAAATTCCATAAAACTGGAATGTTCTAATTTCACACAGCTTTATCTGGGTGATTCTAATTAAAGGACAGGGGTATACAAGGCAGGTAGCACAGGGGGGTCACCAGGTTCTGGAGTTAGATGCACAGTTTCAACAAGAAATGGACAGCCGATTTCAGAATACAACAGTGATAGACCCCCAGGTTGAAGCAAGAAAGCACATAGTGTCAACAATTCCAACCTGAATGCAGGATATTTAAGGACACACCCAGTACATTTATGATCCAGGAAGCCTGGTGTACATGCATGTCTAGGACTTAGAGGTACTCAAACAAATTTAGTGGGGGAAGACAATGTATTGGGCAGCAGGAAGAAATAATTTTGGCTATTCCAATGGGGTAGACTGATATGAAAAGTAGGTTACTCACATTTTAAGGGAGTTTGTCACTGTAAAGAACAAAGAGGATATCAGTGGGATCAGTAATTCTACTGAGTCAATCTGGCTATGCCAAAAGAGATGGGGGGGGGGTAGTCACCCAGAGAGGAACAGCAAGACTGTAAAAAGCTTAACCCAGCTTATCAAATGAAGTAGTGATATGTGCATTGTTAATGTTAAATTCCACAAAAACATTCTGGATGCTTCATCTACAGTATATGGTATCGTAAATATGTGAGAAATTGTACTAATCATTTTTTCTTCTGCAAAATTAAAACTGCTTATCCAATTGTGTTAGACACCAGGATACATTGACTATGGATATGCATGTCAAATGTTTACTCTTTTCATGCAGGAGCAGAGAAATTACAAACATCCATATTTTTGATAGCTTTCACAAAGTTTTGCAGATGTTTACATAGTAAAGTTTTGAATCCCTGTAACTTAAAAATCTCGTATCTAATTCTGACCATATTTAGATCATTTTATGAACATTACAAAAAGGTTATCTGTACTAATTTATGTGCAGATGAAATTATTTCATGAAATTTCCTGAAAAAAATAAAATGACAGATTTTGAGCATATATAATTTGGAGATGATACATCATATTGTCATGAAATCTGGCACATTGTTAGAACACCTATCATTAATAAATCATGCCAGATTTAAGATCCCTGACACAATAGACAGTTAAGGTATATGCAGATAAAAATGTTCATGAAATTTCGCACAAACAATAAAATGACACCATTTGAGCAGCTATAGTTTTGAAACTGTCCTTCCACATTTCATGGTGTTTGGAAGGGTAGTGGCAAATGACCAAAAGAGTATACATTCCAAAATGTCAGAGCTCTAGCTTGAACGAAGGCAGTTATAACCAAATTACTAAATTTTAAAAGTTTCACAAAATTCCAAGGAAATTCTGCAAAATTTCACTGCATTTTGCTAAATTTAGTTAATATTTCACAGATTCAGAATTTTCTCATTCTTCACAGCTCTAAAAAGAGGATATGGGGGTGAAGAATTCAGCGACTGATGATAGACATATGCTATGACAGCTGTAAACTCCAGCAATGAGTATGAACACTGAAGAGAGGAGGGGAGGGAATGTTTAAGGATAAGTCTCTGATATGCAGAAGGGGAGGAGGAAGACAGCTCAGGTACAAATTGAATGGGAAAGAGGAAGGCAGCACAGGTTCAAACTGGATGGAAGAGTAAAGGTAGATAGCAAAACCAGCACCTGTATTTGCACAATCCTGTCTGGTGATGGAGAAATCTCGGATAGTGACAGCAGTATTTGGGATCTTAGCATATAGCTAAGACTCTGAGATCACCAGCACATCAGGTTTAAGGTTAACCACGAGCAGTAGTAATAGGTCAGTTCAGGGGAGGAGACTATGGAGGTTAGCATGCATCACTCTCAGCCCTTTAGGGAAGGGATAGTGGAGTGACAGGGCTGGACTGGAATTAAGCTCAGTGTTGCCTGCTACTAGACAAGGAGTCTGTGGGAGCCAATGAGACACTTGTAATGGGGGGGGGGGTAGGTGAGGGCTGTGGTGGCAGAGATCCTGAGTGCTTCAATGTTAATCCAAGGGGAAAGGTGGAGGCTCCACCTGGGAAGCAAAGGAGAGTGGTGGAAGAAGGGAGACAAGAAGAAGGGAGAGTGGGGGAGGGAGAGGGAGGAAGGGAGATGTAAAGGAGAGGGCAAGGGTAGGCTGTTGGTTAACTAGGATCTGCAGCTTAACCATTAGTTAGGGAAATGGGCAGACTAGGTGGGCCAAGTGGTCCTTATCTTCCTTACGTGTCATCAAATTCTATGTGTATGTTTCTAAGGGTAAGAAGGGGTGAGGGAGGAGAGACTTGCTAGAAGAGGGAGGATGGCAAGTGTTTCAAGCAGCAAAGTTGAGAGCAAGAGATGCAAATGCCCTAATTGAACAACTACAGATGAAAGGATACAAGAACTGCCAGTTAACTGAGCAAAACTATGTAATTTTATATTGTTAAGCAAAAAAATGCAATCTAAGTGAGGTAAGGCAAAGTGCAGTAAATACCAGCAGTGCTATAAACCAGCACTACAGTGAGGCAGTACAAAATTAAACAGTAATGATACTATAAAGCAACTTTAAAAACAGGCAATACAAATTATACAGCAGTGATGGTATGAGGCGTCTCTATAAATAGATCATCAAAAATATTAAAATCAGAGGTTCAATGGGTCACTTATGATATAAATAATACAAATTAATGAAAGCAGTGGTACTATAAAGCATCTCTATAGACATGGTGTGGCAGGTCTAAGCAGGAGCAGAGCAAGTAACCTGATGCCAAATAGTGACACATTGGGGGAGGGAGAGTCATATTAATAGCACCCAATTACAAATGATGTTCTTACATGAATCCTGCCCCCCAACATATCACTGAATGTCTAGTACCTGGTTGCTTCTTCTCACTCCTACCCTGTTTGCTCCATGTGTGATATTCCTTTGATCCCCTACATAAAGGGGCATTGGGGGAGCAGCAAATGAACTATGGGGGGTTGTTTGGAGGCTGAAGAAAAACACACAGCTGTGCTCCCTGAAAATGCTATATTGGAAAACTTTAAGGGGAGGGGTTGCAGAGGCTTTATGTAGGCCTGCACTATGGCTGATGTTCTGCTGCTCCCACCATGTAATAGAGCATCAAGGGGGCAGATTCACGATGGGGACCCATGGAGCTTCCCCACTGAAGATGGAGGGGCCTCTCCATTTAAAGCAACAACGTGGCTCACCAGGGATCTGTTGCTGATTTTTCACCTCACCATCTCAGGTACAGACAGAGAGGACAGGGGCTGGGGGCACACAATGCGATGTCCCTGAAGGCATCAAAAAGTAAGGAGTCAGGGGAAAAGTGGGGAATGAGGGGGAAGGTTATAAAATAATAAAGCAACCAAAAGACAAAGAAGTAAGGAAAAAGTAAACAGCAAGGATAAGGCTCCAAATAGTATGCCAAGCTCCCCTAGGACTTTGTGCCTCTCTGGCATTTCATCAGGATTCTCCCAGTTAAGTGCCAGTGAAGCTCAAGGTATTGGAGGATTTCTGCATACTATCAGAGCTTTGCTTTGGTAAATAAATGTTTAAATTTTCATTACTTCTTTTTCTGTTGTCTTCTTTAATATTTTTGTATCAAGGTAGCCATCCAACATGAACCAGCATGACTGGCAACAGTAAGAACTGATGGATCAGTGTTTTCATGCCTCAGGGAATTTGGTAGGTGGGAAGGAGGTTATAGGAGTATTTAAACCCAAAGTTTATATGGTGTCAAGGTCATGGATTCCCTTACTTGAGTGACTTTAAATACATAAGGGGAATCACAGAATCATAGAATTGGATGACAGAAAAGGACATCCTGTCCCATCCAGTCTGCCCTTTTTGTTACTTGCTTTCCCCTCCTCCCAAAGTACTCTCCTCACTGCCCTGTAACCTCATGTATCTGTCCCACATGCTCTTAAATCTCTCAACTGTTCCAGACATCACCATGTCCTCCGGGAGCCAATTCCATCCCTCCACCACCCTTTCCATGAATTATCTGCCTCTCACGTTACTCCTGAAGCACTCCCCCTATAATCTCAGACCTTGCCCTCTAGTTTCTGTGCCCTCCTTCCTGTTGAATAGTTGACCCGGGTCTGCTTTGTTTATCGCCCTGACGTATTTAAAGATCTCTATCATGTCCCCCCCTCCCTTTTTGTCTCAAGCGAATAAAGGCACAGCTCCTTGCATCTCTGTTTGTATGGTTTGCCCTTCATCTCTTGCACCATCTTGTTCACCCTCCTCTGTACCTTCTCAATTGAATCTATATCCTTGTGCAGGTGAGGCCTCCAGAACTGCACTCCATAGTCGAGGTGTGGTCTCACCAATGCTTGGTACAGGGGCACCATGACCTCCCTTCGTCTGCTTGTGATCCCCCTGCCTATACTCACCAGCATCCCATATGCCTTCCTCACTGCCCTTGTACACTGCCTCCCCACCTTGAGATCACTGATAACTATGACCCCAAGATCCCTTTCCTGATCAGTAACCCTGATACTCTCCCTGCCAAGTGTGTATCTAGTTCTGTGGTTCCTGTGCCCCAGGTGCATGACTGCACATTTCTTGTTGTTAAATTTTAGTTGCCAGGTCTTCGCCCACCCCTCTAGTTTCCATAGGTCATGTCTCATGTCTTCAACCCCCCCTTCCAAGTCAACCCTATTGAAGATTTTCGTGTTGTCCACAAAAAGGGACCACAACCCGTCAGCCCTTTTGCTAAGTCTCCTATATAGATACTGAAAAGAAGTGGTCCCAGCACCAACCTATGTGTAACTCCACTCACTACCTGCCCCGTCTTAGAAAGCACCCAGTTTACTACCACCCTTTGACTTCTATTCGTCAGCCAATTTTCCACCCATTTCATTATTTTGTCCCCTATTCCCGTGCTTCCCAGCTTGTTGCAAAGTCTTCTGTGGGGGATGGCATGAAAGGCCTTACTGAAGTCCAGATAGGTCACATCCACCCCCCCCGATTGATTACCAGTGTCACCCAGTGAAAGAATTCAATTAAATTGGGCTGGCATGACTTCCCTCTAGTGAAACCATGCTGCCTCTCATCCAATAGGCCATTGTTCTCCAGGTATTTTGTTACCCTTTCCCTGATCAGCCCTTCCAGGTGGGATCATGGTACAGTAGAACAGAAGGGGTAGAAAATGAATCCAGTGGCTCACACTAGTCCTTTAAGTGAAGTTGCACCAGAGGTGCTATGTAACTCTTTCTTTTTTCGCAATTTACATTTGTGTCACCATGTGCGTAACCGTTGCAGCTTGCATTTGCATTGCTGTTACCGTTGCAATGTCACAAAAAATCACTTGGTGGGAGCATTCCATTCACTATTTAAAGTCATCATTCTCAAAAATAAGGGAAATTACAGGCAAAAAAAATCCATTTAATGCATCAGTTAGGGTTGTTCCACAGTGACAAAAGTGAGGAAATTCAGTATTAGGGTTGAACCCCCCCTTGCACCCCCTCAGCCCGCCCCCCCAACTGGCATTGGGGTGTGCATTGGGGTCATTGGTTCTAACCCTCACACCAATCTCCCTATGCATCAGCTTGTTCACTCATGCGATGGGGTGAGGGATTCAGAACCCGATGACGAGCGCACCCAATGCTGGTTGGGGTGGGCTGAGGGGGTGCAAGGGGTTTCAACACTAACACCGAATTTCCTCACTTTTGTCACTGTGGAACAACCCTAACTGATACATTAAACAGAGTTTTTTGCCTCTAATATATATATATTGTTTTGGTTGTGGTTTATATTTTTCAAACTTACTAGGCATGACCATCAGAATCAGGTAAACCAACCTTCATGCCACTACTGTAGACTGAGGAATCAATGACTTGCACACTTATGAAGTGACCTTGCTAGCATGAAGTGTTGGTGGGCATGTCAGGAACTGATTGGTCTCCACTGTAAATATATTTAATAAAAAGTATTGATTGAACATTGAGCGATTGAGCGAGTGATTGAGTGAGTGAGTGAGTGAGTGAATAATATGTTCATTTACCTACTGTGCTATTTTTCTGTTCAATTAGACTGAACTCCTCCTAGTATTTTTCCTCTTATAGGATCCCAGGACCACAGTGGTCTCTTTAGAAGAGGCACTGCAGCACTCATCTAAGATGGTGTAAGGCCCAGTTATACCTTCTAAGTCCACACATATACTGCTCATCCATATGGTACACCTCCTATATGTGGACAGGAAGACCTAGTAACTGGTATAGCTGTCTGAGTAACCCCTGGAAGGGGCTTCTCTTTTCCACACCATGCAAACCTTGGTGCCATTCTCCTCACCCCAGGCCAATCAGAGACCAGACCTGATGAGAGACCAGTTTTGCACCCCATACACAATTATTAGTTAATTTATTTCAAAGGTTTCACCAGGAAAGACATACTGAGCCAGTAACAGCTCATTTGCAGATGGATCCGGGGGGGGGGGCAGACAATAACAAAGAGTAAAATAAATAAAATGTAGAATACACAGTACAGAAAGTGCAAAAGCAAAACAAAAACAATACAGTTGTGCAGTCACAATATAATACAAAAAGCAGAAAAGTTAGTACAGAATGGTAATGCTTATTAAAGAAATGCAGTACACCTGTGCAGACACACATTTGTAGCTAAACCAGTGTAATAAATATAAAAGATATAAGGTCTGCACAAACAAAAAGTGCAAGTAGTAACTAGTAGTTGAGAACTCAGGAGCAGATTAATGCCACACAGACTGGAGGCTTAAAATGGACAGAGAGATATTGCTCCAAGCTGTAGGGGGACTCATAAAACATGGAGGAGCGAAGGGGCATACAACAACAGGGGTCAGGTGTAATTGCAAGAAGGAGAGTAAAGTCACAAAGAAGTGACTTGAGAGACACAGGATACATAGTGTCATCCCCTGGACCTGGCAGGTTCCCTCAGCCAGTCACAGTTTAGACAATGGGAACGCTATTCTTGAACTGGACTATACTCCCACAACTCTTCTTGGCTTCCCCATTTAAACCACTCTCTGAGCTACAGCAGCTGATTTCCTGCCTTGGCCCCCATGTTGTCCTTGTGTCCAGAAGCAGAACATTGAGCATTCAGCTCTCCCCAGCCTCTATGTGGCATTTCTACAGTGGCTCCCTGCAGGCTAAAGATAGCTAAGGAAATCCATACAGAAAGTATGGGGTATTGTGGAAAGTTCCAGAAAAGTGTCTTCTGCTAAGATGGTTCTCCACAAAACATCCAAGGATGTATATGGAAATAAACTCCATAGGCACATAAATTACATGGATTATACATCCCCTAACACCCATTGGTTGTCTGAGTCTGCAAAGATTTTTCCACAGAATTTCCATGGACTAAGCTGAAAAAAATCTGATAATATTTTGAACTGGAAAACATTAACTCCCATCTGCCTGGAGAAGTGTTACGTGCATTGTCTCAGCTGCAGCTGAGACAGAGAGCGGCCACTAGCTTCCTTAAGCATGCAGGTTATTTAACAGAGTATACTGAATGGAATTCTTAATTTTGAGGCCTGTGTGAGTAAGTTGAAGTCAGTGTTTTGGTGCTCTATTTTTGGGGTTGACTTTTCTTAATGTAACTTTTATTTGCCAGGGTGGAAATCTAGCTGGGAGAATATCTGCAGTCATTTATGACTAGACATGTTACTTTAACACTATGAAATAGATGTCTGATAAGGTGAGGGAGGAGGTTGCTCATCTCCAGGCTGAGTTGGCCAGGATTTGTGGGACCTCCTCTTCCATCCAGGGACCACCAGTGCCACTGCCGTTGCCTCAGAGGTTGCCAAGAAAGAGGAGCGGTTGGACCACAGTGGGCTCAGGGAGGGTGAGGGTGGTGGAACAGAGGTGCATCCCTCCAGTTGTACCTATCCACAATTCCTATGCCATTCTGGAAAAGTGTGGTTCCTCTATGGAGGCACCCACAGTGGAGACCAAGGAGGATGCTGGGAACCTCCACAAAGGAGACCCACAGGAGGGTGGCAGGGGACCCTGCAGGGGAAGGAAACAACTCCTGGTAGGGGACTCCATTGTTAGGAAGGTAGAACTGGGGGAGGAAGGGGAGAGGGAGGTAAGGTGCCTGATTGGCTCCATGGCTTGGAGGGACAGGGAGCGAATCCTCAGGATTGCCGGAGCAGCTGCACAAGGGAGGGAGCTGGATGTCATTGTCCACCTAGGGACAAATGACCTGGCTAAGAAAGGGATTAGAGAAGTGCAGGAAGAGTTTGTGGAATTGGGGAGGAGCCTTAGTCAAGTAGCATGCACGGTAACCTTCTCAGAGGTGCTACCCATCTATGGCATAGGAGAGGCTAGGGTGTTCCGCACCATGGGATTCAATCAGTGGTTGAAAAACTGGTGTGGAGCTCAGGGATTTGGCTTCATTGGGGACTGGGGGTCCACCTGGAGTGATGCAAGCCTATACTGGCATGATGGGCTGCATCTGTCCGGGAGGGGAACCAGGATCCTAGGTGATAGGTTTAAATGCTCATTGGCAAGCTTTTAAACCAGCTAAGGGGAGGCACTGGAAAGGAGCAGGAAAACCTAGCGCCCCCCCAAATAATCACGGTAGTAAGTGCAACAAACACCAACATAGAGGTGTCAATAGGGAGAAGGGCAGGGTAATGGGAAAGTGACAAAGGCAAGAAGGACAGGGATGGGGCAAAAGGAGTAAGGCCATCAGAAATGGACATCATGAGTACCAATGCCTGTAGTCTGGGCAACAAGCTCCTGAGCTGATAGCCTTAATGGAAGAGGGATGCCTGGACATCGTAGCAGTCACAGAAACATGGTACACAGAGAACCCATGACCGATGTTAACATACCAGGGGTACATAACCCACAGGAGAGACACAGGCAGGGGAGAAGAGGGGAGGAGTAGCTCTCATGTAAAGGAAGGGATAAAAGCAACTGAACAAAAGAGTAAACAGGAGGAGAGGAGGCACTGTGGGTCACCTTGAGACTGGAAAGGGCACCACAACTGCACAGGGTTGTGTACAGACCCCATGTCTGGGGAAGGAATGGACAAGGATATGATAGAAGGCATTCTAGAATGGCAGAGAAAGGAGATACTGTTGATGGGGAGACCTGAATATGCCAGATGTTAACTGAGCACACTTGCTGCAGCCACATCCAAGAGCAGAGCCATTCCTGATGCCCTACAGGTGGCAGGCATTAGACAGCTGAGTTTGAACCCACTTGTGAGGGAGCAATCTTAGACCTTGTACTCTCAAACAGGGGCAGTGAGAGGATCTCAGATCTAGAAGTGGGTTGCCATCTGGGGACAAGTGACCATCAAACAGTGTGGTTCACGTTAAACTCAGCTACAGAGTCAAGCCATACAAAAGTGAGGGTACTGGACTTTAGGAGGCTGACTTTGGCAAGATGGGAGAGTGCCTCAGAAAAGCACTAGCAAACAGGCTAGAAGGAGGTGTGGAGCAACAATGGGAATTATCAAACTGCCATCACAGAGGTAACAAGCCTTTGTGTGAAGCAAATAAACAAATCAAAATGAAAGAAAAAGCCACTATGGTTCTCAAAAGAGGTGGCTGTGAAAGTCAGGAAGAAAAAGATAGCATTCCGGAAGTATAAGGAAACAAAGAAGGAGCAGGACAGAGAGCTGTACCAGTTAAGGCAGAAGGAAGCAGGGAGGGAAGTCAGAATAGCAAAGGCCCAAACTGTGGAAAAGATAGCCAACTTAGTTAAGAAGGGGGATAAAACCTTTTATAGGTACATCAGTGAGCATAGAAAGACAAAGGGAGGGATAGTGAGGCTGAATAGAATGAATGGTGGGTGGGCAGAGGGGGACAGTGAAAAAGCAGGAATACTGAATGAATATTTCTGCTCAGTATTCACAAAAGAGGAGGGGGAAGTGCCTAATCCAATTAACAGAAGCACTCGTGATAGGGAGGTCGATCCCAGTCCTTTCACAGAAGAAAGGGTTCTGCAAGAACTCCTAAAACTGAAGGTGGACAAAGCAATGGGTCCTGATGGAATTCACCCAGAATTCTAAAAGAATTAGGAACTAGTGAAACCACTGGCTACTTTTTAATAAATTATGGAGGATGGGTGGTACCGAGGACTGGAGGAAGGCGGATGTGATTCCTTCACAAAAGTGGGACCAAGACAGAGGCAGGAAACTACAGACCTGTCAGTCTGACCTCTGTGGTAGGAAAGTGATGGAGTCACTCTGAAGGAAAGAATAGTTGAGTACCTAGAGGCCAGTAGAGCACAGGACCCAAGGCAGCATGGGTTCACAGCGGGAAGGTCATGTCAGACGAATCTAATAGATTTCTTTGACTGAGTGACCAAAGTAGTAGACCAGGGAGGGGCTGTGGACATGGCCTACCTAGACTTTAGCAAGGTGTTTGACACAGTCCCACACAAAAGATTAATAGTCAAATTAACCAGTCTGGGAGTGGGACCCAGGGTGGTAGCCTGGGTAAAACATTGGCTGGACAACAGGACACAGAAGGTAATTGTAAATGGAGTCCACTCTGAAGAAAGGGGTTACTAGTGGGTACCACAGGGTTCAGATTGGGTCCAGTCCTTTTAATGTCTTCATCAGTGACATTGCAGAGGGACTGGAAGGAAAAGTATGCCTTTGCAGATGACACAAAGATCTGCAACAGGGTTGATACACAAGGAGGTGTGGAAAGATGAAAAGGGACTTGGCAAGGTTGGAGAAATGGTCAGAAGTATGGCAGCTAGGATTCAATACAAAGAAGTGCAATAATGCACCTGGGAAACAAGAACCCAGGGAAGAATACACAATGGGTGGGAGGTAGTAACAACAACAAAAAGGAAAGGGACCTGGGGGTAATCATATCAGATGACCTTAAGGTTAGCAAGCAATGTGAGAAGGTAGTAGGGAGGGCGGGGTATACTGGGATGTATGGGAGAGGCATCATCAGCAGAAAACAGGAAGTTGTTATCCTCTGTACAGACAGTTGGTGAGACCCTGTCTGAGTACTGTGTCCAGTTCTGGAGACCCCATCTCCGCAAGGACATAGACAGGATAGAGGCAGTCCAGAGGAGGGCAACTAAAATGGTGCAGGGTCTGCAAGAGAAGCCGTATGAAGAGAGACTAAAGGAGCTTAATATGTATACCCTTGAGGAAAGAAGGGAGAGGGGGACATGATAGAAACTTTAAGTACCTCAATGGAATCAACAAAGTCCAAGAGGGTAGCATCTTTCAGAAAAAGAGACTTGCAAAAACAAGGGGACACAATTTAAAGATAGAAGGAGGGCGGTTCAGGGGCAATGTGAGGAAGTATTATTTCACAGAGAGGGTAGTGGATGCATGGAACTGCCTTCCTTAGGAGGTTGTGGGGTCTAAAACTGTGGGAGAATTCAAGATTGCATGGGACAGAAATAAGGCAATTCTTGTGGGGGGTAGGAAGAAATAGGCTGTTGGTTAACTAGGATCTGCGGCCTATCCTGTAGGTAGGGAAATGGGCAGATTAGATGGGCCTAGTGGTCCTTATCTGCCGTCAAAGTCTATGTTTCTATGTGAGGAGCTGAAAGGGGCCTAAGGAACTGTGGATTCAAAACAGGAGTTGTTTGTGGATTCTGTCTGCTGTAGCTGAGTCAGAGAGCAGTCACCAGCTTCCTTAAAGCAAGGAGGTGATTTAATAGAGTACACTGAATTGAATTTTTAATTTTGGGGCCTGTGTAAGTAAGTAGAAGTCAGTGTTTTGGTTTTCTGTTTTTGGGGTTGACTTTTCTTAGGGTTACGTGTATTTGTCAGGGAGGAAATCTTGCTGGGAGAATATTTTCAGTCATTTGTGACTGGACCTGTTACTTAAACTCTGTGAAATAGGTGTCTTAAATGAAGTAAGGCACTTACCGGGGTGGTGGGTCAAAGTTGTGGTTGATTATTTCTGGAGGGCATGGGCTTAGTCCCACCCACCCTGCCCCTCACCAAACCCACCGAAGTGCACTATTTCTATATATCAGAGGTTCTGACATCACGTCCCCCAAAGTGCAATGGACATACACCTGTTCATATCCTTAAAGTCACAGCACACTGAATAGGGAGTAAATACATTCACATGCTTGCACACACTAAAAATAAATAATAAAATAAAAAGAAAACATCTTAAGCAGGAAGGGAGACAGACATGTGGGGAGTAGTGCAATGCACTAGCTGTGGAGTGGCAGCCTTCAGAGAGACGTTCTGGAGGCTCCGTTGCTGCCCTATTTGCAGGCACCTCTCTGGTCTGAGGAAGGAGGTTACCATCTCCATGCTGACCTGGCAAGGATTCGGGAAACCTCCTCCCCCACCCAGAGCCTTGTAGGCCACCACCACTGCCTCAGAGGTTGCCAATAAAGAGGAGCAGTTGGACCACTGTGGGCTCAGGGAGGGTGAGGGTGGTGGAACAGAGGTGCATCCCTCCAGTTGTGCCTCTCCACAATTTATTCACCATTCTGGCAGAGTACAGTTCCTCTATGGAGGCACACACAGTGCAGACCAAGGAGGATGCTGGGAACCTCCACAAAGGAGACCAACAGGAGGCTGGCATGGGACCCCACAGGGGAAAGTAACAACTCCAGGTGGGGGACTCAATCATTAGGGTGGTAGAACTGGGGGAAGGAGGAAAGAGGGTGGTAAGGTGCCTGCCAAGCACCATGGCTTGGAGGGACAGGAAGTCAATCCTCAGGATCGTGGGAGCAGCTGCATGGGGGAGGGAGAGCTGTATGTCACTGTCCACCTAGGGACAAATGACTTCACTGGAAATGGGATCAGAGCAGTGCAGCAGGAGTTTGTGGAGTTGGGGAGGGGCCTTAGACAAGTAGCAAGCATGGTAACTTTCTTGGAAATGCTACCTGTCTATGGCATGGGTGAGGCTAGGGTAATATGCACCATGGGATTCAACGACGCATTGAAAAACTAGGTGTAGAACTCAGAGATTTGGCTTCACTGTGGACTGCGGATCCACCTGGAGGGATACAGGCCTATACTGCTGTGATGGTCTGCATCTGTCCAGGAGGGGAGCCAGTGTCCTAGGTGATAGGATTAAATGCTTCTTTGGCAAGCATTTAAATTAGCCAAGGGGGGGGAGGCACTGAAGAGAAGCAGGGAAATTCCAGCCCCCCACTACAAAACAGGGTAGGTAGCGAAGTAGACACAAAGGTAGAGAAGTCGATAGAGAGCAGGACGGGGTAAATCTAGAAAAAGGCAAAGGCAGTAAGGACAGGGATGGGTCTAAAAGGGGTAAGGATGCATGTATCAGGCTGCTCTAGTGCATAAAAATATTTTTTTGACTATTGAGTCATCCTATGACACCAGTGATCATGAAAAATTATGAACAAGAAGGATGAACTCCACTGTAGAGAGCATCTTCATTCAATTTTTTATTTAACACATGTCATGGGGACAACAGTTTTGTGGTTTTGCCACTTCATCCAGTCCTTACTGTGCTTCTAAAATAAAAAATTAAAATCTTATTTAGTTTCAATATCATATAAGGTGTTATTTCCAAACAACCAACACTTTGTTCCTACTCTCCAATAAATCCGTTAATCCATTTCTAAATATTACAGCCATTGCCTACTGGCATTAATCTATTTCCATATATAATATATACATTACTGTTATATTTCAATTTGGTCTCCTTGGGCCAAAACATAGCTACTATCCTTTTAAATATAAATATTATTGTATGTAAAGTCAAATCTTTCCTGCCATGTTTCCTTCCTCATTATTTCTCTCAATTTCTTACAAAACTATAGCAAAATAATCATAATTCTGATATTCTGTTTCATGAATATATATTTAATTCCATGTAACATAATACTATTGGTTCTTTAAATCTTTTTTGAGATTCATTATCACCTTGACACACTGTGTTTACCTTTGTATCTATAAAATTTATACTCTGTCCTTTATTTGTCCACTTAGAAAATCCCTTTCAATAATCAAATCTGAAAAATAGAAATTCAAATCCTATTTTTATTGTTTAGACATTAGCTGTCTTTAAACTGTTTCTATTCACACATTAAACCATATCAGATACAGTGCTTACATGATTCTCATTAGATTTTCTTTTTTTAATTAGGCCTGTGGGCTTCAATAACTTCCTTCCTATTCAGAAAGATAGTCATGTCAGCAATACAAATAACTTAATGACTCAATCAATTCCATTTGCTACAAGCATAGTGTTCATTCTTTTTCTCCTTTTTTGCCACTTAAAAAAAATCTATTTTAGTGACCAAATCTGGAAAATAAGCATTCAAACCCAATATTTATTATACAGACATCAGCTGTCTTTAAACTGTCTAAACCATATTAAACACTGAGCTCACCCAGTTTTCATTAAGTTCTCTTTTCTCAGTTATGCCAAAAGGCTTCAATGACTTCCTCCCTATTGAAAATATATTCGTGTGAGAACTACAAATAAATTGATTACTCAAACTGTTTTACTCAGTGAAAACATGAATATTTGTACCTGCAATAATATTTTCCAAGATTTTAGCTGACTCCCTCCTGTGAATCTTTGCAGTGATCTAAACAAACCTCACGATTGCGTGGCCCTGGAATCCAACTGAGATAAAATAAAATACTTGTTTTTAACTTTCTACTTTGCGTTCAGTGCTAAGCCCATATTTTTACTCACTTTATCAAATTGCTGCACCACAGGAATGCCATCTCATGTTGAGGGAGCATCCGTGTCTGAAAACGCGAATTTAAGTCCTGCAGGAGGTGGGGGAGGGGAGCAACCAACGTCACTGATGACATCAGACAGGTTCCATGCCCTGTGTTGCTAAAAACTATCAAACAGATAGTTCAGAGTGTTCCCAGATAGTTCTGTCAGGAAGACAGAGGCACGGAGAACCTGAGCCTGGGATACACTCTGCAGCAGTTCAACCCCTACCCTGGGATAATCTTTCCCAACATTCTGTTTTTTGCTAAATACTCAACTAGAATTATTTTACATTTGTACTTGTTATTATGCCCTAGTGATTTAAATTGATATATATTTTACAAAGTTCTCAAGCATAAATAAATAAGTGTGGGCTATAAGTGGACTAGAGGGGTCAGGAGTGGGCAGGGGAGCCCCAAAAAGGGGAGAAGGAGTCCATAAGCTTTTCCTATTCTAAGTCTGGAAATATTAATATCCTAAATAATACTTGAGCATAGCAATATAACAATTACAGTTTCCAAAATTCAAATATTTACAATGAACATTTCATAGTCTCCCCAAAAAACCCATTTTTTAGAAAGAGGGAACACACAAAACAGATCCATACATTAGTAAATGTTCTTAATAATAAAGGTCCCAATCACAGTCTTCGTTTAGGCCCACTCTGGGGTCAAAACAATTCAGGGTGAAAATCCAGCAAATCTCACATTTTCTTAATACTGTGTCCCATTGGGCTTCTCCAACTATTGGCTCTGGGACTTGTTCTAAGCCACAGAAATGGAGTGAAGTTGCTGAATGTTCGACTTCATTAAAATGTCTCGCTACAGATGAATTCTCATCCTTGTGTCATATTTTTATTTTTATTTATTTATTGAATACAATCGGAATTACAAACCTTTGAGTCACAGACTCTTTTGCAAAGGCTCCACGTTGGTTACAGGGGGTGGAGGTAAGACAAATACAGACTAAGACGAACAAAAACAGGCAGTATATACATTATCAGTACTGTCAGAGCAGTACAGGCTAGAACTTATTTAAACAGTGAGGCATTAAACAACATTCTTGGAATCCCTAGACAGAGACTAGTAGGGTGCAGGTACTTGGGGTCTAGAGAGGCCCTGCATCCGGAGATGTGTAGGGAGAGGTAGCAAATAGAGTGGGCTGCAAATTAGCCACAGGTACATTTAGCACTCTCAAGTAGTAGAGCTTTGAGACCCGTTTTGAAAAGTGAGATCCTGTGGGTCTGGGAGAGAGGGGGTGGTAATGTATTGAGCCAGAGAGGGGCACGGTAGCAGAAGGATCTTTGCCCTAGGGATGTTCTACATGAGGGACCCGAAAAGAAGGGATAGCTGTGAGTCTTGTGGTGCGCCTGGGGGGGCTGCACTGATAATGGGGAGTAGGCCATTGGGGGCTATCTGAAGTTGTATCTTTTTTGCAAGGATGCATGTGTGGTACCTTAGTCTTTGTTGGAAGTTTAGCCAACCAGTCGAGGTATAAAGATCACAGGTGTGGGTAAGTCGGTCACTGCCTGTAACTAGACGGCATGCTTTGTTCAAGGCTACGTTTATACCACTTAGCGTGGTGGGTTCAGTGGAGCCGTATATAACAATCCCGTAGTCAACGACGGAGAGGATGGAGGAGGTGACTGCAAGAAGCACAGCCTGTGCGGGTAGGCAGAGTTTGAGTCTGTAGAGTATGCCCACTCTCGAGTTGACCGCGGAGGAGAGAAGTTGGATGTGACTATGGTAGGAGAGGGAGGTGTCTAATGTGATGCCCAGGTATTTGAAGTTTGTTACATGTTCCTGAGGGTAGCCAAGTGAGTTCTTAATTAGGAGTGCCGACTGACTATGAGGGCTTTGATGATGAGCAAAGATCATGGATTTCATTTTTTTATAGTTGATGATCAGGCGGTGGTCTGAGAACCAGTTCTCTAGTTCCCAGAAAAAGCCCTGAAGGGCCAGTTGGAGGGCGCTCGGTTGAGAGTGTTTCCAATACAGTGCTGCATCGTCACAGTAGAGTAGTAGATGACCACTACATGCCTTTGGGAGAGAGTTAAGGAAGAGGGTAAAAAGCAGGGGGCCAAGTATAGACCCCTGCGGGACCCCAGAGCAAACTGTTTTGGAGGTGGAGAGGGTGGTGTTTATCCTGACTTGTTGTGACCGTCCCAAGAGGTAGTCCTTGAACCAGGCAGTTGGCTCTGGGGCTACATTAAGCTGTGGAAGGACACAGAGCAGTAGCTCGTGACTGACCGTGTCAAATGCCTTGGTCTGATCCACATAGATCGCCCCTGCGATTGAGCCTTGGTCGAGGGCCTCATGGATGAATGAGGTGAACTCGCAAGTGCAGTGACGGTTATGGCCAACGGAAACCATGCTGTTCCTGGCTGAGAAGGTTGTGTTTAGTAAGGTATTCAGTTATCTGGTCTGAGACTATTTTTCCAGAGCTTTGGAGAGGTGGAAGTATAGAGATAGGTCTATGTTGTGAATAGTAGGGGTCACCGCTTCAGAATGAGGGTGATTATGGCTCTTCCAGGTAGAGGAGAACTGACCACGGCATAGCTAGAGGTTGAGGATTTTGTAAGGTGGGGTAGTGTGACATCCAGTGTAAGCGAATGAGTTTAAGATCAAAGGGAGTCATTGCTGTAACGGAATTGGCTATGGCTTTGGTAATGTAGTGTTTAGCCTCACTACTAGGGATGACTCGCAGCCAAAAGGAGGCGAGTTGACATTGCACGGGTTACGGGGAGGGGTGGGGGCAGGTGGAAGAAGTTAGAGGAGGATATGGGAGAGGTCCGAGAAGGAGGAGTTATGGCTTCAGTGATGGTGGCAGGATCCTGTGTGACAACCCCATTAAGGTTGAGTTGGGTAGGGGTGGGGGAGCAGGATTTTCCACTGAGTTCTTTTATGTTGTTCCAGAATTTTTTTCCATCACCCCAGGAGGAGGTAAGGGTTTGTTGGTAGAAATTCGCTTTTGCCTGCCGCAAGGCCCAGGTACATTTATTGCGTGCCTCCCGGTAGAGTTGTCTATCCTGGGTGCGTTGGGAGTTGAGGGCCTTGTGCCAAAGGTTGTCTCTTTGTTGTAGCAGGTTTAGAAGCGAGGGTGTGATCCAGGGGGTGGTTCTGGTTTTCACAACTTGCTTTGAGAGGGGAGCGAATATATCACAGGCTTCACTGAAGGTGGTTATAAAGTGGGCGAGCGCAATGTCAACTGACTGCGTGTTGTAAATGGGGAGTCAGTTGCAGTGAGATAGATGGACTTTGAGGTTCTCTAGGCCTCCTCATTTGAGCCTTCTCTGCCATGAGATTTTTGGGGGGGCAGGGGGCAATTTACCCAACCACCAACATGTTACCGGGGAGTGGTCATTGATAGAGTCAGGGAGCATGGTTGCGTGGGAGAGGTTACATGGCCTGTTGGTGAAAATGAGGTCTAACAGGGTGGAGGTCCTGGATTTATGGTCCCTTCTGGTAGGGGAGGTGACTATTTGGGTAAGATCGAGTGCCAGGGTAGTGTCTTTGAAGCTGGATGAGGCTGGAGATAGCCAGTTGGCATTGAAGTCACCCATTAAGATAATTTCACTAGTATTAGGTAGGTGGGAGATAATGCGGAGGATAGAATCAAATGTGGGTTTTTGGTTTCTAGGGGGGGATGTAGGCCGAGATGATGTGGAGAGTTTTGGTACCGAGCCTGAGTTTGACTGTTAGCATCTGGGCTCCAAATTGAGGTGCGGAGGTGTGTACTTCAGTGGCATTGAGAGAGGATTTAACATAAATAGCACAGCCTCTGCCTCTCTTGCTGGTCCCATCTGCCCGGAAGAAGGTATAATTACAGAGGGAGACAGCATTATTGGGAATTTTTTCAGAGAGCCAAGTCTCTGATAGGGCTAGTATGTCCGGAGCATGCTGGGCAATCCAGCCCTGGAGAGGGGTGTGTTTTTTAGGTAGGCTGCAAATGTTAAGGGTGGCTAGCAGCAGACTCCCTTGCGGTTGTTTAGGAGAGGCCTTAGTGCAGGGTGGTCCTAGGTTGGGGTGGATATTGCCAGATAATAATAGAAGTAGGAGGGTGTTTCGCAGCATTTGAACCTGCAAAGTTTGGATGCGTGACGCTGGGCTTGGTAGTGTGTAGGGCTTTTCGTGATGGCAGTGGGGACTGAGAAAGTAGGAATGATGCTGTATAGAAGGGTAAGGGATGTGAGAAGAATGATAGTGGGGCTTATATGGGTGGTGGGGGGTTGGGATCTGCAGTGTGGGAGAGCTGAGGTACAGTGCTTAGCATGTGTGAGTGTGAGGGTTAGCATGATCATGTGTGGGTATAGGCCATCAGGATCAATTTGGCATGAGTGTGAGATATTGTAGTAGCTGGGTCTGCAGTAATCAAATAAAGCTGAAGAAAAAATGTTAATATTATAGTGTAGAGGTCTAGGTCGCTCGGGGGGTTTGGAGAGCAGGGTGTATGAACCTGGAAATCAGGAGGGTTGCAAACTGAAGGGATTCCATTATAAGTGAAGAAAGTGAGAGGTATGTTACAGTGGCCACTAGTGTTCAGTTGGTATAACCTGCTGCTGGAAAAATGGGTTGATTGGTGATCTGCCCAAAATAACCTGACTAAACCTAGCTATAAATTCAAATGCCGACCAAGGGTGGTGGTGGGGGCGGTGGGGTGCTGAAAGCGAAGCGTTCGGCAGGGTTTAGCCTCAGCTGCAACTGTATGAGCACTTGCACAGGAAATCGTGCGGCAAGAAGGGGAGCTTGTGGCCATTGCTGGAAAAGGCGCCAGGAGCCCAATTGTCGCGACTGCTGCCAGGAGCAAGGTAGAGTTACCTGGGCTGTCTAGAATTCGGGGCTGCTGGCAGGGAGAGCTTGAGCCGCCCCTGCGACCCTCCTCCTGTCTCCCTGGGAGGGGGTTGTATCTGTGGGAAGAATGGGGATTAAGAAGGCAGTACAGAGAGAAAGAATTAACAGCTGGGGGCAGGCAGTTCTTTAGGTGTGGAGAGCAGAGCAAATTAGGAGAGGGCTAGCAAGAAATTTAAAACTTTAGCAAGACCAAATTGGGTGGCTACAGAGAGGTTACCTAGCTGGGCTAACTGATGGCTGCACGCATGTAAATGCACCTTAAAATCTAGCCAACAGCCCCAACTATGATTTGCACAGGGGGAACTTCAGAAATCACAATTCGACTGGTTGCAGAAACTCCAAACACGATACAGGCAGAACACATAAACTAGAGCAGGCTCGTTTTAGAACTTGTGCAAAATCAAGAATACAAATAAAAGTTCAGTATCTGATCTAGCCTGAGCTGTAACTGTATGAGCACTTGCACATGAAATCATGCAGCGAGAAGGGGAGCTTGTGGCCATTGCTGGAAAAGGCTCCAGGAGCCCAACGGTCATGACTGCTGCCAGGAGCATGGTAGAGTTACATGGGCTGTCTTGAATTCAGGGCTGCTGCGAGCAGGGAGGGCTTCTGAGCTGGCCCTCGCTACCTCCTCCGGTCTCCTCAGGGGGAGGGGGTGGTATCTGTGGGAAGAATGGAGAGGGGAGGAATAAGAAGGCAGTACAGGGAGAAACGATTAACAGCTGGGGGCCGGCAGTTCCTTAGGTGTAGAGAGCAGAGCGAATTAGGAGAGGGCTAGCAGGAAATTTGAAACTTTAGCAAGACCAAATCGGGTGGCAACAGAGAGGTTACCTAGCTGGGCTAACTGATGGCTGCACGCATGTAAATGCACCTCAAAATCTAGCCAACAGCCCCAACTATGATTAGCACAGGGCACTACAGAAATCACATCTGACTGGTTGCAGAAACCCAAACACAATACAGGCAGAACACATAAACTAGAGCAGGCTCGTTTAAGAACTTGTGCAAAATCAAGAATACAAATAAAAGTTCAGTATCTGATTTAGCCTGAGCTGTAACTGTATGAGCAGTTGCACAGGAAATCGTGCGGTGAGAAGGGGAGCTTGTGTCCGTTGCCGGAAAAGACGCCAGGAGCCCAATGGTCATGACTGCTGCCAGGAGCAAGGTAGAGTTACCTGGCCTGTCTTGAATTCGGAGCTGCTGTGAGCAGGGAGGGCTTCTTAGCTGGCCCTCGCGACCTCCTCCGGTCTCCTCGGGTGGAGGGGGGTGGTATCTGTGGGAAGATTGGAGAGAGAGGGGGGATTAAGAAGGCAGTACAGGGAGAAACAATTAACAGCTGGGGGCGGTCAGTTCCTTAGGTGTGGAGAGCAGAGTGAATTAGGACAGGGCTAGCAGGAAATTTGAAACTTTAGCAACACCAAATTGGGTGGCTACAGAGAGGTTACCTAGCTGGGATAACTGATGGCTGCATGCATGTAAATGCACCTTAAAATCTAGCCAACAGCTCCAACTATGATTAACACAGGGGGCACTTCAGAAATCACAATTCGACTGGTTGCAGAAACTCCAAACACAATACAGGCAGCACACATAAACTAGAGCAGGCTCGTTTTAGAACTTGTGCAAAATCAAGAATACAAATAAAAGTTCAGTATCTGATTTAGCCTGAGCTGTAACTGTATGAGCACTTGCACAGGAAATCGTGCAGTGAGAAGGGGAGCTTGTTGCCGTTGCTGGAAAAGGCGCCAGTAGCACAACAGTCGCGACTGCTGCCAGGAGCAAGGTAGAGTTACCTGGGCTGTCTTGAATTGGGGCTGCTATGAGCAGGGAAGGCTTCTTAGCAGGCCCTCACGACCTCCTCCGGTCTCCTCTGAGGGAGGGGGTGTTATCTGGGCTGACTTGAGTATGGGGCTGCTGCGAGCAGGGAGGGCTTCTGAGCTGGGCCTCGCGACCCCCTCTGGTCTCCTCAGGGGAGGGGGTGATATCTGCAGGAAGAATGGAGAGAGATGGGGGATTAAGAAGGCAGAACAGGGAGAAATGATTAACAGTTGGCGGCAAGCAGTTCCTTAGATGTGGAGAGCAGAGCGAATTAGTAGAGGGCTAGCAGGAAATTTGAAACTTTAGCAAGACCAAATCGGGTGGCTACAGAGAGGTTACCTAGCTGGGCTAACTGATGGCTGCATGCAGGTAAATGCACCTTAAAATCTAGCCAACAGACCCAACTATGATTAGCACAGGGGGCACTTCAGAAATCACAATCCGACTGGATGCAGAAACTCCAAACACAATACAGGCAGAACACAAAAAGTAGAGCAGGCTCGTTTTATAACTTGTGCAAAATCAAGAATACAAATAAAGGTTCATATCTGATTTAGCCTGAGCTGTAACTGTATGAGCAGTTGCACAGGAAATCGTCTTGATGAGAAGAGGGAGCTTGTGTCGTTGCGGAAAAAGGCAGGAGCCCAATGGTCATGACGCTGCTGCCAGGAGCAAGGTAGAGTTACCGGGGCTGTCTTGAATTCGGGACTGCTGAGAGCAGGGAGGGCTTCTGAGCTGGTCCTTGTGACCTCCTCCGGTCTCCTCGGGTGGAGGGGGGTGGTATCTGTGGGAAGAATGGAGAGAGAGGAGGGATTAAGAAGGCAGTACAGGGAGAAACTATTAACAGCTGGGGCGTTCAGTTCCTTAGGTATGGAGAGCAGAGCTAATTAGGAGAGGGCTAGCAGGAAATTTGAAACTTTAGCAAGACCAAATCGGGTGGCTGCAGAGAGGTTACCTAGCTGGGCTAACTGATGGCTGCACGCATGTAAATGCACCTCAAAATCTAGCCAACAGCCCCAACTATGATTAGCACAGGGGGCACTTCAGAAATCACAATTCGACTGGTTGCAGAAACTCCAAACACAATACAGGCAGAACACATAAACTAGAGCAGGCTCGTTTTAGAACTTGTGCAAAATCAAGAATACAAATAAAAGTTCTGTATCTGATTTAGCCTGAGCTGTAACTGTATGAGCACTTGCACAGGAAATCGTGCAGCGAGAAGGGGAGCATGTGTCCATTGCTGGAAAAGGCACTAGGAGCCCAAAGGTCGCGACTGCTACCAGGAGCAAGGTAGAGTTACCTGGGCGGTCTTGAATTCGAGGCTGCTGCGAGCAGGGTGGGCTTCTTATCAGGCCCTCTCGACCTCCTCCGGTCTCCTCGGGGGAAGGGGGGTGGTATGTGGGCTGTCTTGAATATGGGGCTGCTGCGAGCAGGGAGGGCTTCTGAGCTGGACATCGCGACCCCCTCCGGTCTCCTTGGGGAGAGGAGGTGATATCTGCAGGAAGAATGGAGAGAGATGCGGGATTAAGAAGGTAGAACAGGGAGAAATGATTAACAGTTGGCGGCAAGCAGTTCCTTAGTTGTGGACAGCAGAGCGAATTAGGAGATGGCTAGCAGGAAATTTGAAACTTTAGCAAGACCAAATCGGGTGGCTACAGAGAGGTTACCTAGCTGGGCTAACTGATGGCTGCACGCAGATAAATGCACCTTAAAATCTATCCAACAGCCCCAACTATGATTAGCACAGGGGGCACTTCAGAAATCACAATCCGACTGGTTGCAGAAACTCCAAACACAATACAGGCAGAACACATAAAATAGAGCAGGCTCGTTTTAGAACTTGTGCAAAATCAAAAATACAAATAAAAGTTCTGTATCTGATTTAGCCTGAGCTGTAACTGTATGAGTACTTGCACAGGAGATCGTGCGGCGAGTAGGGGAGCTTGTTGCCGTTGCTGGAAAAGGCGCCAGGAGCCCAACGGTCGCGACTGTTGCCAGGAGCAAGGTAAAGTTACCTGAGCTGTCTTGAATTAGGGGCTGCTGCGAGCAGGGAGTGCTTCTGAGCTGGCCCTCGCGACCTCCTCCTGTCTCGTCGGGGGGTGTTATCTGGGCTGCTTGAATTCTGGGCTGCTGCGAGCAAAGAGGGCTTCTGAGCTGGTCCTCGCGACCTCCTCCGGTCTGCTCGGGGAGAGGGGGGTTGTATCTGGGCTGTCTTGAATTCGGGGCTGCTGTGAGCAGGGAGGGCTTCTGAGCTGGCACTCGCGACCTTCTCCGGTCTCTTTGGGGGGAAGGGGGGTGTTTTCTGGGCTGTCTTGAATTTGGGGCTGCTGCGAGCAGGGAAGGCTTATGAACTAGCCCTTGCGACCTCCTCCGGTCTCCTCGGGGGGAGCAGGGTGGTATCTGGGCTGTCTTGAATATTGTGCTGCTGAGCACAGGGAGTGCTACTGAGCTGGCCCTTGTGACCTCCTCCGGTCTCCTCAGGGGGAGGGGGTGGTATCTGGGCTGTCATGAATTCAGTGCTGCTGCAAGCTGGGAAGGCTTCTGAGCTTACACTCGCGACCCCCTTCGGTCTCCTCGTGGGGTGGTATCTGGACTGTCTTGAATTTGGGGCTGCTGTGAGCAGGGAGGGTTTCTGAGCTGGCCTTCGCGACCTCCTCCGGTCTCCTCGGGAGGAGGGGGGTGGTACCTGCGGGAAGAATGGAGAGAGAGGGGGGATTAAGTAGGCAGTACAGGGAGAAACAATTAACAGCTGGGGCGGGCAGTTCCTTAGGTATGGAGAGCAGAGCGAATTAGGAGAGGGCTAGCAGGAAATTTGAAACTTTTGCAAGACCAAATCAGGTGGCTACAGAGAGGTTACCTAGCTGGGCTAACTGATGGCTGCACGCATGTAAATGCACCTTGAAATTTAGCCAACAGCCCCAACTATGATTAGCACAGGGGGCACTTCAGAAATCTCAATTCGACTGGGTGCATAAACTCCAAACACAATACAGGCAGCACACATAAACTAGAGCAGGCTCGTTTTAGAACTTGTGCAAAATCAAGAATACAAATAAAAGTTCTGTATCTGATTTAGCCTGAGATGTAACTGTATCAGCACTTGCAGAGGAAATCGTGCTGCGAGAAGGGGAGTTTGTGTCCATTGCTGGAAAAGACACCAGTAGCCCAATGGTCGCGACTGTTGCCAGGGGCAAGGTAGAGTTACTTTGGCTGTCTTGAATTCGGGGCTGCTCGAGCAGGGAAGGTTTCTGAGCTGGCCCTCGCGACCTCCTCCGGTCTCTCGGGGGAGACGGTGCATCTGGGCTTGAAATCGGGCTGTTACGAGCAGGAGGGCCTTGAGTTGGCCCTCGCGACTCCTAAGGTCTCCTCGGGGGGTGTTATCTGGGCTGCTTGAATTCGGGGCTGCTGCAAGCAGAGAGGGCTTCTGAGCTGGTCCTCGCTACCTCTTCCGGTCTGCTCGGGGGGAGGAGGGTTGTATCTGGGCTGTCTTGAATTAGGGGCTGCTGTGAGCAGGGAGGGCCTCTCAGCTGGCACTCGCGACCTCCTCCGGTCTCCTTGGGGGGTGTTTTCTGGGCTTTCTTGAATTCGGAGCAGCAGGTAGCGCTTATGAGCTAGCCCTTGCAACCTCCTCCGGTCTCTTCGGGGGGACGGGGGTGGTATCTGGGCTGTCTTGAATTCGGGGCTGCTGCGAGCAGGGAGGGCTTCTGAGCTTGCCCTCACGACCCCCTCTGCTGTCCTCGGGGGGAGGGGTGTGGTATCTGGGCTGTCTTGAATTCGGGGCTGCTGTGAGCAGGGAGGGCATCTGATCTAGCCCTTGCGACCTCCTCAGGTCTCCTCGGGGGGGAGGGGTGGTATCTGGGCTGTCTTGAATTCGGGGCTGCTGCGAGCAGTGAGGGCTTTTGAGCTGACCATCGCGACCTCCTCAAGTCTCCTCGGGGGGAAGGGGTGGTATCTGCAGGAAGAATGGTAAGGGAAGGGGGATTAAGAAGGCGGTACAGGAAGAAATGATTAACAGCCGGGGGCGAGCAGTTCCTTAGGTGTTGAGAGCAGAGCAAATTAGGAGAGGGCTAGCAGGAAATTTGAAACTTTAGCATGACCAAATTGCGTGGCTGCAGAGAGGTTACCTAGCTGGCTAACTGATGGCTGCACGCATGTAAATGCACCTTAAAATCTAGCCAACAGCCCCAACTATGATTAGCACAGGGGGCACTTCTGAAATCACAATTCGACTGGTTGCAGAAACTCCAAACACAATACAGGCAGAATACATAAACTAGAGCAGGCTCGTTTTAGAACTTGTGCAAAATCAAGAATACAAATAAAAGTTCAGTATCTGATTTAGCCTGAGCTGTAACTGTATGAGCACTTGCACAGGAAATTGTGCAGTGAGAAGGGGAGCTTCTGGCCGTTGCTGGAAAAGGCACCAGGAGCCCAATGGTTGTGACTGCTGCCAGGAGCAAGGTAGAGTTACCTGGGCTATCTTGAATTTGGGGGTGCAGCGAGCAAGGAGGGCTTCTGAGCTGACCCTCGCGACCTCCTCCGGTATTCTCGGGGGGAGGGGGGTGGAATGTGCTGGAAGAATGGCGAGAGAGGGGGGATTAAAACAACAGTACAGGGAGAAACGATTAACAGCCTGGAAGGGCAGTTCCTTAGGAGTGGAGAGCAGAGCGAATTAGGACATGGCTAGCGGGAAATTTGAAACTTTAGCAAGACCAAATTGGGTGGCTACAGAGAGGATACCTAGCTGGGCTAACTGATGGCTGCATGCATGTAAATGCACATTAAAATCTAGCCAACAGCCCCAACTATGATTAGCACTTGGGGCACTTCAGAAATCACAATTCGTCTGGGTGCAGAAACTCCAAACACAATACAGGCAGAACACATAAACTAGAGCAGGCTCGTTTTAGAACTTGTGCAAAATCAAGAATACAAATAAAAGTTCAGTATCTGATTTAGCCTGAGCTGTAACTGTATGAGCACTTGCACAGGAAATCATGCGTCGAGAAGGGGAGCTTGTGTCCATTGCTGGAAAAGACACCGGGAGCCCAATGGTCGCGACTGCTGCCAGGAGCAAGGTAGAGTTACTTTGGCTGTCTTGAATTCGGGGCTGCTGCGAGCAGGGAGGGCCTCTGAGATGGCCTTCGCGACTTCCTCAAGTCTCCTCGGGGGGAAGGGGTGGTATCTGCGGGAAGAATGGAAAGGGAAGGGGGATTAAGAAGGCAGTACAGGGAGAAACGATTAACAGCTGGGGGCGGACAGTTCCTTAGGTGTAGAGAGCAGAGCGAATTATGAGAGGGCTAGCAGGAAATTTGAAACTTTAGCAAGACCAAATCGGGTGGCAGCAGAGAGGTTACCTAGCTGGGCTAACTGATGGCTGCACGCATGTAAATGCACCTCAAAATCTAGCCAACAGCCCCAACTATGATTAGCACAGGGGGCACTACAGAAATCACAATTTGACTGGTTGCAGAAACTCCAAACACAATACAGGCAGAACACATAAACTAGAGCAGGCTCGTTTAAGAACTTGTGCAAAATCAAGAATACAAACAAAAGTTCAGTATCTGATTTAGCCTGAGCTGTAACTGTATGAGCAGTTGCACAGGAAATCGTGCGGTGAGAAGGGGAGCTTGTGTCCGTTGCCGGAAAAGCCGCCAGGAGCCCAATGGCCATGACTGCTGCCAGGAGCAAGGTAGAGTTACCTGGCCTGTCTTGAATTTGGAGCTGCTGCGAGCAGGGAGGGCTTAGCTGGGCTCGCGACCTCCTCCGGCCCCTCGGGTGGAGGGGGGGTGGTATCTGCGGGAAGATTGGAGAGAGAGGCGGGATTAAGAAGGCAGTACAGGGAGAAACAATTAACAGCTGGAGGCGGTCAGTTCCTTAGGTGTGGAGAGCAGAGTGAATTAGAACAGGGCTAGCAGGAAATTTGAAACTTTAGCAACACCAAATTGGGTGGCTACAGAGCGGTTACCTAGCTGGGCTAACTGATGGCTGCATGCATGTAAATGCACCTTAAAATCTAGCCAACAGCTCCAACTATGATTAGCTCTGGGGGCACTACAGAAATCACAATCCGACTGGGTGCAGAAACTCCAAACATAATACAGGCAGAACACATAAACTAGAGCAGGCTCGTTTTAGAACTTGTGCAAAATCAAGGAGACGAATAAAAGTTCAGTATCTGATTTAGCCTGAGCTGTAACTGTATGAGCACTTGCACAAGAAATCGTGCAGTGAGAAAGGGAGCTTGTGTCCGTTGCTGTAAAAGACGCCAGGAGCCTAACGGTCGCAACTGCTGCCAGGAGCAAGGTAGAGTTACCTGGGCTGTCTTGAATTCAGGGCTGCTGCGAGCAGGGAGGGCTTCTGAGCTGGCCCTCGCGACCTCCTCTAGTCTCCTCGGGGGAAAGGGGGGTGTTTTATGGGCGGACTTGAATTTGGGGCTGCTGCTAGCAGGGAGGGCTTCTGAGCTAGCCCTCGCAACCTCCTCCGGTCTCCTCGAGGGGAGGGGGCTGGTATCTGGGCTTTCTTGAATTTGGGGTTGCTGCGAGCAGGGAGGGCTTCTGAGGTGGCCCTCGCGACCTCCTCCAGTCTCCTCGGGTGGAGGGGGGGTGGTATCTGGGCTGTCTTGAATTCGGGCTGCAAGCAGCAGGAGGGCATCTGAGCTGGCCTTCCGACCTCCTCAAGTCTCCTCAGGGGGAAGGGGTGGTATCTGCAGGAAGAATGCAGAGGGAGGGGGGATTAAGAAGGCAGAACAGGGAGAAATGATTTACAGCTGATGATGGGCAGTTCCTTAGGTGTTGAGAGCAGAGCGAATTAGGAGAGGGCTAGCAGGAAATTTGAAACTTTAGCAAGACCAAATCGGGTAGCTACAGAGATGTTAGTTAGCTGTGCTAACTGATGGCTGCACGCATGTAAATGCATCTTAAAATCTAGCCAACAGCCCCAACTATGATTAGCACAGGGCACTTCAGAAAACACAGTTCGACTGGTTGCAGAAAATCCAAACACGATACAGGCAGAACACATAAACTAGAGCAGACTAGTTTTAGAACTTGTGCAAAATCAAGAATACAAATAAAAGTTCAGTATCTGATTTATCCTGAGCTGTAACTGTATGAGCACTTGCACATGAAATCATGCGGCGAGAAGGGGAGCTTGAGGCCATTGCTGGAAAAGGCGCCAGGAGCCCAACAGTTGCGACTGCTGCAAGGGGCAAGGTAGAGTTACTTTGGCTGTCTTGAATTCAGGGTTGCTGCGAGCAGGGAGGGTTTCTGAGCTGGCCCTCGCGACCTCCTCCGGTCTTCTCAGGGGGAGACGGGTGGTATCTGGGCTATCTTGAAATCGGGCTGGCGGCAGGAGGGCTCTGAGTTGGCCCTCGCGACCTCCTAAGATCTCCTCGGGGGGGTGTTATCTGGGCTGTTTGAATTCGGGGCTCCTGCGAGCAGACAGGGCTTCTGAGCTGGTCCTCACGATCTCTTCGGGTCTGCTCGGGGGAAGGAGGGTTGTATCTGGGCTGTCTTGAATTAGGGGCTGCTGTGAGCAGGGAGGGCTTCTCAGCTGGCACTCGCGACCTCCTCCGATCTCCTTGGTGGGTGTTTTCTGGGCTGTCTTGAATTCGGGGCTGCTGGGAGCAGGGAGCGCTTATGAGCTAGCCCTTGCGACCTCGTCTGGTCTCCCTCGGGGACAAGGGTGGTATCTGGGCTGTCTTGAATTCGGGCTGCTGCGAGCAGGAGGGCTTTGAGCTGGCCCCTCCTCCTCCGGTCTCCCTCAGGAGAGGCTGGTGGTATCTGGGCTGTCTTGAATTTGGTGCTCGCAGCAGGGAGGGCTCTGAGATTGTTCTCGCGACCCCCTCTGCTGTCCTCAGGGGCAGGGGTGTGGTATCTGAGCTGTCTTGAATTCGGGGCTGCTGTGAGCAGGGAGGGCATCTGATCTAGCCCTTGCGACCTCCTCCGGTCTCCTCGGGGGGAGAGGGTGGTATCTGGGCTGTCTTGAATTCGCTGCTGATGCGAGCAGGGAGGGCTTCTGAGCTTGCCCTCATGACCCCCTCCGGTCCCCTCGGGGGGAAGGGGGTGGTATCTGGGCTGTCTTGAATTTGGGGCTGCTGCTAGCAGTGAGGGCTTCTGAGCTGGCCTTCGCGACCTCCTCAAGTCTCCTCGGGGGAAGGGGTGGTATCTGCAGGAAGAATGGTAAGGGAAGGGGGATTAAGAAGGAGGTACAGGAAGAAACGATTAACAGCCGGGGGCAAGCAGTTCCTTAGGTGTTGAGAGCAGAGCAAATTAGGAGAGGGCTAGCAGGAAATTTGAAACTTTAACAAGACCAAATTGGGTGGCTGCAGAGAGGTTACCTAGCTGGGCTAACTGATGGCTGCACGCATGTAAATGCACCTTAAAATCTAGCCAACAGCCCCAACGATGATTAGCACAGGGGGCACTTCAGAAATCACAATTCGACTGGTTGCAGAAACTCCAAACACAATACAGGCAAAATACATAAACTAGAGCAGGCTCGTTTTAGAACTTGAGTAAAATCAAGAATACAAATAAAAGTTCAGTATCTGATTTAGCCTGAACTGTAACTGTATGAGCACTTGCACAGGAAATTGTGCAGTGAGAAGGGGAGCTTGTTGCCGTTGCTGGAAATGGCACCAGGAGCCCTATGGTCGTGACTGCTGCCAAGAGCAAGGTAGAGTTACCTGGGCTGTCTTGAATTCGGGGCTGCTGCGAGCAAGGAGGACTTCTAAGCTGACCCTCGCGACCTCCTCCGATATTCTCGGGGAGGGGTGGTATGTGCTGGAAGAATGAGAGGGGGATTAAAACAGCTGTACAGGAGAAACGATTAACAGCCTGGGGGCAGATCCTTAGGAGTGGAGAGCAGAGCGAATTAGGACAGGGCTAGAGGGAAATTTGAAACTTTAGCAAGACCAAATCGGGTGGCTACAGAGAGGTTACCAAGCTGGGCTAACTGATGGCTGCACGCATGTAAATGCACATTAAAATCTAGCCAACAGCCCCAACTATGATTAGCACTTGGGGCACTTCAGAAATCACAATTCGTCTGGGTGCAGAAACTCCAAACACAATACAGGCAGAACACATAAACTAGAGCAGGCTCGTTTTTGAACTTGTGCAAAATCAAGAATACAAATAAAAGTTAAGTATCTGATTTAGCCTGAGCTGTAACTGTATGAGCACTTGCACAGGAAATCGTGCATCGAGAAGGGGAGCTTTTAGCCATTGCTGGAAAATCTGCCAGGACCCCAACGGTCGCGACTGCTGCCAGGAGCAAGGTAGAGTTACCTGGGTGTCTTTAATTTGGGGCTGCTGCGAGCAGGGAGGGCTTCTGAGCTGGCCCTCGCGACCTCCTCCGGTCTCCTCGGGGGGAGGGGAGTGGTATCTTCAGGAAGAATGGAGAGAGAGGAGGGATTAAGAAGGCAGTACAGGGAGAAACGATTAACAGCTGGGGGCCGGCAGTTTCTTAGGTGTGGAGAGCAGACCTAATTAGGAGAGGGCTAGCAGGAAATTTGAAACTTTAGCAAGTCCAAATCGGGTGGCTACAGAAAGGTTACCTAGCTGGGCTAACTGATGGCTGCAAGCATGTAAATGTACATTAAAATTTAGCCAACAGCCCCAACTATGATTAGCACAGGGGACACTTCAGAAATCACAATTCAACTGGGTGCAGAAACTCCAAACACAATACAGGCAGAACACTTAAACTAGAGCAGGCTCGTTTTAGAACTTGTGCAAAATCAAGAATACAAATAAAAGTTCAGTATCTGATTTAGCCTGAGCTGTAACTGTTTGAGCACTTGCAAAGGAAATCATGCAGCAAGAAGGGGAGCTTGAGTCCGTTGCTGGAAAAGTCACCAGGAGCCCAATGGTCGTGACTGCTGCCAGGAGCAAGGTAGAGTTACCTGTGCTGTCTTGAATTTGGCGCTGCTGCGAGCAAGGAGGGCTTCTTAGCAGGCTCTCGCGACCTCCTCTGGTCTCCTCTGGGGGAGGGGGGTGATATCTGGGCTGTCTTGAATATGGGGCTGCTGCATGCACGGAGGGCTCCTGAGCTTGCCCTCGTGACCTCCTCCGGCTCCCTCGGGGAGGGGGTTGTATCTGTGGTGTCTTGAATTCGGGGCTGCTGAGTGCAGGGAGGGCTTCTGAGCTGGCCCTCGCAACCCCCTCCGGTCTCCACGGGGAGAGGTGGGTGGTATATGCAGGTAGAATGGAGAGAGATTTGGGATTAAGAAGGCAGTACAGGGAGAAACGATTAACAGTTGGCGGCAGGCAGTTCCTTAGGTGTTGAGAGCAGAGCCAATTAGGAAAGGGCTAGACGGAAATTTGAAACTTTAGCAAGCCCAAATCGGGTGGCTACAAAGATGTTACCTAGCTGGGCTAACTGATGGCTGCACGCATGTAAATACTCCTTAAAATCTAGCCAACAGCCCCAATTATGATTAGCACATGGGGCACTTCAGAAATCACAATTCAACTGGTTGCAGAAACCCCAAACACAATACAGGCAGAATACATAAACTAGAGCAGGCTCGTTTTATAACTTGTGCAAAATCGAGAATACAAATAAAAGTTCAGTTTCTGATTTAGCCTGAGCTGTAACTGTATGAGCACTTGTACAGGAAATAGAGTGACGAGAAGGGGAGCTTCTGGCCGTTGTTTGAAAAGACACCAGGAGCCCAACAGTCGCGACTGCTGCCAGAAGCAAGGTAGAGTTACCTGGGCTGCCTTGAATTCAGGGCTGCGGCAAGCAGGGAGGGCTTCTGGGCTGGCCCTCGCAACCTCCTCCGGTCTCCTCTGGGGGAAGGGAGTGGTATCTGCAGGAAGAATGGAGAGAGAGGGGGGATTAAGAAGGCAGTACAGGGAGAAACGATTAACAGCTGGGGGCAGGCAGTTCCTTAGGTATGGAGAGCAGAGCGAATTTGGAGAGGGCTAGCAGGAAATTTGAAACTTTAGCAAGACTAAATCGGGTGGCTGCAGAGAGGTTACCTAGCTGGCCTAACTGATGGCTGCACGCATGTAAATGCACCTTAAAATCTAGCCAACAGCCCCAACTATGATTAGCACAGGGGGCACTTCAGAAATCACAATTCGACTGGTTGCAGAAACTCCAAACACATTACAAGCAGAACAGATAAACTAGAGCAGGCTCGTTTTAAAACTTGTGCAAAATCAAGATTACAAATAAAAGTTCAGTATCTGATTTAGCCTGAGCTGTAACTGTATCAGCACTTGCACAGGAAATCGTGCCGAGAGAAGGGGAGCTTGTGTCCGTTGATGGAAAAGACACCGGGAGCCCAATGGTCACGACTGCTGCCAGGAGCAAGGTAGAGTCACCTTGGCTGTCTTGAATTCAGGGCTGCTGCGAGCAGGGAGGGCTTCAGAGCTGGCCTTTGCGACCTCCTCAAGTCTCCTCGGGGGGAGGGGGTGGTATCTGCGGGAAGAATGGAAAGGGAAAGGGGATTAAGAAGGCAGTACAGGGAGAAACGATTAACAGCTGGGGCTGGGTAGTTCTTTAGGTGTGGAGAGCGGAGCGAATTAGGAGAGGGCTAGCAGGAAATTTGAAACTTTAGCAAGACTAAATCAGGTGGCTACAGAGAGGTTACCTAGCTGGGCTAACTGAAGGCTGCACGCATGTAAATGCACCTTAAAATCTAGCCAACAGGGGGCACTTCAGAAATCACAATTCGACTGGGTGCAGAATCTCCAAACACAATACAGGCAGAACACATAAACTAGAGCAGGCTCGTTTTAGAACTTGTGCAAAATCAAGGAGACGAATAAAAGTTCAGTATCTGATTTAGCCTGAGCTGTAACTGTAGGAGCTCTTGCACAAGAAATCGTGCAGTGAGAAGGGGAGCTTGTGTCCATTGCTGTAAAAGACGCCAGGAGCCCAACGGTCGCGACTGCTGCCAGGAGCAAGGTAGAGTTACCTGGGCTGTCTTGAATTCAGGGCTGCTGAGAGCAGGGAGGGCTTCTGAGCTGGCCCTCGTGACGTCCTCAGGTCTCCTCGGGGGGATGGGGGGTGTTTTATGGGCGGTCTTGAATTTGGGGCTGCTGCTAGCAGGGAGGGCTTCTGAGCTAGCCTCGCCAGCCTCCTCCAGTCTCCCTCGGGGAGGGGCTGGTATCTGGGCTTTCTTGAATTTGGGTGCCATGCAGCAGGAAGGGCTTTGAGGTGGCTCTGCGGACGCCCTCCGGGTCTTCTCGGCTGGAGGGGGTGGATCTGCAACTGCCTTGAATTGGTGCTGCTGCGAGCAGGGATGGCTCTGAGCTGGCCTTCGCGACTCCACAAGTCTCCTCGGTGGGAAGGGGTGGTATCTGCTGGAAGAATGCAGAGGGAGGGGGGATTAAGAAGGCAGAACATTGAGAAACGATTAACAGCTGGGGATGGGCAGTTCCTTAGGTGTTGAGAGCAGAGCAAATTAGGAGAGGGCTAGCAGGAAATTTGAAACTTTAGCAAGGCCAAATCGGGTAGCTACAGAGATGTTAGTTAGCTGTGCTAACTGATGGCTGCACGCATGTAAAAGCATCTTAAAATCTAGCCAACAGCCCCAACTATGATTAGCACAGGGGCACTTCAGAAAACACAGTTCGACTGGATGGAGAAAATCCAAACACAATACAGGCAGAACACATAAACTAGAGCAGACTAGTTTTAGAACTTGTGCAAAATCAAGAATACAAATAAAAGTTCAGTATCTGATTTAGCCTGAGCTGTAACTGTATGAGCACTTGCACATGAAATCATGCGGCGAGAAGGGGAGCTTGAGGCCATTGCTGGAAAAGGCGCCAGGAGCCCAACAGTCGCGACTGCTGCCAGGAGCAAGGTAGAGTTACCTGGGCTGTCTTGAATTCGGGGCTGCTGTGAGCAGGAAGGGCTTCTGAGCTGACCCTTGCGACCTCCTCCAGTCTCCTAGGGGGGAGGGGGGTGGTGTCTGAGGGAAGAATGTAAAGAGAGGGGGGATTAAGAAGGTAGTACATGGAGAAACGATTAACAGCTGGGGTGGGCAGTTCTTTAGGTGTGGAGAGCAGAGCGAATTAGGAGAGGGCTAGCGGGAAATTTGAAACTTTAGCAAGACTAAATCAGGTGGCTACAGAGAGGTTACCTAGCTGGGCTAACTGATGGCTGCACACATGTAAATGCACCTTAAAATCTAGCCAACAGCCCCAAATATGATTAGCACAGGTGGCACTTCAGAAATCACAATTCGACTGGTTACAGAAACTCCAAACACAATACAGGCAGAACACATAAACTAGAGCAGACTCGTTTTAGAACTTGTGCAAAATCAAGAATACAAATAAAAGTCCAGTATCTGATTTAGCCTGAGCTGTAACTGTATGAGCACTTGCACATGAAATCATGCAGCGAGAAGGGGAGCTTGAGGCCGTTGCTGGAAAAGGCGCCAGGAGCCCTAAGGTCACGACTGCTGCCAGGAGCAAGGTAGAGTTACCTGGGCTGTCTTGAATTCGGGGCTGTTGTGAGCAGGGAGGGCTTCTGAGCCTGCCCTCATGACCTCCTCCTGTCTCCTCGAGGGGAGGGGGGTGGTATCTGGGCTGTCTTGAATTCGGAGCTGCTGCGAGCAGGGAGGGCTTCTGAGCTGGTCTTTGTGACCTCCTCCGGTATGCTAGGGGGAAGGGGGGCTGTATCTGGGCTGTCTTGAATTGGGCTGCTGTGAGCAGGAGGGCTTGATCTGGCCTCACGACCCTTCCGGTCTCCTCGGGGAGGGGTGGTATCTGGGCTGTCTTGAATTGGGGCTGCTGCAGTAGGGAGGGCTTTGAGCTGGCCTTCGGACCTCCCTCAAGTCTCCCTCAGGGGAGGGTGTGGTATCTGAGGGAAGAATGGAAAGGGAAGGGGGATTAAGAAGGCAGTACAGGGAGAAACGATTAACAGCCGGGGGCCGGCAGTTCCTTAGGTGTTCAGAGCAGAGCAAATTAGGAGAGGGCTAGCAGGAAATTTGAAACTTTAGCAAGACCAAATCGGGTAGCTACAGAGAGGTTAGTTAGCTGGGCTAACTGATGGCTGCACGCATGTAAACGCACCTTAAAGTCTAGCCAACAGCTCCAACTATGATTAGCACAGAGGGCACTTCAGAAATCACAATTCGACTGGGTGCAGAAACTCCAAACACAATACAGGCAGAACACATAAACTAAAGCAGGCTCGTTTTAGAACTTGTGCAAAATCAAGGATACAAATAAAAGTTCAGTATCTGATTTAGCCTGAGCTGTAACTGTATGAGGACTTGCACAGGAAATCGTGTGGTGAGAAGGGGAGCTTGTGTCCGTTGCTGTAAAAGACGCCAGGAGCCCAACGGTCATGACTGCTGCCAGGAGCAAGGTAGAATTACCTGGACTGTCTTGAATTCGGGGCTGCTGCGAGCAGGGAGGTCTTCTGAGCTGACCCTCGCGACCTCCTCAAGTCTCCTTGGGGGGAGGTGGTGGTATCTGCAGGAAGAATGCAGAGGGAGGGGGGGATTAAGAAGGCAGTACAGGGAGAAACAATTAACAGCTGGGGGCGGTTTAGTTCCTTAAGTGTTGAGAGCAGAGCGAATTAGGAGAGGGCTAGCAGGAAAATTTGAAACTTTAGCAAGACCAAATCGGGTGGCTACAGAGAGGTTCCCTAGCTGGGCTAACTGATGGCTGCACGCATGTAGGTGCATCTTAAAATCTAGCCAACAGCCCCAACTATGATTAGCACAGGGGGCACTTCAGAAAACACAATTCGACTGGGTGCAGAAATTCCAAACACAATACAGGCAGAACACATAAACTAGTGCAGACTCGTTTTAGAACTTGTACAAAATCAAGAATACAAATAAAAGTTCAGTATCTGATTTAGCCTGAGCTGTAACTGTATGAGCACTTGCACTTGAAATCGTGCGGCGAGAAGGTGAGCTTGAGGCCGTTGCTGGAAAAGGCGCCAGGAGCCCAACGGTCGCGACTGCTGCCAGGAGCAAGTTAGAGTTACCTGGGCTATCTTGAATTAGGTGCTGCTGCAAGCAGGGAGGGTTTCTGAGCTGACCCTTGCGACCTCCCTCCGTTATCCCTGGGGAGGGGTGGTATCTCAGGAAGAATGGAAAGAGAGGGGGATTAAGAAGGCAGTACAGGGAGAAATGATTAACAGCTGGGGCGGCAGTTCTTTAGGTGTGGAGAGCAGAGCGAATTAGGAGAAGGCTAGCAGGAAATTTGAAACTTTAGCAAGACTAAATCAGGTGGCTACAGAGAGGTTACCTAGCTTGGCTAACTGATGGCTGCACGCATGTAAATGCACCTTAAAATCTAAGGTAGAGTTACGTGGGCTGTCTTAAATTTGGGGCTGCTGTGAGCAGGGATGGCTTCTGAGCTGGCCCTCGCGACCTCCTCCGGTCTCCTCGGGGGGAGGGGGGTGGTATCTGGGCTGTCTTGAAGTCGGGGCTACTGCGAGCAGGGAGGGCTTCTACGCTGGCCCTCGCGACCTCCTCTGGTCTCCTCGGGGGGTGGTGGTATCTGGGCTGTCTTGAAGTCGGGGCTGCTGCGAGCAGGGAGGGCTTCTGAGCTGGCCCTCGCAACCTTCTCCGGTCTCCTCGGTGGGAGGGGGGTGGTATCTGAGCTGTCTTGAATTCGGGGCTGCTGCGAGCAGGGAGGGCTTCTGAGCTGGCTCTCGCCTCCTCCTCCGGTCTCCTCTGGGGGAGGGGGGTGGTATCTGGGCTGTCTTGAATTCAGGGCTGCTGCAAGCAGGGAGGGCTTCTGAGCTGGCCCTTGCGACCTCCTCCGGTCTCCTCTTGGGGGGGGGGATGGTATTTGGGCTGTCTTGAATTCGGTGCTGCTGCGAGCAGGGAGGGCTTCTGAGCTGGCCCTTGCGACCTCCTCCAGTCTCCTCGGATTGAGGGGGGTGGTATCTTGGCTGTCTTGAATTCGGGGCTGCTGCAAGCAGGGAGTGCTTCTGAGCTGCCCCTAGTGACCTCCTACGGTCTCCATATGTCATTCTTGTGCTCACTTATGCTTTTCCTTATTTCTCTCTTTGTCTTCCCCACATATAATTTGTCACAGGGACAGTGCAACAGGTATACCAGATAATCGCTTTTGCTGTCAATATGTTGTTTGATGGGATATTTCTTGTTCATATATGGATCTTCAAATTTCACTTTCTTATTGGTGTTTTCACATTGTAAGCAGTGACCACAAGGCACACTGCCTGTTGCCAAATGTCCAAGCAATAGTTGTTTCTTTTTTTGTTTCAGGAACATAATGTTGTGTGTGGACCAAACGGTCTCTTAGGGTCTGATTCCTATGAGATGTGAAAAGTGGGGTATTGGCTAACCTTGTGTCTTTTATGTTCCCTATCTGTAATATGTGCCAATTTTTCAGTATAATCCCTTTAATTTTTCAATTCAAATGTGAATATGGGGTTGAAAAAATTATCCTATTTCCTATATCAAGTTTTTCAGTATCCTTCAAGTATCTCTCCCTCGATTACGTGGCCACCTGTTGCTCTGTACCCTGGACAAGGTTATAACTGTATCCCCATCTATAAATCTATGGAGCATCTCTGCTCCCGGTCTCTGTATGCAATATACATGTATGCATCAGATAGTCAGCCCCAAGGACCAGGCAGTAAGCCTTGTTGAGGAGGGTAATGATCCTCTTAAGAGCGGTGTCCGAACCAGCACCATAGATCACCAGACCATAATCTATGGTAGATAACACAGAGATGCATGTGACCAGTTTCAGGGCCTCTGGAGTAATAGAATGTCTATGTCAGTATAGAACACCCAGTTTGGCGTTAGCAGTTTTAACTACCCGCTCAATATGTGTTGAGAAGAAAAGTGTGTCATCAAGGTGTACACAAAGATATTTGAAGGTCCTGACCTGCTCCAGCAACTCCCCTTTTTGGCTCATTATTTGTAAGTGACCATGCTTTTTCTTGTTCTGAGGCACCGTAAGGAGCATACACTTTTTTATTTTTGTAGTTGAGTAACAGTTTATTCTGGGAAAACCAAGATTCCAGCCTTTGGAAATTGGCCTACAGATCAGTGGTGATTGCGGAGATTTCCCTACCAGGTGCTGAAATGACTGCATCATCAGCGTAAAGCACCATACTTGCTGGGCAGGCAGACGGTAGGGAGTTTATAAATAGACTAAATAAGAGCGGGCCCATTATTGAACCTCTGGGGACTCCACGGCTGAGTTCCCTAAGCTTGGAGAGTATGTTGAAGATTTTAACACATTGTGTTCTGTGTGATTGGTAGCTTTCAAACCAGGTAACAGTGTTTATTGAGAGGCCAATGGATAGGAGACATTGTAGTAGAAGTTGGTGGTTGACAGTTTCAAATGCCTTGGTGAAGTCTATGAATATAGACCCCACTGTCCTTCCATTATCTATTGCTTCATAGATCTGTGTGGTGTAGTCTACCAGGGCAGCTTGGGTGGAGTGGTGTTTTCGGAAGCCATACTGTTGTGCGCAAAGTAGATTGTGTGTCTCCAAGTATATAGTGAGTTGGTCAGATATCACATGTTCCAAAGCTTTGGAGAGTGGTGGTAAAATGGAGATGGGTCAATAGTTTGAGAGGCTTGTTCTATTTCCACTTTTGTGAACCGTTGTGATGAGTGCTGCCTTCTATTTGTCTGGAAATACACCCTTTCCAAAGGATGTGTTAAAGATTTTGGTAAGCCGAATTCCACAAGTGCAGGGTCTGAAGGCATGTTAATGAACCTTCCTGCCCTCCCAAGCTTCCAACTGAGTCGATGTCAAAATCCACAAGTGCAGGGTCTAAAGGCAGGTTAATGAACTGTCCTGCTCTCCCCAGCTTCTGACTTAGCCGATGCCGAATTCCACAAGTGCAGGGTCTGAAAGCAGCCTTTTTTTTTTGTTTGGCTGTCATTTTAGTTGCTCTTTAAGTTCAGAATTTTGCATTTAGCCCTAGCCTAGCAGATTGTATAATTTTTTACATTGTTTAGCTGGTCTAAATTTAATTGCTGGTGCCATACAATACTGTTACCTGCTAGCTGAAATTTTTAATTAAATTGTTTGTACTCAAACCCCTTCAAGCCCACGGCTCCTCTCTGTCTGCATGTCTCTCTCTCTCTCTCCTGCACTCACTCTTCCTTACTTCCATCCCCCACCCTGCATTTCAGCCCAGCCCCCTGCTTGCCCTTATAAAATATTACCCAAGTTTAAAATCCCCTCTCATTCCTTCTAGAGTGTGAAGGCAGGTTAATGAACCTTCTTGTCCTCCCCAGCTTCCGACTGAGACGACACTAAATTCTACAAGTGCAGGTACTATTTCCCAAGCATGTTACTCAGCCAGATTTTGAACTTGCTGTGATTCCTCTGTAGCCCTGTGTGTGCTGCTGCTGCTCTTTGAGCATTTTGTTGCCCACCCCCACCTTAATTAAATACTCTAAAACCCCACCTCTGGTCATTTCTAACTGGCCCCAGAAGTGTGGAGGCATGTCTGCACTCCAGAAAGCTTAGCGATCCCACCTCCTGCATTTTAAGCCACCTATTCTCCCTGAAGACACACCCAGCCTGCTGTGAGTGTACCCTTGACTCCAAACCTAAACTAATTTCTACATTCTTTTAAATGTTTTTCAGCCCTCCTTTTCTGGAAGAACTCTCTCCCTTCCCATTGGTTCTTCTCTCTCTGTTTAGCAGCACATCACCCAGTCAAATAACGCTCACCAGCCTGCATATTAGGAGTTCCCACCCCGAATCAAACCTGGTACCCTGTGCACCAAAGTCTGCAGCCCTACCAGTGCACCACAGGGACTCCCTCTCATGATGTATGCTAAACACTCCCTGAACACCAGCACACCCCTACCCATGGCCAGTCCTGCCCACCACACTATGCTTATAACACTACTACTACTGATCCTACCTTGCTCCACTCCTCACACACCCCACCTCACCCAAGTACCAGACCCACTGCTGCTCTGAGACTTACACCACTGCCACAGCTCCTCCACAATGTCTGCTCCAGCACTGCCCCCTTCCCTCTCCCAACCATATTTCACTGCTTCTGCCCCACACAAACTCAGCATGGCAAGCAATTGGCCCTGCCATCCTGACCCTACCATCACTCAACATATCATGTGTGGGGAGCGCACACAGTCTGTATTGCTCCACAGCTGGACACATTAATAAGTATAGGCCTCTCCTCAGAGTTATCTCTCTCCTCCTACTCCTATTTGGAAACGTACATCCAAACCCGGGACCCAGATCCTACAACACGCAGAAACAGAGACCAGATACTGGCCTCCACATTGGGTCCATGAATATCTGCAGTATACCAAAAAAAAAAACACTGCACTCCAATGCTGGATTACCGGTCATCCTAACCCTGGTTGAAACCTGGCGATTCAAGTCCACCCCCTGACTCAGCTGTCTCCTTCCCTGGCTACTCACTCTTTTGACTGGACAGAGTGGGCAAACTAGGCAGCGGGTGTGCAATTTACATTAAGCACACCCTATTGGCCAGGGCACTACTCCCCCAGCGTTAGAACATGGAGTGCAAGCGTTATCACTGAAAATCTCCCCCGATTCATCAAAGGCCCCCCTTATAGTCACTGTGGCCTATCTCCCACCCCGCAAACAAACGCAAACCCTCCACTCACTAATAGAGTACCTTGCCAGCCTCCCCCACAAATCAGAACACATAATACTAGGGGATCTCAACATAAACTGGCTCAGCAAAGCAGTCCTCTGCCTCGGATGTGCTCACAGCCCTTGACCTACATCAGTTGGTGACTAAACTAGCTCGATGTAACTCAGCCACAGGCACACACAACTCGCTGGACGTCATCCTCACCAACCGGCCCCACAAAATCAAGGACATTGAAGTCCTACCAAACTCCCTCAGTGACCACTCCCCGGTAATCTGCTCATGGTCAGGCTGGCAACCTGCACCACCCCTAACCACAACACTCTGATGCCAACTGCGCTCAGGCAAACTCTCTGAATATAAAGAACACCTTACTTAATGGGACTGGTCCCTAATATACCATGCCCACAGTGCTGATGCTGTGCTCAGAGCTACTTCCAGCACTCCTTCACCCAGGTCTGTGACATCTTTGCCCCTATAAAAAAGGCAAGCATCAAAAAACAGAGCACACCATGGATAACTCCATCCCTCCTCCAGCAGCTCAAAAGCCGTGATAACCTTTGGCACAAGGCCAATGAATCAGGCAAACCTGCCAACAGGCAGGCATACAGAGCTGCTCAGAACAGCTGTACCTGGGCTATTCGAAAGACAAAAGCCAAATACTACCGAGCCACCCTAACCACCTCCTGGGGCTCATCACACACGTTCTGGGACAACATAAAGTCCCTAAATGGAAAAACACACATGCCACCCCCGGCCCAAATTGCATCTAAGGGACTGGTCACCACAGACCCTAAGGAGATTGTCAACACACTCAATGACAACTTTACTGACCTAAGTTGCAATCTCCCCCCAAACTTCTTTGACCCAGTACCTGCCCCCGACCCCCCCACCATCCATGACCACCTTTCTATCTCCGGGCTATCTCCACCACAGAAGCAAGGCCATACCTAGCCAAAGTCCTGAATGGTACTAGCCCCCCCAAATGATCCAATTGACATCAAAGTACTCCGTCTGACACTAGACATGCTGATTACCCTGCTTACCAGCCTCCTGAACTGCTCCCTATGCCTTGGTCAGTTTCCCACAGCCTGGAAGAATGCAGTTGTTACACCAATCTGCAAAGGTAGTGATCCCCTAACACTGGGAAACTACTGACCAATCTCCATTCTCCACCCACTGTCAAAAGCGCTGGAATAAGTTGTGGCTGATCAACTAACTGACTACCTTAAAACCCATGACCTACCCTGCAAAGAACAACATGGGTTCCGTGTTGGGCATAGTACCACCACGGCCCTGCTAGAATTCTCAAACTACATACATACTGCTCTTGATAGAGGGAACATCGTATGGACAGTGTTCATACACCTATCCAAAGACTTTGACACATTCAGTCACCCCCTCCTACTAAACTCCTTCCTCCTAATGGGGTTCTCACAAGGGCGCTTGGACTGGTTTACTAGATACCTGTCTTCTAGGTCCCAGTGCGTGCGAATAAATAACACAGTCTCCTGCTTGCAACCCTTCCACTCAGGACTCCCGCAGGGATACATTCTAGGGCCCCTGCTTTTTAGCATATTCTTGAATGCAATTCCCACTGCCTGCCTCGAAAAGATCCTCCTCTACGTGGACGCCACTGTCATCCACTACAACCCAACCGACCTTCAGGCCTCACTCCAGAATGCTTTCAGCCAAGCTGAACTCTGGTTTGCCAAGCATAGACTAGTCATGAACCTGAAAAAAACAAGACCCTACTTTTCGCACATCACCAAAGCAAATTAAAAAAATGCCCAATTGCATATTCAAGCAGTCACTCTACACCCTGGAGCAGGTCTCATTCTATAAATATCTAGGGGTTATCTTTGACTCTGCCCTCTCCTTCCATGCACACATCAACACCCTCACATCTGCTACCAATGCACGCATTGATCTCCTTTATTGCCATAAGGACTGCCTTATGCCAGAAGCCCTGAGACTAGCCATAACCTCCTCAGTAATATCTCTGATTGACTATGGGTTGCTGGTCTATGCTGAAACAGATGCAACAGGTATCAGTAAAATAAAAGTGGTCATTAACAAAGCCTGCAGGATCTTAACTGCTGCAGACCACACGACACACACATGCACACTCTATTCCATTGCCCAGATTCTGAATTTTGATATGCGGGTCCACTACCAGTCCTGCCTCTTGACCAAAAAAATCACTCCTGGGCTTGACCCCCCCCAAGCTTATCTGCCTCCCTAATCTCCTCTTCCCCCATAGTGTACACACACAGCTCAACCAAAGCTGCACTGGCTATTCCCAGAGTCAGAACCACACTCACCCAGAGGTCTTTTCTGGTCAGAGCTCCCTCTTACTTCAACGCCCTGCCACCATCAGTCTCTAACCATCAAAAACTTGGTCCCTTTAAAAAGGCACTCAAGACCCACCTCCTTGTCACCCGCATCTGCACCTGCACACTCTAAGTCCACCACTAGTGCCTTCACCAACTGCTCAGAATGGCCACACAACCTCTTTTATAGTCAATGGCCTGCAATTCTTACTCAGGCACTCAAATGAAGTCTCTCAACAGATTGCTGTAGAATTTGCACTACCTGCCTCCCCTAACTTATCCTGTTTACTCAGCTCCAGCCAAGCATAGTAGGCATGTGCACTGTCCCCCAGTTCACTCTCTGGCCACTAACTGACATCTTACTGTTAGATTTATCCTATGCACTGTCAACAGCCACAACAATGTATTAGACATCCTTGTAAACTGGTCAGGGCATCCTTGTAAAGTGGTCATGCAGTAACCAGAAGTCAAAGTGCACTGGCACTGTACCCGGTATCCTACTGTTTACTGTGTTGCCCATAGCCTACAGCCTCAGCTCTGTATTAGACTTCTCAGTATACTGTTTCATGCTGTAACCTTGCCATCAAACTGCCCTGGCATTGCATATTGTATCATACTGTCTATTGTATTTACTTATGTCTGTATTGTGTATTGATGTGGAGCCTTTGGAAATGAGTCTGTGACTCAAATGTTGTAATTCCAAGATTTTAAATAAATAAATAACATTTGTTTAATGTTAGGGCAACTAACTTCATATTGATATAGTCACTCCCCATCCTGGTCTTGCCCATTACCCATTTGACATACCTTAGGGTCTCAGCCCTAGATAGGTGTCTGAAGAAGAAAGGCGATGTGCCATTGGGTGTAGTAGGTGGTGGATTTGAGTGGGGAGCTGTCCAGTCAGTGGGGTTGAGATGTAGTCCCTGGGGAGCACAGCACTTAGGTCTGTGAAAGCAATATTAAATGCATTCGCCATGTCACTATGTTCCTGGAGTGTCCCTGATGAAGTGTCTATAAGTTCGGGAGGTGCCTTGGAGATCCTGCCCGTTAGGGATTTCACTGAGTTCCAGAACTCCTTTCCATGTCCCCAACTTCCGTTTAAAAGATCTTTATAGTAAGAGGCCTTGGCCAGCCTGAGTAGTCTTGTGCATTTATTTCTGGCTGCCTTGTAAGCAGTGCGGTCAGCCATATTCCCAGATGCCTTGGCCCTATGCCACAGGTTGTCCTTGAGTCACATGAGGTCAATTAAAGGGCCTGAGGGCCAGGGGATACTGGCCCTTCTTACTTTACTGTAATGAAATATAGTGTTCTTTGAGGTTCTTTGAGGTCTCCTTTACATATAAGCTTGTCTCCAATACTTTATTTCCTTTATAAATGCACAAATCCAGGAATACCATCTTCTCCTTATCCACAGTCATAGTAAAAGTCAGATTTCTATTCCTGCCATTTAAGTGTGTATGGAAGGCATTTAGTGCAACCTCATTCCCTTGCCAAATCAAAAAAATATCATCTATATACCTCTTTCATACAATAATGTTGCTAAAAATGTATCGTTTGGTTGTTCTAATATCTGGGTTTGCTCGAATTCCCACATATACAGATTGGCATTGGAGGGTGCCATTGTGCTCCCCATAGCCATCCCCTTAATTTGTATATAGAAATCCTCTTCAAACTTAAAACAATTCTATTTCAGTAGTATTTCTGCCAACCTATTCAAAAACTTACTTGGGGGATTTAAATCTTCTCTACCTCGTAAAGCCAGAAGAAGTGACTTGAGTCCCTCATCAGGATCAATACTGGTTTATAGATCCTTTATATCAAAACTAACCAAAAGTCTGTCATCCCAGTGTTTAATATGCTTGTTAATATCTGCTATAATTTCTATCACATGGTTAGAATCTCTAATGTATGTCCCCATCTTCCCCACCCCACTGTGAATGTGAAAATCTATGTATTTACAGTAGAGGAAGCACCAAGGGAGGCTGACAGTGAAAATGCCATGCTCCTGCATAGCAACAGCACAATACTGACACAGGTATTGTGCCGTAGGAATGACGAGTGCTTTCGGTATCTTCTAACTGTCTGAGGCATTCTGTTTTGTATTTATTATAATCCCAAAGGACTATCTCACCCCCTTTATCCACAGGCTTGATAACTAGGGACCTATCGTTTTCCAAATCTTGTAAAATGTCCCTCCCTTTTTTGGTCAAATTGTTCCATCACAGGGTTAACTGCTCCTTATTACACATCTTTTTGATTTGTTTATCAACCAATTTAATGAATGTCCCTACTGTATCCTACCTCTAGGAGGATTAAAAGTAGATTTAATGCCTACATTTTTCTTCAGAAGTAGTTTTTTTGAGACTGGTTTTGGAGGTCTACCACTGAACCAGTCTGCTAGCTGAATTTCTCTATAAAATGTCTGTAAATCCACTTGTAGATAGAAAGGATCCAGTGGTCTGGTGGGTGAAAAGGAAAGTCCCTTCCTAAGTACATTTTCTTCATCCTCTGTTAATACCCTTGTACTAATATTGAAAACTACCATTGTCTCCCTCTCCCTCTCCCCTGAAGCTCCCCCACCCCTCCCATACCCTCTTTCTCTGCCTCCACCTCCTTCATTCCCCCCTCCTCTTCTGGATGTAAAACCTCCCCTGAATTGGTTTGGACCTTGCCAACCCCCAATCCTCAGGTTGTACCTGCTTTGATACCTGTAACCCCCTGTCTCCTCCAAAGGGCCCTTTTCCTGGTGAGTGGGCTGGTTCATGTCTCTCTCTCTAAGAAAGGCCCCTGTGCATCTTGTGCTGATGTTTAGTGTTCTATACCCTGAAGTCACCATATTATCCCCACTATCTGAATCTATATTATAATGTTGTTGATTTGGGTAATAATTGGGGACATTTGATGTATTAGGCTTTAAAAACCATGTATATACTTTATTTTCATGGTAGTCAATAATATTTCTATTGAACTTTTTTAATGTTTGCTGTTTAATGAAGTCTTCATATTCAGAAAAATCTTTCTTAATTCTTTCCAATGCATTTGTATATTCAGTTAGTTGTACCCTATTTTTGTAATCTTCTTTCACACTGTTAATATCCTCCATCATTCTGTTTCTTTCCTTCATAATGGCTTCTATTAGAGAGAGCACGAAATCAGTGCAACACTTGTTCCTGATTCCAGTCTATTTTTCATGTAATTCTGTCATCATAAACCCTAGACTGGGTTCTATGAGAACCCATAACCCTCTAGAAATTCTTTTATTTTTAATATATTCCCCCAAAGAGACAGAATGCCATTCCAGGCCATTCCAGACATATGTCCCTTTGTTCAAGATGTTATATTTTATTAACTACTGTACACTTTTATCGCTTGTGATTTCCGTTTATATATTAGATTGATTAAGTAAACCCATAACCAGTTCTTGTTCCTCGGCTGAGAACTGATATGAAAAAAATACTGATTCTGGTCCCTGTGTAGTCCCTAGAAAGGGTGTGGACCTACTAGCTCCTGATGTTCCTGAAAGACTGCTACTTGAGGAATTCATCATGAAATATAATGGAAAACTTGAGTTGGTAGGGAATTAGGTATTGGGTAGGGTGTAAAGGCAGCCTATGGAGCAGAAAAAGGAGGGGATAAGGTGCAGCTGGAAAAGGTTTAATTTCCTTAAATGAGGTAATAAAAAAGGCCACTGATAAAGGGTTGGTCAGACCCTATAATCAAACTTAGAAGAATGCATATATCAGGCTGCCCTAGTGCATAAACATATTTTTTTAATTACCGGGTTATCCTATGGCACCAGTGATCATGAAAAATGATATAAAAGAAGGATTAACTCCACTGTACAGAGCATCTTCATTCACTTCTTTATTTAACACATGTCATGGGCACAGCAGTTTCATGGCCTCACTACTTTATCAGGTCTCTACTGTGTTTCCAAAATAAAAAATAAAAATCTTTTCTACCATGTTTCCTTCCCTATTATTTCTCTTAATTTCTTATAAAACTATCACAAAATAGTCATAATTCTGATATTCTATTTCATAATTATATATTTAATTTGATGTAACATAATAGTATTGATTTTTTAAATCTTTTTGGAGATAAATTTTCACCTACGCACACCGTGCTTACCTTTGTATCTATAAAATTTATACTCAGTCCTTTATTTGGCCACTTAAAATTAACACCTCATATGACATTGGAACTAAATTAGATTTTTTATGATGAAGTGGCCACAAAACTGTTGTCCTCATGACATCTGTTAAATGTGTTAAATAAAGAATTGAATGAAGACACTCCGTACAGTGGAGTACATCCTTCTTTTTTATCATTTTTATGATTTTTATGATTTTATAATTTTTCTTAAAGGGGTAAGGCCATCAAGAAATGGAGGTCAATGAGTACTAATGCCCATAGTCTGGGTAACAAGCTCCCAGAACTAGTGGCCTTGATGGAAGAGGGATGCCTGGATATCATGGCAGTCAGAGAAATATGATACACAGAGTACCATGACTGGGATGTCAACATACCAGGGTACACAATCTACAGGAAGGACAGGGAGGGTAAAAGAGGAGGAGGAGGAGTAGCTCTCTACATAAGGGAAGGAATCAAATCAACAGAAATAAAGGGTAAAAAGGGAGGGGAAGAGGCACGCTGGGTCACCTTGGAGACAGAAAATGGCACCACAATCTGCACAAGGGATGTTTACAGATCCCCATCTCAGGGGGAGGCAGTGGACAAGGAAATTATAGAAGAAATCCTTAGAATGGCAGAAAAAGGAGAGATATTGTTGATGGGGGACCTGAATATGCCAGATGTTAACTGGAGCACCTTTACTACAGCCACATCCAAGAGCATGGTCATTCTCAATACCCTACAGGGGACATGCCTCAGACAGCTAGTGTTAGAACCAACTTGGGAAGGAGCAATCTTAGACCTGGTACTCTCAAACAGGGATGGAGAGAGGATCTCAGATTTAGAAGTGGGTAGCCATCTGAGAACAAGTGACCACTAAACAGTGTGGTACACAATAAACACAGCTCTGGTGTCAAGCCACACAAAAGCAAGGGTGTTAGACTTTAGGTGGTCTTACTTTGGCAAAATGGGAGAATGCCTCAGAAAAGCACTAGCAAACAGACAAGAAGGAGATGTGGAAGAAAAATGGGGAAACATCAAAACTGCCATCTTATTGGCAACAAGCCTTTGTGTAAAGCAAATCAACAAAACAAAACAAAGGAAAAGCCACTATGACTCTCAGAAGAGATGGCAGGGAAGGTTAAGAGAAAAGGATAGCATTCAGGAAATATAAAAAAACACAGAAGGAGCAGGAGAGCAAACTTTATCAGTTAAAACAGAAGGATGCAAGGAAGGCAGTCAGAATAGCAAAGGCAAAAACTGAGAAAAAGATAGTCAAATAAGTTAAGAAGGGGGATAACACTTTTTATATGTATATTAGGGAGTGAAGAAAGACCAAGGGAGCGATACTGAGGCTTAATAAAGGGATGGAAATGTGGGCAGAGCGTGACAGTGAAAAAGCAGGAATACTGAACTAATACTTTTGCTCAGTATTCACACAAGAAGAGGAGGGGGAGGTACCCATACCAAACCATAGAAACACTCTGAATAGGGGGGGTGATACCAGTCCATTCACAGAAGAAAGGGTACTGAAAGAACTCTTAAAACTGAAGGTGGACAAAGCAATGGAGTCTGATACATATCTCTTTTCAGATAACACATAGATCTGCAATAGGCTTGATACACAAGGTGAAGTGGAAATGATGAGAAGGGACTTGGCAAGGTTGGAGGAATGATCAGATGTATGACAGCTTAGATTCAATGCAAAGAAGTGCAAAGTAATGCACCTGGGAAACAAAAACTCAGAGGAACTGTACACAATGGGGAGTGAGATACTAACAACAACAAAAATGGAAAGGGACCTGGAAGCAGTAATACCAGATGACCTAAAGGTGGGCAAGCAATGTAAGAAGGCAGTAAGGAAGGCTAGGGGGATACTGGGATGCATAGGGAGAGGCATCACCAGTAGAAAACAGGAATAAGTTCTCCCTCTGTATAGACAGTTGGTGAGACCCAATCTGGAGTACTGCATGCAGTTCTGAAGACCCCTTCTCCACAAGGACATAGTCAGGAATGAGGCAGTCAAGAGGAGGGCAACTAAAATGGTGCAGGGTCTGCACCAGAAGACATATGAAGACAGAATAATGGAGCTTAATATGTATATGCTTGAGGAAAGGAGGGAGGCATGATAGAAACTTTCAAGCACCTCAAAGGAATCAACGAAGTCCAAGATGGTAGCATCATTCAGAAAAAGAGATGTGCAAGATCAAGGGGGCACAGTATAAACATAGAGGGGCTCAAAGGTAATGTGAGGAAGTATTATTTCACGGAGAGGATTGTGGATGCACGGATCTGCCTTCCTGACGAAGTCATGGAATAAAAAACAGTGGGGGAATTCAAGAATGCATGGGACAGCCATAAGGCAATTCTAGTGGGGGTAGGAGGAAGTAGGCTGTTGGTTAACTTGAATCTGCAGCTTATCCATAAGAAAGGTGTAACCCCCCTATGACTACTTATTTAACTAGTAAGCACACCTCCCATATTGCATAGGACTTTGAGACCCTTTTAGTAGCAAAGCCTCAGCTGAAACACACATCTCTTCTATTGCCACTGGCCACAATGCAGCACATGCATCCTTCCAGTGGCACTGGCCACAGCTTAGAACAGTTCTCATATGGCATAGGATTTATAGGCTTGACAATGTGGCAACTGGCCATGAAGGAGCACACTGATGCTCAAAATTACCAGAACCCACACCAGAGGGTAAACCTTCTCTTCAGGCATTGACCGTCATGTCCTGAATAAGCAGGCGCCCTTATGGAACCTGTAGTGCTGAACTGGTCACTCCAGATGGGGGATTGCCCACCTTTTACTTCCTCAGTCCATACCCAGCCATTCTTTCAGATTTACACCTCAACATTTAGCAAACAGTAGAACTAGGCATCTTGGAATGGCTTTCACATTCAGCCTTAGAAACATACTACTTCAGAGTGTAAATTTAAAGTCCTGAACAATGTGCCAAGTCTCACTGGGGACTCCATGATTGTCAGCCAACTTTAGTAAAAGATGAGAACAGTCTCAGACAGAACAGAACTGAGTGCCTAGGTCCTTTTGTAAGAGCACACCCCAAAAGAAAAATCAGATACATTTCTTTTGGGATACCCAAAGTCAGATTACTCACGGTTGTCAAACAAAAGGCAGCTTCAAATGCCCTGGATCAAATCAGGGGATTGGCCTTGGATCCATTCTGCAGTCCTTCTCATCTCACACAAGATGAGAAAAATCATGAACTCCTGCTAGACAGTTTCCACCACTTCTACAAGGCACGCAGATGGTTCTCAGAACTAGGACGAGAAAAAGTAGGCTCTCCTCAGATTCCACACTGCAGCTCTTCACTCCTTCAACTGTTGACTCTGACCTCCAACCAACAACTCTCTGACACTGACTAACTGAAAATTCTAAAGTTCCCTACTCACAGCTAGCTACTGTGGCTTATGCTGCTGCAAGATTTCTAAATGACATCACTTCTTTCTTCTCAAATGAGACCAAGTAAACAGAGAGGAAGTAAGTGAAAATCTGTTTAACTAGTTATTCACCAGCTGCCTTCCCTACCTAGCACTGTCACTGATGAGATTCTAGTAACCCCAGGGGACTGGGGGGTTACATAGGGAAATGGTCAGACTAGGTGAGCCAAACGGTCCTTATCTGCTGTCAAATTCTATGTTTCTATTTGCAGCCTGTTTAGTAGTAATTGTGCTTTTTCTGTCTGTGCAAATAAATGCTGGAACAATTTGCCAGAGCAGTTTCATAAAATATTAAGTCATATAATTTTTAAACAGCAGTTAAACATGTAGGGTAGGATTCAAAAAGCAAGTGTGCTTGGTGCAACTCGGATGCCCAGGTGCAAATGAGATGTGCTGAGCACCAACTGTGATATTCACAGAAGATGCACCAGGGGATCCTCCTGGTGCATCCCCTCTGTGAATACCACAGTTGTTCCCAGCCTGGGATGTGTTGGCACAACACCATGGCCTGGCTGGGAATCCAGTGGGGCAGCACATCTCCTGATGCACTGCACCAAAAGTTGCCATGCAGAGCCAGACACACGCAAATGGGACCATTAGGCATGCGAAGTGCATCAGGGCCATTTGCATGTCATTATGGCCCCATTTGCATAAGTGTTGCAAAGATGCATCTTGCGATATGTGCTGGGCACACTGCAAGTGCGGCTGTACAGCCACATAGCCAATATCCCTGGTAGACTAAGCCCCCCCACACCTTGTCTCAGACCACAGTAGTGGTACATGTGCCCCTGTAAAATCCCTGGTTGCTTAACATAACCCCTCTCCTTACTCTGACCGAAACACATCATGATGTGTACCGCCACTAACCCTGGTGATCCAGAGGACCTCCTCCTGTCCCTGAACCCCTGCCTGTATAGTAATCCAATGTCCATATACCCTGGTGGTCTAGTGGTGCTCCCCTGTCCCCAATCATGACATAGAAGGCCATCCCACATTGCCCTGGTAGTCCAGTTGACCCCACCACCCACTCAAGCACCCCCACCCAACCCTGCTCCTCCAGTCCCAGAATGGGTAAACGGACAGCGGGCAGCTTGATCCACCCGCACACTGCCTCAGCTGCCGGCCAACTGTGCTGTCCATGAATGACAGCATTTGGTGCAAATGTAAGCTCATTGGACGATCATGTCGACCAATGGGCTTGCAGTGTATACTTCACGCTGTCATTCACAACAGTGTTATTGTTTATTTTTGAAATTGTTTAAACTAAAAAGAATGCATGAAAACATAACTACCCTCCAAACTGAAGACATAGCATTGGCTGTCACACACAGATGGTTTTGAGTTGACATGCTGGACAAATTGATAAAAGAAAAAAAAATACTGACAAATATTGATGTGTGGTGAGTGAGTCTGACCATTTCCTTCAGCCTGATATAGCTGGTCCTTGGATTCAGACTCTTTCTGTTGTGATTTGTATTACAGGTCACTTGAGACCCTTGTTCTTCTATTCCTAGCTTGGACGCACTTGTGGAAGTAGTCCAGGTGCAAATTAACCAGGTGGAAAAAGTTTGCCTCTATAATCCTGAAGTAACTAAATAAAGGTAAACTAAACTAACAAGTTAGGCACAGGTGCATTCTGAGTTTTGCTTCTCTGCCTCTGCTTGCTATTACTCTAGTTCACACCTGAAAATAAGCATGCTAATCTAGTCTGCTTATCTGGTCAATAAGAACTACAAAAATGACATAGGTGGCCCGATTCAATAATGGATATGCATGGCGCAAAGTGTCTTGCGCCAAAACAAATGGTGCAAGTAGCACTTTGCACCATAAGTTCCAACATTTGGCATTCCAAAAGGCAGCCTGTGACATGTCGCAGACTTTCTGTGCCTGAGTGGCCTTATGCCCCCATGTACACCATAAACACCCTGTGACATGGTGCAAGGCAGTTTACGCAGCAGTTGTGCCCTATTCTGGGAGGGAGGCTGCCGGAACAGCACAGTTTCTATTTCAGGAGACACCCTGGAGGACATTGGTCCAAGTACAGTTTGACCAGCTATTAGCTGGTCCAATTGTACTCTGCGTCCACCAGGGGTGCACCACTGCCATGTGCACCCAGCATCCACCTCCCACAAACCCACATATCTCCCACCCATCCTCCATTGGAAACCGCCCATACCTGCCCTTTGTGGGTTGCTGGCTCCCCCAAGCCCAGATCCCTGAGAATTGCCCTGCAGGGCAGATGATGTCTTCTCCCCATACACGAGAAGTGCCCCAAAGGGCAGATCATGTCTTTCCCCCCATACTGTAGTAGTGCCCCGCAGGGCTGATCTCACCCCCCTACCCAGTCCCCAAGCCCTGATCCTCTATTGCCAGCTCACTGTAATTATAAATTTGAGCATCCCAGTAACCCTGGTAGTCTAGTGGCTTCCACCCCCTCATCTGGCAGTGCCAGTCCACCGCACCCCACCACCCATTCCCAGTCGGCGCCTGGCACATCCCACCTCACACCTCCACGGCCAGCCACTGACTAAGCTCCCTTTGAGTGTGTACTACTGTATACGGTATGTGCTCAATGAATGACAGCTCATTCATTGAGCATGTACTGTATACAGTAGTACCCACTCAGAGGGAGCTTAGTTGGCAGCTGGCCGAGGATGTGTGAGGTGGGATGTGCCAGTTGCTGACTGAGAATGGGTGTGGGGATGGATTGGCACTGTCAGATTGTGGGGGTGGAGCCACTAGACTACCAGGGCTACTGGGATGTTCAAATTTACAATTACCTGCAAGCTGGTGATTGAGGATTGGGGCTTGGGCACTGGGGGGGCATGATTAACCTTGCAGGACACTTCTTGGATATGGGGGGAAGATATGATTTGCCCTGCAGGGCAATCCTCAGGGATCAGGGCCTGAGGGGTAGGAGGGTGGTTCAAATAGCCCTGTGGGGCATCATGGTGGCAACTGTGAGAATCAGGGATGAGGGGGCTTGCACCCTGTCAGTGGGCATTTACTGTGGCTTGCGGCAACTTGTTCAGGTGCGCCTTCCCTTTGGCGCAATGCTTGGGGTGCCACATGTCGCAGACTTCGCCACCAGAGACCCTTGCTGTTCTGGAATTGGGTGCAGGGTCCTTGCACATTGGCATTTGGTGCAAGTCACAATTGTCGGTGACTTGTGCCATGCATTCTGGAATCAGGCCCTTAGAGTCATGGATGAGGGTTATGAACTTTGACCCACACCCCACAATCATTGTTATGGAAATTATTTTGATTGCACTCTGAAATTATTTTCATTTAAGAGTCTATGTTTTTGAGATCTTATTATCAGGCTGTAGGCCTGGCACCATGGCCATTTTTATGGCTGATGTATATTGCTGTATTTTTGAGGGAAGTGTGTGGCCACTGATATGCTCGATTTGAAATTGTGGTCTTTGTTGAAATGTTGATGTGCCAAATGCTAATCCCACTGCTAAACTGGAACATGTACAGCTCTAATACAAGCCATTTTAAAAACGTAATTTCTAACAAAAAAAAGGACAGACAAATAGGAATTCTTGTCAACCCTATCTCAAAACATAGAAATAGCTCTGAAAAAAGGATTCATATTTATAAGCCAAAACTCACTATGAAAGTGTGAATCATGGAGACACAATGCTTGAAGTAAGAACATTTAGGCCCACATTTTCAAAGGAGATGTGTGGTATAAACTGGAGATGCACCATGCATCTCAAAAACTGAGCAGAATTGGGTAGCAGCCAAGAAGACGCCTACTAAATGGCGTGGGTTAGCAGCCAAGAAGAGCGCCTACTAAATGGCACGGTCTCAGGGGGTGATCCCTAAAGCACTGCAGCCCAAAAAGCGACCGCTCAGAAAGGCAAACACACAGTACATGAGTGAAATGCTCACACACACAGCAAGGGTGCCTCCAGGAAAACCTGGCGGCAAGACCACGAGTACCGGCAGGCCTGCAGACAGGGGGAGCATGCACACAAACAGCCTACACAGTAGGGCGAGACAGTGACAGCCCAAACAGGAGGCTGCTGCATGCAGGGATAACAGGCAAGAGTGGGGGCCAGCAAGGGTGGCCATGCTGGGGACCACAGGGTGTGAGGGCACAGACAGGGACACGGGGCAATGGTGGGAGACTGCTTCACCCCCACTACACACAGGGGAGCCCTGGGCACACAGATGATGATACCCGTGGCATTGGCGGTGTGCCCACCCCCATAAACACCCACAGGTGCACCATTCGCTCACCCGTGGAAGCACACAACTGGTAGGGGCAGCTGGCAAGCACACAGCTGAACAACACACCATGACCGCCAATGTTGGACTGCGGCGTGAAGCCCACAGGACACAGGGACACAGAGGGGTGGGGTGCAGCACCACGGCGCATGTTATAGACCCCAGGCAGGAAGGGGGTGTGGCCAGGTGCAGCAGGGCGGGAACACAGCACCTATATGACAGCCGGCCCCAGCCACCCTGTCAGTTTGGACTGCATCGATAGCTATGGAGGTGCGCTATGTCCAAAGCCAGAAAGGCAGGCCAATGGCTGTCCACAATGGTTTTGTCTACAGGCGAAACAAGGAGGGACCTGAGAAGGTCTATTGGAGGTGTGCAGAGGCACACAGGTACCAATGCCTAGCCCACCTGCTCACGGTAGAGGATACAGTGGTAGCCACCATCAGGGAACACAGTCATATCCCTCATGCAGCCGATGTGGGCATGTGGCGGGTCCTCAGGATGCTACTGGACAGGGCACGGCAGACTATGGACAGCGCATCCCGGATCGTCGTGGTGAGCACGTCGGGCATCCTTGAGGCCGTGGCCAGTCACCTTCTGGGACTGCGGCTAATGCGGCGGACTGTGAAATGGGTTCGGCATGTGGCACAGAGCTGGCTTACCACCCCACAATTGGTAGAGGACCTCACCATCCCCGAGGAGTACAGTACGGACTGTTTCATGGACAACACATTCAGGGCATGCCCAACCCTGTTCAGACAACTATACACTGTCCACGCCATTCAGTCCAGTATGGTACTGCTGGCCATCTATGCCCTCACATGTTCCAGACAGGCACAGACCTATGTCCGGCTGCTTGGCCAGCTCAAGCTGAGCAACCCAGGCCTTGCACCTACTACAGTTCTGATGGACTTTGAGCATGCCAGCTGGCGCAGAGTAGCCACTGTCTTCCTGGAGGCCCACATCAGGGGATGTTTCTTCCACTACTCACAGGCCCTATGGTGCAATGTGTAACAGCTGCCCGACATCCTTGCACGGTACTCCACCAACCCTGACTTCACCCTGCATGTGCGGATGTTGCTGGCACTGGCATTCCTCCTACCAGTAGATGTGCCAGCAGTATTCAACAAGCTGAGGGAGTGGGAGTACGTGGCCACCAATGAAGAGGACTTGCTGCTCATGCTGGACTATGTGAAGGACAACTGGATTGGTCGCCCCACCGGCTGCTTGGGGAGCCGCCGAGCCATCTTCCCCATTGAGCAGTGGAACTGCTATGAGGTGATGGTGCAGTGCCTGGCACAAACCAACAATGTGGTGGAGGGGTGGCACAGGGCCTTTAACACCCGGGTTGGGGCATGCCACCCCAGTATCTGATGTCTTCTGGAGTGCCTCTGGGAGGAGGAGCGTCTGACTGCCATCCGTGCAGAGATGTTGGAATCAGGGGCAGAGGCACCACATCACCGGCATCGATACCATGACCTGGACGCCCAGATCTGTGCAATAGTGGCAGAGTACAGCACCAGGAGCCACTATGCCTACCTACACGGACTGGCACAAAACTTCTCATTCCATGAGTGACCGTCCGCTTAGTGGCCCATGTCATGCACCACCCCCTGTGGGCCTGTACCACTGCTTGACAGCCTTGTTGTGTGTGGTGTACACCCTCCTTCCCACCCTTTGTGGGTCCGCCCTGCCATGGGTGCCCTCCTATCCACCGCTTCCTGGAAGTCACCCTTTTGACCAAGGCTTGTATGCCATGGCCTGACCCCATCTGTCAGGCCTGTCTGCCCGCACCTGCCACCCCCCCTTTGGCCTGCTGGCTCTGCACTGTCAGCCACTGCCACACCGTGGTGTTATACCCTTGACTGTGCCCTCTTGTGTGCCACCCATCCACCCATGCTCAATGTGTAGGTGCTCAGGTGTGTGTCCCTGTGGTACTGCTGTCCTGTACCACCACTGCTGCACCACACTTGGTGCCGTGCCCTTCCTGTTGCCTGTCCCTCTTGCCACCGGCCCTGTCTGTGGCACCCTTCCCTTGTCACCCTTGCTGCAGCATTTTGTGCACCCTCTCCCCTGCTGCTCTTGACGTGTGTGCATTGCCCTTCTGACCGCCTCCTGCTGCAGTCACTCATTGCGGTGTTCTGCATTCTGGGCAGGTCGCTTTTGTGGTGGTTGCCGTACTTCACTCACCGTTTTTGGCCGTGCTGTTCAGGTGGCGCTCATATCACATAAAACTCAGAATTGCAATATTCAAAAGGAAGAGATGCACCATGCAACTCCAGATGCACCATCATGCATCTATAATGTTTGCAGTGAATGTAGAGGGGGGCATTCCCATGAATGTGCCGCACATCTGTTTATTTAGCCAAAATGTGCAGCGCATCTGCTGCACATCTTAGAGATGATCTGCCCAAAGTTAGGCATGAAAAGCAAGCCTAAATGGCCAGCAACCCACAGGCAGGCCACAGAACTGCAGGCAAGCCATCTAAAGACAGCCCTTGGAGGTGCACCAGGACATGCCCCAGGCACCCATACACATCAGTCATGCCAGAATGGAGGAATTCTGAGCCACAGGTGCTGTGTCACCACTGGCACTGTCCAGGGAGCAATCCCCCACACTGCACCATGGACATAAACACCCAGCAGCCACATGCCAGTGCTGTCCGGTTCCTCCCAGACACACCAGTGTACTGGACAACCACAATGCAGAAAATGTACCAAGGGCCATGGCCTGCACCCATGTGTCCTGCAGGGAGTCACCTGGCAGTGGCATGCACCCAGGGTGTGGTCTGTGGCAATGGTGTCCAGGTACCCTGGTGGATGAGTGGCAGCCTGGCACAGAGCAGAGACTGATCAGTGGCACACACCCATGGTAGTACACCATAGGTACACACAAGTGGGACCCACCCACTCAGGTACCTGGTCACCCTCTGCACACTGTCATTCCTTGCAGTCATCACCATGTAACTCTCATTCGGGGAAATGGTGCCGGGGGCACAGCAGGTGACTATATGCTGCATATGGAGCTGGTGTATCACATGCATGTGGTATAATGATCATACTGTGTCACCCTGTGCCATCTCCTGTTGCATGTTCAGATGGGCCCATGTAGCCACTGTCCAGGAGTGCTCCCTGTACCCCATTCTGGCCCTGTATATGGCTATGAGTAATAGCACTGTATCCAGGCTAATGCAGTCCACCCATCCCACACACAAACTTTCCATCACACCTGTCTTATAGGCTGAAATACCTCCTGTTTACCTTTGTGGAGTGGTGGGACAGCCCTGCAAATCTGGAACTGAGCATGCCCGGACTATGCAAATGGCCTGAATACATTCCCGTAATGAGATGCAAATATGGGAAATGGCCTTGGAATGTGCAATGAGGTCATTTGCATATCTGGGCTGAATATTGCAATTTTGTGACTGTGCAAGTGGCTTTGCATCATGCATTTCTCCATGTTCTGCATAGGAATCAGGTCATCTGCTGTGCCGCACGTCTCCCGCTGCACAATTGTACATCTTTGGGATATTCATCCGGACATGTGCAAGTGCATCTCCTGTCACATCTTCTAAATATCTCATTATTTTGGCTGGTGCATCTCAGATGTGAGGCACAGACACTTGCACGAGTTTGCAGGAGACTTTTGAATATGGGGCCCTAGTGTTTGGTACAGTATAGAACAGCAGCAGGAATATTTTTTCTGAGAAACAATACATGGTAATAAATATGGTAGAAACAGAAATATATGTGCTGGAGCTGGCTGTACAGTCTAGAAGTTAGAATAACAAGCTGTGAATGAGCTTGGTGCATCCAGCAGACCTGGTCTGATTCCCACAACCACTGTTTGCATACTGTATGATTCAGAACAAATCATTTAACCTCCCCAGTGTCCTCAGGTCACCCCTGAAAATGTGTACTTGTGCCTACTGGGCCTTACTGCCTGGATACCAAAATAATAAAAAGATATCTATCAATCAATCAAAATCTTTATTTATCCGGGTGGGCACCATTGAGCAAGGCTCATTTGCAAGGTGGCTCTGGTCATGAATACATCAAAGAACAGTACAGAAGCAGGTATACAAAAAGCAATAATACACAAGGAAGAAAAAGTATATACAGTGTATAATCAGTACAGTACAAGGTTGAAATAAATACAAAAAAGCATTATTTTACAATTGAAGAAGTCAGCAGACGTGCAATCAACCATAGGCATACAGGGGTTATAAGCAGAGATCTTTTGAGTGAGGCAGCCGGCAACTACACATATAGGGGAAAAAGGCCATGTATGGGATGGCAGGTTAGAGAGGTAAAGAAGAGGAGGAATATATTACCGACAACTGGGGGAAAAATTGGCCTAAAACCACAGAAAGTGACAATGGCTGTCATGTACTTGTTTATTATGATAATGATGGAGGAGGGGTAGATAATTGGGACACTACTATTGATGGGGTGGGACTTTAGCCGGGCTGGAGCAGACAGGGAAGGGTGGGAGCAGCCGGAAGAGTTAATAGGGAAAGAGTGAGAGCCAGGGGTAGAAACATATATAATATAAATATTTATAAGGGATATGCTGGAGAGAGCTATGAGAAAACAGATTTATCTATATGAGTGCTGTTTGACCTCGGGTAACCTCATGAGTGGTGTAAGCCACGAAAGAGATGGTCGAGGTCATACAGTACGAGTATAGATAAATCTGGCATCACACAAGCTCCCACTGCATGTTCCATTTATGCAATAGGCTAGGAACTTGTTTAACAGTTTATTTCTTTTTTTAGTTGTTTAGGTTTTTTTCTCTTTGGATAGTTTGTGGGACCATTTGGCAAAGTAGTAGATCTGCGTTTCTGTTGCCATGGGTGTTGCCATGGATGTGTTATCATGATGTGTAGTGGTGATGCCCCGCATTGCAGCTGATTGGCTGAGTTCTTGTGGATTAAAAAAAAAAAACTGTAGTTAAGATGGTGGCATGCTACAGCGAGCAAGTCGGACCTGGTGAGTTGGAGCCAATGTTTATATTGCTGCTATCAACTGTGTCTGCCAGGGAGCTGGCATCAGGAAGTTGAGCTTTGTTTTTTTTATTATTTTAAATTGGAAAGAGCGGGTGAATCTTCAGTGAGAGCAGTGGCATTCAGAGCATGCAGCTGAAGCCGGGCAAATTTACAGAGAGTGGTGGCAATCAGAGTGTGTGGAGCAACACAGAGATTTCAAGTAATGCAGAGGGGTAATGGTCTGTGACCATTTGCGATGATCCTGAGAAAGATGGATATTCATAATGTACTGGAGCAACAGTGTGAGGCTGTACAAGCTGTTTGGATGGGCAGGGACTGGCGGCGGAGGTACCGGACAAGATGTGTAGCATGCAGGTTAAATGCGGGGGGGGTGCATTTTAATTTATAATATGATGAAAGGATTTTGTGGAGAGAGAGAGAGGCACAGTGAAAAATGTAATGATTTTTCCTTTCTGACAGTGTAGCAGGGAACAGGGATGTATTAAGCTGTATGCTGGTAAATGTGAGAAAGTAGTGCCAGTTGGCAGGCGGGAGTGGGCGAGGAGTGGCTATGGTATAACTTGTCTACTATGTGTATAAATCTATAATGACATGTCTACTATGTGTATAAATGTGAGATTTCACATTTATACACATAGTAGTTCAGATACACAGATTTATCACATAGCATTTATGTTCAAGCCTATTGTATAAATAAGGGATATGTAATGGGGAGGAGTTACATTTTTTATTTATTTATTTCATTTTTGTTGACTGGGTAAGTACAGTAGACAGCATGACTGCCTATTTTCAGGTACAACCCGGGAGGTTACAACAAAGGGCATTTACAATATAGGGCATGTAGACAACAGTAAGTACAAAGAAAAATCAGGTGAACATGAATTGGTACAGAAACAGGCTAGAGATCAGTCACAGTACAGCTATACAAAATGTTCAGCAATGACAATACATTTGCAGGAAACAAATGTAGTAACAAAAGTAGAAATACATGTGCAAATACCTAACAGTCATTAAATCAAAGTCTAATGGGTAAGTGCTAGGGGAGGGGGTAGCAAAATTTCCTGGGAGATTTGAGAGCAGTAGAGGTAGGTGCTGGTAATGCATGATTTATCTACACAAGAGCAGTTTGACCTCAGGTAACCTCATGAGTGGCATAAGCCATGGGTGAGGTGTCCGAGGGCAAACTGCTAGAGTGCAGATAAATCATGTATTTAACAAATAACCAATTGCATATCCAATTTATGCAATAGGCATACATTTTTTGTGCAGTTTTTTTTTTTAATATCCCATTTAATGTTCTGTTTTTTAATAAACTGTAGTGGACTTTTTGTGCTGTGCTCAAAGTTGCTAGAGCTGTTTAGTGTGGGTTGGCAAGCACGTGTGTGCAGTTGCTAGGAATGCTGTGTTCCTCTGTTTGCAGCACATGTTGTGATTTTTCAGGATTTTGAATGTGGGCAGGCTATACACATTTGAAAAAATTGCAGCTAAGGTTCTTGTTTAGCAAGAAGCTGCAGCTGGTGGTATTGACTGCCATTACTGTGTTTTGTTTGTCTAACATTTTTTTATCTGGCTGATCCTGCCTTTATTATTTTGAAAAATGAATGGATCAGTGTGCGAGGTTCTTGTGTTCATTCACACGGCAGCACATTACAAGGTACAGCTGAGAGCAAGTTTCTTTTTTATTTGTAGTTTTACAGTTTTGCCAGATCAGGGAAAAGAAGGGCTATTGGTAATGGAACCAGTGTGAGGAGAGTGAGTGGGAGAAAGAGTTTTGTTCTCTGGTAAGTTAAGAGTTATTGAGCCTTCTAATAAGCTATTGTCATGGATATGATGTCAGAATTTCAAGTTGCCCTGCCAACGTTGCTGTTGATTGATGGAGTGAGCGGTGTTTAAAGAAAAAAAAATGGCAGTTGTGCTTAGCAAGCACTTCGGGAGATCTGCCTTGGAGTTGGAAGCTCATGCATTTGGCAGTATTTGCTGTAGGCACTGATAAAAATGTAGCTGTTTTATTTGGGGTCTGAGATATGCCAGAGCAATTGAGCACTGGCAGCTGAAGCCAGGAAGCAGCATATGAGGAACAAGAGGTCCGAGAAGAGTAGAGAGAGAGAGAGAGAGCATTGGGAATTTAACCAGTTAGGTACTGCAAGTAAAGGAGGCTTTATGAAGGAAAATGTGATTTTATTTTGCTATTTTAAAAAAAGAAAACATTCAGAGCTACTGTGTTTCATGGCAGCAGAGTGTTAGTGGGACAGGGCTATCCTAGATCTAGTACTGACTAACAGGGAAAGGATCACAGTTTCCCAGATATAAGGTCACCTGGGAGCCAATTACCATTCCATAGTATGGTAGAAGTTGGCCACTAGAACTAAATCATCCAATTCCAAGGCAAAAATATGGAATTTCAGAGGAGCTGACTTTGATAAGATGGCCAACAGAGTTAAGCTAGCCATGGCAAAAGGAAATACAGGTGAGGTGGTACAGGCGAAGTGGGCAAGCATTAAAGATGCAATACTTGAAGCAACTTCCCATTGTGTTAGAGAGAAAAGGATGTGCAAAAGAAGAAGGAAATATTTTGGTTCTCAAAAACAGTAGCAGAAAAGGTCAGAGCCAAAAGGCTGGCCTTCAGGAAATATAAGGGAACACAGCAGGATGAAGATAGGGAGGCAAACCAAACTTCCCTAAGGGAAGCAGGGAAGGCAGTAAAGCAAGCAAAGGCCCAAATTGAGGAAACACTAGCATGAACAGTAAAAGAAGGTGACAAGACTTTCTATAGATACATTAGTGAAAGGAGAACGTCCAAAGGGGGTATTGTTAAGATCAAAGGGGATAAGGGGGCATGTGAGGGGGAAGACCATGTAAAAGTATCTATCCTAAATAGATACTTCTGCTCAGTATTTACTGAAGAGAAGTTTGGGCAGGGCTCACAGCTCAGCACCATGGACACAAGGGGAAGGGAGGTGTGCACTAGTTCCTTCACAAAAGAAAGGGTTCTACAAGCGCTCAATAAGCTCAGGGTGAAAAAGACAATGGGACCTGATGGCATGCATCCAAGGGTACTAAAGGAGCTAAGCGTGGAACTAGCAGAGCCGTTATCAGAACTGTTTAGCTAGTCTCTGTGCACAGGAGAGGTCCCAGAAGACTGGAGAAGGGCTCATGTGATCCCACATCACAAGAGTGGTAGCAGGGAGGAAGCAGGGAACTACAGACCAGTCAGTCTTACCTCAGTAGTGGGCAAGATTATGGAGGCATTCTTTAAGGAAAGGATAGTGCAACACCTGGAATCCATAGAAGCACAGGATCCAAGACAGCATTGGTATATGGCAGGAAGGACCTCTCAAACTAATCTCGTAGATTTCTTTAACTGGGTAACCAGAGTGGTGGTCCAAGGGTGGAGCAGTTGATTTCACCTACCTTAACTTCAGCAAACCTTTTGATACTGTTCCACATAGAAGATTGATTAATAAGCTGGCTAGGCTTGGGGAGGGTCAGAAATTGATCAACTGGGTGGCAAACTGGTTGAAGAGCAGAAAACAGAGAGTGGTGGTAAATGGTATACAGTCAGAAGAGATGCAAGTCACAAGTGGGGTACCTCAGGGATCAGTCCTAGGGCCAGTCCTCTTCAATATCTTCATTAGTGATATTGCAGATGGACTGGAAGGTAAGGTTTGTCTGTTTGCAGATGACACCAAGATCTGCAACAGAGTAGATGATCCAGATGGGGTGGGCAGAATGAGAAGAGATCTGGATAAACTGGCAAAATGGTCGGAAGAGAGGCAATTGGGGTTTATTGCAAAGAAGTGCAAGATAATGCACATAGGGAAGAGAAACCCTGAAGCCACCGATAGACTGGGAGAGGAGTTGCTGGCAGTCACATGGGAAGAAAGAGATTTGGGCATCATCATCACAGTTGACCTGAAATCATCCAAACAGACCACTAAATCAGTAGGTAAGGCTAGAGGGATGTTGGAGTGTATTAGTAGGGGTATCACAAGTTGTAAGAGGGAGGTAATAATCTCTCTCTTTACAATACACTGGTTAGGCCCCATCTGGAGTACTGCATGCAGTACTGGGGGCCACACCTTCAGAAGGACATTAACAAAATTGAGGCAGTGCAGAGAAGGGCAACCAAAATGGTGCAGGGATTGCATCAGAAAACATATGAGGACAGATTAACGGAGCTCAATATGTATACCCTAGAGCAAAGGAGGGAGAGAGGTGATATGATATGTTTCTGTTAACCCATGGGTGTTTCTGTTAACCCATGGGTGGCCTCTGAAGGTGGTTCTCACACTCGTCAAACGCTACCCTCTCTCACTCCCACCCTCCTGTTCCACAACTGCCACTTCCCCCTCCCACCTCCCACCACCTACTACTTCTCCTTGACAAAGCCGTACTTTGGCTGCTAAAACATGCATTTCTGCAGATTGGGAGCACCCCGTCTGAACTGTAACATGATTGTTAAACACTGTACTGCACTTAATTAGTGCTGCATTAATATGTTTCTCTGGAAGTGTGGTCCTGTTTCTCCTTACTTCTTGTACCCTGCTTAATGTTGTAACTGCACACTAATACCACTTGTTAGTTGATGTCTTTCTGTTCTGCAATGTTTCATCACCTGTAAATGTCTTGTATTCCTTGTTGAGTTGGAGTCTTTGTAAACAAGCCCCCGGCTCAAAGGTATTAATCCGAATTTGAAATAAATAAATAAATAAAATAAATGATTGAAACACTCAAACACCCTAAGGGCATTAACAAGGTGAAAGAGTCTAACATGTTTCAATACAAGAAAAATATCAGGACAAGAGGACACATCATGAGATTAGAGGGAGGCCAATTAAGGGGTAATGTGAGGAAGTTCTTTTTCACAGAAAGGGTGGTGGATGCATGGAATGGCTTATCTCAGGAAGTGGTGGATATGAATACAGTGCAGGGCTTCAAACAGGCATGGGATAGGCATAAGGGAGCAGTACAAATGAGTATGAATAGATAGGCCATTGACAGAGCAAAGGCTGATGGCACATTAATAAGGTAGAAAAAGAAATGGGCAGACTGGATGGCCTTGCGGTCCTTATCTGCCATCAACTTCTATGTTTCTATGTCATTGGTAGGGAGCGAGTGGAACCAGGCAGCTGAAGCATGGAGAGGAGACAGGGAAATGAGATGTAGCCCTAAAAAAAAAACCTGTAAAGAAATAGAATTATTTAACATGTTTACAGTTGGGAGGATGTGGAAAGGCTTGTTATATGTTTATTATTGCCTTATTGCAACAGTAGTTTTGTATAACATTACTGTTTTTGAAAGCAGACAAAATGTTGTTGGGAATATGGATTATGTAGTGAATAATACAAAGCCCTGGGATATTTCTTCCCATCTTATGTCAAATAGTATGTATAGGGCAATGGTTAGGTTAGTTGGTTTTAATCTGAATACTGCCTATGGAGTGCACTCCTCTTTAATGTCTTTCAAAAAAATTTTAAGAGTGATGAGAAGTGTAATGAATGAAATGTGTGCTAGAAAAAAGGAAAAGGCGTCACTTTAGGTATATATTTATCACTTTATTATTATGTGTGGACATACATGTTAATCCAGGTCCTTCACAGACAAGTGTTATTGAGATGAATACTTTGAATAAGGATGCCTTCTCCTGTGTACATTTTCATGTATGCAGTATAATTAAAAAGATGGATGCTCTTAGAGAATGGATATTAGGTTTTAAACCTCAAATTGTTGTAAGCAGTAAACATGGTTGAATGAAAAAACTCTTATTAGATATTGATGAGTATCAAATCTATAGGGTAGATCAAAATAAGAGGGGTGGTAGAGTTATGAGGTACGTAAAGTCAACTTTAGATGTTAAATCTATTGTTATTGATGTTGATTTACACGGAATAGCGGCCTTGGCTATCAAATTAAGGCTGCCTTTTATACAACCTATATTGTTAATGGGAGATTATAAGCCTCCAAAGATCCACTCATCTAAGTTTAACCCATGTGTAGCAATGGTGTTTTGGATATTAGTGTAGTTGATGGGACAATATTACAACAGGTGGAGGAATACAAGTACCTTGGCTTGTGGCTTGTTTCATACTGTACATGAACAGTGCATATTAATAAGATTGTGAAAAGGTTAGGACAGCAGTTAGGAATGCTTTATAGACTTAAATATAATTTTTCTAGACATTCAAAGTTACATTTTTTTCAAACCATGCTGATATCAATTATAGACTATGCAGACATTATTTATATGGGGCCCTCAAAGAAAGACTTAAAAAAGGTAGATATTATTTATAATAAGATGACTAGATATATTCTGAAGGTACGAAGAATGACTCATCATTCTGTCCTTTATAGGGAATATCAGTGGGAATGTCTAGATAATAGAAGAGATAAACATGTGATCAAGTTAATGTTTAAAGTTATTAAAAAAAGTGTTCCAGGATATTTGCTTAACGAGTTTGAAATGAATGTTCTGGCTCGACACTTAAGATCAGGTTGTTATTACAATTTAAAGTCTCTAGAAAGAGAAAAAAAAATGGGGGTAATACAATTGCTTGTCTGGGACCCCCAAAAATGGAATAAATTGCCCTCTTTATCTCAGATTACAAGAAGGTAATGTGAGATGGGCCCAGTTAGATAAATGGTTTAGGAACCAAACTGGCACATTAAAAGGGTGCTGTGCCATCTAGGAAGCTGGATTGTTGAAGTTATAGGTCTGTATAGGACACCTTTTAGCTTGTGATATAGGAATTTATACGTAATAGGTTCTTGTGTTGCATGTTGTGTGTGACTTTAAAGTATTTGTGTCTTTTTGTATTATCTTATTAATTTGTATATTGATTCCAAATGGAATACTTGAAGTAGGAATGTATGCGTTTTATGTGTGTTATGTATTAAGTGTACTTTTTTATGCTGTTGACTAACATTTTTGCATGTAACTGGAATATTTGTTTTTTTTCTTATATGGAGACCCTTGTAAATGAGTACATTTTTATACTCAATGGGTTGTTTTCCATGTTCATTTGTGAATAAAATCATTACTACTACTACATATGTCCATGGCACAAAAGCAGCTTTGTCCAAGTATTGGATATGGTTTACTGCAAAGAAGAAAGTGAAAGTAGGAGGAAGAAGTGCTGGCAGGCAGGCAGGGGAGAGGGATATGATGATGTGTCTACTATGTGTATAAATTTGAGATTTCACATTCATACATATAGTAGACCTGTCATCAGCCATTTATCCCATGATAACAGCATTTATCAGTGGAGATTTAGCTCAACACCTATTGCATAAATTAATTTTTTTGATGTTCTTACCAAGTAAGTGCACTAGGCAAACAGATGCCTATTTTCAGTCATGAGCTGGCACAATTACATAACAATACAACAGGGCAACTACATAATGAATTATAATATAAAATGGAGAGTGAACCAAATGAAAGGAAAGGCTATAACAAATAATGTAGGCGTCATCATCTAAAAAAAATAAAAAAATGGTTTACATTACAATTTCATGAAAGGTGCTAGTGAATACATATACTTGAGAATAGTGCAAAACTAGGTACAGTGCGAAACACAGCACTGGCAAGTTTGGCAAAGGGTGCAAGGAGTGAGGTCATAAAATAACATATAGAATAATAAATGGGGTGGTTTGTATAATGAGAATTTTATACACACACAAGGTGTTGGATGCTATAAAAACACCAAGAGCAATGCTTGAATGGTTTATACAAGCATCCAACACTGAATGTGTGTGTGTGTAAAATTCACGTTGTATACACCACATCATGTATTGTTTTATATAATTGCCAGGGTCATGATTTTTGCCTCAGCAATTATATCAATCCTAACCTTCCTCCTAATGCCTGATTAGTTGCTTAAGGATGCAAACAGTCCTGAAAGTGGCCGAGAATGGCTGGTCAGATCATGAAGGTACTTTGGTGGGGAGAGGGGGTCTCTAGGAATTCTTCAGCCCATCTGGACCCTGGTGGATGGTGTAACCTGGTAGAGGATGAGTGCTGACAGAGCCAGCAGGAAAAGGACTTGTGAGATTCAAAGTTGGAGCCTTTTCATTGATTGGATGGAGCATGATGTGGCCCCTTCTCTTAAGAGACCAGTTGTCTGTTTACAGTTGCAAAGGGTCCCAAACGTAGCAAGGAATTTCTGGTCAGGCCTTGGAGGTTCTTCTGTGGGGAGAAGGGGTCTCTGTGAATGCCTCAGCCCCTCTCAATCCCAGTGGATGGTGTGCTGACAGTAAAGGAGAAAAGCAGTCTACTGATCACAGATTTGTCCTCAGAGGGAGGGAAAGTGAGAAAAGGTAGGTGTTTAAACAGTGGTACTTAAGTGAGAAAGCAGTGTAGCGCAAGCCACAGGCTGGCTTGTGGCTTTCCCATAGAAAGATCGGCACATGTTCACTGTTACAGCCAGCTGATTATAACAGCAAATTACAATTGCCTTTTTCCTATGGGGAAAAAACATCGCTCAGTTATTATAATGTCTTAACATTCACCAGTACAATGGCAGAAAGAGCAATAGCAGCACAATGTAACAGTGCAAGGTAATCAAATCACTAATGCCAACTTTAGTGTGTGTGAAGACAGTAGTAAGTTAACATCATAATGAAAAATAAACAGTGGGGCATCAATCAAGTGCATGAGCATGAGTCTGACAAAATTAGGAAAGACTTTAACGATGTGCAAAAAGATGGATCAGTGGGAGCATTTGCACAGAGGATGGCAATGAGTTCTATTTTTGGGGGGCATGGTGGGCAGAAGTCAAATGGCTATGGTTTGTGGTGCAGCTACAGTATGTTCCATAAGAAAAAGTGACTCAGCAGATGTGGTAGAATACTGAAGGAGGTTTGCTAGGACATGGGTGGCAGGTAATTGGGATCAGAGCACCCTGTCTGCAAAGTACAGTATATATGTTTATATAAATGACTATAAAAAGTATTGCTGGAATAGAGTTTTCTGAGTGGTTGTAAACATTCAATTGGCCTCCTGTATATTTAAATTAGGTAAACATACGTAGAGTCTAATCAAATCCTAAACAGAGTTTAACTCTGTTTTAAAAATAGCCATTTTTTATAGTATATTAGCAGGAGATGGTGGACCATATGGGGTCACAGTTATCTGCTCAGATTTGTAATCTGGATTTCATTGACAAGGCCTGATTTCCTTCTAATGCAAGTAATATTGTATGCAACTGTGTTCTGCTTCTGCACAGAGCAAACCTGCCATTTCCTGAAGTTTAAAGTGGCTGTTTTTATTTAGTACTGCAGCTGCAGTATTATCCAGTGTCTCTTCCCCATGTTATGGGGAGCACTAGCTAATTTTGGTTAAGAACACCAGACAGAAAAGTGATATCGAGTAGTACAACAAGTATATGATGTACTGTATGTGTTATCAGTTTTGGTCCATGAAAGTTTTAGAGACACAAGCCCCCTCTACCAATTTGGGTTGTCAGAACCCACTGTAGTTCTGGGTTCAAGTTCTGGTCTAGAGCTTTGCAAATAATTCCAGGGCTCTAATCATCTTTAGAACTGGAACTCTTTTGTGTGCAGGACTGCAGAGAGAGAGAACAAATGAAGATGCTGTGAGGAGAAAAAATAAAGACCTCCTCTTTCAGCACAACAATAAATACTGTTTCACTGCACATGTAAAAAGAGAAACACATTCTGCCTTTCAAAATGCACATGCCAAGTGTCATAATTCTGTGCATTTGGCACATCTGCATACCTGGTTTGAAAATGCCAAGCATCACAATTCCATGCATTTGGCACATCTGCATGGTGGGTTTAAAACATTTTGCCACTGTACAGATCACTAGTGAGACTTCATCTGGAGTACTATGTCCAGTTTTGGAGGCCTCATCTCTGAAGGACATAGACAAAATAGAGGCAGTCCAGAAAAGGGCAACAAAAATAGTGCAAGGACTCCACCAAAAGTCATATGAGGAAAGACTAGAGGACCTCAATATGTATTCCCTGGAGGAGAGAGAGGGAAGATATGATAGAGACATTCAAGTACATCGGGGTGTAAACACAGTACAGGAGGATAGCATCTTTCAGAAAAGAAGGTGTACAACAACAAGGGGGCATGGTAATAGGCTAGAGGGGGTAGACTCAGGGGCAAGGTGAGGAAGTCATTTTTTACAGAATGAGTAGTGGATGCTTGGAACAGCCTCCCTGCAGAGGTGGTGGGGGCAAAAATAGTAAGGGAATTCAAGAATTCATGGGATAGATATAAGAGTACTCTAGCAATAGGAAAGAGAGGGTAAGCCACAGATCAGCTAGGGTCTGTGGTAAGGCATACGGTTGGGAGAAGGGGCAGACTAGATGGGTCACATGGCCTTTATCTGCTGTCACCTTTTGTGTATCAGTGTATTATGGATGGAACTGAAAATACACAGATTACCCAGAAACTGTAGACCTTTGTTTGTGGGAGGTTTTATCATCCTCCCTCAGGCAACAGCCTCAGTATGATTAAACATCTAAACTGGTGTATTGATATGATATTAGAGAGATATCCAGTTTGTGGGATAATTCTTATGGTAGAAGCAAATCATGTCAGTGTCAATGGTTCAGCAGCTTGCACATTTACCTCTGAGGCTGGAAGATCAGAAGGCTGTGGGTTCTGACTCCACTCCAGGCACTTGGGTTAAATCCTAATGCTGGCACTGTAGTGCAGCATGAGGGGGGTGCTGCACTCCTGAGGTGCTGTCTTTCGGATGAGACATTAAACTGAGGACCCATCTGCTTGTTCTGGTGGTAGTTCAGGTGGATGTTAAAGATCCCATGGCACTTCTCGAAAAGAGTAGGAGAATTTTTTATTATAACTTAAAGGCAAAATACATACAAAATAGTGTTACTACACACAGAATCATAATAAAAGACAAAAAAAACATAAATAAGTATTTCATCATACATCATCCCCAAAACTGAGCAGTAAATAATGAAAACAGCACCCCCCCACACACTAAATGAGTATGGGAATTTTTTTATTATAACTGAAAAACAAATTTCATACATTTCAGTATTGCATCATTCAAACTAATAAGAAAACGAAAAGATAAACATAAAGAAGTATTTCATCATACATCAATAACAAAAATGGTTAGTATCCTCAAACTTGATTTGTACGTATATCAAACATACTTCCACCCCTCCCTCCCCTCTCCAAAAGAAATAAGGGAAATATCTTATATAACCAACGTGATTATTCGAACATTATGTAATACAGTTCAAAGAGAGAAAATGAAAAAAATCTTGAAATGAAATAAATCTTAAGATAACCATTTCAGTTATGGTAGTTCATAGTGCAGACTAATTAGTTTCTTAAAACCACCCAAAGGTCCTAAAACAAATAGGTATTTTCACATACCTATCCCCTTTTCCCCTCAATGGAGAAAGGGAATTTTATTAAACAAAGTATAACACTGTAATCTGTATCGAACCAGGACATGTTTCTCCATCATAACTTGTATAGAGCTGGAGAACCATGCCTGTTTCTTGGAGTCTAATCACATCTTGTATCACTGCAAACATCACTTGTGCTACTATTCTTTGTTGTTGTCTCAGTGTAAGCCCACATTGTGCTTGCCATAACTGAAATGTAATAATAAAATCAAATGCTTTGTGGTTGCATCATTTTTTATCCAATTCCCTTGAAATATACCCAAACACAATATTTCTGATGTTAAATTGCAAAAAGGATGTAAAAGCCATATTTTATGTACAGGTAGATATTGCTAAAAGGAGACTGCAAGTGGGCATTCCAGGAAGAGGTGTTGCATAGTTTCCACTTTCCCTATGCACTGCCCCATTCAAGGACATTCTCTGTCTAATACTTCTTTATGCTTCATGTTCCCTTTCTCACTCAATTTAAGGTGTGTGCAGAGCCACAGAAAGTCCTACATATAAACAGGAACTCTATTACTCACCAACACACTAGTGGTGGTCTTTTGTTCATTTTGTGTTCTCTCCATAAACTATGGTCATTCAATGAAATAGTCTTCCATTATTGTATTATGTAAGTCTTTTCTGGATGTGGTGAGTAAGTTTATTTTAACAACATGCCAGGTTTTTAGTTTGCTAACCGTGTCTGCTAAATGTTTGGGTAATGCTGCTATATGTTTTTGTTTAGGTATTAGGAGGTCATTCTCCCAAGTAGCCAGCAGGGGTCCAATACTGTCAAGGAACCAAGGTTTCTATAGTTTACTTGTTTGTTTAAGTACAGGTGCGATATTATGGTAAAAAGAGTAACATAGAGAAACACTAAAGGGTTTACCATCGCCAAACCCCCTTGTGCTACAGATAAGTATGCGATACCCCTTTTTATTGGGTTTAAGCGGCTTCCCAAGAGACACTGGGAAAATATACTAAAAAGAGTTGTTTCCAAACTTTTTGGAGGGGGGAAATATACCTAGAAATAAAGCCATAGGTAAAAGGAAAGTCTTAATCATATAAATCTGTTTTTTTTTTACAAGCACCATTTGTTCCATAGCCCCACCTTCTTCTTAGTTTCCTGTAATTGTAAGTACTGACTAACTGGGAAAGGATCACAGATCTCCAGGTAGAAGGTCACCTGGGGGCAAGTGACCATCACATGGTTTGGTTCAAGTTGGCCACTAGAATGAAATCATCCCATTCCAAGGCAAAAAATATGGGATTTCAGAGGAGCTAACTTTGATAAGATGGCCAACAGAGTTAAGCTAGCACTGGAAAGAAGAAATACAGGTGAGGGGGTAGAGGCAAAGTGGGCAAGCATTAAGGATGCAATACAGGAAGCAACATCCAATTGCGTTAGAGAGAAAAGGAAGTGCAAAAGAAGAAGAAAACCACTTTGATTCTCAAAAACAGTAGCAGAAAAGGTCAGAGCCAAAAGGCTGGCCTTCAGGAAATATAAAGGAACACAGCAGAATGAAGATAGGGAGGCATACCAAACTTCCCTAAGGGAAGCAGGGAAGACAGTAAGGCAGGAAAAGGCCCAAACCAAAGAAATACTAGCACAAACACTAAAATAAGGTGACAAGACTTTCTATAGATACATTAGAGAAAGGAGAAAGTCCAGAGGGGTTATTGCTAAGATTAAGGGGATAAGGGTGTGTGTGAGGAGGAGGACCATGTAAAAGCATCTATTCTAAATAGATACTTCTGCTCAGTATTTACTGAGGAGAAGGTAGGGCAGGGTCCACAGCTCAGCACCATGGACACAGGGGGGAGGCAGGTGTGCACTAGTCCTTTCACAAAAGAAAGCATTCTACTGTACAAGAGCTCTATCAGCTTAGGGTGGACAAGGTAATGGGACCTGATATCATACATCCCAGGGTACTAAAGGAGCTAAGGGTGGAACTAGCAGAGCCATTATCAGAACTGTTTAGTGAGTCTATGAGCACAGGAGGGGTCCCAGAAGACTGGAGAAGGGCTCATGTGATCCCGCTCAACAAAAGGGGTAGCAGCGAGGAGGCAGGGAATTACAGACCAGTCAGTCTTACCTCAGTAGTGGGCAGGATTATGGAGGCATTCCTTAAGGAAAGAATAGTGTAACACCTGGAATCCATAGGAACACAGGATCCAAGACAGCATGGGTTTACAACAGGAAGGTACTGTCAAACTAATCTCATAGATTTCTTTGACTGGGTAACCAGAGTGGTGGACCAAGGGGGAGCAGTTGATGTCACATACCTTTACTTCAGCAAAGCTTTCAATACTGTTCCACATAGAAGATTGATTAGTAAGATGGGTAGACTCTGGGTGGATCAGAAGTTGGTCAACTGGGTGGCAAACTGGTTAGCAGGCAGAAAACAGAGAGTGGTGGTAAACAGTATGCAGTCAGAAGAGATGCAGGTTACAATTGGGGTACCTCAGGGATCAGTCCTGGGGCCAGTCCTCTTCAATATTTTCATCAGTGACATTGCAGATGGACTGGAGGGTAAGGTTTGTCTGTTTGCAGATGGCATCAAGATCTGCAACAGAGTAGATGATCCATATGGGGTGGGCAGAATGAGAAGAGATCTGGATAAACTGGCAAAATGGTCAGAAGAGTGGCAACTGGGGTTTACCGCAAAGAAGTGCAAGATCATGCACATAAGGAAGAGAAATCCTGAAGCCACCTATAGGTTGAGAGAGGAGTTGCTAGCAGTCACAAGGGAAGAAAGGGACTTGGGCATCATCATCACACAGATGACCTGAAATCATCCAAGCAGACCACTAAGGCAGTAGGTAAGGCTAGGGGGATGTTGGGGTGTATTAGTAGGGGTATCACAAGTCGTAAGAGGGAGGTAATACTCCCTGTTTACAAGACACTGGTTAGGCCCCATCTGGAGTACTGCATGCAGTACTGGAGGCCACACCTTCTCAAGGACATTAACCAAATTAAGGCAGTCCAGGGAAGGGCAACCAAAATGGTGCAGGAACTGCATCAGAAAACATATGAGGACAGATTAACATAGCTCAATATGTACACCTTAGAGCAAAGGAGAGAGACAGAGAGAGAAAGGTGATATGATTGAAACATTCAAATGCCTTAAGGGTATTAACCAGGTGAAAGAGTCTAACATGTTTCAATATAAGAAAAATAGCAAGACAAGTGGACACAGCATGAGACGAGGAAGTTCTTTTTCACAGAAAGGGTGATGGATTCATGGAATGGCCTACCTCAGGAACTGGTGGATATGAATACAGTGCAGGGCTTCAAACAGGCATGGGATAGGCATAAGAGAGCAATACAGATAAGTATGAATAAATAGGCCATTGACACAGCAAAGGCTGATAGCACATTCATAAGGTAGGAAAATTAATGGGCAGACTGGATGGGCCTTGCGGTCCTTATCTGCAATCAACATCTATGTTTCTTTTTTTTTTCAATTCAAAGTTTATTCACCACATTTTCCACATTACAGGAGGCAGTAATAAACACTTGACATAGGATTCATACTACAAATCAAATCATACTGCCCCAACCCCCAACACAGCAGTTCATTCTAACCCTGATATCACCTGCTAATTACCTATGCCAAAGAAACTAAGATGGTAACTTCGGTTACAAACTGCTTCATAGCCACCATAATTAAAGTATGAAGGGGATCCCAGATATCTTTATGCCTATGTTGCCTGTTTTGAAGGCTAGCAATAGCCTTCTCTGTGTGTATATTTGCTAATATCTCATGGAGCCACTCGTGATATGTTGGGCCAAACCTTTCCTTCCACCGTCTGAGAATAACTTTTTTGACCGAAAGCGCCACCATAGATATGTGGAATCTCCGGATTTTAACCTTTATGAAGGAAAGATCCCCCAACAGGCAAATATCCAGCATAAAATAATCCTGTAAATCCAGCAAAGGGTCCAGATTGTTTTTTATTTGCTCCCATAATGATGTTGTCCAGGGGCATGACCAGAAAAAATGAAAAAGTGATCCTGCATCCTGGGAACACTTATTACACCTATCGGTATCAAGAAGGCCCCATTTCACCAACTTAATTGGGGTATAGTATAAATTATGTAACATATGAAACTGCATGAGACGTAATCTATCTGGGGATACATATTTATGACAGTACATCCAGAGGGCGGGCCACTTGAAAGTATAGTGGGGAAAAAATGAAACCCAGAAATTGGAGGGGCCACCACCGCATCCAAACATGTTTCTATGTTTCTATATAATTGTGGGTCAGGTCCTCCCCCAAAAAATTCCTAGTATCTTGTTGTACCAGTTTTTAAAGGTACTGTATACCCAAGATTTCTGCTATTGTGTCATCTTCATACCCAATAGGCAAGTAACAACTCTTGTGTAAATTGATTTTTGATCCTGTTATCTCTGAAAAGTTCTCTAAAGTTTATTTAGCTGCCTTAGCTGATTTCCTATCTGCCAATATTAGTTATTTCTAAATTGTGATTTGCATTATGTGGTAATAGGTCCAGAGTTAATATATATAGACTAGAACTTAAGGGACATCCTTGTCTTATCCCTCTGCCTATAATAGCATTTTCCCCTAACCAGCCATTTGCATTAGGTTTAATGCATATTTTGCTACAGAAAATTTTCAACCAGGATATAAATTGAGGTGGGAAATTATTTGCCTTTAATACTTCCCATAAATAATTATATTCGACCCGGTCAAAGGCCTTTGTCTGGTCAAGGCACAGCAAGTGTCCCATTATTTCTTTCTCTTCTCCTTTATTGAACAATTATCTAAGAAGAATCAAAGCATCATGTATCTTACAAGAGGGAACCCCACTAAATTGTGAAGGGTGGCTAATATAGTTCAGGACCCCTAATGTTCTTTTACAAAGAACTTTCATAAGTATTTAACAGTCTGTATTTAGGAGAGAAGATGGGCTCCAATTTTGTAGATACCCTTTCTCTCATGACTTAAATATTAATACCAATACCCCTATATATACTGTATATATACTTCCCAGGAGGGTTCCTGCATGCAAGGCTGCATTATAGAAATCAACCAATTCATCTCCCAATGTGTCAAAAATTAATTTATACAGTTCACGCGGAAGTCCATCTGAGTCAGGTGTGGTACCCGTATTTAGAGACCAAATAGTGTCTCTTAATTCAGTTTTAGTAATAGGGTTTAAAAAGGTTTTATTGTAGTCATGTGAAATCTGTGGGAGGTTACATGCATTCAACCATTCTGTCATTTTATAGTCTGGCAAGTTTTGGCTGGAAAAACTATTCCCAATGAAATTCTTAATTTTGTTTAATATTTCTGTATTCTCCATTATTGTATTACCTTCTGCTGTTATATGATTTTGTTTTTTTGGTCCCTAAGAACTTTACAGTTCTCTAGAGGTAACATATCTCCTTTTCCCCAGTTATCCCATATTTTTGCTTTCTTTCCAAGCCTTTCATTTTCTCCAATTGTAAACTTAGCAACTCTTCTTTGATCTGTTTTATTTGTTGCTGAAAATCCCCACTTCCTTCATACCATAATCTAGGGAATATCTCAATTGTTCCCTAAGAAATTTATGTTTATCGGTTTTCTGCTTACCATTCGGTTATCCCATAGTTTTAAAATATGAAATAATATAATGTTTAGTCTCTTCCCATCATTCATTTTTATTATCAAAAAAAAAATATTGATTTCTGTGCCTCTAAAATATATCCAAAACCCATTGCAATTTTATTTATTTCCAATAGTTTTAAATTCAATTTCTAGAGTCCAGGTCCACACCTTTGTTCTGGTTGATTCCCTAAGGTTACTTGTAGTAGTCTATGATCAGAGGTAGCAAGTTTCTTGACCTGACCCTGTTGTAACTGTAGATTTGCTGACACAAAGAAGTAGTCGATCCTAGACTAACTAGTCCCACAAAAATAAGCGCATGGTGCTGTCTGGAAAAAAGTAGAAAACACATCCACAAGTCCTATTTCCTTAATTATGTCCTTTAAACAATTGGTGTCACATAATATTTTACTCATTTTTAAACCTCTATCTACTTGTGACAAGCTACAGTTAAAATCCAGTCCCAGTATTATGTTTTTAGTAGTGAAAAGAAAAAGTTTCAACTTTCAAAAAAGTGCCACCATGTCATATTTCAATTGTGGAGTGTACACATTAATAATATGAAATTCCATCTCCTTAAATTTAATGTCTAGTAGGAGAGCCCTCTCTGGCATAATTTCTGTAATATTCACAACCTGCATCTTGGAAAAGAAGCAAATACCTACCCCCAAGCAGGTCTCTTCCCCCTGAGACTCTGAAATTATTACAGGTGGTGCTTTACAGGTTTTACAGTTTTATCTAACATTAGGATAAGCTTTCAGGGTTACTGCATTTGTTATTGACTGATTATTTCTGCTCTTACCTCCTTGTTCTTTCATCCGTGGTTCTTCTTTTTAGGCAGGGGAAGGGCCCAGCCCCCCAACCCCATCCCCAACCACCCCACGCTACACTCCTTTTATAGGGTACTACAGTTGTGACATTTCCTGTGTGAGCAGAAGGTGGATCAGTGGAGCTCCAGAAGGTGATCTCATTTACAGGGGCACTAGTAATTTAACTTGTTATAACAAGTTAAACAAAGCACAATTAAACCATTACTTGCATTTTTTTCCTTTTTTTTTTCCTTCTAATTACTCTGACTAGGTTACAAACACAGCAACTTATTTGGAATGGATTTCATTAACTGCAGGTACTGTGGAACAATTTTCAGAAGGACAGTCTTACAGGATTTAGGACACTGTCCTACATGCTGGGCCTTTGGAGATCTTAGGGCTCAGCTCCGGGCAGCATGGGCAGAGATTGCACGCCTCAAATTTCATATTGAAGAGGAAATACATTATAAGAACCACCCGCCATTTCCCCAGCATCCAACAGAAAAACCTCGACCGCAGAGGGTAGTTGGTCCAGGAGGTTGGCAGGTGGTTAGGAGGAGCAAATCAGGTGCCCCATCACTCTCTGCTCTCCAACACATTACCTCCAAAAACCATATAAACACTACAAACAGGTATCTGCCTCTATCTCTGAAATCAAATAAAGAGGCAGAAGACACTGCAGAGCAGAACACTGCGGCACAGGAGCTAGCACAACAAAACTCACCCAACTCAGGAACCAAAACTAAACAAGCACAAAGGAAATCCAAAAAACTACTGATCATAGGAGACTCCATGATTCGGGGAGTTGATACCCATCTCCAGCCAGGGGTGATGGTCAGATGTCTCCCAGGTACATCAGCATGGAGAGACACTGACCGTATTGCTAAAATTGTTCACAAAGCAGGAGAAAACATTGATGTCCTAGTACACATAGGGACTAATGATCTCACCAGCCGGTCAGTTGTGGAGACCAAGGAACACCTGACTAGGCTGGGTGACAAACTATCATCTATTTCATCCAGCATCTCCTTCACTGAGATCCTGCCAGTCTGGGAGAGGGGAGCAGATGGACGGAAGGTCAGAGAAGGGGAGATAGGGGAGCTAAACACGTGGCTCAAGGACTGGTGCCAGGAAAAAGGACACAGATTTGTAGGGAACTGGCAACAGTTCTGGGAGCGAAAGTTCTTTAAATTTGATGGACTGCATCTGACTAAAGAGGGAGTCAGTGCATTGGGGCAGAAGTTTGACGTCTTTGCAGAATACTTAAACTAGCAAATGAGGAGAGGAGTGCAGCACCCCATACGTCGAATGGGAAGAACACCCCTCCCCCCTCAGCTAGTGGTCAAACAGGAATTCAGCATGTTTGCCGTTCATTTGCATCACCAGGTAAGAAAAAAGGTTTGTCTCCCCATACGATGCACAGGAGTAATGCCAAACTTCACCCAACAACTAACACACCAAAATCTGGCCAATGGAAAATCATGTACACAAATGCTCACAGCCTGGGAAATAAGATCCCAGACCTGCAGGCAATAATGTCAGAGGCTAAACTGGACATAGTAGCAATTAGTGAGACGTGGTTTACCAGTAACCACACTTGGGAGACTTTAGTACCTGGCTATGTATTGTTCAGAAGAGACCGAGGTGCAAAAAGGGGGGGAGGAGGGCCTGTATGTTAATGAAAATATCAAAGCTACAGAAATTCAGAATACACATAAGGAGCCAGAAGAACTGTGGGTCACCCTGGAAACAGGAAATGGGACAGCCATAAGAACTGGGGTTGTCTACAGGCCCCCAGACCAGAGGGAGGACATAGACACATTACTGTTAGAAGATATACAAAACATGACAGCTAAAGGGGAGGTTCTGATAATGGGAGACTTCAACATGCCAGATACAGATTGGTCAATACCAGCAGGAACATCTGCCAGAACTAGACTCATAGTGGATTCCCTGCAGGGGGAGGGCCTCAAACAACTGGTACAGCAACCCACAAGAGACAGGGCTATCCTAGATCTAGTACTGACTAACAAAGAAGGGATCACAGATCTCCAGGTAGAAGGTCACCTGGGGGCCAGTGACCATCACATGGTATGGTTCAGTTTGGCTACTACATCTAAATCATCCCATTCCAAGGCAAAAATATGGGACTTCAGAGGAGCTGACTTTGATAAGATGGCCAACAGAGTGAAGCTAGCCCTGGCAAAAAGAAACACAAGTGAGGGGGTACAGGCAAAGTGGGCAAGCATTAAGGATGCAATACTTGAAGCAACATCCCATTGTGTTAGACAGAAAAGGAAGTGCAAAAGAAGAAGGAAACCACTTTGGTTCTCAAATACAGTAGCAGAAAAGGTCAGAGCCAAAAGACTGGCCTTCAGGAAATATAAGGGAACACAGCGGGATGAAGATAGGGAGGCATACCAAACTGCCCTAAGGGAAGCAGGTAAGGCAGTAAGGCAGGCAAAGTCCCAAACTGAGGAAACACTAGCACGAACAGTAAAAGAAGGTGACAAGACTTTCTATAGATACATTAGTGAAAGGAGAAAGTCCAGAGGGGGTATTGCTAAGCTTAATGGAGAAAAGGGAGCATGTGAGGAGGAGGTCCCTGTAAAGGCATCTATCCTAAATAGATACTTTTGCTCAGTATTTACTGAAGAGAAGGTAGGTCAGGGCCCACAGCTCAGCATCATGGACACAGGGGGAGGGAGGTGAGCACTACTCCCTTCACAAAAGAAAGGGTCCTACAAGAGCTTGCTAAGCTCAGGGTGGATAAGGCAATGGGACCTGATGGCATACATCCCAGGGTACTTAAGGAGCTAAAGGAGGAACTAGCAGAGCCATTAGCAGAATTGTTTAGTGAGTCTCTGAGCACAGGAGAGGTTCCAGAAGACTGGAGAAGGGTTTATGGATCCTGCTCCACAAGAGTGGTAGCAGGAGGAGGCGGGAACTACAGACCAGTCAGTCTTACCTCAGTAGTGGGCAAGATTATGGAGGCACCCTTAAGGAAAGGATAGTGCAACTCCTGGAATCCATAGGGCACAGGATCCAAGACAGCATGGGTTTACAAAGGAAGGTCCTGTCAAACTAATCTCATAGATTTCTTTGACTGGGTAACCAGAGTGGTGGACCAAGGGGGAGCAGTTGATGTCGCCTACCTTGACTTCAGCAAAGCTTTTGACATTGTTCCACATAGAAGATTGATAAATAAGCTAGGTAGGCTCGGGGTGGGTCAGAAGTTGGTCAACTGGGTGGCAAACTGGTTAACGGGCAGAAAACAGAGAGTGGTGGTAAATGGTATACAGTCAGAAGAGATGCAAGTCACAAGTGGGGTACCTCAGGGATCAGTCCTGGGGCCAGTCCTCTTCAACATCTTCATTAGTGACCTTGCAGATGGACTAGAGGGTAAGGCTTGTCTGTTTGCAGATGACTCCAAGATCTGCAACAGAGTAGATGACCCAGATGGGGTGGGCAGAATGAGAAGAGATCTGGATAAACTAGCAGAATGGTCAGAAGAGTGGCAACTGGGATTTAATGCAAAGAAGTGCAAAATCATGCATATAGGGAAGAGAAGCCCTGAAGCCACCTATAGGCTGGGAGGAGAGTTGCTAGCAGTCACAAAGGAAGAAAGAGACTTGGGCATCATCATCACTGATGACCTAAAATCATCCAAGCAGACCTCTAAAGCAGTAGGTAAGGCCAGGGGGGTGTTAGGGTGTATTAGTAGGGGTATCACAAGTCGTAAGAGGGAGGTAATAATCCCTCTGTACAAGACACTGGTTAGGCCCCATCTGGAGTACTGCGTGCAGTATTGGAGGCCACACCTTCACAAGGACATTAACCAAATTGAGGCAGTCCAGAGAAGGGCAACCAAAATGGTGCAGGGACTGCATCAGAAGACATATGAGGACAGATTAACGGAGCTCAATATGTATACCCTTGAGCAAAGGAGGGAGAGAGGTGATATGATCGAGGCATTCAAACACCTTAAGGGCATAAACAAGGTGAAAGAGTCTAACATGTTTAAATATAAGAAAAATAGCAGGACAAGAGGACACAGCATGAGATTAGAGGAGGCCGATTAAGGGGGAATGTGAGGAAATTCTTTTTCACAGAAAGGGTGGTGGATGCATGGAATGGCTTACCACAAGAAGTGGTGGCTATGAATACAGTGCAGGGCTTCAAACAGGCATGGGATAGGCATAAGGGAGCAATACAAATGACTATGAATAGATAGGCCACTGACAGAGCAAAGGCCGATGGCACATTTATAAGGTAGAAAAAGAAATGGGCAGACTGGATGGGCCTTGCGGTCCTTATCTGCCATCAACTTCTATGTTTCTATGTTTCTAATATCTATCTCCCCATATCCAGTTATTACATGCAGCCTCCAACTCTAAAGGTGAGTGCAGGTGGACATCCTGAAAGAAAATACAATCTAAATCTGATGATGTAAACTGTGTATATGTACTAAGGTGCTTCTTTGCAGATTGTAGACTATTTGCATTTAAGGATGCAATTTTAAAATTATACAATGGTGACCCCATTTACATCATAATATTTTCATTTTACTTTGCTCAAGGCCCTTGTAACTCTGACAGATCTTTGTTATTTAGGTCTGGAATCATCCATTGTTACTAAATCTGAAGGAGTTCCATGTTGTGAAGACCTCACAGAATTATTATCTGATTCTCCCTCCATTTCAGATTGTGCCCATCATAAATATGCATATTGATTTTGTACTAAAATACACTCAGTCTGAGGAACTAGCCCTTTAGATCTTGTTTAAGTTTTTTTTTTTTTTTTTACTCGTGCCACTGCAAATTCAGGTTCCAGAGAAACTGCCATGGGGGGTCATTTTGTCTTTTTGTTGCCCTGTAACCAAAATGTGCTCCCCTTGCACAGTTGGAATATTCTATTCACTACCAGGTAGGTCATCATGACTTTGAGGGGTGCACCTACCCTCAGTATTTTGTTGTTCTACCATATTTGTAGATACTGTACCAGTTTGATTTTGTTTAGAGGCTGTTCTAATGTAGACATCCTGTACTCCAAAATCTGAGTTCTCATTGTTTTTTGTGGCCCAGAGGCAATCTGAAAAATTATATCCTGGTTCTTCACATAAGTTGCACTTAGGGTCTCGGAAGCAATGTGCACTTGGGTGGCTTATTTCCCTGCAATGTATACATTTCAATATCTCACAGTTGATGCTAATGTGTCTACTAGACTGACATTTAAAACAGGTATGGGATTGACCTGGGTAAAACAGAAACCCCTTGTCTCTCCCAATGAAAAAACAGTTTGGAAGGTATACAATGTCATTGTCATCATGCTGTAATTTAACTTTTATTTTCCAGTCCCAGTTCCAGAACCCTTCTGCATCTAGGACAGGTGTAGGATTTCCTTGGATTGAACATCTTTTTTCCAACCAATATATTACATCAGCAATATTAACCCCTTCATTTCTGAATAATATTATTACTCAGAAGGGCTGTTTTGTCAAATGTATTACTAAGAATTTAGACCATAGGGGATTTGTTTTCAGATTGATGTATTTACACCAGAAGCATTCCAAAATTACAGGTGTCCTGAAGCTGATGTCATAGGTTGTTTCCCCCAGGGCATGTATGAGTGCACAAACTTCTGAGGGGGTGAAACCTAGTGATTGTTTCAGTAAAATTTTACCAATAAAGAATCTGTCTATGATTGTTTCTTTATTACCAATGTAGCACAGTCTAATAGCATTTGTTCTTTTTGCTAATTCCACTGGCTCGTGGAAAATTAATTTATTTATTTATACACATCAGAATTACAATTCTTTGAGTAATGGACTCATTTCCAAAGGCTCCTCGTCAAGTGTACAGAGACAATCACAGGGTTACCAGGTTCCATAGATAATCACAGGGCTACATAGTTACATAGGTACATTTTTGCACCATTACATCACCAGACATGGTAGTACAGTAAGTATGAACAGACAGGTTGTAATGGCAGTGTACAATTTACATAAGATAATGTAATTGGCCTATATAAGACTTGCATATGAGGGACTTAGATTTTTTTCTTGCCCTTGCCCCGTAGTCTGCACATTGTCAATGTGTTCAAAGCTAGACTGGCTCTGTTCCATTGACACAATTGGTTGCATTTCCTGAACTGTATTAGTAATGTAATTTGAAACAGTACCTGTGACATGCTGGGTGTTGTCTGATTTGGTTGTACATTTGCTGTCCACCACTTCTATCCTTGGCTCACTTGTAACTTCACCCAGTAAGGGAATAGCAAGATCTGGTTGCCACATTCCATTATCTGCCTTGACCCAGCCTGATTTCTGTAAGGCTGTTTTGGGTGACCAAGATTTATCCACTGAGCTTCTCTGCTTGGTTTGGGCCGCAGTTAATGCAGCAGGATCCAAGCATTCTTACTGTGGCTCAACTGCCCAGATCTTGGTCAGCCCAACATGTCCCAGGCAAGTCAGAGATGTGATCGATCATTTTCTTTAGTTTTCCTCTTTCATTAGGGTTTTAGCCTGTTGTATCTGTCTTCCAATATTTTTCAGCACCGCTTCCAGACATCTTCATTTTTGTTGCAGTGTAAGTTCTGTTACATAGAAATTGGTGTCAAGGTCATCAACAAAGCCATCCTTTCCATGATTCTGCTTTTCATGTCCTGCTGTTGGGGTGGTATGCTGGCCACCCCTAGGGTCCATCCCAGCCACCTCCACACTGTTCAAGGAATCTTGCATATTGCTCTCCACAATGCTCACTGTGCAGTCACCTCCAGTCCTTTCTCAACTACTGTCAGCCATCCTGGAATAGCCTACAAGGTTGCCCCTACTGGAGCGTAGGGGAATTTTTATTATTGAACTTCAGAAAACAACAGAAATATGAGACAAAACGATGTTAACTTCACATCAGTTTTAACATACAAATCATAAGTAGGAGAAACAAAAAAAAAAGTATTTCATTCATACATATTCTTGAACACAAAAAATAAATTGTACTAGAAAACTAAAGTATCCCCCTAATTTGAAGAAAACCCACCCAACTCCCCCCCTTATAGAAACTTTGGGGGAGTTTTTAAAACAACAAATAATACCAAACATGTGGTGGTTTACACAAAAAACCATATAACTCATAGAAACAAACAAAAAAGAAAACTCAGAATAGGTATTTATAGTCAGACACAGAACTTTTCTTTCGTTTCACATTCCAAGGCCCAAATGTAACTTCTAAAGGAATGAGTATTCATAACTCCTTTGGGGAACTGCAAAGGGACCTCAAAACAAGTTTCAAGGAAATCTATCCCCAAAGGCTTGAAATTATAAACTAGAATACACAGTACGTTCATAATCTTTATGCTTTTGGATGTCATCTACACGCATACTCATTAACTGTTGAGGAGACACATATTGTTGCTGTAAGGAAAATCTGCACCTGCTCTGCCAAATCCAATATTTAATGAACCCAAAAGATACATACATGCTACTATTATTACAGGACGCCCAGTGATTAGATATGAGTCCCAGTACGAAAGTATCGTAGTTTAAGAACTGGAAGGGAAGACAATTCCAAGTTGTACATATTATTTCCCATACCTCTACAGCATAAGGACACTTAAAATACAAATGAGAAATAGTCTCTAAAGTGGTGTCACACCCTGGCCTGGGCAGTAACCTTTATTTATCTCCTTATGTTTTAAGTTATTTTTAACATTTAATTTTCCATGTGCTCCTAACCATACCACATACCAAATTTTAATAGGTAATCTTTTTTCAGAGATCATTTTACAAATCAAAAGCTTTCTTGAGAATTTCTATCCTCAAAGGGTTCAACATAAAAATTTGTGTCCATAATTAAGTTATATAAACCTTTCCTGATTAGGTGAACAAAGAAAGATTTCTTAATTTGCCACATCTTTAATTTATCTAAACTGTATTTCAAATAAATTGGAAATTTATGTGTTTTAAAACATTTAGAAATACCAGAGTCTTCTCCCCATTGGGAAAATGCCCCTTGAATTTGGTGCTGAACACAAAACGACCAATCAGGATGTAGTCCTTTCAAAATTGGGACAAAATTAGTAAAAAAGAAAATACTAAAATAAAAAAAATAATGGGATTAATCATACCTAAACCCCCTTTATTAACAGGGAGGCAGGTTATACTTCCTTTGACAGGATTAAGATGGCTTCCCTGTATTACTGAAAAAAAATTATAAAAGTGCACTTTCTAATTGCTTTGGTATGGGAAACACATAACTTATGTAGAGGAAAAAAGGAACAAGGTGATTTGTGATAATATAAATGTGTTTTAACTTCACAATTTTCCATTTGTTCAATAATTGGATCTGAGGTTTTATTTGTGCAATGTTTTGTTTCCAATTAAACTCAGCCATATCCCTAGGCCAAAGTACATGCCCACCAATTTTTGGGGTGTAAAAACAACTGATATATTTCTTATTTTAAGTTCTTTATTTGCTGTGTCCCCTGTGATTAAACAGAAGCTTTTAGAACAGTTTACTTCTGCTCCAGTAAGGGAGGAAAAGGTCTCTAAAATGTATAGGGCTTGGTCACAATCTGCTTGGTTATGAGCAACAACCACTAGGTCATCAGCATAAGTGCATACTTTCACTAGGGTTAGATTTGGAGCTGAGATACCTCTAATGGTGCTAAAATAATAATTGGGTCTAAAGTTGTAATGTACAACTTGGGGCTTAATGGACAGCCTTGTCTAACCCCTCTGTGTATTTTCCTAGTTTTTCCAACCCATCCATTTAACAATGGTGCTACTGATACAGATTTATAATAACTTTGAAGCCAGGCAGTGAATTGTTTTGGGATTCTATAAGCCATAAGGCAGGACCATAAAAACTCATGAGATACAGTGCTGAAGGCTTGGACTTGGTCTAAGCTAAGAATATATGCTGTGGTTTGTGATATATAACTAGAGTTCATTATTTCTCTAAATAGCAGTAAATTATCAGTGATTTTGCACCCTGGAAGTGTGCATGATTGAGAGGGGTGAATAACGTCAGTCATAGCATTGACTAGTCTAGAATTCAGAATTTTAGCTAAAATCTTCAGGTCTACAATTAATAGTATGATAGGTCTCCAAATGGCTAACAAAGATATGTCCCCTTTTTAAAAAAGGAAAAATAATGTGCCCATATTCATTTCTGCAGGAATTTCTAACGTTTATAATAAATGGTTGAATACTTGAACTAATTCCATAGAGAAATGTGGCCATAACCATTTATAAAATTCTGGGGGTAACCCGTCTGCATCAGGAGCATTTTTTAATTTAAGGGAAGAAATAGCAGTATTCGCCTATAGAGCAGAAGTAGGCTGAACTAATAGCATTTGCTGCATGGGTGAGATTTTGGGTGGGGAAAGAGACTGAAGTCATCCTTTTGTCTCATCAGAAATATTAAATCTTGAACCAAATTTGGTTTGAATGTACTGGTCAATTATACCCAGCAGCCCCATTTTAGAGCAAACCATAACACCTGATGGAGATATCAATTGATTGCTATGTTTATTTTGTCTTCTGTGACTACAGTTCTCATATGGGTTTGTTAAAAAGAATTTGCCCTGCGTTCAGAATTTTTGTTCTGTTTCTAAGGATAGAAATCTGTTATACTGTATATCCTGAAGCTCTTTCTTAATTCGAATAATGTCTGAAGAAACATTCCTCGTAGAGTATATTCTTTCTTGAAGAAATTGCAAATGGTTGAGTAAATATAAATAGGAGTTTTGTCTTTTATAATGGAAAACTCTTGAAAGATGTTTAAAACATACTGTAAAATCCTTTTTTGGGTCCAACCAACATTGTGATAAGTTATCATATAGACATATCACAAATTTCCTGGCTATTATTAATTTGGCTAAGGGTCTTGAATATTGGGTTGTAAGAGAGTCATATTGAGTCTCCACAGCCCATTCCCATAGGCTACCTCTGGAATATTCCCTAAATGAATACTAATTAAACAATGATCAGAGGTTGCAATAACTTGTGTCCTTGATTTTTGGACAGAAACTATGTTAGATACGCAAGCAATAATACCCAACAGGGTGGATGGTATTGGGCTATGCCAGACTGCCCAGGGTTGTAATGAGGCCTGATGCCACAGGCGGAGGGTCTCATAGTCCCTGTAAGGTCCAGTATAGCCCATACTGCCCACACTAGAGGGTATTATTGTGCTTAGAAAATGGAATGTAGGCTAAATATTAGAAAAAAGGTGCTCCATTCCTTTTAAAAATACTGAGAATAGTTAATTGTTATAGATAGAAGTTGTATTATGCAAAGTAGTCCCTGCAGTATAGGTTACTATTGTCTGACTAATTTGTGCCACTGGCATGTGATGCTGCATGAGCTTGGTGTAGAAGAAACCAAGCTGTATGGGGCTTTAGTGAACTGTACTGCAGTTCACAACAGTATGTTTAAAACCTGTTTTTAAAATAAGTAAATTCTGGGAGTGAGTAGTACAGAAAAAGAAGGCAGGTCAGAGCAGGTCGAGAGTGGGGAAGTGAACATGTAGACAGGAGAAAAGCTGCTGGTGGAGAAAAAGAGTGAAGAAGCAGAGACTGGGCAGTGAGTTAGCAGGCAGGTGGGAGTTATGCACGAGCAAAGCATTCCAGCTGGTAATGATTTTTACAACAGAAAAAATGTTTTAAAACAAAAAAAAGAATTAGCTTCCAATCTGCAGCGGATGAGGCATGTGCTGTATTCTGAGACTGACTTCCTCTTTTTTAGTCAGCATCTGAAATATGAAGTCTGTTTGAAATGATGTGCAGCTATGGGGTAGGTGCAGTTATGGAGATTATTAGTAAAGAGGGTAAGGGGCAGGGATCGTGAATACTATAAACTTCTTTTACCATACAGAAGTGTCTGATCTGAGTACATTGGCTCTGGTGACATCGCACTCACTTGCACGTAGTTGCCATTCCTTGGTTAGCTCTTCTGCGTTTGTTCATGAGCTGGGAGTGGCAATGTGTCTAGCATGAGTAGGAGGAGATGGAGTTCCCATTTGAAATAGCTGCATTGAAAGAGTAGGCAGTTTTAAAATGTTATTTGTATTATTTATTAATTGTAAATTGAGACAGACTTGGTAGGGAGAGAGTGGGGTTTGTTCGAAAGTCACTCTCTAAGCGATAGAAAAAAATGGTGGAATTTGAATTTAAAATAAGGGGTATCAGCCAATTAGAGAGCTGGCTGTGCACCAAGATCCTGGTGATGGGGCTGGCTAGACTGGCCCTTTTAATAAGTGAGCATCTCTTGTCTGATAGATGCCCACCTAGAGAAGTGTCTAAGCCAATCAGATGGCTCAGATAGCTTTGCCTATTTTCTAAAAATAAAATAATCAATGCATTAGGATATTGACCCTTTAGAGAAAGTATGGGGTGGGTGGGGAACAAAGAACCTTGGGCATCTTTTAAATTTGCTTGTAAAAAAATATTTTTAAAGACAACCATGTCGCAGAAGGTTTCTCTGTCTTTCCACTTCTGTCACATCATAACCACCCACAATTAAAGTCTCCTCCAAAAATCACTATTTTTGACATGAATAAAAAAGGTTTTATATCTTTCCAAAGATCCTTCCTATCCACTTTTGTTTGAGGGAAGTAACAATTTATGAGATGATAAACCTTGTTTTTGAGCCTGACATCTAATAATAAAGCTCTCCCTGGGTGAATTTCTACTACTTTCAAATGTTTGATAGTCTAGTAAAATAAAAAATAAAAATAAAATCCCACTGCACAGTTCTACACCTAGTGATCAATAGCATGGTCCCCATTTCCAGTCAGAGGATGCTGTAAGTGATTCAGAATATTGGTGAATCCTAGTATCTTGAAAAGAAATTACATCTAGCTGATAAGAATCAAATATTGAAAAAGTCATTTTCCAGCGTCTCTCATTCTTTAGGCTGTTGGTGTTGAGCGAGGCCCCTGAAAAATCAGACATAATTAGAACATATTCCTATTAAATTGTGTTTCTTTTGCTTTACGGGTGATGGTATGGAACCTCGTTAGGGTTAGATCTGGTTCCCCAGCATTTCTTTTTTATTTTGGGTTTTAACATGCCTGGATCCTTGCTTTCAGAAGAGACTTCCAAAATGGAGGGGTCATCAGACAAATCTGACATCTCAGTGTCAGTTCTCTCAACCAAGGAAGTTGGGTAGTCAATACCGGGAATTTTAGTAGAAGTTCCCCCTGTCTGAGGCATGCTGGGTTTTCTCATCTCCATAGAAGGAGTCTTTTTAGTTGGTTGTGGGGTTGGTGAGGGTGCTCTTGGGGGAGGGTACTGTGGGTTTGTTTTAGCTCTAGTATTCCTATGTGTAGCAGTGTTAACATAAAAATCGTGTTCTGCAAAGTCAGCATCTGTGGTGTTCTGTGATGCCCAAAGGCAGTTTGTAAAGGTGTGACCTTCTGTCTCACACAAACTACATTTTGGGGTAAAAGTGCAAGGGGCCCCTGAGTGGCCTAACATCCCACACTTACTGCATCTGATTTTATCACAGCTACTACTCACATGTCTGTGGGAACCACATTTAAAACAAGTACTGGGCATCCCAGGATAGACTTAGATACCTTGATCTCTCCCCACAAAAAAACTGCCGGGCAGGTGTTGCACACCTGAATTTGTAACCTTTTAGTTGAATTCTGAAACTCCACGCCCCCACCATCCAAAAATCCTCATAATCAATTATTGGATCAGGTAGACACTGAACCCCACAGCATTGCTCCAACAAGTATAATATGTCTTTGACATTGACCCCCTCATTTCTAAACAAGATGGTAATCTTTTTTATAGTGGTTTTGGATAAGAGGATAACATAAAAATGAGACCATAGTTTGGAATTCTTTACACTAGCATATTTTTCCAAAACCTATCCAATAAAGCTGGAGTCCTAAAGCTTATACTGAAGCTGTGTTCACTAGGGTCATGGATAAAAGTGAACACCTCTGATGGAGAAAACTGTAAAGATTGTTTTATTAACACCTTTGCAACAAATACTGTGCTGGGGGTTCCTCTAAACCACTTGTGTATCTAATTCAAACTGCATAATGCATGAAATAAACTAGAAAAACTTTTATTTCTGACCTGGGTTTTGTCCAAATGAGGAACTGTCCTGTGGCGTCTGATCATTATTGTCCAGTGCTGAAGTTATCTGTGACTCCGTGAGTTCAGGGGCCCCCTGTGAAGTTTCTTTGTCTAGTGTTACCTCGGCATCTGGAAGTTCAGAAGAAATCACCGTGATGACTGAATCATAGAGCTGCGTTGTGAACAGAGCTGAGGTCTTCTCTGGGTGTCCATTTTGATTCTTTGATGACTGTTATCCTAGATGTGGCTACCGTTTCTGTAGAAGAATTTGTTCTAGGTAAAGGAATTAAAGGATCTGTAACCCATTCTTCATTAACTGTTTGAATCCAGCCCACCTGGTTTAAAGTCAGATCTGGTGCTTGCACTTCTGGGTTGCGGGGTACAGATAGCTTGCGCTCTGCAAGCGGCATTAGTTGAATTGTGCTGCTTATTGTGACACAGCACTGCGCTACATGTATTGCTATTTAAAACTATCTACAACCTGTGTTATTTTAAATTTGAGCTGCTTGAACATTTTGCCTAGTCCCAAGAAGCAGCTGCGTGGGCTGTGGTTCCTATGCCTTAGGGAGGATCTACAGCTGACATGCCAGGGTTGTTTTTGCACTTGTGCTGCATATATTCTAGTGGAATAGAGGCTAAACCATAAAAGCTACACTTTCCTAAACACCAATAGGGTGCATATTGTGGAAATATATTTTATTTTATTTTAATTGGGTAGTCTGCAGTCTCTGACACCCGGTGCTTTCACTTCCGGGTTGTGGGGTACATATAGCTCATGTTCTGTGAACGGGTTAGCATGAGCAACCATGTATGTTTGTCACATGCGGAGATGCACGCAGAGACACACGCATCTGTGTGCATGTCAAGCGTGACTGGTGGGAAAGAACGGGAGGTAAGCTGTAATATTATAGGACGGTATATCTGTGTTGTTCTATTCTTGAGGTAACCATAGTGGTTATATCATTTGATGAATATAGCAGTTTACTTAACTGATCTGGGAACGTGTGTTCTAAGTCTAATTTGGTTAACAACTATTGTCCTGAAATTAGGTTTGTTTACAAAATGGCTGACTCCATTATGATGTTAGAGGGTGACATGGGTATCAAATGTGCTGTATGCTCAATGTATACGTTAGTTTGTTCACCATTTCCTACATCGCCTTATACATGTGATAAATGCAAGGAGATGATTGCATTAAAAAATGATATTCTACTATTCAATAGTTGAATGTCACAACTGGAACAAAGACAATTAACCATTTTTGAACACTTTCAAAATCAAATGGAAATGCAGTGCATAGCCCCCCCCAATAAAGTTATTCTCCCAATTGCAAATGCTGCTTCTCATGGTGAGGGTTCTTTGCCACAAGTTTCAAGAAATGATACCATGTTTCCGTCTGTAAGTAGCTCTAATATTACAAGTGGAGTTAACACTAATAAATTTGCAAGAAGTGATTCTGAGGCTGAGGATTTAAATGATAATTGGTATACTGTCCAAAATACTACATCACGCAAAAAAGGTAGAAAGGCATGTGTGTTTTCTTTTCCTTTATGCAACACTTTTAGTCCTTTAGGTGATGCCATAGGTGACATTGAATATGACTTTGGAATATCCTTAAAGCCACCTCTAAATAGTGCTGGTACTTCTACATTACCCCCTACTATTTCTGATTTAAATAATATTGCATCATTTGATCATACACCTCTAGGTTATTACCCCACTGGTACTGTCATGGATTCTACCCTAAATGATAATGCTATAGCAGATACCAATATTGTTAAAGAGAAACAGCAACTGTTCATTTTGGGCTATTCAATAATAAAGAATTTGGATAGGGTTGTGTGTAATATGGGTAAACAAAATCGGACATGCTTTTCCTTTTAAGGGGTCTTTGATATCTGACATTTCACTAATAGTTAGGGATTTTATTCCTGATTCTGTGAAAAACCCTATGGTAATAATTCATGCTGGTACTAACAGTTTGTATTGGCACCATCTCAAATCTATCAAAGAAGATTATTTTGCCTTGACCAATATATTATATTTCCTGGGTTGTGATATTTGTATGTCAGAGATTTTACCATGACCTGCTGCCCCAACTACATTAATGATAAAATAAGGTGTTTAAATGATTGGTTATGCAAACGGTGTCTGTGTCAAGGCATCAGATGCATTACTTATTGGGAGGAATTCATTGGACTGTTGGAGTTATTTTGTTTTGATGGATTACACTTGAGTAGAAGGGGTAATTCCCTTATGGGCAAAATTATAAGTGATGTTATTGATCAAAGTTTAAACTAAAATGTGGGGGAAGGTGTTTCCAGTTGTTAATGTTCCAGCATTTATCCCCAGTAAATACTATTCTAAAACTAAATCCCATTTTAACATCCTTAGCTTAAATGCTAGGAACTTAAATAATAAGCTCTATGAGCTTTTGTCTAGAATAGCTATGCTTAAAGCTGATGCAGTTGCAATTATGGAAACCTGGTGGAATAATAAAATCGAATGGGATACCAGTGTTAATGAGTTTGATATTTTCTAAGTCAGGATAAAAAAAAGGCAGGTGGGGTTGCACTATTTTTAAATAAACATCTTAAGAGTTGTGATATATCTAAGCAAATAAAAAAAAACACGATGACTCAACAGAAACCATCTGGGTAAAATTGAATAATTTAAACAATACCCTTATAGTCCTAGGTATTTGTTATAGGCCACCAAATTCCTCCACAAATTATATGAATTCAATATTAAAAGAGGTTGAAAATGTGTGTGAAATTGGGAGTGTAATTTTATTAGGTTATTTAAACTTACCAGACATTAATTGGAACGATTCTATAGCCAAGACTCCAAGTGAAAAAAAAAGTTTAGCTGTATGTGCTCAGCTTCATTTAAAACAGTGTTTATCACCCAATAATAGGTAATAATCTATTAGATACTCTCATACATCAGGATAGTATAGATATTTATGATGTACAAATTGAGACCCTCTTGGGTAACAGTGATCACAACGTTACTTCCTGTAAACTAAAGTGTCCATCAAAAATAGTATCTGAACCAGTAATTAACTTTTTGTACAATAAAGCTAACATTGCAGGGATGGAATATAAATTTAGGCAGATTAATTGGGACCAAGAACATCTGCATCTTCCAGTGGATGATTTTTGTGAACTATTGCATAATACCTTATTGTCTGTAAAAGAAGATTTTATACATTCTAAAATCAAACATACTAGAGGTAAATTTCAACCTAAATGGATGATAAAAACCATAACAAAACTTTTTAGATTAAAAAATAAGAAATATATTAAATATTTAAAAATGAAGACTACTCATAATTGGTCTACGTATAAAAAGGTGCAATAATAATGTAAAACACTTATTAAAATGATCAAACAAATATGGGAATACAATTTGGCTATTAAGGCTACTAAGTCAAATTGCAAACAATTATTTTCTTATATCAATTCTTTAAGGAAACCAATGTTTAAAGTTGGCCACCTACAAGTGGACAACCAAATCATTCAAAATCCTAAAAAAATGGCTGACATATTTAATAGAGAATTTTGCCATAACATTATTCCATCAGATAAATCTGTTTTTGTTGTCCCAGAAAATTCTTCTGAAATGATACAATTTAACTTACTGTAAATTGAAAAGAAAATTGCGCTACAGAGAGGAAAAACTAATTTAGGACCAGACCATATTTCTGGTCATGTATTGTTCTTAATATCTGCATATTTAATGTACCCGCTTAAGTTGCTTTTTGAATCCTGTTTAAGACAGGGCTTTGTCCCATTAAGGTGGAAGTTTGCTAATGTCATCCCTATATATAAAAAAGGTTTAAAGTCTGATAGTTCCAACTATAGACCTATTAGTCTTACTTTGCCTCTTTGCAAAATATTTGAGAGTTTGATTAGGGATATATTAGCTCCAATTCTGAACAATGCTGATTTGGAACAGCATGGGTTTAGAAAATGTAGGGGTTGTGTGTCAAATTTATTGATTTTTTACAAGCATATTAGTTCATTAATTGACAACTGCATACCATGTGATGTCATCTTTTTAGATTTTAGTAAAGCATTTGATGCTATTCCACATTGGACATTAGAAGTAAAATTATATAAATTAAAGATAAATCAGTATATTATTGTATGGCTAAATAATTGGCTATCAAATCGGACTCAGAGAGTGAGTATTAATGATGAGTTATCTGGAAATGGTTATATCACTAGCGGGGTTCCTCCAGGTTCAGTGCTTGGACTGTGTTTATTTCAAGCTTTTATTTCTGACCTAACTTCTAATTGCTTATCTCTGTCTATCAAATATGCTGATAATATTAAGATTGGTGGCCCGTGTTCCAGTGAATCTGATTATGATATCATACAACAGGACTTAAATAGGGTTTCTGACTGGGTTAAACTCTGGGGCATGAAGTTAAATAAATTAAAGTGCAAAGTTATGCATTTAGGTAAAACTAACCCTAGAAAAGTGTATTCATTGGAACAGTCTATACTCAGAGATACTATGAATGAAAGAGACTTGGGTATTATCGTTTCCAATGATATGGAATTTTCTAAGCATATTAATGAATCAGTTAACAAAGCTAATAGGGTAGTATGGTCTATTAAGCACAATATTATTTCAAAAGATCCTGTAGTTTTATTGTCATTGTTTAAAGCTTATGTTATGCCACACCTAGAATATGTATCGCAACTTTGGAACCCTTACAAGAAATCTAATATACAGCAATTGGAATAAGTTCAGCGAAGATTCATTAAAAATCTGAAGGGTATGAATCACCTCTCGTATGATACCAGATTAGGTGACCTTGTTTTTTTTTTCATTAGAAACACATAGACTACTTGGAGATTTACTGTTTCTCTATGATATAATTCAGGATCCAACATTAATGGTTGATTTGAATCTCAAATTTAAGGATTTATCATATAATATAAGAGGTCATCCATTTCAGCTGACATATAAATCCTTTAATTATATTAGAAGAACATACTTCTTTACCCTAAGAGTAATAAAACCATGGAACAATTTGCTGTTACATGTTATTACAAGTAAAGATAAAAAATGATTTAAGGCTAGGTTGGATAATTATTTACTATCAGGCAAACAATTGACTTATTATTAATGTTTTGATTAGTATGTGAGCTTTCATGGATGATAAGCTTTCTCACTCACTATGTACCTTAGTATGAACCTTAGTATGAACCAGTCTGCTGCATGTAAGTCTGTAGAATTACTCAAAGTAGAGGTAGGAGTTTTTCCAAAGAGAAAAATAGCATATGAGGCTTTTTTTTTTCCAGATTTCATTCTGAGTTTGCAAGTAAATGCTTTATCTTATTTTTTTCCTCCACCAATCTCTGTCTTTGGGCCACATATTGCTGTTCTGCTGTAAAAAGTAACTCATTTACATGTTTTTTCTCTTCCATAAGATTTTTCTTTAAGTCTTGTTCAGCTACTTCAAAATCCATATCAGTCCCATCAGAATCATTATCTGTATTAGCTTTCTCAGTAGTATAAGAAACAGTCTTCTTCTGTAAAGTTTGTTCAGCCAACTCAAGTTCCATATCAGCCACCTTGGGACCCTTTGAAATACTTATATTCTCATTACTAGTAGAAGCAATTTCCATTGCTGGATCTGCAGGACTGGAGGTCTGTTCTCCTGCAGATACAGCAGCCAACTCCCCAACTTGAGAGTCTGCAATCAAAATGGGTCCCCTCTGCACACAGGAAGCATGGGCCCCCTGCAGAAACAGTAGATTAATTTTTTTTATTTAAAAATACAATAATAATATACAATACTTCTGTGCAACACAAAACAAATCAAAGGAACATCATTTTCCATTAAATATTCTATACAGACTATTAGGCTAACATATTAGCTTATCTTATATCTCCCTTTAATGAATCAGAAAAGAAAAGAAGAGATATCTAAACAGGTAACAGTAAATATCTATCATACAGAGTGATTTCTCAGGGTGAAAAAAAGGATCTTTACCAACTAACAATATTTTGAAATATCTATCTTAGGTTCTATCTTTCCTTGAACAGTTCTTGAAAACCCAATTCCAGTGACTCCAAAGGAGGAGGAATTTGTGTCTAGGTAATTTCTGTTCTTCTGATCTATTTAGCCTCTGTAAGAAACTCAAAACTTGATTTACTAATCCCTCAGAAGTCATCTCTTTTTGTTGAATTAAAACTATGCATCTGGCCTGCCACATATATTATTTGCATGCAGCAAAAATTACTCTTAAGGTACTCTTATGGTATTTCTCTAAGGAGGAAAGATATAGTCCTAAAATTAAAGTTTCATATGTTATGTGAACCATCGTACAGTCTACCCAAATGTTTCCAGAAGTTGACCAAAACTCTTGTACAAAGGGACATAGTATAAAAAAAATGCTCCATTGTTTCTAGAATGTCTGGACGAGTTGCCCTAGGACACATTCTTTCTTCCACTGCTTTGTGCTTAAGTGTATTCTGAAACCCCAGATGACCATGGCAGGACAACCATACTACATCCCACATTTGTTTAGGGATTCTTTTGTCAGTCAGTTGTAAACAGGCCTCCAATACTTGGGTTTCAGGACAAGCTTGGTGGGTAGGTTGAAGAAATAATACTTCTGCAATAATAAAATTATAAAAAGCTTTCCTGGTTTTTGTATTTTTCACTTGCTGGGTTATGCCCCATTGACATAATTTTGTGAGACAAGATTCAACATACAATGGAGCATTTTTAGTGTTTGTAATCATGGCCACCGTAAGTACACATGTACTCCATTTTTTTGTGAGGTGGAAAACCAGTCAGAAAATTCATTATACCAGTTTAAATGTGTTCTTTCAGAGGTTCCCCAAGATTTCTGTATATAAAAATACTGTGAAAAAAACTATCAGGTTAAGCGTCCTAAGACCCCCAATTTATAATTGTAATATGTAAATACTCTTCTTATATAGTTTAGCTGACTCCCCCAGAGGCCTTGGAAAAAAATATTTAGAATCTGGGGCTGTAACACAAAAGGGATTGGGAATATGTTTGCAATATACAGAAATTGTGGTAAAATTAAGTTTTTAATTAAATATACCCTTTTTCTTTAATGGTGTTTGTCTTTCATTGTTGTAGTAAAGTTTGACTTTCATTTATACCCAGTTTCCAGTTATATTTAGCATCATCTGTCATCCCAAAGGTTAACCCTAATACCTGAATAGGAGAATCTTTAACAGGAATAATACTATTGTGTAAAGACTGTGTGGCTCTTACTTCTGGATGGATTTGAAATCCTTGACATTTATTATAATTGAATTTTGTACCAGATACAGCCTCATATGCTTTTAAAATGTTTTCAGTTTTAGATATTGCATTATTTGACTGTATACAAAAACATAAGTCATCAGCATAAGCGCAGATGTTTGTAGACTCTTGGTAACCAGACATCGAGATACCCTTAATATCTGGGTCACTATATATTTTCCAAATAAGAGGGTCAATAGCAAATAAATATAGAATGCAGCTCAAATGGCACCCTTGTCTTACCCCCCTTTTATCTGAAAAGGTGTCCAAAAATCTTTATTTATGAAAGGTAAAGCTGTTGTGGCTGCGTAGACAAGTTGAATCCAGCTAATACAATTGAATGGAATCCCATATTTCAATAAAGTAAAAAATAAAAACTCATGATTAACCCTATCAAATGCCTTTAGTTGGTCTAATGAAAGCAACCATCCAGAACATACACCTGTTGTTCCTAGCTGTACTATATCTCTAAGTAATTGTAAGTTATGAAAAATGTATCTGTCCAGAATTCCACACATTTGTACTGAAAAACATTAGCAATATTGGTCACTCTCTTTGAAAAAATATTTGTAAGAATCTTATAATCGACATTCAAAAGACTGATTAGACTCCAATTATTTAGCTTATTTCTGTCCCCTTTTTTATGTATTAGTGTTACCAAAGCTTGAGAAAATTCTATAGGTATAATGGGGAGGTGTGACAAAGAGTTAAATACTATAGTTGAAATGGCGCTTAAGATATCCAAAAAAGTTTTGTAAAACTCTGATGTCAGACCATCTTTCCCTGGTGCAGTTTTTTATGTATTAGTATTACCAAAGCTTGAGAAAATTCTATAGGTATAATGCGGAGGTGTAACAAAGAGTTAAATACTATAGTAGAAATGGGGCTTAAGATATCCGAAAAAGTTTTGTAAAACTCTGATGTCAGACCATCTTTCCCTGGCGCAGTTTTTTATTTCAAACTTGCAATGGCTTTTTGTACTTCAGTCAAGGAAATATCTTTTGTTAAGGAATTAGCCATATCTTGGGGAAGTTTGGGGATCTGTAAGTCTTGGAAAAAAATTAAATCATGGAATGTATCTTCCAATACCCCAAATTGGTTAAACAAATATTTTTGAGATTCCTCTTTTATTCTTTCCCTATTTGTTATAGGAGTAGGTTCCTCTTCTATATGTAAAGCCTCTAAAGTAATTGTTTTAATGCAGTCTGCACAACCTCAGAAAGTATCCAAGGTTTGTTGCCACCCTTGAATTCCAAATTGGGCCTCCATTTTAAGGCTCAAATATCTGTTATACTGAAATTTAGCCATATTTTCTTTAGTATGTTGAATTTGTTTAGATATATCTACCGTATGTGTGTACATCATAGAAATTACATACTGTAATTGCTTTCTCAAGACTTAGTATTGGGTCTTTTGTTTCTTGTTTTTCCAAGAAGCATAATTAATAAACGGGGATCAGAAATCTATTTTTGATGTTAGCCACCATTCTATCAGGGAATCATATGATTCGAGTATAGAAACTCTGGCTCTGACTAATTCTTCCCATCTTTGCTGAAGGGCTAGTTCAGATAGCAGGCTGTTATTTAATTTCCACCTAGAAAAAATATTAGGTTTAGATATGCCTCCACCACAACAGCAAGATACAGCTAGGTGATCAGAGGTTTTGAAAGGTATTGAGTATGCTTTATATATGTTTATATTATTAGACACAAATAAGTAATCAATTCTGGATATCAATCATCGTTTTATAAAAGTTTTTTGACCTTTTGATTTCGTGGCTGCAAATACATTCAGGAGAATTGCTGTAGTAGTCATGTTTTTCAAATAGGCCATGTTGCTAAATACTTTCTATGTTTTACATCCCCGCTCTGACTGTTTTTTGTGTATATAAAAATGGTTGTAGAAGTTTAAATAATGCAACACATGTTGCTATGCTTTGTGGGTCACATATACAAATAATACATATTTCTAGATTTTTAAAGGACACATCTATGGCTAGAGCTCTCCCAGGCTTAAATCTCCATTAATTTTCTAAGTTTAAATTCAGGGCCTTTAAGCAATATGGCAATCCCATCATATTGGTCTTGTCCTTGAGACCAAAAAGATAAACCTTCAGTCCAGGACTGTTTAGCTTGTGAGATTTCATATTCTGTCTTGATTCAAGTATCCTGTAAAAGGAAAATATTATTTTTAAACCCCTTTAATATCTGAAAAGTGGTAGACTGTTTCTGGAAGGATTTAATACTGTTTACATTTAGGGTTAATAGATGTAATACATGACCCAATAAAACAGCCAAAAGGGAAAAAAAAGGGGGGTCATCTGTCCAGTTTCTGTAGGTATTTTGTCTTCCTTCTAGCTTTTTTAACCTTCATTTGTTCTACAGGCTGCTCTATAGGGAAGTCTTGTGTTCCTGAAGTCACAGAGGATGTATCTGAATCTCCCTCTTCATCATCACAGTCCCCCCATTGTTTCCTTTTATATAACATATGGAATCTAGTTCTGGTCAGTATAGGGGGTTCACCTATGGGAAGTTCAGCTTTGTTCCATGATCTTTTTGGCTTGGTAGGCTGTACAATTTCCATGGGGGTTTCTGTGGGCGGGGGCATGACGTCAGGTGAAGGTATCATTTGTACCTCAGTACTGGTACTGGAAAGATTGTTTTTCTCTTGGTTTGTGGGTAGCTCAGAAGCTTGGGCTATAGGTACATCATTAGCTATAGAGTTCCCTGGTGGAGGGGGGTTCCTCTGGAGTCCCAGGGTTTAGGCCTTGCCTGGCTTGTGAAATTTTAAACTGGTGGGCATTAATCAAGGATTCAGGGTCTTGCACAATGTTATCCAGTCTGTTCCGGGCAGCCCACGGACAAGCAGAATAGGTATGGCCAGATTATTTACATAAATTGCACCTGAGTGGGTTTGGACAACCAAGGCTCACATGTCCATACTCTTAAGCACAGGTTACATTGAGGGAGGGAACAAGTGGAGCTAAGGTGGGTCCTGGCACCACTTTTGTGGCTGGTTTTTGGTTGCCCTGGGTTAAAGCAAATACCCCATCACACCCAATATGAAAGCTACTGGGGAGATGTTGTATCCCTAAATCAGTACGCCACAGCTTAACTTTAATTTGCCATCCCCCTGTCCACACCAAATCTTCATCAAGTATAGGTACAGGATTTTGTAAGATGTCATGCTTTTGCCTTAACCAATATTGCACATCTTCAGTGCTTACCCCTTCACTTCAAAATAATAAAGTTAAGGTTTTTATAGTAGGCTTTATCAAATGTATAGAGAAAAAATCTTGCCACTCAGGTTGATATTTAACTATTTCTAGCTTCTGCCAAAACTTCTTTAATGTGGCATTTGTCCCAAAAACTAATGTCATAAATGTTTTTCCCCTTAATGTGAATGAAAGCAAACAACTCCTGTGCTTGTATCCCCACAGATTGTTTCAATACATTGTGTAAGACAAATTTCCTATCACAAAATGGTTCATTTCTTTGAGCCAGTTCTTCAACTTGTTTAAAGAGTCTGCCATCTGAAATGTAGAGGCTGGCTGTGTCTCAGTGAAATCTCTCCCTGTACTCTTGAGGAGAGATGCTGAGGTGGACAGTGCGAGTCTTTGGTGTGTACACCTGGAGTAGCCTTGGTTGTCGAGCTAGTCTCAGAACGAGGCAAGTCCATGGCAACCTCAATATTTGTAGTTACATTACACCTTGAACTTTGAGAAGTATCACCAGTCTTCGTCTGAGTCAGATTTTTCCCTCTGTGCTGAACCGACACAGTTGCTACGAGCTCTTGACTCATAGTGTGAGTTTTTGTTTGCTCAGTTGGGTTCAGGTGCAGTGTTGTCATAGAAAGCCATTCTGATTGCAATGAAAAGAAAATAATTTTGGCTGCAGAAACCAGCCCTGGGGAAGTCCATTCTGCAGAGTCATTGTTTGGAAGTCACCCTGCATCAGTTAATGCTGTTGCCGAGTCCCAAGTCTGTTTATTAGGTAGCAGGCCAATATTTTGTGAAGCATCTGCAGATTGCATTTGTGAACTATTGTCATGCAGTTCTAAGTTTGTACATGCATTTGTAGTTACATAGTCTGGTGAAGGTATGTCTTGGGAAGTAACAAACATAACATTTAGAAGTAGTTGTACCTGTGGTAGCAGCTTAGTCCATATTAACCATAGGTTCAACTCCTGGAGTTGCTAATTGTGACTGTTCTGCTAATTTGACCAACAATTTCAGTAAAAAGGCTTTATTGTGCAGAATTGCATTTTGCAGCATCTGTTCATCTTGGGTGGGTGTCAGCTGGTTCATAGAAAAGATGTTGTTGTTCTCCAACCTAATAGCTAAATGAGTGTCCTCAGATGTGGCCTGGCTGTTGGTCTGAACAGGTACAGAAGGTTCTTTCCCAGTGTCATCATTCAGTAAGAAGTCCACAATGTTTTCCATTTCCACAGGTGCTGGATCAAGTCCAATATCTTTTTCAGTAGTTTCAGGTAATAGTATGTTGGAGAAAGGGACCTCACTCTCCCCTTCTCCTACTCCTCCTCCACTCTCCAAATCCGCCATCTTAGAATTGGCCCACAAGGGGTTCCCCTACAGGCAGAGTAGGGGCATTTTTATTGTAATAACATCAAAATAAACAAATCATTACATATCGTGTTTTAGTCACACAAACTCATGTTATAAAAAAACAACAAAAAACAAACTTCTAAACAGAAATTAAACAGTGTTACATCACATAAACCTCGCAACATATCCACTGAATATTATCTTCCTCCAATTAATCACTCATCATTTAATTAATACATATGAAGTCAAATAAAAAGCAAAATGAAAGAAATTATGCTAGTCATCCCTATTAATTTATATTTATTAAGCATGGGGAATCCTTTCCACCAATCAAAAACCTTCATAGTCGTATATACCTCTGAATCTGTAACATAGACCTTCTCCATTGCCTGCTGTATAAGCTTCCCCACCTTCTCATGAGGCATTAACCTCTGAAAAAGTACCCCTTGGCATCTAGCCTACCATAAATACAATTTTAAACAACAACAAACAACGACCAATGTATCCTTGTGATAGTACTTCCCTATGTTGTGAAAATGACCCAAAACTAAATTATCATATTACAACCTTATTAACCACCCCAGTTTCCATTTGGAGGCAAGGAATATCCAGAAGGATGTGGCATAGAAACACTGAAAAAAGAAATGTTCCATGGATTCTTCTTGATTTCTACAGGCCTCATAGGGGCAATTCCTCTCCTTTTAGGCTTTAGTCTTAGCATTTCCTCTGACATTGATCCTCCCTTATACTGACAGCCACAGAAATGCCCACATTTGAGAAGGGATTCTAGTGTTATTCAATTGTTGCAGAACACCTGGAATTTGGGAAGTAGTGCAATTCTTATAACTTGGCTCCTCTGGATGTATTGAAGCCATGACTGCATGATACAACTGAGGCCCATTACATTTCAGTATGTACTGTTAGAAAGTCCCCATTTATATAATAGTTGAGCCACAGGTTTAACAAACTGGTATATGCAAATGCCCCAATACTTTTGGGGGAGTTAGATGCCATGCTGAAAAGTATCTAGCAAAATTTGCCTTTATCAAATGATAATGGACTGAGTCCTTAGGAACCAGGCCACATTTTATGGTCTGAGAAGAAAATAGAGTGTGAAAAAAGACCACAGGGTCAACTGTACCCAAGCTACCTTTTTCTTTTGTTAAATATGTATATTGTCTTTTTATTGGGTTGAGCCTTTGGAAAAAAAGACTATATAGTTTAGTTTCTAAATGGACTGGAGGGGGAAAATCATTGCAATGTAAAGAATCATGGGGATAATAAATGGTTTAATAACTTGTATTCATTTAAGTTTGGCAAATTTCCACTGTTTCCACCATTGGACTTAATGGTCCACATTATTTAGGGTGGCTTCCCAATTAAGGAACAGTACATTTTGAGGCCCAAATTGTAAAACAAGAATTTTGAGTGTTTCTAGGGAAATATGGATTCCATGTATAATTTCTGGGTCAGGACATCCAGCACCTATAAACAGGCCTTTACTTTTCTGAGTGTTTAATCTTGAATTTGAAACCAGAGAATATTCATTCATAAACTCCAGAAAAGTTGTCACTTGAGTATGATCTGACAAAAATAAACAGATGTCATCTGCATAGGCTTGCAAATAGAGTGCCCTATCTTTATCAGCTCCAAACACCCCCGTCCACCAGGGAGAATCAGTTAATGAACGGATCAAAGGATCAGTTGTGAATATATATAAAAGGGGTCTGAAAGGACAGCCTTGCCTTACCCCTGTCATTATCCTGAACCCACACGTAACTTGATTTCGAATTATTGGGTGTACTACTGCTGTGTTGCATAATAACTGCACCCACCTTATCATTTGTGCTGGTATGCCATACGCCTCCAAAATCAAGAATAAAAAAGGGTGGTACACCATATCAAAGGCCTTATATTGGTCCACTGAGATGATGCACCCAGACTTCCCATTTATTATATATAATCTATCAGGTCTCTAATTATCATGAGAGCATGCTGGATTTTTCTGTCTGGTAAGCCACAGAATTGTAGAGGAGAGAGGACCGAACTCGCGTAAGTCCTAAGCCTAGTGTTCAAGATGTATGTAAATATTTTGTAATCTGAGTTTAAAATGGTAATTGGCCTCCAATTATCTAAAGAAGATTTGTCCCCAGATTTAAACAAAAATATCAATAATCCTTCCGTGAACCACAGTGGGGTACTATCTGCTGACAAATAATAACTAAACATGTTTTTCTAAACATAATGAAAATTCCTTGGGAAAAGTTTTGCAAAGTTCATTTGTTAGGCCATCAGGACCTGGAGATGTGCCATTCTTCAGAGTTTTGATTGCATGTTAGATCGCTAAGGCCGTAACAGGTCTTGTCATCCCCTGAGCCCCTTCCAGGACCTCTGGAATATACATTTTTTGCAGAAAGTGTTTTATAACTGCCTCTGAAGGGGGTTCTGGAGGACTATGAGATGACACAAACTCTTTCATAATGCTGTGGAGTCCTGCTGTAGAGTGCATGACAACTCCACCCTTATTCTTTAAAGAGTCTAGGAAAGTGGAGTCTTTAAACTTTTTAAACACCTCAAAGGGATCCCCCAAGGGGATTTTCTAGTTCCATTTTGAAGTAATGCCTTCATAGTGTTTGCTCTATCATATTGATACTCCTTCAAGTCCTTCTTAAGTTTGTCAATTTGGGCCATATAATCCTGTCTTGAAGTATTTGCAATAGAAAAGAGGTATTGCAACTGTTGCTCAATTGGAGATATTTAAGGAATATTTTATTCTCTGCATAGATCCTTGTTTTATAAGCAGAGCTTTAAAGTCTGCTTTAGAATTGGCCCACCAGTCTCCTAAATTGGTATACAAAAAAGTAACAGAGAGACGGGCTATTAACAGTTCCCTAATTTTAGGGATCAGTTTTTGGTTTGTTAAGACAGAAGAGATGAGTTTCCATCTAGGCCTGTGTTGTGGCCTCATTGGAGAATTTGAAAAAGTGCATTGTAATACTAGATGATCTGTAAGCTCTATAGGCATAGTTTTAAACTGAAATTGGGGAAGATTCTTTGATAGAAACATGTGATCTATAGCTGAGGTGTGTTTATTTCTCCTATAAGTGAACTTAGGACCACTTGTTTGATATTTGCTGCACTCAGGAAGGTCTGCAGTCTCTACCAGTCTCCCCAACACATAAGAATCACAGTAAATCTTTTTTCCCTGTCACACTGAACCCCAAGATTTTGACTTTAGTTAAAGTCATCACAAAAGAAAACCTTGTAAGAGGTAATCAGAAAGGGCCGTAAGGCATCTAATAATGCCATTATTTCCACTTTAACCTGCGAACAATAAACATTGATCAGTCTATAATCCATGTGTTTCCAAAACTCATCTAAAATTAATAATCTTCCAGGGATTAAATCTATTAATTTAATCAAGGTGAAGTCATAAGAATTAAACAAAAACTCCACGCTATCAGCCGTCTCTGTATCAAAGGACCAATAGGAAGGGCCCCAAATCCATTCCTTCTGGAAAAACCTTGCCTGATCACTAGTACACATCCAAGTTTCTTGTATAAAACATATGGCAATAATATTTCTATGTACATAATCATATATTACTTGTCGTCTTCTCAAATTCAATAGGCTGTGTACATTCAATGATTGTACACTGAAAGAGTCAGACCTTAAACCATGAAGTGATCAAGAATCTTTTTTCCTTTTCTTTTTCTTCTTCCCTTTATACCCCGCATGGTGCTGAATCTGGGTACTCGGGTCTGCTTTGGTGGACTGGGAATCCGAATCCCCACATTCCATCTCTGAATCCTCCCATTGTGTGGCCAGTACAACAAAGAAATTCCAGACTCAGAATCTACTGGGGCTAGAGCCGGGATGGTCTTAATATTCCTTGCGGATCTTCTCACAGGCAGGTTTGTTTAAGACACAGGGAGGGGATCATGGTTACCATCTTCAAGTGGGTCAGTGTAGCACATTGGTGCTAAAAGGGGAGGCGGGGTGGAGGGGGATGCTGGGTGGATAGAGGAGTCTCGTATGAACCAGGGTTTTCTTGTGATGGAGGAGTTGGAGGGGGCCTTCCCTCAGAGGGATATGGGGTTGGCAGGCTAGGCTCTGTCGAATTAGTATCAGGGTGAGAGACTGAATCCTGAGCTGCTGCATCAGTAGGTCTGGACTCATACATGTCACCTTATTCTTGGCTGCCCAGGTGCATTCTGTAAATACATGGCCAGTATCCTTGCAGAGGTCACACTTAGTGCAATTTGCACACTGGAACGCAATGTGACCAGTTTCCCCACAGTTATCACACTGGGGCTTATCGCAGGAGCTAGATAAATAGGTTCTAGACCCACACTTGTAACACGCCTGTGGTTGCCCAGCATAGAAACACACACCCCTATCGCATCCCAATATAAATAAGTTTGGGATATGTTCAATTCCAGACTCCATCTTGCCTGAGTTTTACTTTATAATGCCACCCCCAGTCCAGAACATCTCTGCATCCAGAACTGCTTCAGGTGGACTTAACACATCCCATTTCTGGGATGACCAATACGTAATGTCCTCCACATGGACCCTCTCATTCTGAAACATTACTATTATGAACTTAATCAAGGGTTTAGTTGATGGAAAAACCAAGAAGAGGGTCCACGTGGGGGAGAACTTAACTTGGTTTTACCATTACCAAACAAATCTAAAGCATAAGCAGAATGGAAACTTACATCAAAATTATCCTCCCCTGAAATGTTAATAAAAGCAAAAACTTCGCTCAGAGAGAAGTGCAGAGAATCCTTCAATAACCGTTTGCCCACGTGGTTCCTGTCTGGTTGAACATTTAGTCCATCTTTATACCGTATCCTAAAGGCATTCCTCTGTGGTATGGCTTCTTTTTTACTTTCATAAATAAGTCTGATAAAGATTTTTGTTGTCCCGGAGACCCTTGAGTTGCATCCCCAGTAATTGGGGTTTGTACTGTGTCCCCATCAGTAGGAGAATCTGGCTTCTCCCCGGCCTCTGGCTCAGTGACTGATAAATCAGCTTCCAGCTTAGCAGAGCTTAATAGCAGCCTTAGCTTGTCCTCACTTTGCTGCTGTGTTGAAGTAACAGAAACTGGGTGTTGCTGCAGGAGATTTGAGCACCATTCAGGAGTATTCTGTGAAAAATTCAGCTTGAGGTCCCAGTCTGGGGTGGGGAGCTACATACCCTGGTTGTTCTGTGTCCATCCTGCCTTGATTAATGCTTTTTGAGGTCACCAGAGCTCACAGGGAGACACCATTGATTTTTTTAATGTAGAAACTGCCTGCATTGCAGCTGCAGTAATTAGTGGTGCTTCTGGCCCTCCATAAGCAGAAATGGGCCCCATATTTTCCACTTAAAAAGGTTTTTACTCAGATGTCTGTTTGCCAAAGTTAATGCATTTTGCTTATCCTTGCTGGGTTCTGCAGCCCCTATCTGAGGCACTGAACTCCATTTTGCAAAGGAGAACACAGTCACTCCTTCCTGCATTTCCAGTGATTTTTGAAAAAATAAATTAGTCCCTGGGACCCCTTCCTTTTCTGTTTTTCTCTGCAGGGTGCTATGGAAAACAAACCCTGTTGTTTTGGACAAGGTACACTGGTAGCCACAGACATTGCCAACTATTTCCAGATATTTTGTGAAATTTCTGAAGAGTTTCTCTCTGCTGTCCCTACTATTTAAATGCAAAAAGCATCAGATATTTTTGGAAATATCGCAGAAATTTTAGGAAATAGCTGGCAGTGTCTGTGGCTACTACTGTAGGCAACCCAGAAGGCAGATCCCCACCTGTCGTTGTGCTATCCTTATCTCCACTCCCCACCACATCACTATTTCCCTTAATGACATCTTTCTCCACATCTTCAATCATTTGTGTCTGAATGACAGTTCGAAGAGTCTCTCCTCTCGGCTTTTGGCACAAGCTGACCTCAGCTCCAGAACTGCCAGCCTCTTGCGTTTGCACATTAATTAAACAGAAATTTGAAGGAAAACAGTGTCTGACTCACCCAGACTCGTGGTCACCTTTGATGCTGCCACAGCATTCATTTTGGCAGGCCCTTTGACAAGCAGGTCTGGAGTTTTGACAACCACAGTTCCTGCGTGCAATATCACCAGTTGCTCCGATAAATGCTCCTTCTCTTGATCATTTCTATACAGCTCCTCTTGTAATTTTAATTGTAATGCCTCCTCTGTTGTGATTCCATTTCCAAAAACAGAAATAACTTCTTGCTTTGCTCCAGATTTACTTAAATCCTCTGTGGACACAAAAATCTCGACCTTTTCTTGGTCTTTATTCTTCAGGATGCTTTCTTGGGGTATGATGGTTTCCTTCAAAATCGGATTAGAAGCCAGGATCCACTCCCCCTCCTCCAGGATGTCCATCTCCGCTGGAGCTCCACTCGAAGTAGGCCTTTAAATCGGGCCTTCTCCTCCTTGTAGCACAACCTGTTCCCCTGCCACATCATTGCTTCCTCATTCTCCTCCTCCTCCTCCTCCTGTGTCTGGCTGCAAACTGGGTCCCTCCATCCTGTCCACAGGAAGTGGCAGCACCCCTGTAGGCAGAGTAGGGGAATTTTTGTGGGGAAAAGGGGTGTAAAATTCAAGACAGTAAAGCTCCATTCTACAGCAGTCCAAGTAATGTCTATAACATCCTCAAATAAATTCTAATCTCTTCATTCCATCTGACCATCTTCTGTTTTATATGTCAAATCCATGGTTTTCCCATCTAGCTGTTTCTGACTACTGCACACCATCTATAGGAACACCCCATACTATCAGTTCTTGTCTTCTTTATAAGCACTTCCTTAAGTTACTCATAATTATATTTCTTCCCTTTCATTCCTCTCTTTTTCCTTTTTTATTCTTCTTTTTTCTTTTCTCTTTTTTTCTGTACCAGTGCTTTATATCAACAATATCCATGTATTCTAAAGATTATCCTCTCTCCAATCTCCTCTTTTCTTTCTCCCTTTTTTACTCTTTTTTTTATGTTAGCATCAAAAATGTCATACTACTATCCCATAATCCATGTAATGTTTTCTTTGTCACAGCCTTTGTGTCTTTCTTATAAATTTGTTGAAGTGAGATTACTACATTCTTTATCATAGTCTAGGGTAGGGTCCCTTGTTGCTGAATAACCCATTTGCACCTGTCTTGCCATATCAAATATTTGAGTACTGCAAATATATCCTGTAATGTTCCCTTATGAAACCCATTCCATTTACTAGAAAAAACAGTGTGCACAATTTTCATATAGGATAAGTTCTGAAACATAGCAGTCTGCCATGTCCTATTTACCATATCCCAGAATACTTTTGCAAATGGACACTCCAAAAAAAGATGTTCCTGTGTTTTCAAGAGCTGTATACAAGAGTTCCTTGGACAATATCTTTCTGTCAACTGCTTATGCTTCAGGTTACTCATCACATTCATCTGTCCATGTATACTTAACCACAACATGTCCCATGCAAAAGCAGGAATCCTTTCATTGGTTAATTGTGATAAAGTGATTTATATTTTAGATACTGAACAATTAGGTCATTCCAGCTCTTGCTTTGTGTGCTTCATCATAATATTATATAACTCCTGCCTTGTTTTGGGTCTCATATTTTGTCCAGGAATTTTCAGTTTGATTAAGTCCTGAATCATAGGTTTTGCAAATTCCAGGATCACTGTTGTTCTAGTCAATAAATTCCTATTCCCCTGTTCCCACACCAGTTTACTAATTTCTACCCATTCGAAAATCATCTCTTCCTGTGTCTTTTCCCTCCAACTAATGTAGGGAACATATTATAATGTATGAAAATACTGTAATAGAAAATTCCTGGATCTATCATGTCCAAACCTCCCTCTTTTACCATTCTATATGTAATCCCTCTCTTTATCGGGTTCAGATGACTCCCCCATAGGCTTTGAAAGAAAACACTATATAATTTGGTTTTTAATTGTGAGGGAGGGGGGAATATATAACTTATGTAAAGGAATATTGGTACTAGTATGTTTTTTATTAATAACACCCTTTTCCATTTTGAAATTTGTAGCTTTTTCCACCCCTAGGAGATGCCATCTGCTTTCCTTAATTTACTTTCCCAGTTTAATACAGCTAGCTCTCCATCTCCAAATATAATCCCTAGAATCATGATGGATTCTTGTTATTTTAATGCCTGCATACTTGCTTTTAGTAGTGTTTGGTTTACTTCCAATCCATATTCCTACACTTTTCTCAAAATTAATCTTTGAGCCAGATGCCCTAGAATACTCTAAAATTATGTTTGTAATATCCTTTTCTTCTAATCCCTTATGAGCTACAATTACAACATCATCTGCATATGCCAAATGTTTTACTGGGGAACCCATCTGTGTCAGGGATATTCCCTTAATGGAATCAGACATCTGGATAGATCTTAAAAAGGGATCAATACAAAAGGTGTACAATAAGGGGCTAAGGGGGCAGCCCTGTCTCACCCCTTTCTGTAACTTACAGTCCTACCCGTCCACGCATTTATCCTAGGGGTCAATGTTACCTCCTGGTACAGGCATGCTATTCACTGTACAAATTTATCCAGTATCCCATAATATCGTAGAACTGAAAATAAAATGGAGTAGGATAAGGAGTCAAAAGCCTTGTGCTGGTCAAGGCTAAGAATATACCCTTCCTCTGTCCCCATCCTACCTCCTTGAAATAATTCTTTTAGAATTATCAGGTTATCCTGAATACCTCTCTTTGGAATTGCACATGTTTGTGCTTTGCAGATTACTGTATCTGCAATCTGAGTCAATCTTCTTGATAATACTTTAGCCAAAATTGTGAAATCCACATTCAACAAACTGATAGGCCTCCAGTTATTAAGATCTTCTTTTTTCCCTTTTTTATACAAAAAAATGAGGTCTGCTTCAGTTATAGATATTGGTAGCACTCCTAAATCTAGTATGGCATTATACAAAATGGTAAGGTCCTGAACTAAGTAATCACCATATTTGTTTGTAGAATTCCTCTGTAATCCCATCTGTCCCTGGGGAAGTCTCACTCTTTATTTATTTATTTATTTATTTATTTATTGAGAATATCTGATACAACCTTTGAACAAGGGACTCATTTCTAAAGGCTCCACATCAGGGTCCAATACATATCAGTAAAGAAATAGAAAAGGGGAATAGCAGGTATGAACAATACAAATCAAATAGTATGCATTATACAATATTATAGTGAGAGTAGGAAAAAAAAAAAACAGATAAGATAATGACAGGGTTAGAACAGTACTGTCAGTCCTATACAGTTGGGTAGCTATTCATGCCCTAAGGTGGTCTTGTTAATGTTAGAGAACAGTACAATCAATACTAAGGTGAGGCCTATACTCTGGCAGGTGGAGCGAGCAGTCGGAATACCAACATTGTCAGTAATGTAATGATTGCATACTTTACTTCTTCCTCCTCTACTGGTTGTATAACAGTGGCCCCCTGAGTAGACAATATTTCTGGAACTTCCAACTTCCCTAAGTAGTCTGTTGATATCTGTACTACTGGGGGTTCCCCAAACCAATGTTTTGCCTGTTGCTGTACTATTTGTAGGATTTCTTGCTTAGTTGGCACATATTGCCCCTTGTCATCCATCACCTGTGCCATTATTTTCCTTTCCGTTCCTTTGTAACAATCCTTAAAAGCATTAAAAGTCTGTTTCTTACTCTCTGTCCCAACCTCATTTCTTGTTGTAATGATTTGGCCCTATCGTACTGTTTTGCAAACATTTCTTTTTTATTATTCCTATTTGTGCACTAAAATCCATATTTAATGTTTCTGTCTTAGAAATAAGGTCTTGAAGCTGTTTCCTTAGTCCCAAGTAGTCCAAATAAGTTTTAAGGCTTGTTTGCCAGCCTTATTTTGAAACAACCCCTTTATCAATTTTTTTTGTCTCTTCCCACCATTCTGTTTGAGAGTCAAACAAACATTGTACTGATTTCCTTGCTCTCCATAGTGTATCCCATTCTCTATTAATCACTTCAGATTCCAATAAGGAACTGGTTAAAAGCCATGGGCATTTACCACACTTAGGGCTGTTTCTCCAGTTGAGATTCATCCATAGACCCCTGTGATCTGAGAAATCAAAACACTGTGTCTGTATATTATGTATTAATAAGCAGGTGGAAACAAAAACGTAATCTATCCTTGTTGATAGGGAATCCCTGAAAGATGTATTCCCCCTGTTTTGTGCTTTGCCTGATAAGCATCTTGTAAATAAGTGTTATTCACAACAGCATTCAAAACATTAGTATCACAATATAGTTTATTTGTTTTTAGGTCCCTGTCCATCCTTTGCATAACACAATTAAAGTCTCCCCCATATCAGTAACCGAGATGTATGTAAATACGATTGTATTGCTCTAAAAAGTGTAATCCTATTGGCTTTCCCCTGGGGGGCATAACTATTTACTACTCTAAGTCTGGTATCCCTGAACTGTATATCTAAAATTAATGCTCTCCTAGTCTCTAAATCTATTATCCTGGTGACCTTCAGATGTTGATTACTAAAAAGGATACCCACCCCATCACAGGTATATACATCTTGAGACTAAAAGGATATCCCTTTACCCCACAATCTTGATGCTTGTGCTATCTCAAAAAATGTTCTAATCCTTGTATCCTGAATAAAAATGATATCTGCTTTGGAGGACTGTAACTCTAAGAGAATAGTCAGTCTTCTTTTCCCATTCTTAATACTGTTACATTAATGGACAGTAGTTATAATGATGTCATGTCTTATTAAGGAAGATAGGCATCACTATTCTCTATTTTGACCTAGTCTTCATCTTTTTGTCCTTTCTTATTTGTATACCTTCTTCTTTATCTGAAGAATGGTCCATTGTAGATGACAATATGGAAGAAGAATCTGACTCCTCGTTCTCCTCAGTATCACCCAATTCACTTATTTTGGACAAAATACTATATGGGCTGTCTGAAATTGCTTTCTCTTTCCCTTTGGCTCTGTTTTAGCACTGAGCCTGGTCCAAGGTCTTTTTTTTATATTCCACTATCTTAAATGGAAGTTTCTGTGTTGGGGGGGCATTGTAGATAAATCCATACCATGTGGCTTCTGTCCATCATCCCTTCCTTCCTCCTGGGGCTGTGCTTCATCTTGGGTCTGGACACTTAGGCTCTCTGGCTCCTTTTCTGGTAAATTTTGTAAAGAAGTGTGTGAGGAGGGTATTTGTGATGGTTGGGGATTGCAAATTTGTGTGGCTTCTTGCTGCAAATCCACTGGCTGTGTCTCACTTCTTGCATTTACCTGACTCACCGTCTCTTCATGTTTCAGCCCCATAGTAATTTCTTCATTTCTCTGGTCCTGCTCCGCTTCTTATGGTGCAGTCTCATTTTCTTTCTCAGTTCCCTTTCTCATTTCATTCTGTTTGGCTACTTCTTTCTCCTGCCAAATGGCTTGCATTCTTTTTTCTGAGGCTTGAGCACATCCTTTTTTCTGCGCTGCATAATTAATGCCTCATGTGAGACTCCCTCTTCAGTATTGTGGGAGGCCCATGGACATTTCATGCAGGAATGTCCCTTCTCCTCACATAAGTTGCATCTTAATGTATTTATACATGCTGAAGCCACATGTCCAATTTCTAAACAATGTGTGCATTTCAGAGTGTCACATGCATTACTTAAATGCATTTATGAGCCACATTTGTGGCATGACTTAGGCTGGCCTGGATAAAATAATGACCCCCTATCTCTACCTAAGTAGAAACAGCTAGGTAGGTGTATAATCCTATGGTTTCCTAAAAATTTTTTGCATTTTATTCTCCATCCTCCAGTCCAAAATTGTTCTGAATCTACTACAGGGATTGGGTGTTCCAAAACCTCGCAACGTTTTTTTAGCCAAAACAATATATCTGTAATATTAACCCCCTCATTCTTAAAGAAGATGGTGAGCATTCTAAATGCCAGTTTGGTGATTGGAATGACACAAAAGCATGACCACAAATGGATTTTTTTTATCATATTTGTATTTTACCCAGAATCTATCCAAGCATTCCACTGTTTTAAAACTAATGTCATAATTGTACTCACCTGTGTGGATGAGTGTGAAAAACTCCGAAGCATAACATTTCAAGGAGTCTTTTAGAAAAGTTCTTCCCACATAAACTCTGTCAGGTGGGTCTTCTAAGCCATCTTTATATATTAACCTTATGGCATTGCATCATGGAGTTAGTTGACCTTTGGTTTTAAATAAATCTACCATATGTAACACAGGTTTAAACCTTGCTTCCTGTGCTGGATCCTACAGTCTTGGAATCCCCATGCCTACTGGTAGCTCCTCATTTGCTTTTTGGCTGTTGTCAAAATATTCTGTTGCAATATTCAATTTACCACTGTTTTGTCTCTAATTATTAGGCCCTTTAGGTGCAGTTGATTTAGATGCTACTTCTGTTTGTACTATATCAGTATCTCCCTCACACACATTTACTACTGACTCTGTCATCTCCCCTGCCATTGTTTCCTTGTTTACAGTATTATTTCCTACCGGATCATCTCTATGGGTGCATTATTCCTCCATTTGATCACTGGTGCCATCATTAACTCGAGTTTCCATATCATCCTTAGCACCTCCCACATTTAGTGCACACCGTTGTTTATGATTAGGTGAAAAAACAACTTTCCCTGTTGCTGTAATCTCCTTTGAGGAGTACTGCACCCCAGCTGGGTCTGTTGGGTCAGGACACCATTTGCCTTGTGGTTCTGTTACCCAGCCTGAGTCTTGTAAGGCCTTTGTGGGTGCCCATATGCCCGTAGCTGTCACTATGTCTACTAAGCGTTCTGCAGAATGCCCCATGTCTTTGATTCTTGCTGCGGCTCGAGCCAAAACTCCCAATGTTTTCTTCCCTCACTAGCCTAAAGCTGTACTGCACTCCAGTAGGGGTTTCTGAGCTTCAGAGCTCCTCTGTACAACTTTTTGCTGGCTGTGTTTCTCTCCTCATGTCTGCTCATGATGCGATCCAAAATTTATCTTCCTCATCTGCTATTTGTTGCATCAACAATTGACATTTAATTTCCATTTTTTGCCTCAGTGTCTCTTTATCCAAAATGGGATCCTTCTCCTTGTCATCCAAAAATCTGAAGTCCTCCCATGGTTCCACGTCCACCACTTCAGCCATTTCTAGTTCCTCAGAAGCTTCCTCTGAAGAAGCCAGTAGTACTGTAACCACTAGGCTGACTGCTTGGTCCAAATCCTGTAATATTTTCTCTCTGTGAGTCACATTCAACTTTTTCTCACCTTGCGTACTAGTGAGTGGTGAATAACTCTCATTATCTTCAGCCTTTGTCTCCAGATTTGAACAGGAAACTGGGATGGAGACCTGATCCCCAGTCTCCTGAACATCCATCTCCTCCTCTGCAACATTCTGGTCAGCCATCTTGCTGCCGGCCAGCGACTCCCCTTCTGGTGAGTAAGGGAATTTCCCCAGTGTCCTGGCCAGATTACCCCCATTCACTAAAAATACTACCAACAGCTTAAAATCTGGTTCAGTTTCAGTTAGCATCCATCTGTATCCTCCTCCCCCCTGGATGAGGCTGAAAATAGGTAAACAAATTGTCTCGTCCTCCTTCTGGGTCAACAAAAACTAACTAAATAAAATAAATAAATGTACCTTTATCAAAAGTAATGCAAGGCAGAAATTTGAAGTAGGTGGTAAAATAAGGGACAAGGGGAAAATGTATATTAGATGTGATTGTTACACATTTAGCTGATTGGTACAAATAATGATTGAACCTTCTGTTTGATTATCAGACCATAATGTGATATTAATGACATCAAGTTTTGAAGGATGGTAAAAAACAGACACGAGACAAGTGCTTTTGAGTAGAAAATAGAATAAAAGCAGGAAAGAAAGGGTGTTAGATTCAATAGCCTGTGAGTTAGATCCTGAATGGTTTAAATTAAAGTCAGCTGATTCCAGTTGGGTCAATGTGATTGACATGTTGCATGAAATTATGGATAGGATTGCACCTGTGTGTGAAGTAACTTTAAAGGGTTGTGATAAACCATGGGTGAATGAGGAATTTTAGAGTTTGATGTAAAAAAGACAGACAGCCTTAAAGTTAGGACAGATAGTTGAATACCACCAGTTGAGAAATAATGTAAACAGGATAGGGAAAAGGATGAAATAGACATATTATACCCAAAAGGTAAATGGACTACGAAAGTCAGAACCCCCCCCCCAAACAAAATGGTGGAACACAACTAAGGGGACCTTACAAAATGATAAATCTGAGGAACAAGTAGAAAAGTGGGCAGAAAATTGTGGTTTTGAAGGAGGAGGCAATGGTGGCCTGTTTGTTCAGGAGTTAAACATAACTTTGTGTGATGTGAGTAGAGACCTGAAACCCTGTGAGAAGATAAAAAGGGAAATATGGGACGTCCCAGATAAATTCTGGTCTCAGTTGAGGAAACAACTAAAGCCTTAAAAAATTGAAAATCAATAAGGCAATAGGACCCGATGATATACCAAATTGGATATGGTGGGAGGGAGCAGATTTAATTGCACCATGGAAAGTAATATTTTTAATAAATCAATTTTGTTGGGTAAATTACCAAGTTAATGGAAACATGCACGTGTTTTGCCTTTAACAAAAGTTACTGTGCCATGGGATGTTAAAAAAGATTTTAGACCCATTTTGTTAACATGTATTGTGACAAAATTGTGTGAGGAATTTGTTACAAAGTGGGTGTTGGAAATTTTATACAACAAAATTGACACAGATCAGTTTGGATCATTAAATGGGAGTTCAACAACTCTAGCTTTGCTAAAATTTCAGGAACTGTGTATGAAATCATGGGAACATGGTTGATTACAGAAATACATTTGATTTGATAGATCATGAAATATTAATAAAAAAAATTACAGGAGTTAAATATCCCCGCTTGTATCCTAAGGTGGATTTATGACTTATATCCACCTTAGGATACATGCGGGGATCTCTAACTCCTGTAATTTTTTTTATTAATATTTCATGATCTATCAAATTAAATGCCTTTCTGTAATCAACCAGTACTGCTCTTACTACATCCCCATTTTCCCATGATGTCATACATAGTTCCTGAAATTTTAGCAAAGCTAGAGTTGTTGAACTCCCCTTTAATGATCCAAACTGATTTGTGTCGATTTTGTTGTACAAAATTGTCAAGGAAACTGTTTAAGGGTATATGTAATCCTCAGCACACATTACATGATTTGTTACCACCCAGAGATGTCATTGTTTATGGGTTAATGAAACAGATTATATAGTGAAAACCAATTTTTAGAACAATGAAGTACAAAGCATCTTTATCATGCACTTTTTAAATGAATGAATGTGCTCCATAACTTGAGCTGTTTGTAGTATGCAGTAAAATTTGAAAACTCAGTGTATGAGTAAGAAAATATTTTTGTACTAAATATTTATGTAACCCCCAGGAGGCGCTTTCCTAAGGGCTACTACCCCTTCCTGCCCTAACTGTAGCAGGGTGAGGGGCCTAGATCCATTGGCTGGTACCCCCACCAAGAGGTTAGGGTTAGAACAGTCAAGGTTGACTCGGTCACAGCTCTCTGGGTTGCTGCAACCCCCCTTTCTTCCCACTAGTGGCCCATGCAGTTCAATTTCAATGTCCATAAAATATACACTTACCCCCCGGCTCAAACCCGTCAGCTCACTCCGGGGACCCCCTTGAAAGTAAGGTACAATTACACCACATTCACTGTGCAGTATTTCACCATTAATACACAGACTAGCCAGTGTACTTTTGCAAAACAAGCAATCTGATTTATTTGAGGGGAGATAACAAAGACCGGTTGGAATCAGGTTGATTAGCTTACCACTACAGTATATGAAAATCTACCTATGGCTCTGTGCACAGGCCTAACCTATTAATTACTGTCCATGGGTACCCAAGCCCTAATGGCTAGTTCCTAGATGCAGCTGGTTGGGGCCCTGACACAAGCAAGCATTTAATTCTTGAGCAGATCAGATGGAGCCAGAAAGCTCAATTAGTGCAGTCAGCAATACAACAAAATGATTTTGCCTTTGTTTGTACGCTTTAACAGGGAGCTACTCTGATTCAGTACTGACAACTCCAGCAGAGAACCACTCTTTCACCACTTGCAGGGCTGAGCCTGCGCTTAAAAGGCCTCCTCACACATTTATATGGAAAACAACAGAGGGGTACCATACCAGGCAGCTACTTCTAGGACCCAACTGAACTCACAGCTACGCGGGCGTCTCACTGCAGCTTCACTGTCCTGACAGACCGAGTGCGATTCAGCAGATTCTCCAGTCCTCTACAGGGTGAGCCTGGTAGGTAGCTGCGCTCCTGCACAGCATCCGCTGACCGCTGACCCGTGGATTTAGTCCGAATATAACGGTGACCGAGCCGCCCGAAATTGGCCTTCACCACACACACGCACTTCCCACATGACGACTTAACAGCACAGAAGCCCAGGGCTCCTTCCTTGCTCACAGCCACAGCGTCTCTGCCCTTTGGCAGTTGAGACAAGACTCTCTATTTGGGCACCACCTGATCCCATTGGAGGGCTGCAGATGCCAGTCACTTATTACTGCCCTCATTGGTGCAAAACAGCGCCATGGCCCAGAATGCCACTTCCCAGAATTACAAGTTGTGTCCTCATTTGTCAGCCGGTTCCATCTAAAGTCCTGGTTTCTGGTTGGCTGCTTTTTCACTCCAGATTAGATACCCCCTTGCTCCTATTGGACCCCTTGAACTGTCCTGGTCCAAGATGGAAGGGCACAGCACACAGACTCCCATCTGCAACAAAGGCAGGTTAAACAAAACTGCATTTTTACTATCACTCTAAATGATTTCAGGCAAATAGTTACACCTATCAAGGGGGCACCCCTGGCACTTTCAGCGACCACAAAGAGGGGCAATTACAGTACAGCTTGAGTGGGACTCAAGCAGGGAAACACACAGTCCCCCTCATAAACAATGATTTTGTCTGCAAGCAGATGGCTCTTAAAGAGACAGTACGTGGAGGCTCTACAAGCACTCACTGAGCCATTTCAAACAGCTTAAGCGCCGAATGCCAACCACCAGGGGGAACACTTAGGCAGCTCCTAGGAGGCTTTTAGGAACCCCCATTTATAGGGGGGTTACACCCTTTGTGGCCTAGAAAGAACTTGGCATCTGTGTCAAGTAGTTACCCTTAAATCACTTTAAGGCAAAACAGGTTACACTAACAGCACATCACCTAGGGTTACTTACAGTAGTACTGTATTACACAGTTCACTATTGGTCATACAACATTACACATACAGGAAACCTGTTTCTTTTATAAGTCAGGTCATTACTTCCTGTCCATGACACCTGGAAAGAGGGGGCCCTTCCCTGTTAGCTACTTGCGGGCCAACTGAGACAGGGATACCATATTCAAAGGGCAATACTAACAGCTGGGCATCATCCCCCAAAACTAATTTGGGCAAGGAGCTCAGGGACATATACACCCCTTTATGGACTACATTTAAATGCAGGTCCACAGGCTGACCCAGGGACTCGTAACTCAACCTTACTACAGGCCGTACTTCTCGGCCGGTGCATCTAGGGGTCTTGTAAAAACCTGCTACAGGCCCCGGTTCCATTTCAGCCTCACTTAGATTAGTAGGGGGAACCTCCATGGGGAAGGTGACCCACGGCCCCTAGGACCTTAGAGAACAGGACCCTCTATTTCAGAACCCACATGATTTGGCTCAGCTGGGGACATTTCGGGTACTGGCAGGGAACCATCAGGGCACTCAAAATATTCTTCAGGTTCCGGCATATCACTGGCTTGTTCCCCCACATCACTTTCTTCTTCTGAAAAGTCAGATAGTTCAGCCAGGCCAGACAGTTCAGTCAGGCTCAAGGATCCCACCCCTTGGGCTTTGCTTCTGCTCACTTCATCCTCTGGGAGCATTGGCTCCAGAGACAGAGCTGGGGGCTGAGACAGTTCAGAAAGCCCAACTTCATCTCCAGAGTTAATTAGGGGATTGCCCCAAAACAGTTGGCTCAGTTCATAAGAGGGATAGTATTCAATATTATTCTTATTGTCTTCAGACACAGACTGATGATCAGCTTCATCAGAGGGGTTTGGACAAGGACCTCTTATTTGGCTTGCTGAAGAATCAAATGGTCTTTTTTTTTTCTTGGCAGCAGATCTAGTCATGGGCCTGGGGGGGTGGGGCATCGGGAGGTTCAGCTTCAATCAAGATTTGCCCGATTGGCAGCAGATGATTTCTGTGTATAGTTTTCACATCTTTTGAATTGTTTTCAGGCCGCACTTTATATACAGGTAAATCTGCCAGTTTTCCCACAACAATATGAGGGAGGTGATTCCATCTGTCAGTAATCTGATGTTTGCCATGCAATCCCAAATTCCTCAATAGCACTCTATCCCCTTCTCTCAGTTCCAACGCTTTTACTTTCTTATCATACCTCTCCTTATTGGCCAGGTTTCGTTTAGCAGCCATGATCTGGGCCAACTGGAAGGCATGGTTTAATTGGGCCTTCAACTTCTTTACATACTGTAGATGATTTGCTGCTTGTACTCCATCAGGGGAAACCCCAAAGCACACATCCACTGGCAGTCTAGCCTCTCTCCCAAACATCAATCTGTACAGGGAAAATCCAGTGGCATCACTTTTGGTGCAGTTATAAGCATGTACCAGGGTGCTAATCTGCTGGCTCCATCTAGGCTTGTCTTTAGGTTGCAGTGTGCCCAACATGTCAAGCAATGTGCGATTAAACCTTTCAGGTTGGGGATGATATGGGGTGGTTCTTGATTTTCGTACTCCCCACAAGGATAGCATTTCTTTAATCAGGCAGCTCTCAAAGTCCCTTCCCTGGTCGGAATGGATTCTCTGGGGGGCCCCACAGTGGACAAAGAAGTTCTCAACAAGTACTTTAGCCACCGTGGTTGCTTTCTGATCTTTAGTAGGAAAAGCCTGTGCATACCGGGTAAAATGATCAGTGACTACCAATATGTTGCTGATGTTTTTCATGTCTGGTTCTAGACTCAGGAAATCAATGTAGACCAGTTCCATAGGGGCACTAGTAGTGATGTTAACCAGGGGAGCAGCCCTCTGGGGCAGGGTCTTTCTTTGTAAACACCGGCTACAAGTCCTGACATACTGCTCCACATCAGCACCCATTTTGTGCCAATAAAATTGGGACCGCACTAAGTCAAGGGTTTGGACTATGCCGAGGTGTCCCATGTGATTGTGCAGGGACCTCAATACCAGTTCTCTAAAAGCAGTGGGCAACACCAGTTGTTGTTTGTCTACCCGGCCCTCTTTGTCCACAGTCTCCCTGTATAGTAGTTGGTTAATCAGTTTTAACTTTGAACCTGCTTTGTATAACAAGGCAGTTCTCAGGTCAGTGGAACACAGTTTGGACACGTCTCTCCCTGCCTGCAAAGCCTCCAAAGCTGCTTTTATCATGGGGTCTCAGGATTGAGCCCGTTGGAGGCTATCATTGTTGAATTGGGGCAGCGAACTAGTGTCTAATGCAGAAAAATGACAGTAAGCAGCAGGTATGCAGTTCTCAGATGGCCCCAAGCAATCCTCCATGCAGACCACAGCATCAGGAGACACCTGTTCCTCCTTGTCAAATTTTTGGCAAAGGGCTCTTATGCCAGGTTCTGACAACCTGACACAGTTGGTTTGCGGCATAGGCCTCCGAGAGAGAGCATCCACATCTATATGGTTAAGACCTGCTTTGTACTCAACAGCATAGTCGTAGGTGGCCAATGCAGAGAACCACCTATGGCCAGTAGCATCCAACTTTGCTGAGGTCTGCACATAGGGCAGAGGATTGTTATCAGTCTTTACCAGTATCTTGGCACCATACAAATAGCCATGAAATTGATCAACAATGGCCCACTTCAGAGCCAGGAACTCTAGTTTGTGCACTGGATAATTTTTTTCTGAAGGAGTCAGACTTCTGCTGGCAAAAGCTACAGGTCTCAGACCGTTTGAGTGCTCCTGATATAACACAGCCCCCAATCCTTGTAGACTGGCTTCAGTATGAAGAACGTACGGCTTGGCCGGGTCAGCATAGGCCAGCACTGGGGCATGGGTAAGTTGATATATGATGTCATAGAAAGCTTTCTTACACTCAGTAGTCCAGCGGTTTCCAAACACATCATTCGACTGAAAATACTTCTTCTCCGTCTCAGATTGCACAACTTTCTTATACTTTTTGTGCGTGGGAGGCTACCCCTGAGTAAGGTTGGGGAGGGGGCGGATCACTCGATAACAATATTTGACAAACCGCCTATAATATCCACAAAACCCCAGGAACTGTTGCAGCTCTTTCAAATTCTTTGGCTGAGGCCAAGTAGTCAAAGTCTCCACTTTGCTGGGGTCAGTCTCTATGCCTTCAGTGGATACTATGTGGCCCACATACTTCACAGAAGTTTGGAAGAATTGCCACTTGTCTATAGATAGCTTGAGATAGAAATCCTCCAGCCGATCCAGGACCTTGAACAATCGACGTTCATGTTCTTCCAATGAACTGCCTAACATTATGACATCATCTAAGTAAACCAAACACTCTAGAAAATTCATGTCCCCCACAGCACATTCCATCAGGTGCTGAAAGGTAGCTGGGGCACCTGAAATCCCTTGAGGCATCCGGATAAACTCATAGAAACCCAGGGGGCAAATGAGTGCAGTCTTCTCTCGGTCCTCTGGGGCCATCGAGATCTGATAGTACCCACTGCGGAGGTCTAACACAGAGAACCACTTACTGCCATTTAGACAATCCAAGGCATCCTGTATGCGTGGCATGGTATACTGGTCTGGGAAGGTCCGCTGATTCAATGTATGATAATTTACACACATCTGAACCGCCCCATTCTTTTTCCTCACTACTACAATGGGGGAAGCATAGGGGCTCCTGGAGTCTTGTATCACACCAGCAGCAAGCATCTCTTGCAAATGCCGCCTCACATCGTCTATGTCAGCCGGGGCCAGGCGCCGAGATCTCTCTTGAAAAGGCCTTTCATCATGCAGACAGATGTGGTGCTCAGTCACTTGCACACATCCCACATCCCATTCTTTTAGGGAAAATTCCTGGTCTCTTTTGGCAAGCTTCTCACTGATCCTCACTTTCCTTTCAGCAGACAATGGGGAGTCACCGAAATCAAACAAGTCGGGAGTTACTCTGTCATCCTTCCTCGAACCCTTGCTATTGGGCAGCACTGCAGTATCTGCACAATGTACACTTGCCAGGGTGCAACCTCTTTTTATTTGAATCTCCTTGTCAGACACATTATGAACTTGAACCATCACCCTCCTGGCGTAAGCATGGGCTCTAGCAGGCAAGATACTGGGTTTAACCAACAGTCCCTCAGGCAATCTTCCCTCCTGGGTGCATCCAACATCAATAACTTATTCTTAACATTTGTTCTCATTCAGACTTCCCCTTGCAAAACACACTGGGCATTTGGGGAAAGTATCAATGGTGCAGGATCCTTCTTCCATACTACACCCACCGGGCCTTCAGGTTCCTCCTGGCTAACCTTCCTCTGAGTTTCATAGGCATTTGAATCACAGCAGGTATTCTTAGGGCTCGCCCAGTCCTAAACACTTACTTTTCTGAACACAATTGGGCTAATCTACCAAACATATGAGCATTTGTCCCAATCAACAGGGGTACCCCATCATACAGTCCAGTGGGGGGGGCAGACTAAAGCCAAGGTTTCCACCTGTTCATCCACTCCAGCCACAGAAGTGGGAAATTACAACTAGATCCGGATATACCCCAAATACGGATAAGCCTTGTCACTCAGCCCCCATACATGTAGACCATACAAGGGTTGTAGTGGCACCTCAGGTAGGTGTGTCTGATACCAGTCCTGAAACATGATGGTTACCTGAGAGCCACTATCTAATACAGCTCAGGTGGGAATCCCATTTACTCGCACTGGGGCCTCCATCGAGGGCCCGACCACATCAGACCATTCAGGAGGCACAGCATTGACAGTTGCTTGGGCGTTGGCCCGGGCCACAAAGCCCTTCCTGGGGGGGGGTCAGATGTGGGCCGTGCGATGCCAAGTGATTAGTCTGCTGTTGACCTTCCTTAAATTCTCTGGCAACTGGCACGCAGTCTGAAAGTGTCCATCCTCCCCACAAGGGTAACAGAACTTGGGGTCCTGAGGGTCTCTATTGGGAGGGGAATACTTTATCTGCTGGGGGCCCTCCGGGGGGCCAGGGGATTCCCCTGGGCCAGGGCATTGGTTTCTAGATAATTCAGGTTCCCCAGACCTAACAGGGTGGGTAGTGGACCGCTTCAAGTCCCTCACCAGTTCTCGTAAATTTCTGACTTCGGCCCTCAACTCACTTTCTACTTGGGGATCAGAGGAAATAGTATGCACCTCCACCCCCCCCTGTAATTCTGGGGACACATCAGGCCCCCCCAAAAGGTGGGTCTCATCAGGTGCACTAGACTCAGGGGTTTGGCTCAGATTCACAGCCCCCACATAGGGTTCCCACCCCTCCTCATCAGTCTCTACTTCTCTAATCTCCCTCATCAATTGACAGTATTCAGGCGGGGCAGCCCGTCTATCATGTAACTTAAGTTTTAACAATATCACACTGAAAAATCTAGCAGACTTCAAAACATGTTCCAACCTGACCTGGTTCAAGGCTGAGGCTGTGATCCCCCTTTTTGATAGGCCTTCTGCAAGGCCCGTTCCACCCTAGTAACAAAGGCGGACAACTTCTCATTCCTCCATTGCTTGGCAGACTTTCATTTCCATAATAAGTCTTCCCCAGTTTCTGTACTCCCAAACACTCCCCTCTAAAGCAGAAAGGTACTCTGCTGTGGTAGCTTCTGGGCTAGTGGCCCGCAAGAACCTAATGGCTTCCAAAGCTGGGCCCCACAGTCTCCATCAGTCTCTTTCATTTATCCCCCTCAGAGCATTGCCACTCCCGGACTAGGGGGGTGGTGTAGTCCATCCACGCCTCCAAATCTTCCTCCTCTGAAGGCACTGGCACAGTGCCAGAAAAAGGTTTTAGCCTATGGTAAGAATTCAGCTGTATAGGGGGAACCACTAGGGGTGGTGGAGCCAAAATAGAACTCTTAGGGGGGCAGGGAGAGGTACCAAGGAAACCTGGGGGGTGGGTTCACTAGAAAGGTTCAACGCCTGCAGTAACTCTTGGGTAGTCCTCCCCTCCACAGCCAGTAATCTAAGCAGTTTATCTTTGAAACTATTAGTCTGGGGAGACCCCCCGGGAGTGACTGACCCACTCTCCGGATGTGAACAAGCCTCCACCCCTGTTGGGCACCTTCCAAGTAAATCACTGGGGGTACCCTCTCGGGGTCGATGGCTAAACTACAAAAAGTAACACCTGCAAGGTCTGATTGAGCAGGTCAGCCATACGCCCCTTCACCTCTACCTTGCCCAAACATTTAACACGCTCCGCGGTAGACATAATGTCAGCGGTCGTTGTCCCCAAAGGTACATCTAGTAGTAACACAGTTCTCTGGGAGTCCAGCTCTTCGGCTTCACTCCACCCCAACAATTTGTGTACCATTGTCTTAATAGGGTCCATCTTAATCTTAGCCATGATATCCCCTTCCAGTTTTTCCTTTAACTTATCCATATTTATGCACTTCACCCACTCTGCCACCAGGGGACACTAATCCCAGTGGTGCCTCCAATTTGTAGCCCCCAGGAGGCACTTTCCTAAGGGCTACAACCCCTGTCTGCCTAACTGTAGCAGGGTGAGGGGCTCAGATCCGTTGGCAGGTGCCTCCACCCAGAGGTCGGGGTTAGAACAGTTGAGGTTGACTCGGTCACAGCCCTCTGGGTTGCTGCAACCCCCCTTTCTTCCCACTAGTGGCCCACGCAGTTTAATTTCAGTGTCCTTACCATATACATTTACCCCCCGGCTCAAACCCGTCAGCTCACTCTGGGGACCCCCTGGAAAGTAAGGTACAATTACACCACATTCACTGTGCAGTATTTCACCATTAATACACAGACTAGCCAGTGTACTTTTGCAAAACAACCAATCTGATTTATTTGAGGGGAGATAACAAGGACTGGGGGGAATCAGGTTGATTAGCTTACCACCACAGTATATGAAAATCTACCTATGGCTCTGTGCACAGGCCTAACCTATTAATTACTGTCTATGGGGACCCAAGCTCTAATGGCTAGTTCCTCGATGCAGCTGGTTGGGACCCTGACACAAGCAAGCATTTAATTCCTGAGCAGATCAGATGGAGCCAGAAAGCTCAATTAGTGCAGTCAGCAATACAACAAAATTATTTTGCCTTTGTTTGTAAGCTTCAACAGGGAGCTACCCTAATTCAGTACTCACAACCCCAGCATAGAACCACTCTTTCAGCACTTTCAGGGCAGAGCCTGAGCTTCAAAGGCCTCCTCACACATTAATATGGAAAACAACAGAGGGGTACCATAACAGGCAGCTGCTTCTAGGACCCGACTGAACTCACAGCTATGCGGGAGTCTCACTGCAGCTTCACTGTCCTGACAGACCAAACGCAATTCAGCAGATTCTCCAGTCCTCTACAGGGTGAGCCTGGTAGGTAGCTGCGCTCCTGCACAGCCTCCGCTGACCGCTGCCCCGTGGATTTAGTTCAAATATAACGGCAACCGAGCCACCCAAAATTGGCCTTCACCACACACATGCATTTCCCGCACAAAGACTTAACGGCGCAGAAGCCCAGGGCTCCTTCTTTGCTCACAGCCACAGCATCTCTGCCCTTTGGCAGTTGGGGCAAAACTCTCTATTCGGGCATCATCCGATCCCATTGGAGGGCTGCAGATGCCAGTCACTTATTACTGCCCTCATTGGTGCAAAATGGCACCATGGCCCAGAATGCCACTTCCCAGAATTACAAGCTGTGTCCCCATTTGTCAGCCGGCTCCATCTAGAGTTCTGGTTTCGGGTTGGCTGCTTTTTCACTCCAGATTAGATACCCCCTTGCTCCTATTGGATGCCTCGAACTGTCCTGGTCCAAGATGGAGGGGTACAGCACACAGAGTCCCATCTGCAACAAAGGCAGATTAAACAAAACTGCATTTTTACTATCACTCTAAATGATTTCAGGCAAATAGTTATACCTATCGAGGGGGCTCCCCTGATGCTTTCAGCGACCACAAAGAGGGGCAATTACAGTACAGCTCAAGCGGGACTCGAGCAGGGAAACACACAGTCCCCCTCATAAACAATGATTTTTGTCTGCAAGCAGACGGCTCTTAAAGAGACAGTACATGGAGGCTCTAGAAGCACTCACTGAGCCATTTCAAACAGCTTAAGCGCTGAACGCCAACCACCGGGGGGGACACTTAGGCAACTCCTAGGAGGCTTTTAGTAACCCCTATTTATAGGAGGGCTACATTTATAAAGTTTTTAGTATGTACTTTTGTATTAGTGAAATATTGTGTATTTTGTATTATTGATTATAGTTTCCTTTATGCTCCTATTGTATGTGTTGTATTGAATGCAGCATCAGCCACCCCTTTGGGGTTTTGGCTGCAATGTGGTTAAATAAACTAAACATATGATCAGCACATTTTCATATTGCCCCACTCTACCGCTCTATAAAATTTAAGGGTATAATTCCCAAGAATTAACTTGTTTCTTGGGTCTGGCATCTCCTGTTTTTAAAATGTCTGAACAACAACAAAATAATCACATTTAATTTAATAATTAGAACCCTCGATACTTAGAACCCATGCTTGTTCTAGTTCTAATTTAGAACTCGAACCATTGGGTTCTAATCTTTTTTGAACTAGTTCTGACAACCCTACTACCAATCTTGTTATGAAACCAATCTGTGTATTAAATGTTAAAACATTTCTTTTTAAAAGGCTGCCTGTGGTTCAATAGGTGAGCAACCAGCCATGCCCACTTCCTGAGCTATATAAGCAGTTCCTGACAGCTTCCCTCTGAAGCACTTTTCTCTTTGGCAGCCGGAGGCTCTCTCAGTCAGTCTTCTCCTCGGAGGCCTGCTGGGGCTTTGCCCCCCACTCCCCTCCCCTTCCTCCCCAGCGGTTGCTTTGCTTTGGGTTCTACTTGGTGTTTGCTGCACTTCCGTTTTGTGTTCTCCTGCTTTTGGTTTGTATTGTTTGCCTCCTGCTGCTAGTGCTTCCTGGTGTGATTGTTTCCTTCCTGCTCCTGTGCTTGTGTTTGCTTTGTCTGTTTCTTTGGGGCTTTTTGTTTTCTAGTGCCCTGTGTCTGCATTGTATGAGCCGCATGTTGCTTATTGTTGTTTTCTTACCTTATGCAGCCCTGTGCCTGCTTTGGTCCCATTTGCTCACTGGATTTTGTAAGTCCTCCATTCGCTGCATTGTTGTTTGTATGCACAGCTCAGCCTGCTGCTTCCTGCCTAGCATTCTAACCTCAGTTTTCCTTCAATTGTTTGTTTCAGCTCCCATACCAACTTCTCTGCTGCAGCTGCTTCTGTTAAGTAACTGCACCTGGCCTAGGCTCCTTACCCCAGCTGCTTCCCCTCCCTGTTGCAGCTTGCTCTCTGGTCTCAGCATTGTCTCCACACTTATTCTGCCAGCAGCCTTGCTTTCCAATATAGTTCTTTCCTGCTTATTTACCTCAATGTGTTTCATTTCTTTGCTTTACTATTCTTTATGTCCACCCTCAGTTTTATCTAGCCCTTCTGGGGATTTAAATCTGCTCAACATGTTTGTATGCAATCAGTGGGAATCAAACCTGAGTATATTGCACTTCCATATTACATTATCCATGTTATTCAAACCTGCTTAAATGCAGTTGTACCAATCAATTATTATTGTTGTTTCAGTGTATTGTTGCAATTCTATGTTACTTTCTCTGTGTGATTCAAACCACTGGAGTTCAGTGTGCTCTGGTCTGTTTATTCTGTGTTTGCTCTGCTGGGCCTAACTGCTGCATTGCTATTCTGAAACTTTAAGCTATTCCCATGGTTCCCTGGTCTCAACTCCAGCTGCAGTTCTTTTAACATTCTGTTTCTGAGTTTACCTGTTTTTGCCTTTGAGTCATTCTTTTACTTCCCCAATTCCGTTGCTTTGGTCTCATGGAGCTCAGTGAGCATACATCCCTTTTGGGGTTTTTAATCTGCTCAAACATGTTTATTTTACTCAGTGGGACTCAAACCAGGGTCTAATGCAATTCTCTGTTACTTTTACCATACTATTTAGACCTGCTTAAATTCATTTGCACCAAGCAATATCTTCTTGTTTCAGTGCATTACTGCCCATGGCTACAAGGTCCTCTGCTTGTTAAGCTCAGCTACTTCTGGACACTATTCACTATTTGTACACTACTTCATTATATTCTGAAGGTCAGCTCTGCTACAGCTGTCAGTGCAAACTAGTTTTAAATCTGCATGTAGGTCTCGGTGCTTTACTGTGGTTTCTTTGTTTTTCGTGCTATGGAGGACTGTGGGGTTTATAGTGGAGAGCTGTGGCCCCATGTGGTTCAGTTACCTCATGTTCATATACTGCCTTCACCACCAAAATTCCTCTGGGTATTTCTGTCACCTTTAATTGCCACTTGTTGATAGGCTAGTTGCCTAGCCTCACAGTGACTAAAGGACCGTATGTGGCCAGGCCTGGTTACCTGATTGGGGGCTGTGTTTGCCACATTTCTGTCTACTGTAAGTGGTCTGGCCTGATTGCCTGATTGAGGGCCGCATGTGCCACATTTCTCTCTGCTGTACGTGGTATGGTCCAATTGCCTGATTGGGGGCCACATGTGCCACATTTCTCTCTGCTGTATGTGGTCGAGCCCGATCGCCTGAATGGGGGCCACATTTCTCTCTGCTGAATGTGATCTGGTCTGATTGCCTGATTGGGTGCCATGCGTGCCACGTTTATTTTTGTCATCACTAATTAGTAATAGCCCAAGCCTGGAGAGAAAGTGATCTCAGCCTTGGAGCCCTAGAAATCTCCTCCTCAAAGAGTTTTTTTTTCCCCTCCTCCATGCTGAAGATCACAATACTTAGTTGTAGATCTACTCTTAGCTTACATAGGTAGTTCCACTGTTGGATGGAGATAGATGGTGGCCCTATTGGCCATTCCCTCTCTCCTTAGGAAGCCCCTTGCTGTTATATTTGCAAGCTTATCTTGGAGCTATCCTACTTACTTTTGAGCTTCATTTCATTTCATTTCGTTAAGCTGCCTGCTGCTGTCAGTTTGCTTGTCTGTCTCCTAGTCATCGATCGCTACTACAACTCTTTGGGGTTCCTTCCTAAGGTACCTTTAGCCATTGGACCCTTCCCGTGGCACCTCTAGAGATGGAAACCTCTTACAGGGTTCCTTGCCTTCAATACCCCAAAAGGGAAATAATTCATAATGGAATAGAGTGCAAACAGCCACAAATGTTTTAATACAGTTGCACAAGCATACCATTTTACTGATTGCATGAGACATTGAACTTTATATAATGGGCTTAAGAAATCCAAGTCTTTGATTGACTACTATATCATCTGAGCCGTGTCCTTATCAGATGATATAGTAGCCAACCGGGACTACTGCCCACCAAGATGCCCCATGACAACAAGGAATCAATGAACTCTGCCAAGTGTAAACAGAAATGCTAACTCTCAGAGCTCAATGAAGCAGCAGCAATCCAACACAACAGCTGGCACAGCTCACAGCATCGAAATGGCAGCCTCTCTGAAAAAAAAATCTCCTGTTATGCTGCTCCCCTCCCCCGACCAAGCTCAAAGTATACTGAACCACAAACAAACTCTAACCTCTCCTCCCCAATGGTAAACAAATATGTGGCCTGAAATCTCCACTGTCCCAACTATTTTTACAGGCAAACACATCAAGCAGAACACATTATATAACTGTGCCCATTCCTCCCACTATCTAAAAAAGAACGTCCATTATTTGAGCCACAATTCTCACTGCACATCACCACAAAAACTTTTTTTATTACTTTGCTTTGCCTATTGTAACAATATCAAACTGACCTCAGCAACAACATCTGGTGAGCATAGCGACTTGCACATAGAGCACCTTTCAAATGAAATACATATCTGGTCTTCCAGGAGTCACCAGACATGATCCTTTCCCACTTCTCCATCTCATTTTGCAAAACGTTTACTTATTTATTAATTTATTTGAAGTACTTTCCCATTTCAGACAAACCTGCCAAAACCACAATGACAGAAGCCATGTAATGGGAGCCTAAATACAGCAACTAGCGAGGGACATGCTCGCTCCCACTCTCCAGAGAAAACTCGCTCTGCATTGCTTCCTTTATTCAAAAACACGCAAACACAAAAAAGAAAACACTTTTTGTTTGAGGACCTTCTGTGTGTGTGTGTGTGTTTGTGCGCGTGTGTGTGTGTGTGTGTGTGTCAGGGCGGGAGTCGATTATAGAACCACACATACAGTGACTCACGAATGATGATGCTGTCACTCTTCCTTAAACCACAAAATGCATTATAAATTAAATAAGAAAAGAAACAAATACAAAATAAAATATCCTATCACTGCCATTGGTCCTTCTAGGGAAGGCTGTGAGGGAGCTTATATATATATGACAGGGGACTATTTTTCAACATTTCACCTATTAAAAAAAATTTTCATACATACATTGTAAACTTTTATTTTATTATTTTTTTTTACTAAAATAATTACCTGGAGGTGGGGGCCCATTTTATAAGCACAATAACACACTCTGAGGTGTGATTTATCTCCTGATAAGAGCACACCCAGGTGCATAAGGCGCCTGGGTGTGCTCTTACCAGGAGATAACCCACACCTTGTTGTGTGTTATTGCTTGCATAATATATTGGTTCTTATGTTGTGAAATAACTGAGCTGTTTTATCATCAAAACTGTGTGACTTTAATGCTTCTGATAATATTGTGTTGCAATGAAACTCTTGCAGTACAACATTTTTGGACACCTTAGATAACTAGGAAAAAGTTTGAACTCCATGTTGCATACTTTGGCAAAAACACCTTTATCAAATGTTTATAGCTGAAATGTAAGCACAATTCTGCATAGAGATATTTCTAAGGGTGTGATACTGAAAATGATTGGTGTGTAAAATTGACTGTATAAAATATGACCATTTCTCAATGAGTTATGGTATTTCTCAACATATGATGCCATCATCAATGTGATGGGTGCATGGGACCTGTAAATATCTAGTCACCCACCATCCTCACTGTGGTATCTTTTAATATCCAACAATGCCATCACTAAAATATCTGAATACCAGTTCACCAGAAGCATAGTTTCCTCCACTATATAAGGGTGGTACCATGTCATCTGCAAGGAATGAGTCTGTCTGTAGCATCTTCAGAGCTATGGGACAGTAAGAGAGAAGCAACATGCAGCATCCTGTGCCATCTGCTGTGCTCAAAATCACTGCGTGAGCTCTCAGCCAACAGTGATTGTCAAGAGTCTCACAAATCTACCAACAGATCAGACCATCAAGGAGGATAATGCTAGCAGCACCGTCCCCCTCCTCCCCAAATGGGCCATGTAAAAAACAAATGTTCATATATGACAGCAAACCATTGACAAACAATCCCCCTCCAATTAATGTCTTATCTTTGGTAAGTGGATAAATGGACTGGGGATGAAATTTTATGTAGGGGCTGAGGGTTCAGCAACTGTCACATGTTTGTGCATATTTTGCTAAGAACTGTATAAGCTGTCATCATCTTGATTAGACAAATGCCAAGCTGAAATTGGGACTGTCATAATGAGTGCATAATTTAAGAAGGAACTGTTTAAAGTATATACCTTTCCAGTCCCGTCCTCTGCAGGGAAAAAGTCCTGGCACCAATGTATTTGAAAAGGATAGTTGCTTTATTACTTGTCACTGTAATCCTTACATGCAGTAGCAGTTCTATCTGTATTGCAAATAAATGTCAACTGAATGACTGAATTTGCTTTGCCCTTCAATGGTATAGTATGGATTTCTTGTTATCTGTTCTTGTCCTGCAAACCCACAACATTGTGATAAATATGAATGGTCCTGTACTTGAGCTAGTGCAAATTAATTTGGGTTGCCTCCCACATATTTGGCTTCTAAGTTTGGTTTGAGGTAACATAAACTAAGTTTTTTATAATGAACATATGTTATTACAGCTCAGTTTATCAACTCTAGGGGCATGCACTGGAGCACTTAGCTATGTGTTGTGCCTAATTGAATGCCTAGTGGGTGATTAACAGGACATTAACATAACTCTGGTCTTGCCTTGCTTAATTAAAGAAATCTTAGCTAACTTGTTGATTTATTGAGGGGTGAGGACTGTGAGAAATCAATAGTTTTGTGCTGTTCAGTTCCTGACTTTTCTGAATTTTGTGAGATGTAAGTTCTTTTGATGGAGACAGATGACTTGGCCTAATGCCACAGTTGCAGTAATCTTTGCTTCTCACTGCAAGAATGATATTTTGGTAATACATGCTGTCCATATAAATCTGTTATCATGTGGCAAAGATTTTTCCAGTATATGATTGTTCTAATGTAACTATGTAAATATGTATTACTGTAGTATTACTGCCTGCAACATTTGTGCACCTTCTCTGTTACTCTAATTGTCCCCCAGGACCCTTTTGAAAAAGAAATGGCTAACCTAAACAAGGCTATGCTGGTGTGAGAAAATCTAAATAAATAAATAAATTCATACATAAATGTAGCTCTCTTTTACAGTAATTTTGTTTAATGAACCTTATAGTTGAAAACTCTGACTTGTTCAGGATATAAATACTTACCAAGTGAAATGTGCTATACTGCTGGAATGCATCACTATGACATGTTATCTACGATGGATATTAAATTAATACTGTGCAGTCAGTTTGCCATCAATGGCACAGTAAAAAGCTTGATCTATTCATGTGACATGTCACATTTCTCATTTGCTCCCGGTGGCCATTTTGGGTCAGATCTAGCAATGGATGGTTCCGACACCATATGGTATCTATGGGAACAAATGCGTTGCTCAGCTAAATGTTTATGAACTACATCTAACTTAAAAATATAACAATATTATGGTTAACTACTTCAATAAGTTCAACTGTTTTATTCAGCCAAATCCACGTAGTATAGAGCATTGGTTCCTTATAGAAAACTGTTGGGTGCTTACTATGGCTGTATTGCTAATATAATACAGTACCTTTCTGGGTCATAAAGACTGGAGATGGGACTTTGAGATATAACACTTGCATCAGGATGTTTGTGCCCGATTATCAAACATCCTGATGCTTTTATGACACTTTATCTGATGTTTACCAAAAATCTGATGCGTTCACCATTTACCCAAAGGGATCCCCATTCCAATACCAGCACACCACACCACTTGTTTGTGTACAAAAAGGCTGCATCTTTACTTATTTTAAAAATTTACCAAACATGTTTACAATCATTAATATCCTTGAAGAGAGATATATATACACAGAAAAATATACACATATGTACTGTTTTAAACAAAGACACCTGTAGCAGCAAATGAATATCCCATTTGACTTGACCCTTAGCCATCCATGACCTGTGTACAAGAGGGAACTGTGTTCCATAGGTCAGAGAGATATGCCTGGACCATGTCTCTCAACTAGACAGGCACCCCCTTTTTGCCATCAGATTCTGAGAACTCCATGACCCTTGCTCAGGAACATGCCCACCCAGGGCTGCATTCCCTGTCTAAAGGTCCTGTCCACCCTGTGTTCCAGTACACACCCTAATTATGTAACCCCCACTTTTTCCATAAAGTATACACACCCAGGGTCACACCTCTGGCCTTGCTGTCACTCAGTCCAAACTTGCTCAAACTCTTTCCCAGAAAACTTCTTTTTAGGTTGGTCTGACATAAATGTAATGCCACTTAAATGTGCTCAGCACTTTGTACCCACTAGTGTCATACGGGTCTTTGCCTGTCCTCTTAAAATTAGCTCACATATGTTCTGCAATTCTACATTAAAGATGTTATTCCCTATCCCAGACAAATGTACCCCACCATTGCTGTACATTGCTTTGCATACTATTGTGATGTGTAAGTCTCTGATGACTTCCAAACCGCATGAGAGAACAAACCAGGACACCTCCCTTTTCACTTCCCTGTGCATCTTCTCTATTACTGGAACATGACCAGCTCCTTGCCAGTGCTGTTGAGGAATGATATGGGACCACACCAAGATCATATGTGGGAGAAGCTTTCTTAGATGGACCAGGACTCTCTTAATTACATTAATCAATTTGAGGGGCCACCAGAACAACCAAGTGGTTTACACCCACATGCAGCACCAATTCGTCGAAGGGTTGATTGTGGAGTCCCAATTGAGAGACTGTTACCAATTCCTGGTGCTACCTCATTTCTCTCTTTGCTGCCCAATTCAAAATGGCCTGATGCTTCAGTACTCCTAGCTCTGTGCTGTACGGTCAAACCTCCACCCTGCTGTGAACTTCCTGGACATAAGAAGGGCTGATAACCCATATTTTTTGGAGTCCATGTGCATACACTTGAAAGATAAGCAATGTGAATGGACCCTATAGGAGATGTCATAATATGTTCACCATATGCATTGACCCAGGCCATCCAACTAATCACCTGCACATACCAAAACTCCCCAGGCTCCCCAACTACAGTCTGATGTACCCCTTATAAGCATTGGATGTCCATCTGCCCACCCCTTTTATCTTGCCTTCCAGTACTCCAAGTGTGACTGCCTCGGTAGCCACACCAATCCTAAAAGAGTGTGTGTTAACCCTTGCAGGGCTGCGGACTGATGCATCAGTCCAAAATTCATACACGTTCTAATTCTGTCAGCAGTCTAAGGGTTAAATGCCTTTGTCTCCCTGCCCACCATCCCTAAGTCCTTTCTAAGGACTGCAGAAAATTGTCATCTCATGACTGGCTTGCCATCACTATGAGTAAATGAGTGACTTTCCCCTTGTAGTTTATTGGCCAAATAGCTGCAAAGCAGTGACCATGGATGCATGTTACTAACTTTGGCCTTATGCAAGGTTATGAGGGTTGGCAGTCTACCTTGATTTGGTATTGACTTATGAAGCAGGAAGCATACTCTATCCTGCCATATCATGGTATCGCTAAGCTGAAGGTTTTTGCCCTGCCAGCCATAGTTGACTCAGGCTTCAACTCTGACACTCAAAAGGCACAAAGAATGCATATAAGAATAGAGCTCAGAAAAGCTGGATTTGGGACCTTGAGCTGCATGCCAAACCCAATGTCTTTAACAAATCAGACAGATCCTGGAGATCTATTGTATTACTGCTGTCTTGTGTTTCCCCTCAAGACCCAGCCCACCCTTCCAACATCTTTTTGGTTGTAAAAGAGTTGTTGGGGTCTGGTCTGAAAAGCCTTGTGCTTTGCACAAAAATGCAATCCCTGCCAGTTTTATGTGAATTGCAGCTGGCGTCCAACCTAAGTGTATCAAGGAGAGGACATCATCTTGGACTTGTTTTTGCACTTCATGGAGGACCATTCTAACCTCATGTCCATAGAGGTAGATGAAAATTGAGAAACTACTTTCTTGTTTTTTCTTTTCACTAATTTGTTTATCCTCCACTGCCATGGTGCAGACAAGCCTTCTACCATCCTCCCCAGCCACCACTACTGGCACACACAGAGACATACCTACCAGGATTCGTCCATGGCTCATCTCCCATTGCAGAGTCATCAGGGGTGCTCCACTGCTGGTGAGATGGATTCAGTGAGGGCCCTCAGCCTTATCTTCCCCCACAACTTAGCCCCCCCATGACATGGGTCCGACGGCGGGGCGCTACCCACCAAAGAATGGATCCCGTGCAGGAGAGGATCCCATAGTCCAGGTCTGGTGACAGGGAAAGGCCGGCTTCATCTATGATGAACCTGGCCTTTTACATTTTTTCACCTTTCTTGTCCCCTCCCATGAAGTAGCCACACGTACATGGCATCCTAGGAAGGTCACACTGCGGCATGTGTTCACCTCTGGTAAGGACCACCAGGAGCTCAAAGAGCAGTGCAGGCTGAACCCTCCCTCCGGGGGCAGGAGATTGTCTGAGTGGACACTCATAACCCTACCTTCCGGTCAAGGGACAGCAATGTTTACAGACACAACAGTGACAAATGTAACTACATATGAATGCAGGTCTTGTGCATTGTTTTAACAGTCTGTATCTATCTGATATTAATTTAAAAGGTAATCACATAGAAAAACTGAAAGAGTAATCAGAATGGTAACTGAAATATGATTACAATGTACTGTAACAGCCATCTGCTTCACTTAATTGTACGGGCTGGCAGCTCTTTAGATGATCTATGTCTTATCAAGTCACTCATGAACTTACAGTTTAATAAACATGCAATCTAATATTGCAAATTGATATGTAAGTGTACACAAAAATATTTAATCTATATATTTACTAGTATTTGCATTTTAACAATATTGTGGCAAAGAAATAATGGTATCGTTTTCAGTTAATGCCAATGTAACATGTATTTGCAAGTGCATACATTTATATTTATCAAATGTCAATGTTGTATTTATGATGTAAGTTCTTATTCAGAAATCAGTCCCTCATAAAATTACTGTTTACTAAACATGCAATCTAATATTCGGCCCTATTCATTTAAGTGGTTGGGAATGTACCAAATGTGCATATCAAGGCCCAGTGATCAACAGCAGACATCCAATCAGATGGCCCCTTCACCAGCAGACTGGATCCTGCACTCTGCATGGAGTAGGAAATTGTAGGATATGGCTGGTTCTCCCAGTGCTGCTGTCTCCATTAAGGGTGACTTACTGATCTGTATGTGTTCCCTGCTGTGCCCCCAGCCTTCATGGTATAGTCAGAAGTGTAATAAGAAGGGTAACTTTGTTATGACTACACTGTGATTGCCAGTAACTACACTTACACTGATCAAATATATGCTGTAGTTCTGATGTACACTATCCTTCCGAAATCATTTGATTGTGAACTTACTGCAGTATAGTGTAATGGTTAAGAGTACTGAGCTGCAAACCTGGAGAACTGGGTTTGAATCCCAAAGCTACCACCTGTATACTGTGTGACCAAAAAAAAACGAAAGTAAACATGCAATCTAATATTGTTAGTTACAATACAACTACATTGTTTACCTATTCAATAAAAATAATTAATTTGCATATTTACTTATTGGTTTGTAACAGTGCAGATCGAAGACCTGGCTAAGGGCTCTTTTGGCCTAATCACCGCTGCACCAGTAGCAGCTGAACACCTGTTGGAAAGGGAGCTCTCCCTCTTTCCAGCTTTGTGCAGCTCCCTGCCCTTTAGACACTGCATTTCTCTTCTCTCCTTCCCTGGAGCCAAGATCTGGCTAAGGGTTCCCTTGCCCTAATCCCCGCCACACCATGAGCCACCAAACACCCATCAGAAAGGAAACTCTCCATCTCTCCAGTTCTGTGCAGCTCCCTGCCCTTTAGGCACTGCATTTATCGTCTCTCATTCCCTGGACCCAAGACCTGGTTAAGGGCTCTCTTACCCTAATCCGTGCCGCACCAGGAGCCACCAAACACCCATCAAAAGGGAAGCTCTCCCTTTCTCCAGCTCTGTGCAGTTCCCTGACCTTTAGGTAGGCAGACAAGAGCTGCCACAACTCTAACTGCCACTCACAGAAGAAGGCACCATATTCAAATTTGGCTGCACATCTGTTTCTGTACAGACTGCACCCGAGCACCCCCCCCCCACCTTCCAACCAAGGCCTTATATCTCTCGCTGCTCTCTCTCAATCAAATCTACCTCATTTATTTCAACTTTATTAGATTTATTTTCATTTCTTGTAACACTTGGGGTGAGGTTCGGGCAGGAACTGAATTTAATTCATAAAACTGCTACTGTTTAATGTAATTTTACAGTAAGCCTCCCCTACTGCTTGGTTTGGAGCTACTGAGTATTAAGTGCTATTTGTTCCTAAACCCTAGTCTTTAAGTGAGCCAATTGTACTGTTTAGGAGCTTTTGAATAATTACAGTAATTGTTGCTGGTTGCTACTGTACAAATTTTAACTTTACAGAGCCTGCTCAGCTGTTCAAGTACTGGGTTATCAGGGTAGTTATTGGTTTCTGCAAACAATTCTACAGCTTGCTTTCCCAATTTAGCTTGCCACCATGGCCATTTTTCTTTACTGCCACTATTAGCCACAATCTGCTTTCCCTGTATTGCTAGCCCCACACCCCCTGAGCAATACACTCTATCCCGATTGTAATTATGCCACTGTGTAATTTGGCCATTCAGTAGCCTGCCCACCTGTGACCAAACTTGATTACCCCTCTTTATATCTTGTAAATCTCATTTTTGTTCTCTCTTCTATGCTTCTTCCTAGATGCTACATTTCTCTTCTCTCCTTTCCTGGAACCAAGACCTGGCTAAGGGCTCTCTTGCCCTAATCCCCACCACAACAGACCACTGAACACCCATTGGAAAGGAAGCTCTCCCTCTCTCCAGCTCTATGCAGTTCGAGGCCCTTCCCTCCAGCCCTCCCCCCACCACACCCACTCTTGGTCAGCATTTCTTTGATAGCCGGTGGTGCTGGGAAATGCATGTGTGCTCAGTTTGTGGTGGAAAATTTTCTCTCTTCACTTTGCCATCTGCAGATTATACTGCACAGCTGCTAGAGGGCAGCAACAGTTTAAGATACCCTAACAACTACAACCACTGATTTTTCCATATAAATACTTAAATAAATGTTTATATAAAAAAATAAGAACAATAAGGCACTTCTCATTTGCATCAAACAGCTCCCTCTTCAGTGTACAACTTACACATCTCCCATCACTCACTGTTGTCTTACCAGGACAGATGAACATCTTCCTTGTCAAGGGACTATTCGTATCCTGTATCTTCCTGAGTTATCTTCACCATGATGTGGTAAAAACAGGTGGACAATGAAAGTGCCCCCCCCACTGACCTACTCCACCTACTCTTCCTTCCTGTATGGCATTTATGCTGTTTGCTTTCTCTTCATCCTCGGGATTACTGGCTACGGCCCAGCATAACAAAACCATAATTAGGATACTACGGGCTACGACCTTTCACAAGTCACCACTTCTGCCCCCACCTTCTGTCCATTCTGAGTCCTGCCTTCTATTATTATTGAGTGACATAGAAGTAAACCCTGGTCCCAGAAGGGTAGTAATACCAAACACCCTCTCTAGTCCACACTGGTCCAACATAAAGGGGATTAAAATAGCAGGAATGAATATCCAAAGAGTCAGGCATAAAATGGCTAAGCTCGAATCCTGGGTCAAGCACTATAAACCAGATGTCCTATGCATAACAGAAACCTGGCTAAAACCAACCATACTCTCCCATGAAATCGCTCTACCTGACTTCTCCTCATATAGGAGTGACAGACTCACCAAGAGAGGTGGGGGGTGATGATCTACAACAGGGCTGAGCTGGCAACCTGTATAATACCAGGTATGAACACTAACTTGTCAGTCAAACACCTGCTGAAATCAGTTACCCTTGGTCAAATCAAATAAGTAATCACAGGCTGCATCTACCTTCCCCACAGCCTTGCTTCCTCCTCCTACCAAGAATTCTTCACTCACCTCAACTCTATCTCCCATAAAGATATAATACTCTGGGGAGATTTTAATCCAGACTGGTTGGGTCTTAACAGAACCAGCTACCAAGCCACTTTGTCAGATGTTAAATTAGAGCACTTGATTGATCAGTCCACCAGACTTAACTTGAAGACAGGAAAACATGCTCTTCTGGACTGGATGCTGACCCACAATAAACATAATATTAAGGAAGCTGGAGTTTTCCCTGATGCTTTGCATGATCAGTCCACTACTATTTGTGTTTGGAGGAACAATTTCCTACTCCCCCTCCCAAACCATAAAAGCACAGGACCTGACAAATTTCAATTACAATGCTTTTATTCACAGTCTTAACTCTGTCAACTGGGCCCCCATAACATCCCTCCCTGACATAAATATGGCACTAGAATATTTCATCAACACCTTCTCCTCCATCCAGGACTCATATGCCCTTCTCAAATTAAGGCAACCCAAATGAAACCACTCCCCCTGATTGTCACAGGATATAAGACACCTAATGTACTATCAAGATAGATCCTGGAAAGCTTTCAAAAAATCAGGGTTAGTACAGTATCTGACTGGTAATCATATCATATCATCAATTGCAGAATGCCTGTAAAACAAATTCAACCAAAGTAAAATGAGAATATCTCCAATCTCTTTAGCTGAAACATTTAGATAACCCAAAAAACTTCTGGACCCAAATAAACTCCCTACTCAAGGGAAAGGAACCTGCCATCCCACAAACTATTATCTCTAATGGAAATACACTAGCAAGCCCTTCAGAGATAGCTGCTGGCATACATTACTTCTTCACTGACCTGGATAATTACAAATCTGACTTGTCAGCCACCCCCTGCCACCCTCAGGTCGCTAACACTGAGGTCTCCTGACCCCCTTTCCATCTTAAACTCACTTGGCAGTCTGAGGTTCTTAAATTGTTAACAGGCCGCAACCCAGACAGCTCTCCTGGTTACAATTCCCTTCAATCTAAATTCCTCAAAAAAGCAGCCCCTGCAATAGTTTATCCCATAGCATTACTAATCAACAGATCCTTTCTCTCACAGACTATACCTGATAAATGGAAGACTGTGATAGTTGTCCCCGTGCACAAAAGTGGCCTTACTAACCTAGTTGAGAACTATAGGCCAATCTCCTTGTTATGTCCACTAGCTAAAATACAAGAAAGAATTCTTTATAATCAGCTTTATTCATTTCTAGAGGAGACCAATGCTCTAACCATCCATCAACAAGGTTTTCAGAAACTACATGGTACTGAATCCACTCTCCTGTGGGTCACAACTCATATCTTTCAGGCCATGTATCAGTGCAATGCAAGGGGGCAATTTTTGTGGGCTTAATGAATGCTTTTGACCTCATCAATCACCAGCTTCTCCTAGCTAAACTGCATAACCTAGGGCTTGACAACCTCTCCCACTCTTGATTAGCCAATTACTGTACAAACAGGCTACAATGTGTAAAATGGTCTGGTACCACATCATCCCTATCTTCCATCACAAATGGGGTCCCCTAGGGATCTAGTTTAGGCCCCCTACTATTTTGAATTTTTATTAACGAACTGCCTTTGAACTCTGGAAGGGCATCAGAACAGCTCTACTCTGATGACACCATATTATACAGATCATCTAAAGATATCTCATCCATCAGTCTTAACCTGGAAAGGGACTTCCAGTTGTTGGAGGCTTGATTCAAGGACAACCTACTGGTGATTAACATCAGAAAACCAAAAACAATGCTATTCCGCCACACATATTTGACCTGTCCACCCAACCTCAACTGGTAATTAATACCTCAACTAGTGAAGCTCTGAAAGGAGTTAACTCCTTCAATTATCTTGGCATAACACTTGATGAACACCTATCCTTTGAAATTCATACTGAAAATGTTATAAAAGCCACTCATCAGAAGCTAGGCCTACTCTACCGTATAGCCCCTACCTTATACCTCAGTTCAGGAGAACTATTGCTTCTGCTACTCTTCTTCTGGGTCTCCTTTATGGAGATCCACTAATTTACTCAGCAAAGCCCCCATTCCTAAATAGACTAAGACTATCATGACACAGAATAGCCCAATTTGCAATATCTGCCCAAGCATGAACACACCACTGTGCTGTGCTTAAAACACTAGGATGGCCATCTTTTGAAACCAAATTGGGATTCCCTTTACTCTGCACCACATTTAAACTTATCCACCTTCCCTCCCCACCCAGCCTCTCCAACATAATCACACTGAAACCCTTCACCATGTCCCTTCAGTCCTCCCAATATCCAATGTTAAGTCTACCGAAGACTCTCTTACCTATTGGTAAGAGACCCTTTTCTTTTGTGGCCCCACACAAATGAAATAGCCTCCCTATGGGCTTACTCTCCTGTATGTCTTTTCCTCAGTTTAAAAAACATTTCAAAGAAATATTCTTCCCCCTCCCATCTGCAACTATAAATGAACTCTCCATTCATCCTTATGTCTTCTCCCCCCTCCATCTCCCTTTCACTAACCTAACAGGCTCATAATTCCCTACCTTCTCAACTTCCTCACCTATATGATTTTCCCCATAATATGACATTCTGTAACTCAGTATGGGTAGTTCAACACCGAAGAACTGTTTTAAAGGTCTCACTTATCCACTATTGAATTGTACCTAACAGGTATTAAAAATAAACAAATTATGTATGCTCCTCTGTTCTGTAACACATGTCCTAATCCAGTTTTGTATATTTTCTATATGATGTTCCAGCACTTATCTTCATACACACACTGCCTAGTTACAACTTAAACCTTATTTCTGTGTAATTGAATGTGTAATTAGTTCTACCACTGTAATGCATTGTATTTGTATTGACAATGTATGGAATGCCTATATTCTCTGGGTCACCCCTGAAAAAGGAACAGCTTTGTCTTAGTGGGCCCACCTGGTTATCAAAATTCAAAAAAAAAAAATACATAAATAAATAAATAAGCAATGTGCTTCTTCTGTAGCATTGTCTCCTTAGTTAGTGCCTAACAAACATGTATTTGCAAAGAAAGTATGCAGAAACTGACACTTAAAGTGTAAGAAGAAGGGTTGAAGAAGGTTGGCATCAGACGAAAGCCACTTACTACAAATCCCAACTCCAGGCAAACTCCAGCTCCCCATTGAGTTTCTGGAATGATATCCACTCCCTCTTGAACCCCCGGACAACTCTCACCCCTCTAGTCCTCAAACTTAATGGCTTGTCTATCTCTAAGCCAGCTGCCATAGCCGAGACCTTCATCAAAATTGTCACTACATGTACCCTCCCTGACAATTCTATCACTACCTCTATGGGCCTCCTTCCTCTTCCACCTGGAAACAGCTTTCACTTCCCCCATCTCGCCCTCTGAGGTCTATGAAGTGCTAATGTCCCTAAATCCTGCAAAATCTTGCCCAGGTGGACTTCATCCAGAGCTCCTCCACATCTCTGCACCAGCAATTGGCTAGCCCCTCGCCCACATCCTAAACATCTCCCTCTCAAATGGCATCATCTCCCAGTCTTGGAAATTGGCTAAACTAAGTCCACTCCACATAGGGGGTGGAATCCAGCATCTCCCAGTAACTATAGGCTCATCTCTCTCCTGCCCTCACTCACCAAACTGCAAGAGTCTCTGGTCTACTCCAGGTTCTTGGACCATCTCTCAGCCTCTGACACTCTCTCCCCTTTCCAGTTGGGTTTCAGGAAACAGCATTCCACTATTATCTCCTTGCTATGGGTCACTGACTTTCCTTTCCACTATAGATCAAGGCCAAATTATCACTGCCATTTTTATAGACCTGACAAAAGCCCTTGACTCCGCTTCCCACCACCTCCTGCTAACTCCTCTCACTTGGGCTGTCTCAGACTGCAGTCAACTGGTTTGTCTCCTACTTACAAAACAGACGGTAATCAGTCCTAGTTGGAAATGCCTTATCCTCCCCATTCTCTATCCAAGCAGGCATACCCCAAGGCTCTATACTTGGTCACATTCTTTTTTTCAGTCTTTATAAATTACCTCTCCTCCATTTGCTTTGTGTTCCACATACATATACACATGGATAACACCGTGATCTACACCCTCTGGTTCCACCTACAGAGACCTTGCTATCCCCTACTGTATTACTTTGATAAAGTACAACACTGGTTTCACACCAACCAGCTAAAATTAAACTCTAAGAAAACCATTTCAATGCTCTTTGGCTCCAGACAGAGTCTGTTTAGACTTCAATCTGCCCCCACGTTCATCACTCTGGATGGCTCCCCCCTTCAGGTGATCCACACTTTCAAATAATTAGGTTTCTGGCTGGACAGTAATCTAGATTTCTCTTCCCATATTGATGCCATCTGCACTAAACTTTGCCCAGAACCAAGCATCCTGTACCATCACAAAGATTACCTCTCTTTACCTACCTGCCGTGACCTTGTCACAAAAACAATCTTACCCATCATTGATTATGCTGATGTTGTTTATGCCTCTGCACCTGCAATGTCCCTCTCTAAACTTGACACTCTCCTAAATTCTTTCTGTGACTTTGCTACCTCCTCCCTTCCCCTCACTCATCACTGTCTCCTGTACTCCTCTTTTTCCATCTCACCTCTATCCTATACAGTAGGCAGGATCCATTGCCTCTCCCTTATTGCTAAATACTGGTTTGGGACTCTCCCCTCCTTTCTCTCCTCCCGCTTATTGCCTGCTCACCTTTCTACCTATTCACTTCACTCCAGGGACACTTGCTCTTTCTCCCTCCCCCCCACTCATACTGGGGTCAAGCTGTCTGTTTTTTCTTACCACCTACCTATTCTCTGGAATCAACTTCCCTGGGATGCTTGTCACTCCCTCTCGCTCCATGCCTTAAAGTAGTTTCTACATCTTCTTTCTCACTCTGACTGCTCTTGCCTCTCCTCTACTGTACCTTGCCTCCCTCCTCCTAGTTTAATCAACCCCAGCTCAATTCCCCTTGCCTCCTTTCCTCTACCTTATGACCTCTGACCGCACTTACGATATCTCATATTATTAGTCCTAGTTTCCTGTACCAAAGTGTTATTTATTTTTGTTGTACTCATTCTTTGTTAGACTGACATGCTCGCTACTGCTTGTACTTTTTATTAATTTTCATACCATATTTGTTTGCTGTACTCATACTCAGTTTGAACTGATCTAGTTGTTGTTTTCTTGTAATTTTTAAATCTCCTCCTGGACCTTGTCCCTTGGCCACACCTGGAAACAAGTTTTGGTTCACTGTGACTTTCCCGGTTATCAACTTTTAAATAAATAAATAAAGGGTAATTATGTTATGACTACACTGTAATTGCTGGTAACTACACTTTCACTGGTTGAATGTCAATGCTTTATTTCTGATGTGTGTTATCCTTTCGAAATCATTTCCTCATGAACTTACTACAGTATACTGTAGTGGTTAAGAATGCTGAGCTGCAAACCAGAGATAGGAAGACTTGTCCACTTGAAATCATAACCCCCCCTCCCAGATCTCAGAGGATCCAATTAACCCAGATAGATCAGGACACTGCTGCCCAGTGTAATGGGTCCACTTTGTATTTTAATTTTTTAATTTTATTTTTTTTCTCCCCTACATGCTCTATGACCTGCCACTCCTTCAAGCCACCAAGGACCCTCACTTGCCCCCTACTACTCCTCTTGAGCCTCCTACCTCATATGGCAGCCATCCCAGGGGTAAACCGGCATAACATTTCACTGGATGGGTCCCTCTCCTCCGAGGGGGAAGGTACTGGTAGAGGGGTCAGTACAACTACTTGGCCCCGTGGTGCTGCTGAGGCAGACATGGCTCCTTTTGGGGACTTCAGTGGTGTCAGAGAACCAGCAGCTGTCATCTGTTCGGTCATGGTGCTATTTCTGTTTTTCTGGTGGTTCTCTTAATGCGTCACTCATGCAGTGCTCCCGGTCTCCACTGGGGGCCACTGTTGAGCAATGCTACCCCGCTACCCACCCCAGGAGAGGAGAGGAGAGCAGTCCCATGGACTCTCAATCCTCTCCTTCCCCTGCCAGCCCTCGGCATCCCGAGTCCGTTCCCAAACCCGGGTTGCTGGCATGGCTTGAGGTGTGGCATCCAGAGTCTCAACCCTCAGCACCACTGGACCATCGTATTTTTATTTTATTACTTTTGTATTTTAATACAGATCCCCCTTTCTGTCTACATAAACCATCCACTTCCATGCAACATATAACAAAAAAAGGTACTCTGCCATGGGGCATCATTCATGCTCCTGCTTATGAATCCAGTGCCCATGCTTGCTTAATATAAAAAGAGAGCACAAATGGGCAAAACCATCAGCAGTAGCATAGGCAGTGCAGGTAAATTGTCCAGGAATTATGACCTGCAAAAGATTGAAAGGTAACATTTTTTATGGTATTCTCCAGCCAGGAATTGGGTGTCAGCAGCAAGAACAGCAGTAGCAACATTGGCCAAGACTGGAAATATTTAAAGAGACTTAGCATGATGTGCTAGAGTATTGCCCAGCACCTCCACTCATGCTCTCCTCAAATGTAAGACACTGAGTCAGGCATTCAAAATGTGTAAGCACATGCTGGGAATATAAAACATGGAGACATTTTCTGGTGCTGCTGTTTGTGTTTTATCTTAATTTATTATCAGAGTGCAATATGAATTTCTGCTTTAATGTCTGAGCTAATGACTGTCTAGTGTGTGTTTCAACATCTTGTTCATGCAGAATGGATAGATGTGGCAATTCTGAGTGATAAAATGATGATGTGACCTTCATACTGTAGGACAGTTGAGAGGCATGTTAATTTGTTTCTGTCTTTACTGGTTTAAATCTGCTGCTTCATCTTTTAATTCAGCACATTTGTACTACTTTGTCCATGAGTGTACCTTTTATTGGCTTGTGTGTGTGTTCATCTGAGCTGCTTGACACTCTAGAGGCTATTCTTGGTGTTTCAGCAAGAGTACTGTTTCATTTAAGTGTGATCTGCTTTGTTCTGTCATTGACAGGGGGAGGGGACTGGGTGTGTGCATTTGTGTATTGTGAAAAAGTGGGTGCTAGGCAGCATTTGGGTGAATGCATGTCTGAACATTGTGGGACAGGGGGATATGCTGGAGCATGTGGGTGCAGCAGATGTGAGGGGAAGGGCTGTTCAAACTGGGTTGGGTGGGATGTAAAAGATGTGAAAACTACTTGAGTAAGGGGGTTCTAGCAGATGGGTGGGATAGTGGTCTACCTACTAAGGAAGGGTTAATGCTAGCAGATGGATGGAGCTGGGGTGTTCATACGAAGGCAGGATGGTAACCAGCAGATAAGTGGGAGTATGGGATTAAATACATGGACAGGGTTGATTTTACAATTGGGTATGCAAGCAGAGAAGTAAGAGGTAAACATAGTGAGGCTGCATGGATGCCTGCTTATATGAGGGAGCAGCAGTCCAAATATTTGGATAGGGTGGGTGTCAGCAGATGACAGCGACAGTGGTATATAATGCATTGTGGGGCAGGGTGGGTGGGTGCTTGAGGTCAGGGATGAAAAGATGTGAAAACTATTGGATTAGAGTGGATGTTAATAGATGGGTTGTGGATCAAGGATCAACATACTGAGGTGGGTTGACTGTCAGCAGATAGTAGAAGTTGCGGATCTGCATGCTAAGGAAGGGAGCCACAGTGATACTATAACCCCAAACAGATGGTAAAGGAAAACAGCATTTCTGGATTCCCTGAAGCCAAAAAAATAGGAGGCAGAGCAGAAAGATATATAGAATGGAATCAGAAATGCAGACACTCAGCCCTTACAGAAATATAAGTGTGCTGTGTACATGCAGAAGGCATACCACATGCTTTATTGTGCAATGTTTGCATGTGATTCGCATACATAAGGTGAACCTCAGCAAACCAGGTCTAAAAAGCAAAACAGATTCACATGCTGCAAGCTTGACATGTGCAGCAGGTAAGCTGGGGTGAACATCTTCTAAAAATCACATCAGGTTCACATGTTGCATGCTTGAGATGAGTGCAGCAGTTAAGCTGGTCTGAACATCATTTAAAAAATCACATCAGGTTCAGATGTTGCATGCTTGCCATGTGCGCAGCAACTAAGCTGGTGCAAATCTCATCTGAAAAAAACACATCAGTTTCTATTTCTCATAGTAGTGTTAGCAATTAGAGCCATTAGAATACCCTTTTCATTGATTTCCCATGAAAAGTATGTAAAGTCATTCATTCTGATCCATTTGTAAGTTGTTTAATGGCTTTTGATTTTTGTCATTAAATTGCCATTAATTTGTAAAGTATTGATTACTTACTGCATTAAATGCCCAGGATTTAGACAGTCAACAGTCCCCATTCCAGATGTGGGAAGAGGGGCCTCTGTGTTGTGAAGCCTGACTTTCTAGTTTTGGGCCATGCAAATCTTCTTATGCATATTTAGTGCTACAAATGTATTTCCCCATGACTGTTTCAGCTCACTTACTTTCCCTTTGTTATTCTGTACAGAGCATATACACTATGGCCATACTCTGCACTCTTTGTTCTAAGTAGGGTCTTGGAAGCATGTGCCATACCTCACATTTTGCTACTAAAATGAGGGACATGGAGACTCAAAATGAGGGACAATGAGGGACACTAACCCGCATGATGATCAGGACACATCTTGAAACATGGAGACACAGTATCTCAGAACGCAGTGGAAACCATTGTATTTACTTGCATTGATATTAGCACATGAGAATGAATTTCTATCATAAAGCAGGGGTGCCATTTAGGTAGGGCAGAGAGGGGAAGTTGCCCCCCCACACCTTTGTGCCTAGGTTGTTCTTATGGTATGGCAATAATGGTATTAAATTTGGATTTAATCTTTTGCACAATAACTGCCCCCAGCTTGCGTGTGCTCATGCTGCAGATGGACTCCTGACTTGACTGTGTCTGTATTGTTTTGTCCAATGTTTCCACCTATTAGCAGTGGCTCCATTACACATGATGTGGAGGAGCTCCAGCTAAGCAAGAGCTCATGAGTCATGTGAGTGTGACACTGTCTTTCCTGCCACAGAGTAGCCAGGCTGCACACTACATCTTGGAGGAGTCGGTGAGCACTGAACTCTCAATAGCAGTGTTGTGGTGGCATATTTTTGTTGGTCTACCCTTAGTGAGCCTCCTTCTTCCCTGGTGGCAGAAGGGGCAGGGGGTGAGCTAGAAGCTAACTCGAGACTAGGTTAACTACTTACTCTATTAGGCTCGCCTCACAAAAAAAATGGCACTGGCCCACCGTGGTAGAAATCTAGGCCTAATAGCATTGGTGACAGAAGTGTGGGTGGCCTTCATAGGCCTTGTTCAGTGCAGTGCAGCAGCAGCCATGGCAGCAGAAAAGCAAGAAGCAAGCAACACACGTTGGGTGTGTTTGGTTAGTGAAGTGACTTGATTGCAGACCACGTTGGGGACCTGGGATGGTCAGTTCTGGCATCTAGCTTCTGGCAGAAGGACAGAGGAGGAACAGACTGAAACCTGGGCAGGTGGCACACTGGGCCAGGCTGCAGGTTCTGGCCATATGGTCCGGTAAGTAAAAGTAAATAATTTTTTTTACAGGAGGATTGGGGAAGGAGGAGGGACTGAAACACTAATGTGTTTTTCATGTTTCTGCACCATTGTATGGCTTCATGACCCATATGGGATGGATATTGAATGGAATGGAATCAGGGTGAGAAATCAGGATTGTTTTTTTTTGGGGGGAGCAGAACTTCAGCCAGAAAAAAAATGGTTAGTAACTGGATGGGTTTAAGCCCAAATCTGATGAACTGCTCTGGGGTATAGACAGATGAATCTTATATATTTGAATTTTTCCTGATTTTCATGTCACTTTTCAGTTGCAACAAATACATTTTACCTTTTAGATACATTACAGAGGCAGTATAGTGCAGTGGTTTAAGACTCTGAGCTGCAAATCTGGAGACCTAGGTTTGAATCCCACAGCCCACACTTGCATACTGTGTGACCCTGAGCAAGTCACTTAACTTCTCTGTGCTCCCAGGTTGCACCTGTAAACAAGCTTTCAGCTTAGTGTGTCTCACCTGGTTAAACAATTGGAAAAAAAAGACATTCCAGAGCTTGCCACCTAGGGACAAACTAGCACCTGGTCTCCACTGGTTATTGGCTTCCCCCTGCTGAAATCTGAAATTGCGCCCCTGCCATAATGTTTAAATTTACAGGACATCCTATTTGTGAGCAGCATGTTTTCCATGAGGGATGGATGAGGGGCAGAGGCAGAGCAGTTTTCAGGAATAAAATGACAGCTGTCTCTTGAATTCAGAGACAGTTGATAGGTATGGTATGCACAGACTATTGGAGCCCCACTATAGTCAGACTTATGCTCCCCCCCAGTAAAGCTGACCTTCACATCCCCACACTCAGGCACATTAAGACATAGGGCAAGGGAGAGTGCAGGGGCACATCCTAAGGAAATGAATGGGGGTATTTTTTTATTACTATTTTATGCATTATTGATGGAGAGTTGGAGATTTATGAAGGCCACTGCTTGATGAACAAGGGCTTTGTTAGTAGAACAGTGGCTTTCATTATTCTCCAACTCACCATCATAATGTATAAAACAGTAATAAAAGATAACTCAATTCATTTAAAGGGGGTACGCTCCAGCACTCTGACCCATGGACATCATCTCTTAAAGACTCCTACCACTGGCTCCCTAGTAGTTTGATAAGTGACTTTCAGCTTATATCTATACTTGGTGGGTTGTCCATAGCAGTATGGCCCCACCTGCTAAAGTGTGTGTGCATGGGGGGGAAGACTTTGCCATGTGGGTGGATGTCGAGTTATTACTACTTTTGTGTTTTCCCCTTAAAGTCTGTTTGCATGGATGCATTCAAAACTATGGAGAGAAAATAGTAGGAATACAGGCCAGACAGAAGTAATTAATTAGTTTTGTAGGTGAGTGTGTGAATTGGGGCTGGGAAGAGCCACATGTGTTTCAATTGGTATGTGTGTTCTAGTTCAGCTTTGCAGCTGAGATGAGGGGGGACAAGAAAACTAAAAAAGTATAACAGTGGCTATAAGCATGCCTCATGTGTGCAGATGTATGAAGATTTGTGTAACTCCCTTACAAATTGGGGTTTGCTATAATGTCTTCCTGGGCTCCTTAATGCCCACTGTCAAGCTGGTGTCCTATCTTAAGTAAGTTCTATCTATCTGTGTGAGAGTGCCCTAGTGAGCCTCTGCACATATCCCTTTAACAGAGTAACTAATCTGTGTTTAGAAATTTGTCTGGGCTAGGTTCAAGTGATTTAAGGCTTGCAACAGGCCAGGCAGTGTGTTATTTACCTCCATTCTGCAGTCGCTACTTGCTCAGAGGGAGGTCTCATGGGAACTGTGATTGTTTATTGCTTATTTGCAGTTAAAGTAAAAATAGAGAAGTTTGTCTAACCTGTTTTTATTGCAGCCCAAACATTTGTATGGGAGCCACCATGTTAGGTCCTGGACTTTCAGTATTTGGACCAATCAAACTGCTGGGGACTTAAAATGGACCCTGCCCCCAGGGGTCTTGTGGGAAGGAAATTCTGTAGTTTTGTAGCTTTGTAGTGTTGATGCCCAAATGGACCTGGACTGAGAGCCCTTATTGTGACTGACAGTTCCCTCAGCCAACCAAACTTTTTGGATTACAAGGGAAATCCCCAGACCTGCCTGAAGCAGTGGATCAGTTAAAGTTGGAAGTGAAAGATTGAACAGCTCAAGTTTTCAAGCAGCTGTTCCCAATAGGAGCGAAGGGGAATCATCGGAAAGAGGCTAAGCTGGCCTTCCTGCCACGTTCTCCAGTAATTCAAACTGCCTATTGCAGAAGTCGGACCTGTCTGATTTCCAGCCTTGAAACTGTGGCAGAAGGAAAGAAGAAGTGTCATCGCGATTTGTGATTCGGACTGAAGACTTTCTCCAGAAGCGATTGGCCCAGCTTGTGAGAGAACTACCCACAGATCAGAAGGTTTGCGCATTGCAATCGGATGGTGTCAAAACTGTTGTTTAAAGAAGTTAGTGCTATAAATGTGCTGAATGTGTTTCTTGGGTTGCGATTTGGTTCCCCACTGTAGAATCTGTTATGCCAGCTGGAGGCTTCATCAGCAGAAGATTATGAACCTTTTCCAAACTGTTCATCCTAGCTGGGCCTTGCCATCTCAGCCTAGACCTCTACTTTTGCATCAGGAACCTTCTCAGCAAAAGACTGGCTTGGGGATTCTGCCCCTGCCCAACACCATCAAGCAGGTAGTGACCACCCGGAGGTGAGTCATGTTGGCCCAGCTTGCCCTGGCCTCCTTGATCACTACCATGAGGTCTACATCTCACCTGTACTGCATCCAGGTCCTGGTAGCATGAGTACAAATCAGGGTAGCTCCCTGCAACAAAAGCAAAAATCATTGTGGCACTGTCTAACTGTTTCTTTTACTGGGTTCTTGCAACAGACTGAGCCATCTGGCTTGGATTACAAATTATTGGGTTGTGTGCATGCTTAACTGATTTCTTTCCTTAAGGGCTCCAACATCAGGTGCAATGCCAGATACCCCAGGCAATGCTTCAGGCTAGCCTGTATGACATTATGGGTACCCAGGGTTTTTGAACTATCATGCTGTGACTTAATGTGCATACCAGACAATCCTGATTCAAATCAGATTGCTAATCATTCTCCCTTGTTCACTGACCCTTAATAAACCTGATTGTCACTTCTCATGTTTAACCTGGTTAGTGTGCATATTATTAGTGGGGTTGCTGGGTTAATGCTGAATTGTTGCATTGCTGACCTTGTTTTCCAAGGGGTCTTCAGGGCAGTTGCAGCAGATTCAGCCCTGGTGGTAAGTGAAAAGTGTGTGAGCACATTATTACTACTGCTTATTGATTGTAAATGTATTATTGTGTTATTTCTTAGGCCACTAGAAGGGTTGGTGGGGGGTTATAGCATCCCAGAGGGATATATCAGAGCAGTTAAGCTACCCCAACACCATTCCTCTGGGTGGAGGCACCCAATTACAGAACTCAGGTCCCTCAACCTTTGTATTGCCATACAGGCAGGGGTAGTAGCCCTTAGAATAGCACCACCTTGGGTTTACATTTGATTGAAGTACAAGCCAGCCATATGTGTGCAAGCAGTACAATGTAATGGTTAAATGCACTGAACTGCAAACCAGAAGACTTGGAGACCTGAAGACCTGTGTTTGAATCTCATCAACCTCCATTTGTATATGGTGTGATCCTGAGCAAGTCACTTAACAAGGATGTGTGCAATTATCAGTGACCACTTGCTTTTTGCGCACATGCCACATGCATGAAGTCTGTTCCAATTTAACATAAAAAGCATGCTTTCCACACTTGCTTGCTACACACATGTCATATGCATGCACTTGGTTCTAATATAACATTTAAATCATGCTTGCAGCATGCATATCACATGGGTAGTTTTATGTGTGCAGCATGAAAACTTTTTATATAATTATTTCTGTAAGGGAGATTAGAAAATATTTTCAATGTTCTTAGTGCATTTACTTGTGGTTTACTTGTATTAACATTAACATTTTAAAGGTTCTGATCTTAATCAGAATCAATCAGAACTAATCAGAACTCTGTCCAGGATCCTGATCCTGATAATAAGGGTCAGGACCTTTCTGGGTCCACCCATCCTTACTGCAAACCTGGAAAACTAGATTTGAATCCCACAGCCACTACTTGTGTACTGTGTGACCCCCTCCCAAAAAAAAAAAAATGCAATCAAATATTAATTGCTATACAATTATATTGTTTGCCAATACAATAAAAATCATTCATTTACTGTACGCAGTTACCTGTTGGCTTGTTTCAGTGTTGTAGTTACTAAGGAATGTGCTGCCTCTGTGGCATTGTTTCCACAGATAATGCCTAATTAACATGTATTTGCAAAGTCAGTGTGCAGAAACTGACACTTAAAGTGTAAGAGGAAGGGCAACTAAGTTATGACTACACTGTAATTGCTAGTACCTACCATACACTTACATTGATCAAATGTCAATGATGTAGTTCTGATACATGTTCTCATTCAGAAATAATTCCCTCATGAACTTACTGATTAATAAACACACACTCTAATATTGTTAATTGCTATACAGCTACATTGTTTACTTCTACAATAAAAATCAATCGGTTACATAATAACTTATTGGCATGTAACAGTGCTGTATTTACTAAGAAATGTGCTACTTCTGTGGCATTGACCCACACCTCTTCTGCACCCACACCTCTGCCTTGCTGTTGCCCATGTGGGTGGCTGGGGGTGTGGCATGGCTGCATGCCATGCTCTATCCCTGATGTTCTGTGTGGCATGGTGGTAGGTGATGCCAGATACAGTATACAGGCAGGGACCCTTCCTTAGCCATTGCATACCCTTCCCACTGGCTGAATGGGGTGGTGGCCATGGCATCATCCTTCACACAAAGCCACCCTGACCCTGTGACTATACCATGAGGGCTGAGGGCATGAACGTGAACATGGGCAGACCAGAAGATCCCTTTAATGGAAAACAACAGTACTGGGAGGACCAGACATATCACACAATTCCTCACTCCACACTGAGTGCAGGATCCAGTCTGCTGGTGGGTACTTCAACTGAATGGATGGCTGCTGTTGATTGCCAGGCCTGGTTGTGCACATTTGACACATTCCTTGCTGTCTATTTGAATAAGGTGCAATTTAAATTGCATGTTCAATAAGCAGTACGTTCATGAGGGACTGATTTCTGAATGAGAACTAATATCCCAGCTACAGTACTGACATTTGATAAATGTAAGTGTGCACACTTGCAAATACATGTTATCTAGGAATTAACTGTGAATACAGTGCTATTATTTCTTTGCCACAATATTGTTACAATGCAAATTAGTGATTATGCAAATGAAATATTGTTGTGTACAGTTATATATAACATCACATTTTTAGATTGCTCATTTAGTAACCTGCATGTTCATGAAAAACTGGAATACCGACATGGAATATTATCTGAAGAGTTGCCAGTCAGTGCATTTAAGTGTAGCAGACAAAAGTTAAATTGTATTCATATTTTAGTTACCATTCTGATTACACTTTTTTTAGTTTTACTATGTGATTATCTTTTAAATATATGTCAGATAGACATAGATTGTTGAAGCAGTGCACAAGACCTGTAATCATATGTAGTTACACTTGTGAGTACAAATTTAATGATGCCAGAAGTAGTAACATAGTAGTTACACAATAGATTTGCTGTTACAATTTGTAATAGCTATTACATGTGTAGTTGCCCTTGTAAGAACAAATTACATAATGCCAGAAGAGATACAGTGATAGCTGCACAGCAGATTTTCTGTTACACTTTGCAACAGGCATTAAATGTGCAGTTACACTTGTCAGAATGAATTGATTTGTTTTGAAAGGGAGGCAGTAGTAGTGCTACATGTAACTATTTCTTCATGCAGATTGTGTAAGTACACAGCACGCAGTTGTCAAAAACTAGTTAACAACTACATAGTAGTTATGTGTAACTGCACAGTAGTTACAGTATAGTTACAGTGTAGTTATACAATAGTTTTTTTTTTGTGGACTCTTTTTCCCTCTGGGTCACTGGATACCGTGGCATCTCTCACACAGGGCCCACTCACTCTTGCCTTTGCTGCCCACCTAAACCCTGACCTTGACCAAGGAATCAGGTGCTAGGTCCCCCCCCGCCACTGCCACAGGAGGAGCAGGAGCCAGGGAGAGTCATGTCGGGCCAGGGCCAGCTTTGGGTGTGCGGGCTTGAGCACTCGAGCCCTGTTGTTGCCTCCCCAGTAGTTGGGGTTTTCTTCTGTTGTGGGTTCCCTCTGGAGCATGGACATAAAATGATGTCTGCACATGTAGTGCTGACATCCCCCACTGCTCCACCCTCAACAGCACCACTCCATGTAATGCCCCTGATTTCCACCAGAGGCCAGTATGGAGTGAAGCAAGTCCTGCAACCCACTCCAGGAAAGGACAGCAGTCCTCAGGATGATCAATCCTCCTCCTCCTCTTCCTCTGCTGACCCCCTGCATCCTGAGTCTGTTCCTGAATCCAGGATGCTGGCATAGTACAAGGTGTGGCATTCAGCATCTCAACCCTCAGCACCACCGGCTGGCTAGTTATACAATAGTTACAGTGTAATTATTGACACTTAAATCAAAGTCCTACTACCACATTTGACATCATGTAAACACAGGGCTCTCCAGTTCAGCTGCTTGAAAAAAGCTTGTATTCTGTGGACTTAAAAATTGATAAATGAAGACAGACCATGGTGAGCCATACATTTTCTTTAATCTTGATGGTAAACATAGCAATTATTCATGTGTTTAAAGAATGAAATATACTCCAACACACTCAAACACACAATGGTCTCATGATTTTTAAACCAAGGCTGCAATGCATGAGTCAATGTCTGTTTAGACATTCAATACATTACACAAAGACAACTCTTTCCACCTGCATACAAGCTCTGGAAACAGATTACCAAACTGTAACTTGTAGTGTCACATGGTTGGGAAATGGTTTTGGAGTGTGGGAGTGTGAAAGAGGACTTACGGGTAAAATTGTGAGGGGTGGATGTTCAGATTGGACATAAACCTTAACTGGTTTTATGGGCCTTATTTTTATATTTTATTTTTATTTGATTTTATAATAGACAGAGTAAGACATCACATACATTAGATTGAAATAGACAATAGATCCAAACAACAAGGGTAACATTGAACTTATGGCATGGCATTAGTCTGGTGGTTTGTGAAAATTATAGGGATTTCCTATGAAAGTTCTAGAAGTACATCCCAGGGGGGTTGATGTTGCATTTGATTGACCAAGCTAATAAAAACATATAGCTTAAATATAAGAAATGGTACATTATTATAACACAAAATAAGGATTAGCATCCAACTGATGGTTAACCCAGTGTCTCCAAAATCAGCAAACTGTGCAACAGAGTTAATCATTTTTGGTGTCAGTCTTTCTAGATATTAAAAGCACATTGTAAGTTTCTTCCACATAGTAAGAGTTGGGACTGCATTCATGAACCAGAAACAAGTGATAACTATTTAGCTACCGTTAGCAATAATAGTAAGAGCTTTAGAGTTCTAGTGTGAATTGCTGCAGGTTCTGGCACTATGCAAAGTAACACTACTGAATTTGTAACAATATTTTCTGTCCCAAGCTGTTAGTCTGGGGCATCTCCCCAAAATATGCTGCTAATCAGCTTCTGTGGAGCCACTCCCCTCCACCAGAGACCTATTTCCTTTCTCAAGTACAGTACTTTACCGGTACAGCTGGTGTGCAGAAATATCTAACCCTGCACTTCCAGGGAAACACTGTTAGATACAAGTCTGCCATGACCTTGGGAGCTGGTAGTGTATATGTTATCCGTTGTCCTCCTGTATGTTCAGTTCCCAGCTCCTGGTTCCACTTACTTAAGATGTGTGTCATAGAGTAGAGGCCCTATCAAGTGTTGCCACGCCTCCCCTGCTAGCGTACCAATTAAAATTCCACCAAGTAGTGATTGTTTAGCCAGCAGAATTGTGGCCTCCTGTCTCCAGGACTGCAGATATGTTTGAAGCTGGAGATGGCATAAATGATCAGTGATAGGGAGAGTGTATATTTTTTATAAATCAGCAAATGGGACACTGTCCTTTTCTGTAATCAACTGGCAGACATAAGTGAGTCCCACATGACTCCACCCTTTTTAATGGGCACCTAATTTATTCAAGGTGGAGTTCTGATCATATTGAAGAGCTGTTAACCACAGTCAAATTGTCCTCTTCTCTGTTCTGCCAATTTTAATGCCAAAGGTGAAGCATATCCACTGTATATTTAATAAATTTGACATAATTTAGTCCCCTTCTCCCTTGAATATACACGTATTTATCTATAAGAAATAGATAATTTAAGGTAAATTCTATTAATTTCTATTATGTATTACAGGCTTGTGATATCTGTAAACTAATCAGCCTAAGTTGTGTGGCCTTGGAGTAAGAAAGGAGATTTGGGAGGCCCAGCCCTCTCTCGTCCTTCAGTAAAAGGAACACCTGGTATATCACCCTTCAGTGATCACTGCCCCAAATAAAGCATGAAATGAGCTTATTCTTGATCCCTGATTGTATAGTTTGTTGGAATGAGAGAGAGGGTCTGGAAGCTATATAATTGCCATAGTAGAATGTTTTGTCTAACTGTGCTAATCCTATTCCAAAACTCCAGAGTAAGGAAGGACCATCTGTGTAAATCTTCTTTAATTGTGGTTGTTAGGGGCTCATATTTTCATAATTACAAATACTCCAAATTTTTCGTGATCTGAATTTCTAAATACTTAGGTGCTGCTCTAGCCCACCTGATTGGCAATTTAATTTTCAAAGCAGGGGATGTGGGAATGTTATGAGGAATAACCTCTCTTTTTGTAGAGTTCAACTTAAAACCCGCTAGATACTCATACTCTGCAAACGCTTACCAACTATGTAGCTAATGCTATGGACAGAGGAGAGTACACTAGTGCAGTGTTCATAGATTTAACCAATGTCTTTGACCTTGTTGAGCATCACCTGCTTATCACTAAGCTCAAAGATGCTGGAATGGCTCCTCCTGCCCTACACTGGTGCACTGATTACCTCCTGAAAAGGCAACAGCTGATCAAATGGGGTTTGACCGTCTCTGAGCCTGTCTCATCTGTAGTTGGTGTCCCAAGGTTCAATATTAGGGCCACTACTGTTCTCTACATCAACAACCTACATGAAAGCTGATGATCTTGTACTCCTGGCCAGATCCAATACCACATGCAACATACTGAGAATAGCATGCTATTGACTGATCTCCAGGAAGTACAATCATGGGTAACACAAACCATACTGCTTCTAAATGTATCAATAACACAGACAATGCTTTTTACATCTCCCCCAAATTAAGGATCTGTCAGACCCCACTGCATGTATCCTATATTGATGGTACACAGCTCGACGTTGTGCAGATATTCAATTACCTGGGCATCACAGTGGATCCCTCGCTTGACTTCCATAAGTACATTACCAAGACCTGCAAAACAGTACACTCCAGACTAGGCCTCACATTTAGGCTTAGGAGCAATCTTACTGCCCATGCCTGCCTTTCAGTTGTCAGGGTTCTATTTCTACCTAAGCTCATGTACAATGTCATTGTTTACACCCTATCTACAGCTAAGTCTTCACTTAGGAGGTGGGACATCTGCTACAACAATATCTGCCGCTTCATCTTAGCCATTAATAAACTCTCACATCACTGGTCTCTGAACAAATCTCTCACCTGGCTCAGTCCTAATGATGTGTGTGAGTTAGCCACAGGATGCACTATCTATAATATTCTTGAAACACAGACAGCCTCTACACCTTGCTGATCAACTATAGCCTCAACTTAGCTCCTGTCATTTACAGTCCCTGAGTCTTGCCCAACTTGCAGTCCCTAAGCTAAGGACTAACCCTGGGGTAACAGCATTCTAATACTATGCTCCTAGGCTATGGAATACGTTGCCACCTGACAGTCATGCTTACTCAACAACAGGATTCCATACAGCCTTTCACAAATACCTCCAGAGTATCTCCACTTATAGATGCTACAATGCAACTTTGACTACTTCTTTGCACTTACTTAGTCTATCCTGCATTATTATCATGTCTTAACCTACCCCTCCTTTGACCTTCTCTCATCCTTCTACTTAGCTTTGCTTTTTACTATCAGTACCCCTGTTGTGCCTGCTACCTATTATGCTACCCCCTATATGTGTACGAGTTTCCGGTTTTTGCCCCTGCTAATGTAATTGAATCTGTCCAACCTAGTTACACATGATTGTTGTACACCATTCCTTTGTGCAATGTTTAATACTGTATTTTGATGTAATGCTGTACTTGTATGAATTGTCAATGATGTTTTTCTCTCAGGTCATACCTGAAAAAAGACAGTTTCTGCTTAGTGTACTTACCTAGTTAACAAAAACTAACTAAATAAAGGAAATTAATAAAAAGTTGCCATACCTCTGGGAGAGATGTTTTTCAGGGGTGTTAGGATAGTAGGACATCATCAGTAGACAATACCACCTTGAAATCTCACTCTCTTATTAGAATGCCATTAAACTCCCTTTCTGCACTAATCAGGTGGCCAGGGGTTCCATATAGAACCACATTTTTATTTTTGATTTTATTTATTCAATCATAAATGGTAGTTACACAACTTAAACAGGTAGAGTACAGACAGCAGACCCAATGGAGCCTTGTCACAGTGAGTTACAGGGGCTACAACAGCAGACAAAACAACAAGGCATAAGGTTATATCAATATTATATAATGCTTATGTAATCTGTACCTTGTAGTGGGTACTCTGTTAGGTCTGAGAGCAGTTGCATCTGGAGCCTGATAAGAGAAACTTTCTCAGTTCTCTCTTGAACTGGGCTATGTTAGGAAGGGCTAGCAAGGATTCAGGCAGCTCATTTAACCGGAGTGGTGCTCAGTAGGCAAAGGAGTGTTGGGCTTGGCTAGTTTTATGGAAAGGTACAGATAGCACTTTCCTGGCCATATGCCTAGTTGAGTATTGGTTTCTGACAGGGCACAGGAGGTTTTGAAAAGGAGGGGGGAGACCCGATAGCACCTTCATACCTAGCAGGCATACCTCATACTTGAGACAATCTTGTAGTGGGATCCAGTCAGTGATGGGAGAGGGAGCACCCTTGCCTGGTATCTCTCTACAACCAAATAAGATCTGATAGTGTGCCATTAATCCTATGTATGCCTGTGGAGCCTCATAGAGCCTCTATGGGACCTGGATGAAGTCCTTCAGAAACCCAAAGTGAGCCAGAACTTACCAAAGGAAGGACCAGGAGTCTATCAAAAGCCATCTTTGTGTTCAGGCTTTTCAGGACTAGGGGGACTGAGCAAGAAACTGTGTACTCAACAAATAATAAAGTTCAGTGGACATCATCATGAGCCTGTCTACATTGCATAAAGCCCACCTGGTCCCAGTCCAGCAACATCAGGAGATGAGCATCCATCATAGCTGCCCAGATAGCTGTGAAAATGTTATAATCAAAATTCAGAATAGAGATTGGTCAGTAGGATTGGGGTAAACTAGGATCCTTGCTCGACTTGGAATTGTAGAAATGGTAGTGTATTTCCATGAGACTGTGGTGAGTTCCCCCGCTGTACTGAGCTATAAGCCTACAGGAGATGTGAAATGAAAAGTTCTGCACATTTTTTATACATTCTGCTGAATACCCATCCAGCAGATGCATTTTCTGGTGTTTAAATTTTTAATAACCACTTCTATCTCCTCCTTTGTGACAGTAGCCTGCAATGTTTCCAGATGGGCAGCTGCATCTTGTACAAGTATTCAGAAAAAACAGCTGGGGGTAATGGGGGTGTAGTTTGGTAAAGATTTTGGTAGTATGCCTTCAGTATAGCCTGGATACCTGGGGTATTTGTGCATCAGAAGCTCTATTACCAGATCCGTCATGTGAGTAACACAGATCAGTGACCTGGAGGCCCTCAACCTTTTGGCCAAGCTGCGTGCCCCCCTAGCCTCTCCTTCATAATATTTTTGGTGTAATAGTACCTTTCTATTTCTATTTTTGAATCTATTAAAGTTTGTATCTCCCTGCAGAACAATTGCATCTGAGGTTCTACTGAGTATTTGCATCTGAGGTTCTACTAAAGTATCCCCCTTCATATGAAATTATTTTAATGTGCACAGGGTTTCCTGGAGCTGCTGCAGCTTTTCCTCCCTGGTCTTATGCTGCTGTGAAGCAAATGCAGTTAATGTGGTCTTCTAAGCACTGATTTCACAGCATCCCATATTATGCCAGGGTCTCGCTCAGGGCTGTAGTTATCACACACAATCTGGTGAGTCCACTCCTCCAAACACGATAAGAAAGATTACTGTTTTAGAGGAGCAAAATTAAATTGCCAGTGTGTAGAGTAGAGTAGACCGGTTTATTTAACTGCAATGAAGCTAACACGAGAGCACTGCCCGAAAGGTGAAGAATACCATATTTAACATCAGACTGTCCACATGCTCGGCTGTAGTAAATAAGTAATCAAGTCTAGCATAGGATTGAAACCTTGCTGAGTAATGCACACATTCCTGGCTCAAGGGATGTAGGTGGTGTCAGATATCCAAATTTCCATAATGAATAATGGTATTGGTTATATATTTTTGAGTTGCTGAGTGCCTAAAAGGATGCAGGGAGGAAACGTCTTTCACCGGGTTCATAGTTGTATTGAAACAAACCCCAATGAGCGGTTGTCCCTGAAGCATGGCAAGGTGCCTACTAAAAAAATTATTGTAGTGTCTGTTTAAAAATGCATGGTGGGAAATAGACATTTAACAATGTCATTAGTAGATTATGAAGTGTTCCACCCACTATTACATATCAACCTTCTGGGTATTCATAAAAAGGATGTGGCCCAGAGTGGAAACTCCTTGGTTGCCAGGACCAACATCCCTGGTCGCTTACCAGAGGGGTGAGTGGAAGAACCCAAATCCTCAAACTCACAATAACCAAACTGTTTACTTTCCAGCTGGGTGATGTGGGTCTTTTGAAAGAAAATTAAGTAATATTTCTCTCACTTAAACAATTGTATAAGTCTAGTCCTTTTTATAGGGTTGTGGACCCCATTCACATTATACAATAAGATACGAGTCAAAGCAGCCATGATGATAATAATAGAAATAGAATCCAATTATATTGTAGCTGCCCAGATCCAGCTCTCTTGGCAATCCCTGTATCTCCCTCCTTTGGAATCCTCCCCCTTGCTTGAACAACCTGCCATAGACAAAACATACAAAATGACAGAACAGTATAACAAGTAACAGCCACATAGTAGGTACTAACAGGATAATCTGACCAAGGGATAGTAAGCATGAAAAAACAACAGGGCTGAAAGTCCACAGTACAGTCAGTGTGTTTCTTAGGTAGGAGACCCATAAATCATCAGTATCTATGCAGAGTAACACTAAATGCTCAACACGGGAGCTGTCCAGAGTTGAACCCCTAGGTTCCCTGTGCAGAAGAGTCTGCATATGAGGTTGAAACATCAGTGTGAAATGATTATTAAACCTCTGATTGCTCTGCCTGACCACCCTGCTTTTATACTAAATTTAAGTAAAAAAATGAAGCTTCTGGGTGATAGAAGGAAGCCAGAAATATTCAGTTCAAGTACTATCAGGTAGAGTATCCTGACTACCAAGGTCATGAACAGAAAAAAAGATTCCCTGGGTCATTATTCTGCAGGTCCAAACTATGTTCAAATGGGGCTGGGAACAGATCAGGAAAGAAGTATCAAACCATGTTTTGCTAGATGTAGTGCCAAAATCACCAACTGTGGTACACTCAGTACTGGTAGGAGCCTTTGAAGAATCAGGGGTCTCTGCTCCAGAGTCTTGGGGAAGGGTGGAGAAAAAATGAGAATTATAGCTTATTGTTCAATGACCTGCCTCCAAAGAATATTAGCTAAGTCTGAGAGCCATTCCTTTAATTTCATGCACTTGTACTTGTGGGAAGTATGTCACTAATTATACAGCTGCTAAGGCCAAGATCAGCCAGAAGGAGACCATGAATACCAGCTGTCCCTACTACAAGGGATCTAATTCTAGGGCCCCCCCCAGCTGTTCAGGCTACTTTCCAAATTAAACTTTCACTCCCCAGCGTTTGCCCTTTTAGACCCTTCAGCTAGTGCAAATAGTTCAGCCCTTAGGGTCATATCATGGGAGGCCAACCCAGTTTGAGGATCTCCACTCTACTCAGCTTCCCTGACAAACCTTCATTCAGCTAGAGACAGGCTACTGAAGTAGCTCCCAGTACCCATCCAGTAAAGGAAAAATGTAAAATCTAGCTGCCACTTCACTATGGCCACAGGCCTATGCAGGCTAATGCTTCCTCTACCTCCACCCCCCGCCCAGCCAGTAGTCCTCCCTACCTTCACTCCATAATGCAAGCCTGCTTGCTTATGTAATAGATATGCACAATATCTGTTCAGAAGATGGTAGGTATAGGAAAGCTGATAGATGGCTTCTTATGTGGGTCACCTCTCAAACTGCTGCTAACATGCTTTTATCTGTTTAAGCATTTCCTGTGAGTGTGAGACCTTCTCTGTCACCATCATAGCATTAGGTTCTCCTTCATCCTCTGCTACAGTGTGGAGCTTTCCCAGTGCCTGTCATTTCTGCAAGCAGCTGGTTGTTTGGTGTCTAGGTGGCAGTTGTACCTGGACCACAGTGGTCTCAAAGTCCTTCTTCACTTCATCTGTGTGATATCAGTAGGTGACCTATCACAGATAAGGATCAGGTTAGAGGCTGTAGGGATGTGCAGTTAGTGTTGCAACCTACCTGGACATCACCTCTGGCTAATATATTTCACCTTTGCTATTTCTTAAGACAACCAGCAACCATGTGGACAAAGCTGCTGCTAAGCAGCAGTGTGTGTAACAATGCTGGTTGTGATGTCATACTAATTGTGACACCATGCTGTCTTTATATTCTGATGTTCTGAACTGAACTGGTCAGTTTGTGTGAAATCTCACCTGCAGTCGATGTGGAGATTACCCTGAAGAGAGACAGGACAGGTCAGTCAGAGGATAGATTAATTTGAACAGTGACAGGACAGCGTGCCTTATGTCCTAGTGTAGAGATTGATGAAGAGAGACTGGGGAAGAAATGCAGATTTCATGTCTTGAATTATCTTCTAACTTGCTGAACTGACACTGACCTGAAGAAGAAAAGTTGGTAAAATGTTTCCTATTCATTATTTTTTTTGTCTTGTGATTTAGTATAATAAATCACCACTGATGGATTTTTACAGTTTCTCCTGGACTGCATATGTTTCCTAACCTAAGCCACCAATATATTTGGTGTAAGAGGTATCTGGTTTAGTTACATCTGGTGTCATTCTGTGTCAGAAGCCACACCACATCCAGAAGCCTCTCCACACTTGGTTTCAGAAGCAATTGGATTTAAGCTGTGCATACTCTAAGACAAAGAAACATAGAAATTGTCAGCAGATAAGGTCCGCTAGGCCCATCCAGTCTGCCCATAGGCCCCATACATGTATGCATCCACTCACCCTAAGTGGTCAATGGCTTTTCATCACTCTCTTCCTGCCCAAGGTTTCCCTGTGATTTTCCCAGGCATGTTTAAACCCCTCCACTGTGCTTGCCCCTACCACCTCCTGTGGCAGACTATTCCAAGCATTCACCACCCTTTCAGTGTAGAAAAACTTCCTCATGTTACCTCTTAATCTCCCCCTCCAATTTCATATTGTGTCCCCTTGTTCTGGTATCTTTTCTACATTGGAAAGGATCTCCCAACTGCACCTTGTTTATACCCTTGTGGTACTTAAAAGTTTATATCATGTCACCCTTTCTCTCCTCTCTTCCAGTGAGTACATATTGAGGTCTCTTAGTCTCTCCTCATGTGTTTTGTGGTACAAACCATGCACCATCTGTATTGTCCATCTCTGGACAGCCTCCACCATGTTTATGTCCTTACGCATGTGTGGTCTCCAGTACTGCACACAGTACTTCAGGTGAGGCCTTACTAGTGTTTTATACAATGGCATAACCACTTCCTGCCTCTTACCAGTAATACCTCTGCCTATGCACCCCAGCATGCCAATTGCCCTCCCTGCAGCCTTTGCACACTGCTTTGATACCTTCAGATCATCAGATATGATCACCCCTAGGTCCCTTTCCTCTTTGGTGATGGTCAGCACCTCCACCCCATCCTGTAGGTCTCCCCAGGGTTCCCCCTACCCTGGTGCATTATCTTTCACTTTTTTGCATTGAACCTCATCTGCCACACCTCTGACCATCTTTCAAGCTTCTCCAGGTCCCTCTTCATTATCCGCACTCCTTCTGGACTATCCACCCTTTTGCAGATCTTGGTGTTATCTGCAAACAGGCAGACCTTTCCTTCCTGCCCCTCTGCAATATCACTAATGAAGACATTGAATAGGACTGGTCCCAGTACTGATCCTTGCGGCACTCCGCTGGTCACCCATCTCTTCCAAGGTTGGATCCTGTTTACCACAACCCTCTGTTTTCTGTCTGTCAGCCAGTTTCTAACTCACTGTATCACCTTTTGTCCCATGCCCAGACTACTAATCTTGTCAACCAGCCTTCTGTGTGTGACAGTATCAAAGACTTTGCTGAAATCCAGGTAGGCGATGTCTACGGCCCCTCCCTGATTTACTTCCCTAGTCACCCAATCAAAAAAATCTATCAGATTCCGCAACCTCTGCAAAGGAACCCAAACATACAAATAGGGAATCGCCCAATCATTCATTTTACAGGTAATTATTCTCCCAAAGTTCATCTGGCAGACTTCGTTTCGGCTAATTCATTGATCCTGGTACCAGAGCTTGTCAATAAATTTGGGGTGGGTCATAACAATCTATTACGACTGTACCAGATTCAACGAAGTGTAAGCCTTTTCTTGGGGAAAAGTCCTTGGACAGATGGAGCTGGAATCATATTAAAAAAAATGAGAGAGTTAGCAGACAGCCGTAAAGCAGTCTCTAAGACTTATAAGTTAATATTGACAGAAATAATGCGCAATTACACCCCCATAGCTCACTATTGGGAGTCCAATTTTGCGAAGTGTTGGCCGGCTGAAATTTGGGAAAGAATCTGGTTAGACTCATATGCCTGCATTAAACAAGATAGACTTAGAAATATTCAATTCAACATCCTACATAACCTTTATTTTTCTCCTGCCAAACTATCCCAGATATACAGGTCTTCCTCTTCTGTTTATGTGGACTGTGGAGACCCCCTAGCCACAATACATCATAAACTCTGGGCTTGTCCAGAAGTAGCTAATTTTTGGGACTCAGTCAAGCAGTGGGTGGGCCCCTATTGTAACATCTCAGCTTTTTTCAACGAAAATGTTTGCTTATTAGGGATGTATGCTCAAATTCCAACTTGTACTCAAAAGTGGCAGATGGCAATGGTAGCTCTTGTCACCAAGCTGGTAATTCTCTGGCACTGGCAAGGCAGTTGGGAACCCTTATACAGAGAATGGTGGGACAAACTTTTAAATGCTTTAAATGCTGAAAGGTCTGTCACCAATCTCTTCAATTCTGCTGGAAAATTCCAGAAGTGCTGGGGTGGATTTTTTATACACCTAAAAAACAAGTTTGGCTACTAGGAGGGAGAGAGCCTTGAACGCTTCCATCATGGGCCCCCGGGAATTTGGTTCTAAGTTCCCTGGTCACTCTTTCTTGTCCATCCTTCCTCTGGGGATACACAAGGATCATGAAATGTAGTCACTGGAAAGGGCACTTTCCACGTCTCCCTTTTATTGGAGAATCTCGCACCTCCCTTAGTCCCCCCTTATTATGGTTTCTGTTTATTTTTCCTGATGGTGTTTTCTTCCTTGTCTCCCCCTCCTTCAAGATGTAAATTTAAGGCTGTACCACAGTTTTTTTTCCTTCTCTCCTTTTGATGCTAGGTTAACCTATGTCATATTACTCTAAACTCTATAAGGAAAGTAAACTTATTTGTAAGTTCTAAGTTTTAGCTGCCATGGCGGGGGGGGTTGTGGGGTGGGATTGGGTGTTTTTTTTTTCCTTTTGTTACTTTCCTTTAGATTATGTCATATACAACCGTTGATTTCCATGATTTGTTTTTGGGGTTTGTTTTGTCTGTGTGGTTTTGTATTATTTGTCTGAAATATAAAAAAATAATAAAAAATAAAGTTATTTGCAAAAAAAATAAAAAATCTATCAGATTCATTTGACAAGACCTTCCTGATGTGAATCCATGCTGCCTCAGATCCTGGGCACCAATGGATTCCAGGTGTGCCACAATCCTTTCTTTCAGCAAAGTCTCCATGATCTTCCCCACCACTGAGGTGAGTCTGACTGGCCTGTAGTTCCCTGCTCCCACCCTACTGCCACTACTGCCACTTTTGTGCATTGGGACTACATGCACCCTCCTCCAGTCCTCTGGAACCATGCCTGTGTTAAGTAACTCTGTGAACAGGGTGACCAGAGGTGCTGCTAGTTCTTTCCGCAGCTCCCTTAATATCCTCAGGTATATGTCATCTAGCCCGTTGGCTTTATCCACCTTCAGTTCCTCCAGAACTCTCTCTCCACTGTGAATGGATTGGTGTCCATCCCCCCCCGATTGCCTCTGCTCCCCAACTGTGGTCCTTGACCATCTCCATCCTTAGTGAATACTGAACAGAAGTATTTGTTCAGTATTTCTGCCTTGTCTAGGTCCCCCCTCCTTACGCTCTCCCTCCTCCACTTTGAGCCTCACAATGCCCCCTAGTTTTTCTTCTATCGCTGATGTACCTATTGAATGCCTTGTTCCCTTTTTTCACAGACCACGCTAAACCCTCCTCTGTGTGTGCCTTGGCTCTCATAACAGCCTTCCCTGCCTCTCTGAGACATTCAAAATACACCCCCCCGTCCTCCTTCCTTTGGATCCCCCACATACTTCCTGAAACCTGATCTTTAAGCCCTTACTTTGTCTCCCATCTCTTTAGAAAACCATAGTGATGTCTTTCTTCTTTTCCCTTTGGCCACTATCCTAATGCATTGGTTAGTTACCTCCAGAATGGCTCCTTTCAGTCTCCCCCACTGTTCCTCCACCCCCTCCATTACCTCTACTTTCTCCAGGGCTGCTTTTAAATATCTACCCATTTCATTGAAATCCACCTTCTGAAATCTAATACTTTTACCTATGTGTGACTTCAGTCCCTATGTCCATGTCAAACCACATCATGTGGTGGTTACTGCATCCCAGCTGCTCTTCCACCTGGATTCTTTCGACTCTTTTCCCATTGGTCCATACCAGGTCTAGGATCAATTTGCCCCTGGCTGGCTCATGCACCAGGTAGAAGACTTGGTTTGCTCGCCAAGGCACCTAGCTTCACCTGAGCTCTTTCCTTCTAAGACTCTTGAAAGGCAGAGTAGAGAAACTTACCAGACCAAGGGAGAAGGATTAAGACTTAATTTGGCTAAGCAGATTTACTGTGTGGTGGTGTTTTTATTTTTTACTCACAGGGATTGCTACTGTTTGTTGCTAACATTTCATTGCTTTATTTTTTTCTGATTCAAATTGTTGTTGCTGGTATACCTTCTTCTGCATTATTACAAGGTGTGCCTACAGGTGTGTGCTAACAGATTACTGCTGCAATCTTCTGATTCAAATTGTCTTTTGCAACGTATATCTTCTGTTACTGCTTTATTTTTCTGGAGCAAAGTGTTTCTTACAGGGTATATCTTCTCTGAAATTACTGTATTACAGGTGGAGCTTACATTTTGTGACTTTTTATCATTGGGCTAAGCAAAATTACTGTTTGACACTGTGTTTTATTTTATTCTTGTTTGTTGAAAAGGTTTGTTGTCTCAGAGGTGTTTCAGTCTCCTTCTCACATTGAAGGAGCTAATTGCTTTTCCTCCCACAGCTCTTCCAAAGGATTAGGTGTGTATGTGGGGTGGAGCTGTAAGCGTCAGTAATTTCCAACAGAAAGAAGGGTTAAAAGTCAGGTTAGTTTATATCTTGGAGGTAGAAGACTTGGTTTGCTGCCCAAGGCACCTAGCTTCACCTGAGCTCTTTCCTTCTAAGACTCTTGAAAGGCAGAGTAGAGAAACTTACCAGAGCAAGGGAGAAGGATTAAGACTTAGTTTGGCTAAGCAGATATACTGTGTGGTGGTGTTTTTATTTTTTACTCACAGGGATTGCTACTGTTTGTTGCTAACATTTCATTGCTTTATTTTTTCTCTGATTCAAATTGTTGTTGCTGGTATACCTTCTTCTGCATTATTACAAGGTGTGCCTACAGGTGTGTGCTAACAGATTACTGCTGTAATCTTCTGATTCAAATTGTCTTTTGCAAGGTATATCTTCTGTTACTGCTTTATTTTCTCTGGAGCAAAGTGTTTCTTACAGGGTATATCTTCTCAAATTATTACAGGTGGTGCTTCACAGGTTTTACAGTTTTATCTAACATTAGGATAAGCTTTCAGGGTTACTGCATTTGTTGTTGACTGATTGTTTCTGGTCTTACCTCCTTGTTCTTTTCGTCCGTGGTTCTTCTTTTTAGGCAGGGGAAGGGCCCAACCACCCACCCCCATCCCCAACCACCCCACGCTACCTCCTTTTTATAGGGTACCACAGTTGTGACATTTCCTGTGGCAGAGCAGGAAGGGGTGGATCAGTGGGGCCTCCACAAGGTGATCTCATTTACAGGGCACTAGTAATTTAACTTGTTATAACAAGTTAAACAAAGCACAATTAAACCATTACTTGCATTTTTTCCTTTTTTTTCCTTCTAATTACTCTGACTAGGTTACAAACCCAGCAACTTATTTGGAATGGATTTCATTAACTGCAGGTACTGTGGAACAATTTTCAGAAGGACAGTCTTACAGGATTTAGGACACTGTCCTACATGCTGGGCCTTTGGAGATCTTAGGGCTCAGCTCCGGGCAGCATGGGCAGAGATTGCACGCCTCAAATTTCATATTGAAGAGGAAATACATTATAAGAACCACCCGCCATTTCCCCAGCATCCAACAGAAAAACCTCGACCGCAGACGGTAGTTGGTCCAGGAGGTTGGCAGGTGGTTAGGAGGAGCAAATCAGGTGCCCCATCACTCTCTGCTCTCCAACACATTACCTCCAAAAACCATATAAACACTACAAACAGGTATCTGCCTCTATCTCTGAAATCAAATAAAGAGGCAGAAGACACTGCAGAGCAGGACACTGCGGCACAGGAGCTAGCACAACAGTACTCACCCAAATCAGGAACCAAAACTAAACAAGCACAAAGGAATCCAAAACTTATGATCATAGGAGACTCCATGATTCGGGAGTTGATACCCATCTCCAGCCAGGGTGATGGCCAGATGTCTCCAGGTACATCAGCATGGAGAGACACTGACCGCATTGCTAAATTGTTCACAAAGCAGGAGAAAACATTGATGTCCTAGTACACATAGGGACTAATGATCTGCCAGCCGGTCAGTTGTGGAGACCAAGGAACACCTGACTAAGCTGGGTGACAAACTATCATCTATTTGTCCGGCATCTCCTTCTGTGAGATCCTGCCAGTCTGGGAGGGGGCAGATGGACGGAAGGTCAGAGAAGGAGATAGGGGAGCTAAACATGTGGCTCAAGGACTGGTGCCAGGAAAAGGACACAGATTTGTAGGGAACTGGCAACAGTTCTGGGAGCGAAAGTTCTTAAATCTGATGGACTGCATCTGACTAAAGAGGAGTCAGTGCATTGGGGCAGAAGTTTGATGTCTTTGCAGAATATTTAAACTAGCAAATGGGGAGAGGGGTGCAGCACCCCATACGTCGAATGGGAAGAACACCCCTCCCCCCTCAGCTAGTGGTCAAACAAGAATTCAGCATGTTTGCCGTTCATTTGCATCACCAGGTAAGAAAAAAGGTTTGTCTCCCCATACGATGCACAGGGGTAATGCCAAACTTCACCCAACAACTAACACACCAAAATCTGGCCAATGGAAAATCATGTACACAAATGCTCACAGCCTGGGAAATAAGATCCCAGACCTGCAGGCAATAATGTCAGAGGTTAAACTGGACATAGTAACAATTAGTGAGATGTGGTTTACCAGTAACCACACTTGGGAGACTTCAGTACCTGGCTATGTATTGTTCAGAAGAGACCGAGGTGCAAAAAGGGGGGGAGGAGTGGCCTGTATGTTAATGAAAATATCAAAGCTACAGAAATTCAGAATACATAAGGAGCCAGAAGAACTGTGGGTCACCCTGAAACAGGAAATGGGACAGCCATAAGAACTGGGGTTGTCTATCCCAGACCAGAGGGAGGACATAGACACATTACTGTTAGAAGATATACAAAACATGACAGCTAAAGGGGAGGTTCTGATAATGGGAGACTTCAACATGCCAGATACAGATTGGTCATACCAGCAGGAACATCTGCCAGAACTAGACTCATAGTGGATTCCTGCAGGAGGGCCTCAAACAACTGGTACAGCAACCCACAAGAGACAGGGCTATCCTAGATCTAGTACTGACTAACAAAGAAGGGATCACAGATCTCCAGGTAGAAGGTCACCTGGGGCAGTGACCATCACATGGTATGGTTCAATTTGGCTACTACATCTAAATCATCCCATTCCAAGGCAAAATATGGGACTTCAGAGGAGCTGACTTTGATAAGATGGCCAACAGAGTTAAGCTAGCCTGGCAAAAGAAACACAGGTGAGGAGGTACAGGCAAAGTGGGCAAGCATTAAGGATACAATACTTGAAGCAACATCCCATTGTGTTAGACAGAAAAGGAAGTGCAAAGAAGAAGGAAACCACTTTGGTTCTCAAATACAGTAGCAGAAAAGGTCAGAGCCAAAAGGCTGGCCTTCAGGAAATATAAGGGAACACAGCGGGATGAAAATAGGAGGCATACCAAACTGCCCTAAGGGAAGCAGGTAAGGCAGTAAGGCAGGCAAAGTCCCAAACTGAGGAAACACTAGCACGAACAGTAAAAGAAGGTGACAAGACTTTCTATAGATACATTAGTGGAAGGAGAAAGTCCAGAGGGGTATTGCTAAACTTAATGGAAAAAGGGAGCATGTGAGGAGGAGGACCTGTAAAGGCATCTATCCTAAATAGATACTTTTGCTCAGTATTTACTGAAGAGAAGGTAGGGCAGGGCCCACAACTCAGCATCATGGACACAGGGGAGGGAGGTGAGCACTCACTCCTTCACAAAAGAAAGGGTCCTACAAGAGCTTAGCTAAGCTCAGGTGGATAAGGCAATGGGACCTGATGGCATACATCCCAGGGTACTTAAGGAGCTAAAGGAGGAACTAGCAGAGCCATTAGCAGAATTGTTTAGTGAGTCTCTGAGCACAGGAGAGGTCCCAGAAGACTGGAGAAGGGTTTATGTGATCCCGCTCCACAAGAGTGGTAGCAGGGAGGAGGCGGGAACTACAGACCAGGCAGTCTTACCTCAGTAGTGGGCAAGATTATGGAGGCACTCTTAAGGAAAGGATAGTGCAACACCTGGAATCCATAGGGCACAGGATCCAAGACAGCATGGGTTTACAAAGGAAGGTCCTGTCAAACTAATCTCATAGATTTCTTTGACTGGGTAACCAGAGTGGTGGACCAAGGGGAGCAGTTGATGTCGCCTACCTTGACTTCAGCAAGTTTGACACTGTTCCACATAGAAGATCGATAAACAAGCTTAGGTAGGCTCGGGTGGGTTTGTAGTTGGTCAACTGGGTGGCAAACTGGTTGACTGGCAGAAAACAGAGAGTGGTGGTAAATGGTATACAGTCAGAAGAGATGCAAGTCACAAGTGGGGTACCTCAGGGATCAGTCCTGTGGCCAGTCCTATTCAACATCTTCATTAGTGACCTCTCAGATGGACTAGAGGGTAGAGGTTTGTCTGTTTGCAGATGACACCAAGATCTGCAACAGAGTAGATGATCCAGATGGGGTGGGCAGAATGAGAAGAGATCTGGATAAACTAGCAAAATGGTCAGAAGAGTGGCAACTGGGATTTAATGCAAAGAAGTGCAAAATCATGCACATAGGGAAGAGAAACCCTGAAGCCACTTATAGGCTGGGAGGGAGTTGCTAGCAGTCACAAAGGAAGAAAGAGACTTGGGCATCATCATCACTGATGACCTAAAATCATCCAAGCAGACCTCTAAAGCAGTAGGTAAGGCTAGGGGGTGTTAGGGTGTATTAGTAGGGTATCACAAGTCGTAAGAGGGAGGTAATAATCCCTCTGTACAAGACATTGGTTAGGCCCCCATCTGGAGTACTGCGTGCAGTATTGGAGGCCACACCTTCACAAGGACATTAACAAAATTGAGGCAGTCCAGAGAAGAGCATCAAATGGTGCAGGGACTGCATCAGAAGACATATGAGGACAGATTAATGGAGCTCAATATGTATACCCTTGAGCAAAGGAGGAGAGAGGTGATATGATCGAGACATTTAAACACCTTAAGGGCATAAACAAGGTGAAAGAGTCTAACATGTTTAAATATAAGAAAAATAGCAGGACAAGAGGACACAGCATGAGATTAGAGGGAGGCCGATTAAGGGGAATGTGAGGAAATTCTTTTTCACAGAAAGGGTGGTAGATGCATGGAATGGCTTACCACAAGAAGTGGTGGCTATGAATACAGTGCAGGGCTTCAAACAGGCATGGATAGGCATAAGGGAGCAATACAAATGACTATGAATAGATAGGTCACTGACAGAGCAAAGGCCGATGGCACATTTATAAGGTAGAAAAAGAAATGGGCAGACTGGATGGGCCTTGCTGTCCTTATCTGCCGTCAACTTCTATGTTTCTATGTTTCTATGTCTGAGTCCATCTCCCTGCAGGGATTCCAGGATGGCCGTGCTTCTGGCTGAAGCAGCTGCCTGGGTGGCCCAATCCACATCTGGCATATTGAAATCTCCCATCAACAGGATTTTGTCTTTAGCTGCCATGTCATGAATTTCCTCCCCTAGTACCATGTCCACTTCCTCCCTCTGTGCCAGAGGTCTGCAGATCACCCCTGTATATATTGCTGTGACATTTTCTGGTTCAAGGGTGATCCACATTGCCTTGGCTTCCCCCTGCCTTCCCTGTACTTCTGTAGGTTTTATGCCTTTTCTGACGTACAGGGCCACCCCCCATTTTACCTTCCCTGTCTCTTCTGAACAGTGTATAGCCTGGTACATTGATGTCCCAGCTGTGAGTAGCAGAATACCATGTCTCTGTTATTGTTGCTATATTAAGGTCTGCATCCATCAGTAAGGCTTCCAGGTCTGGAAACTTATTTCCCAGCCTGTGGGCATTTGACCCTCCATATTTTACTCTCTGCCTTCCCTCTGTTCCTGTTTTCTCTACTTTTTCTCCCCCCCAACTCGGTATTCATACTCATGTGCTCTTACCTCTCCTTTTATCCCCCTCATAAAAGTTTCCCCTGCCTGCCACTCACTGCTTGCTTGTGTTGTTCTTGTTGTCAATTTGTACTTCTATTTCAACTTTTCACTGAGGACTGAGGTCCCTTTTCCAGATAGATGCAGGCTATCATCCTGATACAAGCTCGCATCTGCCCAGGTTGGGCCCCAGTCCCCTATGAAGCCAAATCCTTCCCTTCCACACCAATCCTTCAACCAGGAGTTGGAAGTATGGATGTGGAGTATCCTGGCCTCCTTCATGCCTTGAACAGGTAGCACCTCTGAGAATGACACAGAATGTGCTACCCATTTCAGGTCCTCTCCCCGCTTACTGAAATCCTCTTGGACTCTGGCTAATGCTACCCTTTTCCTTGCCAAATCATTGGTCCCCATGTGGATAATGACATCCAGCTCCTCCCTTCTGGCTATCACCCTAGCGATCCTATGGATTCACTTCCCATCCCTCCATGCGGCACTTCCTGGGAGGCAATTGACCTCCCTCCCTCTCTCCCCCTCCTGCTAGTTGTCTCTAGTTTCACACCATGTAGAATAGAGTCCTCCACTAGGAGAAACTTCTCCCTCCTCTGGGGTCCCTTGCCCCCCTTCCCTGGGACTTCAGATTAGAGGTCATGACCATCCTCCCTGGTCCCAGCTGTGAGTGCCTGTGTGGGGCAGTCTTGTTCCTCCAAAATGGTATAAGAGTTATTAAGCTGCATTGGTTGGGGATGTGTCTCTGACCCCTCCCCACTCTCCCTGATCCCACTGTGGTCCAGTCATCCTTCTTCCTGGGCAACCTTTGAGGTTGATGCTGTGGACCCAGTGGTCTCTGGGTGGGGGTGGATGCTGCCTGTAACCTGGCCACCTCTGCATGGAGGTAGATAACCTCATCACTCAGCCCAGAAATGAGCCTGCAGATATGGCAGTACTGCAGCCTCCAGAATGTCTCCCTGAAGACTGCTGCTCCACAGCCACTGCACTGCACCACTCCTGTCATGTCTGATGTGACCTGGCTTGCAATATAACCTAGGTATGCCCTCTAGATGAACCCCTATGCTCCTCTCTTTCCTCAGTATGGAACTTTATGTGTGGCATAGGAAGGTGTAACACCATGGGCTCACACACTATAAAAGGAGGACTAACCCAGGGGTGGGAGGGATTACATTCTGGCTGAGTCCAGAAACAATCAGTCGAGGACCCCTTTGCCTTATGTTCGCAGAGGACAAGCCCCCTCCCAAAAAAGGAAAAAGAAAGAAAAAACAAAAAAACAAACAAACAAAAAAAAAAAACAGATTCCCCCAAATCTGTTGAAATATGATATCTGCCCTAAAGGTAACAGACTCAAACAATTGCAAACAGTTCCAAGCTTACCAGCATCTAAATCCTTCATTCCTGCCCCTCCACAAACTTAGCAGCAACAGAAAGGTACATCTACCTGAGCCAAACTAAGTCTGCTTCTGCGTTATTGCTGTGTGAGAGAACCCACTGGTATTTAAACCACAATAAGCTGTAAATTGATCCTAGCTGAGGAGAGAGAACATAACCTTCCAGAAAGCTGCTACCAATGCCTGTTGAAAAAATAAATTCACCTCCAGCTCACACTATAGATCACAGGCACACAAAATACACTGTGCTAAACAAACTCTGCACTACTGCTCTAAAGGTAACAGACTCAAACAAATACAAACAGTTCTAAGCTTATCAGCAACTAAATCCTTCACTCCTGCCCCCTTCTCAATCTTAGCAGCAACAGAAAGGTACATCTACCTGAGCCGAACTAAGTCTACTTCTGCACTACTGCTGTGTGAGAGATCCCACTTGTATTTAAACCACAATTAACTGTAAATTGATCCTAGCTGAGGGGAGAGAACAGAACTTTCCAGAAAGCTGCTACCAATGCCTGTTGAAAAAATAAATGAATCTCCAGCTCACACTATAGATCACACACACACAAAATACACTGTGCTAAACAAACTCAGCACTACTGCCCTAAAGGTAACAGACTCAAACAAATACAAACAGTTCTAAGTTTATCAGCAACTAAATCCTTCACTCCTGCCCCCTTTTCAATCTTAGCAGCAACAGAAAGGTACATCTACCTGAGCCAAACTAAGTCTACTTCTGCACTACTGCTGTGTGAGAGATCCCACTGGTATTTAAACCACAATTAGCTGTAAATTGATCCTAGCTGAGGGGAGAGAACAGAACTTTCCAGAAAGCTGCTACCAATGCCTGTTAAAAAAAAGAGTCTGTTCATGGGTACCAGACCTGGTACCAGGAAGCATAGCAGACAAAAATGGATCCAGTAAGAGAAAGACATGGAGTGGCCACCAGAAATATGGCAGCCAAGCCACCAGAGATGGGAGAAAAACATAAAGCAGCAGCAGAACCAGGAAGTCTGAGTTTTTCAAATGGTGGGTGATACAGCAAATAGAGATCAAGAAGCAGACAGAGAGAAAGAGCTCCAACCTTTAGAGACACAGAGAAGAGAAGACAGGCAGCTATGGCTGACTGCCTTGCAAGCTGTTATAGGTGAAGGAATTGGGATAGGTCCCATAGATCAGCAACGCACAGGTAACTTAAAAGACATTAAACTGACAGAGCTGCACCCAGGACAATGCATGATGGAGAGGTCCCAGTCAGAAGACTTGGAGGAAGAATCAGAGGAGGACAGTTCCCAGACACAGCTGGAAGAGGAGTCCATGGTGGAGTAGGACCATTCAGTATTTCCCAAGTTCCCAGGTTGTTATCTGCTGGAGGACGTAGATGCCAGCATAGATGTGAGCAAGAGCCCAGATGAGACTGTGACTAGGGATGCTATATTTGGGGTAACAACTCTAATCAAGAAAGAAGATGCCTATATTATTATTATTATTATTATTATAAAGGCTGATTGGACTTTTGCTTGTTGTATGCCATCTGTATTTAGTCACAGTAATGTTATGCAAGGTAGTGCCAACTGGGGTAGGATTCAAGCTGGAAATGCTGCTATTGGGAAATTAATACAATATGTAAAAGTTAAAGAAGGTGTACTTGTTAATGGTTGGGTGAGCATGAGACAGTCCTCATGATATGAAGTGCAAAGGGGTGTTCTTTACCGTATGAGGCCCAATCCCCATACCCAGAGAGTAGATGCCCAGGTAGTAGTGCCACAGTCCTACTGGCAAGAGTTAATGGAGGCTGCACACTTCAGTACCTGTAGAAGGCACTTAGGAAAATGTGAGACACTGGCTAATTTGTTTCCCCACTTTTACTGGCCAGGGGTGTAGATATAGGTTGCAGCCTACTGCAAGTCCTGTTCTGTCTGCCAGTCTGTGTTGGTGACTATAAGCCTGGCCTGGGAAAAAAGTGCCCCAGGGTAGAAAATGTGTCTGTGCACTCACTAAGAGAGTGAAGGTGGCATACCCAAGGAATAAAGCCGACTGGGGAAAAGAATGGAGGCCCTGGAAAATGAAGGGTAACCCTCTTCCTTGGCTGATTGGTGCATAAAGTAAGAACACTTCTAACTAACTAAGGTTGAGAGGTTAAAATGAAAATGGAATGGCAATGGTTTTTGAAACTAGTATATGGTAAATGGCAAAGATTCCAAAGTAAAATACATTAAATGTTTGTTTATACTTATAAAAAAACCTACATAGGAATAGGTAGGTGGGAATGGTATCAGATCCTGTGCTTGGATAACACCACTGTTTACCCTCAAGTGTCTGAAACTGTACAGGAGATAAAAGACATTGTGGGTTTAAGTAGTGGGTGGAACCTAAGGATAGGGAAAGGGCTCATACTTAGTACCAACATATCTGGTGGGGACAGCTAGGGCAATTAGCCACCCCTGGTAAATGTGCTACATGTTGCAGGTACAACATTGTTCAGGGTGAGACCCTGAGTATATGTCAAATGTTTGATTAGGAGGTTAAGGTTAGAAGTTGGTTAGAGAAAGGAAAACCATTGCTTACCTTATGGTTCTCCTCTTAAGCAGGGGGTTATGTGATAGAGTCAGTAGGTGACTTATCACAGGTAAGAGTCAGGTTAGAGGCTGTAGAGATGTGCAGTTAGTGATGCAACCTACCTGAACATCACCTCTAGCTAATATATTTCACCTTTGTTATTTCTTAAGACAACCAGCAAACATGTGGATAAAGCTGCTGCTAAGCAGCAGTGTCCATAACAATGCTGATTGTGATGTCATACTAATTGTGACACCATGCTGTCTTTATATTCTGATGTCCAGAACTGAATTTGTCAGTCTGCGTGAAGACTCACCTGGAGTCTGTGTAAAGACTCACCTGTAGTCAGTGTATAGATTACCCTGAAGAGAGACAAGACAAGTTAGTCAGAGGATAGATTAATTTGAACAGAGCCATATGCCCTGGTGTAGAGATTGATGAACAGAGAGTAGGGAAGACATGCAGATCTCATGTCTGGAATTATCTTCTAATTTGCTGAATGGACACTGACTTGAAGAAGAAGAGATGCTGAAATGTTTTCTATGTGTTTATTTTTTGTCTTGTGATTAAGTATAATAAATCACCACTGATGGATTTTTACAATTTCTCCTGGACTGTGTATGTTTCCTAACCTAAGCCTCCAATATATTTGGTGTCAGAGGTTTCAGGTTTAGCTACATCTGGTGTAATTTTGTCAGAAGCCACACCACATCTTGAAGCCTCTCCACACTGGAGTGTGATAAAGGATATCACACCCCGGGTACATCACCTTAAGCTTAGATGTGAAAAGTGTCTGTGCAGAGGCCAGATTGCTTCACAGCTGTAAGGTATGGGGCACATGACCTCTGCTCTTGCTACACAGTGGGGGCATAGCCATGGTCCAGAAAAACCTGTTGATCATTAAATTTTATAATTTTCTGCTTCCATGCTGTGGTGAGGATGAAGTCTTTAGTTCTGTATCTCAGAAATTTCGTAACAATGGACTGGGGCCATTCTCCGGGCCCCAGTTTCAGGACCAATGCTCAGTCCAGTCTCTCCAGTTCTTTGTCCAAGGTATCTGGCAGGGATAAGCTGGTACACAGCAGGGCAGTGACAAATTCTGTAATTTTAGGTCCTTCGGCTTCTGAGGTACTCCATAAATATATAAATGTTTCCTGAAAAGCATCCCCTCCAGATCTTGCATGTTGAGCTCCATCTGCACCTGCAGTGGTGCAAATGGAAAAGGAAGAGATCTGCTGTGGTATCAACATGATCTGCCAAGAGGAAGTAGCTGTCTATGAATCTTGATTGCCTTGTTTCAAGGTATCAGTCTCTTGTCTTTTTCCCACTAATTTTCAGATCTGAATGCCAGCAGCTCTGTTACAATCTTTTTTTTTATTATTTCCAGTTGACAGCCCAGAGCCCCAGAGTGTGGTGTGGTGGCTGCACTACCACCTCATGTCGTAGCAGAGGACTGACTTTCCACCAGTGAGTTTGAGGGTTGATTTTGTACCATCTTGTTTTTATCAACTCCCTCATCATGTAGGCCTGTCATAATTCCAGTTTCCATGCATTGATGTGGATTTCTGCATGTATGGCACAACATTAGGGAAACCAGTGGAGTGGAGCTTTTCTGTCAAGCTGCTGTCAGCAGCACAACATCACTAGAAGTCCCAATAGGCCTTTCAATGAAAGCAAAGAACCACATGCATTTTTTTAATGGGGACAGTCTCTTGCCCCCACAAGCCCTATGCTTCTATACCTATATGCTGTATTTAAATCATCAGCCTATAAAATTTTTGGTATTATTTATATAAAAATTTGGTACATAAATCCATATGTTAAGATGCTATTTTGTTATACAATAAATATGCATTTATCAACCAGTTATGGTCGCAGTACAAAGCAACAAGAGAAGGGAATGTGACATCAGGGTAAGAGTTCTACTGAATCTTGATGAATGTACAGAATGGTGTGGTTTTCTAAGTGCATAATTATTTGAAGCAACACATGTAACATAGCAGAGCAGGAATGGCATGCAGGGTAGCGCAACAGAGAGACAGGAAAGGATAAGGGAATAAGCTAGAAGCCAAGGTGGGAAAATCATTTTGTTATTGTTTGAAAAATGGAGCCAAGATATGGTAACATCAATGCTGATTTGCACAATCATTCATTCCCTTATAACACTTTGCAATTATAACAATTCTTGAAAATATTTCCATAATTTTGCATTTCAACTGTTTTTTCAGTTTTGTATTGCAACCCTAACTGATGCTGCAATGTAGTGTTCTTGCAATTTGTTTTCTTCCTTTTGATAAGGGTATTTAATTGCAGATGTGCATGAGTTAATATTACAAAATGTTGGCTTTTGTTGACACTGATAATATTTTTGCAATGCACTCCCTTGGGTCAGAAAGCACCACACTTACACAGTCCCATGCCAAGTATTCTTTTATTTGTACTTATTTGTTAACCAGGAGGGAACACTGGACCAATAAGGCCCTTTTTCAGGTCTGAACCAGGAACCTATAATACACAATTACAAATCATAAAACAAAGTAAAAAACTAACAACAAAAATTAAATAATACATTTGCAGGTTGAGTTCTCCAATAAAAACTGTTTAAACATAATCTTAAAACAAGAAAGAGAAGTTGTCAAATGAAACGACACAGGTAAGGTGTTCCAGTATAAAGGTGCTGCAATAGAAAAAGCACGAGAGCCAGACCTATAGTATGTCTATGTAAAATTGTATTTAACAACTAATTCCTTCTCAAAAAGTGTGCACAAGGAAACATGGTGCTCTACAGTTAAAACAAATCATGGATTCACACCAAAAACTGAAGCACTCTCACCCATCTTCAAATACCACCAGAGCTCTTCAAATAAATTATAAACTTTTATTAAGTATAAAAATGGCACATACTGCCTGATGCATTTTGGATAGAATGGCCTTTCTCAAAGCCTTTGAGAAAGGATATTCTAACTGAAATGCTTCAGTTGATATGTGTCATTTTTATACTTAATAAAAGTTTATAATTTACTTGAAGAGCCCTGGTGGTATTTGAAGATGGGTGAGAGTGCTCCAGTTTTTGGTTTTCATCTGATATTTAACAACAAACCATTGGCAGATCTGAGTTTAGATGGAACTGAACAGACAGAAACCAAATCAGATAAGGTAAACTAAAGAATTAGGAAAAATTGATTTACAAATCATATATCCAAAAGATTATTCAATTTTAAATCTTAGGAATATCCTCTTCTACAGTGTCCACTGGCCTCTATCCCTCACACAACCCTCTGTTAAGCACTTCCTGGTGTCTGGTGTCCTGTTCCCTCACCCCACACCATGACAAACACCCTTTAGTCTTCAGTGGCACCCTGCCTATCATTCACTGCCCAGATCATAGCTGAAAATGAGATTTTGTTTTATTTAATGTCTGCTTGCACACCTGGATTAAATACATTTCAGTAAATAACTATTACATGCTCTCTTGAGTCCGTTAGCGTCCTCCCTCCTTTACTATGCCAAGTATTCCATTCTGTTTAGTGACAAACTCTTTCTTACCATGTCCTGTGGAAAGTCCTCCCTGGTGTCCAGAAGCACCCATTCTTCTCAAAAGTCACATTCTAAGCACTTCATGGTATTTAAGGGCACCTTTACTCCTGTTTCTCCTTCAGACAGTAAGCAGCACAGAGTCTCCTCACACATCAGTAACTGGTCACAATCTAACAAATACCCAGTTCAGTTTTATTGGATAGGGTGGTTTGTCTAACATTATGCATTCCCAGTTGATACACAAAATGCTGCATTGGGTATTCATTAGCTGTTGATCAGCTCTGGATTGTAAGGTGAGTTTGTGCTGGTCACGATGGTAGGTGGGTAGTAGGGTGTTGTTATACAGTAGGAGGTATGGAACCACTGATTATGGGCTTCTGGCATTGCATTAGTGTTGGCACTGTTGGCACAGGGGTAGGGCTTCTACTCCACCATTTACTGTGATGGGGTGTTCTTTGGCACCATGGATGGGATCAAGTTCCACTTCAGCATTCAAGGGGGATTTTATGGTGCTAGAGATGCACTCATGGTGTTGCATTAAGTGTTGGGGTGGGGAAGAACGGTGGCACTAGAAATGGGCTCATATTGTTGTATTTTCTATTAAGAGCAGTGGGGGTGTCTGGTGGCACCATGGATGGAGGTACCTTTTCAAAACTACTGCTTCTGAGGTTTTTATTTGAGGGCACCAGGAATGGGATCATGGTGACAAATCTACTGTTTGGGGATATTTGGTTGTGCTGAGGATAGTGGTGGGCAAAGTGGCAAAAATCCGTTATGTGAAGCAATTTGTGAATTAAGGCGGACTCGTCAGAGTAATTTGCAATGCAAAGCGGAGTACTTCGCATCATAATAAGGAACGCAATGTCCAATGGAAACAATTACTTTACATTACTTCACCTTTCCCCTACCACTTCTGCACCAATTTTAATGAAAAGTACATTGAAATCATAGAAACATAGACACATAGACTTTGATGGCAGATAAAGACGGCTTGGCCCACCTAGTATGCCCGTTTCCCGACCTACAGGATAAGCTGCAGATCCTACTTAACCAACAGCCTATTTCTTCCTAACCCCCAACAAAAATTGCTTTATGTCTGTCCCATGCATTCTTGAATTCTCCCACAGTTTTAGACCCCATAACCTCCTCAGGAAGGCTGTTCCATGCATCCACCACCCTCTCTGTAAAAAATACTTCCTCACATTGCCCCTGAACTGCCCCCCCATCTTCAAATCGTGTGTCCCCTTGTTCTTGCACATCTCTTCTTCTGAAAGATGCTACCCTCTTGGACTTTGTTGACTCCACTGAGGTACTTAAAAGTTTCTATCCTGTCCCCCCCCCTCCCTCATTTCCTCAAGGGTATACATATTAAGCTCTTTTAGTCTCTCCTCATATGGCTTCTCTTGCAGACCCTGCACCATTTTAGTTGCCCTACTCTGGACTGCCTCTGTCCTGTCTTTGTCCTTGCGGAAATGAGGTCTCCAGAACTGGATGCAGTACTTCAGATGGGGCCTCACCAACTGTCTGTATGGAGGGTAACAACTTCCTGTTTTTTGCTGGTGATGTCTCTCCCTATACATCCCAGTATCCCCCCCAGCCCTCCCTACTGTCTTCTCACAATGCTCGCTAACCTTAAGGTCATCTAATATGATTACCCCCAGGTCCCTTTCCATTTTTGTTGTTGTTACTACCTCTCCCCCTCATTGTGTAATCTTCCCCTGGGTTTTTGTTTCCCCAGGTGCATTATTTTGCACTTCTTTGCATTGAATCTAAGCTGCCATACTTCTGACCATTCCTCCAACCTTGTCAAGTCCCTTCTCATCCTTTCCACACTTCCTTGTGTATCAACCCTATTGCAGATCTTTGTGCCATCTGCAAAGAGTCATACTTTTCCTTCCAGTCCTTCTGTAATGTCGCTTATAAAGACATTAAAAAGAACTGGACCCTATACTGAATCCTGCGGTACCACACTATTAACCCCTCTTTCTTCAGAGTGGACTACATTTAGAATTACCTTCTGTGTCCTGTTGTCCAGCCAATGTTTTACCCAGGCTACTACCCTGGGACCCACTAGAAGGCTGGTTAATTTGACCATTAATCTTTTGTGTGGGACTGTGTCAAATGCTTGCTAAAGTCTAGGTAGGCCATGTCCACAACTCCTCCCTGGTCTACTACTTTGGTCACCAAGTCAAAGAAATCAATTAGACTAATCTGACATGACCTTCCCACTATGAATCCATGCTGTCTTGGGTCCTGTGCCCCACTGGCCTCTAGGTACTCAACAATTCTTTCCTTCAGAAGTGATTCCATAACTTTCCTTACCACAGAGTTCAAACTGACAAATCTGTAGTTTCCTGCCTCTGTCTTGGTCCCACTTTTGTGAAGGAGAATTACATCCACCTTCCTCCAGTCCTCAGGTACAACACCATCCTCCCATGATTTATTAAAAAGGGTAGTCAGTGGTTTCACTAGTTCTCCCCTTAATTCTTTTAGAATTCTTGTGTGAATTTCATCAGGCCCCATTGCTTTGTCCACCTTCAGTTTTAGGAGTTCTTTCAGAACCCTTTCTTCTATGAAAAGACTGGGATCAACCCCCCTATCCAGAGTGCTTCTGTTAATTGGATTAGGCATCTCCCCCACCTCCTCTTTTGTGAATACTGAATAGAAATATTCTTTCAGTATTCCTGAATTTTCACTGTCCCTCTCTGCCCACCCACCGTCCATTCTGTTCAGCCTCACTATCCCACCCTTTGTCTTTCTACGCTCCCTGATGTACCTGTAAAAGGTTTTATCCCCCTTCTTAACCGAGTTGGCTATCTTTTCCTCAGTTTGGGCCTTTGCTTTTCCGACTTCCCTCCCTGCTTCCTTCTGCCTTAACTGGTACAGCTCTCTGTCCTGCTCCTTCTGTGTTTCCTTATACTTCCTGAATGCTATTTTTTTCTCCCTGACCTTCCCTGCCACCTATTTTGAGAACCATAGTGGCTTTTTCTTTCGTTTTTATTTGTTTATTTGCTTCACACAAAGGCTTGTTGCCTCTGTGATGGCAGTTTTGATGTTTCCCCATTGTTGCTGCACCCCTCCTTCTAGCCTGTTTGCTAGTTCTTTTCTAAGGCACTCTCCCATCTTGCCAAAGTCAGCCAAAGTCAATGTACTTTGCATCACTTCGCCTTGTTGGTGAGCTCCAAAGGCAAATTTTTGCAGTGATTCATGGGTTTGCAGGTCACATTGGCTTTAGAATGTTCTGCACAGCCTCAGTTCTGTGTAGTGTGTGTGTAGTGGAAGCTGGAGACAGTTTGCCCCAATAGCTCTGAGATTCAAACCCTCCAAAATCCTTTCAAAAAGCCTTTTCAAGCCATTTGTTTGCTCAAAATTTAGTACATTGATTTGTAGGAAACCCTCCTGTGTTCATATCATTGAGTGTTTATTGCTTATGTGTGGATTTTGAATGTTAATTTAGAACATTCGGTCTGTATAGTGACAGACCCTTGAAGTGTTCTTGGGGGAGGAGCGTATCTGTGGTGGAGGGAGGTAGATAAACTGGGAAAAAGGCAGTCTTTCTCTTTTGGTAATATTTTTCTTGCACAACAGTGTTAATGTACACACAGTAATATTTTCAGTAATTTTTGACATTTCTGTGCTGATTGTTGTGGTGCAGCAGTGCATAATTTCAGTTTATTTAAAAGAGTTGGTTATATTACTGAAGTTTTCAATTTGCTGCGCATTACCTGTAGTACATTTGTGAGTGTGTGTGCGATGTGTGACATCAAATCCGACACATTTTATTGAGCCACACAGTAAATGCAGCACTGTGAACCTGCTATCCACCGAAAATGCATTATTTTGTATTGCTTTATGGTATCTTGGTAGTGGACTGTTACTGCAGTTCACTACCCCCCCAACTGGCCAAAGGTATTTTTTTCCAGATTTAGATTTGGGAGTTGTGAGCACTGGTTAAGGTGTTGTTGTGCCTTTGCATCCGCAACTCTTGAGTGCACAGTGCAATCTTAATCTGCCTATGCGTTTGTATCTCTTTAGGGCCCAGTCTTCATCTGTAACTTAAGTTACAGTTGTTTATTTGGCTTCCCTTCAGAGTGGCATATGGTGCATATCTTAGCGTGAAGATCGTACTCATTAATGTGCATTTTTAAGTCAGGGCTATCATCACGAGTCACTCACAATAACAAATTGAGTTCTTCATCTTCATGATCAAGATGATTCACAAATTACAAAACTTTAAGTTTTTGGGTTGTAAGTTGCATGTAACCCTGTTTTGTAGTATCTCAGCTTGACCATTGTATTCATGAATATGTGTTTTCAAGTCAGAGTGTTTGGGATGGTACAGGACAGGGAAGTACAGCCGTAGGTATTTGCGTGCAGTTCATTAGTCATGTCACATCAGTTACTCATCACGAGACAAATCATGTTTTTCACGAATCACAGCAGTTAACTTTTTTTTTCAGTTCTGATGATATACTGATTGGGAACCAGAGAAAAAGAAAGTCAAGGTGGCTGTGTTTGGGTCTGTTGGTATTAAATCCTCCCCTCCTCAAAAAAGTTGTGATGTAGCGGTTCTTGTTGTTGATGATGATGACCTGGGGAGATGGGGCATGATGGAAAATATCAAGTACTGAAAGGGAATCAACAATGTACAAGTGAGCAGCATGATCCAGAAAAAGAGATGTGCATGAGGAAGGGCCCAAATTTGTAGATAGAGGGGGGATGGATCAGGGGCAACATCAGGAACTATTTTTTCATACAGAGAGTGGTGGGTGCAAGGACAAAATAAAACTAATGATCAGCACTCTGATGGGACAGGAGCAGTTGAAGCATCCCTATAATTTGTAGCTGGTGCCCCTCAAATTGCTCTGTTCACCATTGTAAAGACGGTTGTTAACAGCCTCCAACTCACTCCACATCAGGCCCAAATCAGCCTTTGTGGCAGGTAGTTGGACAGGGTTGCCACCATCTCCTGCTACAGGTTGTGATGGTGGAGCTGCTGCTTTATCCATGGCCCTCCCCCAATTCACACCATCACTCACAGGTGGATGCCGTGCTGCCCCCCTTCCCCAGCAGGGCCTGCAGGTGCATTACTGCTCTGTTCTGCATCCTTTTCCTGCCACTGTACACAGTGGTGGTTGTACAGGTGGATGTGCTGACCACCTGTGCCAAGGTGAGTTCTTTTGGGGCCATGGCGCACCTCCACACCATACAGATTATATTTCACTACACTGATGTCCCTGAGCAGTGTAGTAAAGAACTCCCACACCTAATGAGGTGCGGGGAGGACCAGGCACAGGCAGGGGGGTCCAGGTGTTATTGGAGCCAGGGGCTGGTGTTGTAGTGAAACTCTCTTTCAAGCATGATTCACTTCCAGCCTGCCTGAATAATGTGACCTAGACTGTGTAAACCATGTGATGTGTGTGGGCTGCCTGTAAATTCTCACTCCATCCTTAAAGGTGGAGTGAGCAATGCAAAGTCATTATCACCATCATCACAAGGCAAAGTGGTGAAGTAATGCTTTCAATGGGCACTTCACATAGCCATAAAGTAATGTGATGTGATCTACTTGGCGTCTACTTCGCTGGTGGAATTTAACTCCGCTGCATCTCTAGACACAACCTCTTTCTCCTACTACAGGTCCAAAGTGAAACATTCTTTCAAGCATGAGTCACTGCCTGCCTGACTGAAGCATGTGCCTACACTGTGTAAGCCATGTGATTTGTGTGGGCTGCCTGTGAATTCTCACTCCGCCTTAAAGTGAAGTAAGGTGGAGTGAGCAACGCAAAGTTATAATTACAATGTGAAGTGGCGAAATGAAGGTTTAAAATGGGCACTTCACACAGTGGAATGGTAATGTGAAGTGGGCCACTTCGCATCCACTTTGCGGGTGGAATTTAACTTTGCTGCATCTCTAACCAAGGATGGGCTTTTCTCTTCTTCTGGGTATTTATTTTTGTTTGCACTATTCCTTAGTCCTAGACATGTGGTAATTCTCCAGTGTTACAGGGAATAACTTTCTTTGTACTGGAAGAAAACAGTGGAATAATGCATATAATGCTCAGGAACTGAAGAAGCTTAAATATGGTGACTGATATCACCTTCCCTAATTTTTGTCCCCACCGTTCTTATAGAGAATCTGCTACAGTATCAGGAACACATCCAGAGGTAACATGACAACCAAATGGCATTCACTGCCATACTCTCCCACAAGATTCTGATCACTCCGAAGTCCCACTAAGTCAATGATTGCAGTGCATTCTGGGTGCAAAGTATCAAACAAGGACTCATTGAGGGAACCACAGGTCTCTAGGTCTCACCAGATAAAATGGAGAGACCTTCCTTTTTTCATTCTCAAAGGGGGAGCTAGTCATCCAAGCCATAAACCTTTTTTGTCCACTGCTAATGAGAATATAAGGCATTCATATTTTGTAAAGGTCTTTCACTCATAGTTTTTAATAACTCTTATTTAATTTTTAATTAGTGTAAAATTTACACATACATCACACACACACAAACAAATAAGTGTACCTAGGAAAGAAAACAAAAAAAGACTTTTGTACAAATTATATCCACTCTGCATTATATATTTTTGTTCCCTTTTCACCTATTAGCTATAATACCCATAGTTCATTTCTTAACTCTTTATCTTTATAGCCTGCATTAACAGAGTAGATTTTAAAATTAAATTGCTGTTCTGTAGGACAAAAAATGGTGGAGGTGAAGATGGGAAAGGGTACAGTACAAATATTGTGCCGGGATTATGAATCAATAGTAAGTATGTGAGATAATAAAGTTACTATTTCTTCCCAGTCTATGTGTCTGGCATCTGTTACATTCTCTGAAAAGTCAATTAGTCTTTCTAATAGTGTTTTTTCTTATGTTTGTTAGACTATTTACCTTGACTGAATATGCCTCTATTTTTTGAATTCCACTCTGCTAGGATCATGCATTTCATGATCATTCTGCCAACAGGCAATACTTTTTCCTATGTTTTATTCATATGTATTCCATACAAATTATTAAATAATGTCTCTCATACAATGAAATGAGGATTAATTCCTAAACTGATCTTTTGAAATTGTGGGTGACACAAAACAATCCAAATTTCTTGGGTGTGACTGAATTGTGATTACATTCACATACAGTATGTCAGATTACCAAATTGATTTAGAAGGGTACACCTTTCTTCCATAAAGGTTTTAGCAGGAATGGTGGTAGTACTATAAAATATTTACAGGTCAAATACAGTACCATGCCAAAATTGTACCATCTCATTTTTGAATTTTAAACATTGTGAAACATTAGGGGGTAACATCATAATTTACCTTAATTCACATGATAAACCCCCTTCTTATTCTAAGATATTATAGACCTCAAAACTGTAATTCTTCCGCTATTTCTGAATTAAGGTATTGTTTTTCCCTCTTTATACATACTCATAAAGTGAAGGTGGTCCACAGAGATTTTAATCTTGATTGGATGTCCACTTTTTAATCTAAAACTTTAAAGAGCTTTACTAAAGAAATAGGCCTGAATCTACTTACAAATGAGGCCTCTTGAGTGAATCCTCATAATTCAGAAGCCTCAGCTACAGTATGCAAGCAATAATATCCAACAGTGTGGACAGTATTGGGCAATACCAGACCACACAGGGGCCTAATGAGGCTCAACGCCACAGGTGGAGGGCCTTATAGCCCCTTGAAGGTCTGGTATTGCCAATACTGCCCACTCTGGAGGGTATTATTGCACTTAGAAAATGGGCTATCATTAAATTTTTCTTTTTTAAAAATGATTTTATAAGGGAAAAAGGAAGCTAAATATTAATAAACATAATTAGAAACAGCAGCTTCTGTAAAAAGTCCCTTTACTAAATTGCCAGTAGAGGGTGCTGCTGCTTATGTTACCCCTTATTTTTTACATTGCAGCATCTCTCTTTATTTTGTATCCACTAGTTTTCAGTCATTCCCCCCCACCAGGAAGTTGCTCATAGTGTGTAGTGCTACAGTGTTTTTTTTTTACATAAAAAAATTGCTTTTGTTTTGCAATATGAGTGGAGAGTGAGCATGTTTAACAGCATGAGCTGGGAGTGAGCAGCAGTATAGTGAGGATGACAGGGTGCAATGGGTTGAGTGAGCTGCTAACAAAAACAAAAATAGTTACCCTGTAAAAACAGGTAAATTTCTATATTTTCATCTGGCTCTGCTGTGCAGTTTAAACAGGGAGTACTTAGGAGGGACAGTATTTTAAAGATGAAGGCATTGGGAGAATGTGGCCGAGGAGAGGTGCTATGATGTTTCCTAACTTTTCCTTCCCCTACACAGACATGCGCTGCCAGCTTGCTGCAGGTACTTGATTGGCTGGCATTTGGATAATGTGGGACATTATGGCTTGTGTAATTTAGCACTTCCCCATGAGTGCAAAACATTTGTCTTATAAGAGATGTGTGTTCTGCTTCTGAAAGGAAGGGTTTGTGAGGCCGGTGGGTGGGGGGATGACACTGTCTAATGTCTATCACTCAGTAAATCTCAATTACCAAGAAAAAATGGCGGGTTTACAATTTGAAATTTATAGTGCCCATTCTGGTTATGCAGTCAGTTGGCACTGGCACTTATTCTAACCTGGGATCTATCTGTAAATTAATGTACCCCTGCCATCCAATCAGATTTCTAGGATTTTAAGTCCTTTTACTAATCTTGATTAACTTTTGTCTCAAGATCTGACTTTTATATTAAGTCCACTGTGTTACTTGATGAGCTTAGTGCTCATCATATTGTGAATTGTAAACAAAAAATGTTAAAACTCAAAATTCCAGCTAATACATATAACCTATAGGATTCATTTCTGATCTGGAAAGTATTTATTGGTACAGAATGGAATTTATTCCCATAGTCAGTGACTTATGGCATTTTTGCCTGAATTTATGATAATCAGGAAACAGCACATTCTCCTTAAAACTAGGGGCCAGATTCTCAAACATTTTTGGGACTAAGTCCTACACCATAACTCCAGATGTGGACCAAAATCTCTGCAGCTGCAGAGATTGCTGTTCTCATCCCCTGTGGAAGAAATTACAGCTGGCCCCACCGGCCGTAACATTTTTCTGCAGCTGTGGTGATTACCATGACAATACCACCCACAAGCTGCTGTAAACTGGGGAGCTGGATGTAAACCGGCTCCACTTTTGAGAACACTGTAGCTGCAGGAGAAACTGCAGTTCTGCAAGTGGCAACCCACTTGTGCTGAGTTTTTCCTGCAGCTGCAGGATTTCCAAGACCTTTGCGAATCTAGCCCTAGATGTGCAAAGGGTGGATCTGCTGAGTGGTATTCCTCGCATCAATTTCCATTAAAGACACAACAAGCCCCAACTAGGGCTTCAGCAAAGAGAAGGACCTGTCTTTTCTATGAGTTACCTATTACAACTAAATCAAGGAGGAGATGGAAAAGGAAAAGTATGACTCCCACGGGAAGTTGATGCCAGGCCCCTGGCATACTGTGCCAGTGCTCTAATGCCTAAGCTATGGGAGGCTCAGTGATTAGCAGGCTTCTAGACTTCCCTTGACGCACACACATTCTGTTCTAAGTGTTGTATAACCTGCAACTTAGGCATATGTAAGAAACACCAAAAAAACTTTTCTCAGTGCAGTACAGCCACTGCGAGGCAATATTAAATCAAGGAAGAAATGTGAAAGGAAAAGTGTGACTCCCACTGGGGACTTGAACCCAGGCCCCTGGCATACCATGCCAGTGCTCTAACTCCTAAGCTATGGGAGGCTCAGTGATTGGCTGACTTCTGGACTTTCCTTGAGGCACACACATCCCTTTCTAAGTGATGAGTAACCAGCAACTTAGGCATATGTCAGAAACACCAAGCAACTTTTCTCAGTGCAGTATAGTCACTGCGGTGCAATTTTAAATCAAGGAGGAAATGTGAAAGGAAAAGTGTGACTCCCAATAGAAACCAGACCCCTGGCGTACCGTGCCAGTGCTCTAACCCCTAAGCTATGGGAGGCTTCTGGGCTTCCCTTGAGGTACACACATTCCTCTTTTATGTGTTGCATAACCAGCAACTTAGGAATATGTCAGAAAAGCCAAATTACGTTTAAGTTGCTGGTTATGCAGCACTTAAAAAGGAATGTGTGTGTCTCAAGGGAAGCCCAGAAACCTGTTAATTACTGAGCCTACCAAACAAAAAAGAAAATGAAGGTCAATCCATTGCTGTGATAGACTTCACAGTTCCTGATAGGAAGCAGAATGAGAAACAGCATGTGCAGTTTTCAAAAGCACAGTTCAAGGCTTACTGATCAACAACTTCATGTTCCACAGGTTTTTCCCAATCCTATTCACAACTGCTATTCTAAAAAAATGAAATCTTGACTGAAATTCTTGTTCCTAAAGCAGAACTGCGTGTTCAGCACAATAAGGGAAGAGAGAGAGGAAGCTGGACAGAGCGAGTGGGTTGGGGAGGGAGAGAAAATCATTCACTGACAATGTGCCAGCATACAGCAGAACAACCTTCTGGCCAAAATAGAAAATTGGAACTTTTTCTTCCACAGATACCTCCACATTGAAAAAGTAAGTGAAAATGTATTTACAAATGAATTTATAGTATTTCATCTTTTTTTTCACAAATGAGCCATTGCATAATAGCAATAATGCACTCCAGGAGTGTATGACATGTGAGATAATATCACTTCTCAGGTGTTAGATGCACTCAGCCCATAGCCTCATGACCAACCACCAAAGACGTGATGTTTTCCTACCATAATGCACACCTTTATTTTGCAATGTTGCTTATTTAGTTTGGCCTTTTTCAGATACTCCATTTTTTTCAGTTTATATACCTTGTGGAAATTCAGCATCTACAACTGTTGTGGATTCTGGGGATGCCTGTTTTAATTTTAGACTCTATTTATTCACTTAAGTGGACCAGGGCATCTCTTGGAAGTGCCCACTCAATCATCACCTCTACTCCCTGACCTGAGACCACCTTCCTCTAGGACCCTCTTCCAGGACCTTCCAGCCCCCCTGATCACCCCCGGGAGGTCCACCCCACCTACCTGGTGGCCTTTCTGTAATGAGAGGGTCAGTTCTGATCAAGGGCTTTCAGGGACCATTGGAGGGATGGTCCAGCACTGGGGATGTGGGCTAGGTCCCTGGAGTCTTCTTCACCTCCCTGGTCCTCTGGGCTATTTGGCGTTTTGGTTTCCCCCCTGGAGTGCTGTCATGCAATGACATCCTGGTACTAATCTGCCAATACCCACTGATACTCCACCCCTAGCCATTGCTCCATGTGTGCCTTGCACTGCCCCCAATCTCCATCAAGAGTCACTAAGGAGCAGTGCTTGGCCTGGATCACCCTGGAAAGGGAGAGCAGTCCTCTGGATGCTCAATCCCTTCTCTTCCCTGCTGACATCCAGCAGCCTAAGTCCCTTCCAGAACCCGGGTTGCCAGCATGGCGTAAGGTGTGGCATCCAGTGCCTTAACCCTCAGCACCACTGGGCTGCCTGAGGGATACCAGTTTTGATCCACTATGAAGCTATTTGACTCTGCAGTGTCTCAATGAAGATCATGCCTGGATCCTTGCTGTTTCACTAGTCCAGATAGAGGTGAGCTCAGGGTATGTTGGCACAGATGATCTAGAAAAATTCAGGCACATGTTTTCTTTGCTGCTCCCAGAAATGTATAATTAAAAAAAAACCACTACCAATTGCATTGTCTAAGAGGTCACTAACCTCCATAGAAAGAATGATTTTGGCCACAATGCATGTGGTCATGGCAGAGAATGACAATGACAGCACAGAGGCCAAAGTGAGGAATCACAGATGATTCACCTCCTATAGGACTGGATGAAGGATCTCGAAAATGACGCAGTCATAATGTATGAGAGACATTATGCCACTTGTCTAAATCTTTTCTGTACAACTGTGTTGCATGCACCTCCCAGACCTCCCACTAAAGATTCTCAACTGAGGGGTCCAACTCGGGAGCGCGCAATATGTGGTAAAAATAAAATGTCTGAGACCGGGAATCAAACCCGGTCCCAGATGCAGCGTAGGGGTTCCTGCTGCTTTGTCTCTGTCCAGTGAGCTATGGCAGCTGTTCAGCGGAACCCACTCCCAGCTGAGGTCTCATCCTCTGCATGGAAGTGTGTGAATGGTGCAATACCGTGTACAGCAGTATACGTGGTATTGCACCATTCGCTGTCATGAACAGCGCTGTTATGGGTGAGCTATAATGTTGTACGCTATTAAGCATATAACATTATGACCCGGTAGGCTGAAAAATCACAAGCAGACAAACAACTTAAGGTTTATAAGGACTCCAGAGGGAGCAGAAAACACAGACACAGCTTCCATTTTTCAGAATCTACTGTTGTTGCTGAACCATCGATGTCCAATAATGCTAGAGATCAAGCTGGTGAAAGATCCTTGACCCTGCCCTGAAGCCAGGAGAGCAGTATGACAATGGCTGTCAAAGTTTCTGAGATTCCCTGAGAAAGAAAACATTTTGAAACTGGCTTTAGACAAGGGGCCCCGATGCTGGCATGGGCACCTAATAGAGGTGTTTCAGGGCTTTTCTGAGGAGGTGGTTCATAACCTGACTCCCTCTGGGTAGCATTGGCCATGAAGATCCCACTATTATGTGACAATTCCTCTGAGAGGGAAGATCTCTCTCTCTCTAATGGACTGCCACCATAGTCTGCTCCTGCTAACTTAAATTGCTAATGTTGTTTCCCAGTCATTGGTCAGGCCCATGACAATAATGTGGCTCTTGAAAGGTTTTATGTACTAGCTGGTATCCAATTATATGGCTGTCTAGCACTGCAAACTTAGCACAGACTCTATCTGCCCTATTTCTTTTCCTTCATGATACCTCTCATTCACTTCTACTTTCTCCATTGTGTTCTTTTAATTTTTTTAATTTTGTTGCCTGTTGCTCTTGCTAAGTCAGGGCTGGGCCTCTTAGGATGACATCCAAGGCCGGAACTTGCTCAGCAAATATGCAATTGTAAATGGAGGAGAAGTGGGTGGGGTTGCTTTTTGATTCAACTGGATTTGCTTTTTGGTGCATGTGAGGGAGGGGGGATGGACAGGGGTAATCAGAGTTTCAATCTATAGCGTTCTGGCAAACACAGGGGCCCCACAATTGTGCTTGGAAAATCACTAATATTAGGGTTTGATTGGGATGTTACTTTGCTTATAGGTAATCACTGTGTCATAAGGCATGCCAAGGTCACAGAAATGGTGAAATTTTAAATGGACCACATTGGTAGCAAGAGGAGTGCAGCTGACAATCCATTCTGTTGTTGTAAGTGAGTGTTTACAATGTCTGAGAACAGGTATATATTTATTTCTCTAATGGTTTATAGGCTCTAGCAAGCATTGTTGAAAACTGATGAGGGGTTTCAGGTTTCATGTTAGTAGGTATATATCATTTTATTGTATCCCTACAGTTGCAGACAAAGACAAGGTAAGACATTTCCTGAAATTTCTGTAATATCTTTAGAAAAATATTCTTGCCCACAATAATAATAAAGGGCCACCAGAGAGAATCTCTTTAGAAATGTTAAGAAACATCTGGAAATATCTGACCAAGTCTTTGGCTGAAAGTATACTTACAGACCCAGTTTAGCTGGCATGGGATACTAACAGCTTTAGCTCCCAACTAAGGTTTGGTAGTTTGGTAAAATTATCTTAATATTGAATTGATCCATGCTAGGTTGAATACCATACATCAAGCATTGCAGACTGGCTGTGCACGCCAGGCACCTCCTTTGATTCCGTCACAGGGCACTTAGGGATACAGTATGCCTTCTTGCGTTGAATCAGCAACAGGATCTACTGGGAGTAAAAGAGAGGGCCATATGTATTTCTGAGGTTTCACAGGGCTATAAGAAAGGGAGGGGAGGGAGGGAGGCAAACTTGGTTTTCAATGAGTAGTTGTTTTCAGGTTTTTTATGCTTATTATTTGTTATGCTCTCGCAGATATATAAATTTTGCTATCCTAGGCACCCCTCATATAGGAGTGCCCCATTGTGGCCTAATGGTCAGACATCAGCTCATTTTAGGACAATCCACAGTCCAAGTGACTATTAGATCTAGGTAGGAGTATCCTTTCTCCCTTTTGTGAGTTTTGATTCCATATCTTTTTGGGGTGACATTAATTTGGTAATTTGTTTTTAAAATTAAGTAAACTTTATTCAAGAAATATAACAGGTACATATAACAGAGCAAAATCTGGTGATACAATTTAAAAGAGAAGACATGAAACCAGCTCCTGGATGCATAACATTTTTTACAACCCCAAAACCCCTTACATCCCCAACCACCACCCCCTGCCCCCCACCCCACCACTGGAGGGATACTAGCTCATCATATATAAGGGAAACTTAACAAAAAACAAGTCAATCCTGTGTGTACCAGTCTGTTGATGGGATAAACCAAGAAAACCAAGAACCAACAGTCATACAGTTAATAAAACATACAATGGTTCCAAATATGTTTGTACTTATGGGTCTTACCAGACATACTGGCTATAAGGTGATCAGCTTGTAGTGCGAGAAATATCTCTCTGTACCATTCAAGGAACTGAGGTGGGCTCTGATCCAGCCAATGCTGAAGAATGACTTTTTTTCACACATGCTGAAATCAAGGCCATATGTGGCCTCTGATTGCCAACCATGGCACCATTGTAGTCCCCCAAAATACATATTTCAGGAAGAAATGAGCCAGGCAACCAAAGCAAGGGGTCTAAATGTGCCTGGATTGAGTTCCAAAAGGGGACCACTGTCTCACAGGACCACAGAATATGGAGCAAAGTGTCAGGTTCTTTTCTGCATCTGGAACATGAGTCCACTGGTAGTTTACTCATTTTATGCAATCTAACGGGAGTATAGTAAAGGTTATGGAGGACCTGAAATTGCATAAAATGGTATCTATCCAATTTTTTATATTTATATATGTGTTTCCAGATTTCAGGCAAATTCCTTGTGGGATTACTGACCGGGAGGGCTTGGTCCCAATAATAGAACCTGGGGCTTTCATTATTAGCCAAATACTCCTGTAAATATTGGTAATAATATGAAATATGGTATGAAGTGGGAGCATTGTGGACAAGGGGAAAGCAAATTCCCCAATGGGCTATGCCATGGCCCAGTATCAAAAAATTGTAGGTGCATATGTGACAATTGAAAATAATGAAGACACAAAGAAGGAGGTCAGTGATAAAGAGCACAGGCATCCTGAAAAGATAAAAATTTCTGATTGTGAATGAGGCCCTCAATTGTGTTCACACCCATATGGGGCCAAAACCTTTTGGATAGCATCCACCCGGCTATTAGAAAGTTAGGGTTCCCAAACAAAGGTCGGGATGAGTCTTTGTATGGCCAAATTTTGAACAACAAACATCATTGCAAGTGAACTTGGAGGGTTGCTTCTAACGGTGTGTCCCATAGTGGTCTAGAAAGTTTTCCCCTGGAAAAGTATGAGTGATCTGATATCTAGGCCAATGTTGGAACACAAGAAGCACTCAATATCCACTCAATGCATCTCACCCCACCTTAGAGGACCCAAATGAATGAGAGAATATGGTAAAATGCACAGCCAAATAATAAAAAAAAGATATTGGGGACTTGTAAGCCTCCATTTTGCTTCACAAACATTAGTTTGGACAAAGCCCAATGGGCCGTCTTACCTTGCTGTGAAAAGGAGGTGAACATTCTATGAATTTGATTGAACCACAACTGAGGTAGGGTGTAGTTATACATCTATAGGGTGTACAGTTACTGGAGTAGAACATTCATTTTATAATGGTCAGATGGCCCCACATAGAAATGGGTAACAAAGACCAACGATTTAAGTACATTTTAATGTGGGCCACTACGAAGTCAAGATTAAACTGTTTCATTTTAGAAGGTGATATAATAAGGAAAATCCCCAGGTATTTCAACTTGTCCCATACTCAAACAAAGCCAAGGAGTTCAACATCAGCCTTTAAAGTAGCAGCACTGAATGGCATGATTCTAGTTTTAGCTACATTCAACTTGTAGTTAGAAGTGTCCCTGAACTGTGAAATAACTTGCAGGACAGCAGGCAAGGATATGGTAGGAGAGGAAACATGTAATAAAATGTCATCTGCATATACTGATAATTTGTATTCCTTGAGACCTATTGGTATATCACGAATCTGTGAGAAAAGATTGAGCTTACAGAGCACGGGTTCCAAAAAAAGATTAAATAGATAGGGTGAAAGTGGACATCATTGACTCATGCCCTGCCAGACAGAACGCACCTGGACCCATCTTATGAACTAGTGGGGGATATGATATTTAAGCAACAAGGCAAACAGGTAATCTCACAAAACCCTATTGAATGCCTTTTCAGTGTCAAGGGACACCAAGGCCATGGGGGTATGAGAATCCCCTGACACAGAAAGAAGGTAGGATAACTTTTGAAGATGATCAGCCAAAATTCTACCTTTCACTAAGCCAACTTGCTCCCAACTTAAAAGAGAGTCCCAAACGTGGCCCAGTCTACAGGCCAGCACCCTGGCAAGTATTTTAAACTCAACATTGATAAGTGATATTGGCCTGTAGTTGGAAGATGACAAACGGTCTCGTCCAGGTTTAGGGAGTACCACAATAGTGACCTCAGTGAGGGAGAGGTCAGATAGGCCATCTTTAAAAATATATTTGAATGTGTCCTGAAGAACAGGGGCCAAATGAGCCTTAAATGTTTTATAGAAACTAGTAGTGTACCCATCCAGGACAGGGGATTTATCCAATGCTAAGGAGTCAATAGCCTGATAAAATTCAGGTAAAGTCAAAGAGGCTTTTAGAATATCAACATATGGGTCTGAAAATTGAGGAAGGGTTTTATCCTGAAGAAAAATCTCAAACTGGTCGGGACAAAGAGGGGAAGGAGGCAGAGCATACAATTGTTGCTAGAAGGTCCTAAAGGTATCAACAATATCATGCAGTGAGGTCAGAAGCTGGCCAGAATCAGTGTGGATGGAGGACAAAATCCAGTCCATGGCTTGGGAGTGTAGAGAGCCAATAACTTCCCAACGCTCTCCCCTTGATCAAAATACTTTACCTTGGAACATAGAAATATAGGAAAATAGAATTTGATGGCAGATAAGGAACACTTGGCCCACCCAGTCTGCTTCTATCCCTACCTATTGGATAAGCTGCAGATCCTAGTTAACCAGCAGTCTACTTCCTCTTACCCCCCCCTTGAATTGCTTTATGACTGTCCCATACATTCTTGAATTCCGCTACTGTTTTTGACTCCACAACCTCCTCAGGAAGGTCATTCCATGCATCCGCAACTCTCTCCATGAAAAAAATACTTCCTCATATTACCTCTGAGCCATTACCCCTCAATCTTCAAATTGTGCCCCCTTGTTCTTGCACACCTCTTTTTCTGAAAGATGCTACTCTCTTGGACTTTGTTGAGTCCCTTGAGGTACTTGAAAGTTTCTGTCATGTCCTCCCTCTCCCTCCTTTTGTCGAGGCTATACATATTAAGCTCCTTAATTATCTCTTCATACGTCTTCTAGTGCAGACCCTGCACCATTTTAGTTGCCCTCCTTCCTGTCTATGTCTTTGCAGATATTGGGTCTCCAGAACTACTCACAGTACTCCAGATGGGGTCTCACCAGCTGTCTGTACAGAGGGATAACAACTTCCTGTGTTCTACTGGTGATGCCTCTCCCTATGCATCCCAGTATCCCCCCAGTCCTCCTTACTGCCCTCTCACATTACTTGCCCACCTTTAGGTCATCTGATATGCCTACCCCAGGTCCCTTTCTATTTTTGTTGTTGTTAGTATCTCACCCCCATTGTGTACTCTGGGGTTTTGTTTCCCAGTTGCATTACTTTGCACTTCTTAGCATTGAATCTAAGCTGCAATCCATTTGATCATTCCTCCAACCTTGACAAGTCCCTTCTCACCCTTGCCACCCTATGTTGTGTATCAACTCTGTTGCAGATCTTTTTGTCATCTGCAAAGAGACATAATTTTCCTTCCAGTCACTCCGCAATGTCACTTATAAAGACATTGAAGAGGACCGGTCCTAGCACTGAACCTTGCAGTACCCCTCTAGCAACCCCCCTTTCTTCAGAGTGGACTCCGTTTACTATTACCCTCTGTGTCCTGTTCTACAGCCAATTCTTTACCCAGGCTGCCATCTTGGGACCCACTCCAAGGCTGGCTAACTTGTATATTAATCTTTTGTGTGGGACTGTGTCAAATGCCTTGCTAAAGTTTAGGTAGACCATATCCACAGCCCCTCCCTGATCTACCACTTTGGTTACCCAGTCAAAGAAATCTATTGGATTCATCTGACAAGACCTTCCCACTGTGAATCCATGCTGGTTTCGGTCCTGTGCCCCTCTGGCCTCTAGGTACTCAACAATTCTTTCCTTCAGAAGTGATTCCATCATTTTCCCTATCACTAAGGTTAAACTAACAGGTCTGTAGTTTCCATTCTTCTGCCCTACTCACACTTTTGTGAAGTGGAATAACATCTGCCCTCCTCCAGTCCTCAGGTACCACCCCATCATCCCATGATTTGATAAAGATGGTAGTCAGTGGTGTCACTAGTTCTACCCTTAGTTCTTTTAGAATTCTGGGATGAATCCCATCAGGCTCCATTACTTTGTTCACCTTCAGTTTTAAGAGTTCTTTCAGGACTGTTCTGTGAATGGGCTGGTATCAACCCCCATATCCAGAGTGTTTCTATTGTCTGATTTCGGTACCTCCCCTTGTTCATTTGTGAATACTGAGCAAAAATATTTGTTTAGTATCTCTGCCTTTTCACAGTCACCCTCTGACCACCCCCCATCCCCTTTATTAAGCCTCACTATCCCTCCCTTGGTCTTCCTTTGCTCCCTGTTGTATCTATAAAAGGTTTTTTCTCCCTTCGTACTTGAGTTGGCTATCTTTTCCTCTGGTTGGGCCTTTGCTGTTCTGACTGCCTTCCCTGCTTCCTTTTGCTTTAACTGATACAATTCTCTGTTCTGCTCCTTCTGTGATTCCTTGTACTTTCTGAATGCTTTCTTTTTCTCCCTGACCTTCCCTGCTACCTCCTTTGAGAACCATAGTGGTTTCTTACATAGTTTTGTTTGTTTATTTGCTTCACACAAAGGCTTGTTGCCTCTGCGATGGCAGTTTTGATTATTCCCCATTGTTCTTCCACCCCTCCTTCCTGCCCATTTGCAACTGCATTCCTTAGGCACTCACCCATTTTGGCAAAGTCAGCTCTCCTAATGTCCAGTACCTTTGCCTTTGTATGGCTTGACTCTACTGCTGTGTTTATCATGAACCATACTGTTCTATGGTCGTTAGTTCCCAGATGGCTACCCACTTCTTAATCCTTTCACTTAGTTGACGCATCTAACTTTGAACAGTTTAAGAGTTATCTCAATAAATACCTTTTGGGTAACTAGATGTTTTATTCCACATGGTGTGGAGAGGTAGACTAGATGGGTCTTTGGACTTTATTCTACCTAATCAAACTGAGTAAACCGAGTAAAATCTGTGATCCTCTCTCCATCTCCATTTGAGAGTACCAGGTCTAAGATTGCTCCCTCTCGAGTGGGTTCCAATACTAGTTGCCTAAGGGCCCCCTGTAGGGTATCTAGAATGTCCCCACTCTTGGTAGTGGCTGCTGCAAATGCACTCCAGTTATCATCTGGCATATTCAGATATCCCATCAACAATAGCTCCCCTTTTTCTGCCATAATGCAGTATTAAATGATCCACTTTCTCTCCAATTAAAGTGTTATACTGGAATCTAAGACCTTTCAATTGTTCCCACTCTGACTGAGGTGAGGCTAGTGAGATGTGCCCCTGTAAGGATCATATACTATCTAACAGAGAAGACAACTTAGCCAAGAGCTGCTTTTTGCATTTAACCGCTAATTGGATGCGTTCCCCTCGAATGGCACATTTCAGAGCTCCCCATAAAAGGTTGAGTTTAGTCATAGAGGGAGAGTTGAGCTCTATGAAAGTAGTAACAAAAGACTGGATGTGATTTATAATGTCATCAGAGTTTAGTAATGGTTTGTTAAATCTTCACACCTTGTCTCTTTCCAGCAAAGAGGAAAGGGTGAGTTGAACATGGGTAGGGTGAGGGTCTGAGATAACTTTGGCTGAATAATGACAGGAAATAACCCGGGGAGGTATTCAGCCCCTATTAAAAAATAGCCAATCCTGGAAAAGGAATTATATAGCAGGGAGCGAGAGGAATTTTCCCAGCAATCTGGAAACAATGCCCTCCATGGGTCCACAAGACCCAGGGAGTCCATAAGATTACAGAGATCTGACTGCCCAGATGAAGAAGCCTGTAGTAGACATTAACTGGGTTATGAACCACACAGTTCTCTCAGCTTCAGTCACTCTGAAAGAAATGCCAGGGCTTGGGGCAGTCTCTGGCAGTTGTAAGAAGAGCATGCACTGAGAGAAGCTTGCTGTCTTCTTTACAGGGGGGCCAGAGGCAATTCCTTCTTCTCAGCATCACCCCAAACCCATAGTAGGATTGATTTTTGGTTATTCTCTCCCCAGCTCACCCAGGTAGTGACTGACTCTGAAATTCACACTGTGGTATCCCTCATTGTACTCAGGGTCCTCCTCACCAAGTCTACTTCCTGAAGATTTGAAATAGTGTTATTATCCGATCAAAATTTCAGATCATGGGCTACCGAAGATCCCAAACATATTTTGAACTGAATGAAACAGAATGGCAGTCCCACAGCACATATCAGGATGCACTGAAGTGTATATTGTGGAGAGGATGATTATTGTCATGGCACACCACTGTAGGGAAAGGTGAAAGAAGCTACTGGACCTGGAAGCCCAATAGGCCATTATGGAGGGGGACTTACAAATAAGGGACAGACAGGACAAATGACAACATGGTTGCTAATATGGGACTGAGGGTTAAAATCAACTCACTCCTGACCCACAAGTCTAAATTGACTATATGTAAGATTCAACTCCATTGTTGGGAAACAGTGTAGAAAGTGGGACTAAAGACTACACAAACAGCATGCAGAGAGACATACAGACAGGCTCTGTAACCCTACTGTGAAGGTAATCACTGGGGGGATGGATTTACAGTTGTATCAAAACACATAGTCATACAGAATATTTTGAGATATTCTGTGATATTTCAAAAGAGGTTCTCTCTGGTGGCCCTACAGTGGCACTGTAGGCAGGCATGAATTTTTTTCTTGAGATATCACAGAAATGTCAGTGAATATCTCACCATGTCAATTGCTACAACTGCAAACAGGCTGATGAAGACATTTTTAGGTACTGTACTACTCCCCTTCAAATCTGGGGTCCATAGAGAAGCTCTTGATGGATATGTATCTTCCCATCCTTTTGGGCATGTTCAAGCAGCTGCGTTGGAAGCTCCCCTTGTGGTTCTGGAGGTTCCTCAAGATTATTTAGGACTTGAATGATAACAGAGGCCCAAGGAAGGATGCCTCCCAGAAGAATTCTACTAGATGCTGGAAGTGGTAGTTACCCCCAGTACTACAAGAAGCCTATCTCACTGGGACAGTCCCTAAGATTGTGAAAGGAGCTGTGATCACAGTACTCCATGAAACAGGCAAGGCTCTTCCTAGTTGTGGGAGCTACAGGCCTATCTATCTGATCAATGCTCAGTGTAACAGTTTGGCAAAGGTCCTAACTTCTTGACTGGAAAGTGTTCTAGCTGAAATAGTACATCTCTCTCAAAATACTTTTGTCAAAGGAAGACTGAGCTCTAGCCAAATATGGTCTCTCCTGGATGCCTTTGTCCACCCCAAAGTTGCAGTTGCACTCACTCCACCTGCAGCAGTACCTATAATTTTCAAGAAACCATTTGCTAAGAGGAACAGAGGAACATTGTCCTGGTCCTTCAGAAACTATGAATTGCCCCAAACTGCCACAGTAGGGTTCTGGGTTTACACCATACACCTTCTACCTGGACTCTCACTAATGAAGTCTTCTCCTTCCCTGCTGCAGAAGGGCATGTGGTAGGGATGCCCTGTCTCCATCTGCTGTTTGCCCTGGTAGTTGAGCCTTAAACAGTCACTCTTTGATCTGCCCTATGATTAATGGGCTCCAGGTAGGTGCCTAAAATTACTCCACAATGCTTTACATGGATGGTCTCCTACTTCTGTTATCAGACACAGAGAACAGTGCTCCACTGCTCCTCTTGCTGTTATAGTACTTCTCTGAAGTATTCGGTCTATAGTTGAATTATGGCAAGACAGAGGACCTTCCCCTAAGTGACAACTGCCTGGCAGCCGCTTTTAATGAACTGTGTCCAAAGTGGGCCCTAGTGTGTATCAATTAGCTGGAAATAACTTTTTGAGAAATAATGTAGAGATATGCAGAATGAATGTTACCCCTTTACTAGAGGATTGAAAACTAGATTGATAAAGGCAGAAATGTATTTATTTATTTATTTGCTTTTGGTAACCGGGTGGGTGCACTAGGCATAAGAATGCCTATTTTCAGGCATGACCCAGGAGAGAACAGTTTGAAAAATACATAAGTGTACATGTGACGCAGCACATGCGGTAATAGAGCACAACAAAGTACACAAGTCTACAAGTGATGCAGCTACAATACAGTTTGTACTGGTAAATACAATTCAAAAACAATGTGAGAAAACAGGCATTGCTATAATTTGGGGAAGGCTAAAGCTTGAGGTTCAATGGGGAGGATAGCTCCTCTCACATCCCCTACTTAAATCTCAGCACTTCTGCTGCTCTGCTTCGAGCATTTCAAAATACTTCCATGACCCTGAGCTCCGTAGTTGGTGTGGCTCTTTTCCCCTGTTCTCCCCCCCATTCTTTCTCCTTTGGTCTTCTTGGCTTTCTCCCTTTCGTTGGTTGTCCTCCTTCCATGCCTCTGTGTCTCAGCATTTGTCTCTTCCCCTTATCCTATTCCTCCTTTCTCCATTGTTTTGTCCTCCCACCCACATGGCTTTCTTCTCCGCATGCTCCTCCACCCTCTTGGTGGCAAAGCAAGGCAATTTTTATTTAAAAGAACGCCCAATCCCAAAGGCTCTGGGTGCCATACAAAATAAATAAACAGATATGAAACACAGCAAAATCAAAATAAACAGCAATAAACATTAAATTCTATATACTATAAAATAAAATAAGATTTCATAAGGAAATTTAAAAACCCTGGTGGCCGGGAATTGAGATCAAGACCTTTGCATACAGATCTCACTTAAAAAGTTAAGTCGGGAAAAGCCTGGGTGAACAGGAGGGCCTTGTGACGGGCCTTGAATACCTCCAAAGATGGGGCCTCCCTGACCCTGAAGGGTAGCAAATTCTACAGGATGGGGCTGGTGACACTAAAAGCCTTCTCACCATGCATTTTTAACCTCATCCTGGGAATCACCAGGAGGCCCCTACCGGAGGAGCAGAGGGGACGGATTGAGACAGCAGGTGTAAGAAGGTCTGTTGGGTAACCAGGGCCTTGGCCATGTAGGGCCTTATAGGTGAGAAGACCCACCTTGAAGAGGATCCTCCACCTGATTGGCAGCCAGTGCAGCTCATGCAGTACCGGTGTAATATGGCAATATTTAGGGTGCCTCATAAGTAACCTGGCAGTTGTGTTCTATACCAGCTGTAGTCTATGGAGAGATCCTCCAGTGACCCCGAGAGGTACAGCACATTAAAGTAGTCAAGCCTTGATGTCACCAAGGCATGAATCAAAGTGGGGAGGTCCAGAGGCAGCACAAGGAGCTTCATCCTGGTGACATTCCTGAGATTGAAAAATCAGGAGCGGACAGTGGAAGATACTTGTGCCATAATTGTCATACCCCTGTCCAGGATGAAACCAAGATTCTGCACCTCAGAAGAAGCCTTCAATAGGACAGATCCCAGAACATGTCCAGTCTCTGCACCAGACGCCATCCCATCCCACACTCTGTTTGACTCAGGCACCAATGCCTCCATCTTTTTGGGGTTCAGCCATAACCAGCTGGAGGGGAATCCAGTCATTGATCTTGGCAAGGCAGCTGTTTAGCATGCTTGCTGAGTTGGTTGTCCCTGGGGCAAAGGATGAGTATAGCTGGGTATCATCAGCATAGCAATGAAACCCCAAACCATACTTCCAATGATCCCCCCAAGGGCAGCATGTACACTCCGAACAACACTGGGGACAAGACTGAACCCTGGGGAATACCGCACAGCTGGAGACTAGAGGTGGATGAGAAATTCCCAATCACAACCCTTTGCCTCCTGATGCTTAAAAATTACTCAAACCAGCAGATGACAGTGCTGGTGAGTTTGCAGAATTCCCTATGGTGGTCCAGCAATGCACAATGGTCCACAGTGTCAAATGCTGAAGAGAGATTGAGGAGAAAAAGAATTGTCCTTTCCCCTCGATCTCTTGCCCTCAGAATATCACTCTGCACCTGAACAAGCTCAGTTTCTGTGCTATGCTCACCCAAAACCCCAACTGGAGGGGTTCATATAACAAATCAGTCACAAGGTACATACTAGCAGGCACATACTGTGCTCCAGGCACCACCTCACCTTACATATTGGACTACCTAGGCTACGTAAACTCTCTGGCAGCAGGTGGTGAGATCCACATATTAGGGGATTTTAATCAGAACTGGCTTGCTGAGTCCCTTTCCAAATTTTTTGACAAGGTAACAGCCCTAATCCTAACACACCAAATCACTGAACCTACTCGGGCAAACCACAAAACACAGAACCATACACTGCTAGATTGGTCCCTCACCTCTCACCCTCACAGGATTATAGCTTCTGGACTCCTTCCAGATGCCCTTAGTGATCACCACAGGATCTACACCATGTGCAGATTTCACAAACCCAAAGCTACCCCTCCCAGAATCCTACTTTCGAGATCCTACAAATCCCTGGACCTCCCTCATTATTAAATGAGTTGGGCAGCTACGATTGGTCATGCATTAGTCATTTCACCTCGACAGATGAGGCACTGTCATTCTTTAAGTCCAACTTCATCACCATCTGGGACAGCTCTGCCCCCCTCAGATGGTCCAGAGCCCGAGGTGCTCATCTACCATGGATCTCTCCTGATATCCTAGCCCAGCTCCAAATCCAAGACAAGGTGTGGAAAACCTATAAGACCTCCAAATCCCAGGCTGACCTCCAGACCTATAGAGAGCTCTGCAATTTTAGTACTAAAATAATCCACCAAGTAAAGGCCAATTACATCTCATGCGCATTCAATTCCTCCTCCCATCTCTCATCTCATTTCTGAAAGGTGGTCAAATCGCTTCTATGCCCACCATCACAACCACCAATCCCATCCCTGCAGGTTGGTGGTTACACCATCACTGACCCTTCAGTAGTTGCTGCCTTGTTTAACACTGTCTTCACTACCAGCCATGCTACTCCCAGGGCCACCTCACACCAGGCCCAGCATGCCTCCACTGACACCACTTCTTGTGGCGCTGCAGCTCAGCCTTTCTCCTACCTGCAAATCTCCCCTGATGAGGTATACAATGCACTGGTTGCCCTTAACCCTGAAAAGGAAAAATGTCCCATGGGGTTGGACTCCAAAATGCTCCACCTGTTGGCCCCTGCCATAGCACAACCCCTAGCCACCCTATTTAACTTATCATTCATCCTAGCAGAAGTCCCCACTGAGTGGAAACATACCACTGTAATCCCACTTCCAAAGGGTGGTGAGGCCTCAAACCCAAGCAACTACTGGCCCATCTCCCTCCTACCGACCCTTGCCAAGATACAAGAAAGCCTGGTTCTCTCTCACCTATCCACCTATCTAGACTCCTCTTCCTTCTTTTCCCCCAACCAGTCTGGCTTTAGGAAATCCCACTCCACTACCACATCCCTTCTTAGGATTACCGACTCCATCCTTTCAGGGATGGATGCTGGCCACATCACTGCCGCCATCTTTATCGACCTGGCAAAGGCTTTCGATGCAGTGACTCACTCTCTTCTCCTGACAAAACTTGCTAAGGCTGGCCTATCTGGCTGGGCCACATCTTGGTTCTACTCCTACTTCACTGGTAGATCCCAAGCTGTCTGTATCAGAGTGTCCATGTCAGACTCCCTCCCAATCACGTCAGGAGTGCCTCAAGGATCTGTCCTAGGCCCTCTCCTATTCTCGGTCTTTCTAAATGATCTGCCCTCCACCTGCACACACTCCGCCATCCATATGTACGCAGATGACACAGTGCTATACGCATCCGGCCCCTCGCCCTCTGAAGTTGCGTCCAGACTTCAGCAAGACTTCATCACAGTCCAGCACTGGTTCTGCATAAATAAGCTACTCCTAAATGCTAGCAAAACAGTCTCCTTAACCTTTGGGATGAGACATAAAATTTCTAGGCTCCCTTCACCATTAGTTTTTCACACCCTGGAAAGGTCCCCACTGGAGTCCTGCATCACCTTCAGATACCTCAGTGTCTGGCTTGACCAGCACCTCAACTTTTCCACACATATTGACTCCTTACTTAAGAAGCTGCATCCAAGGCTTGGTGCACTTTTTCCGGAATCGTGACAACATACCCCTTCCAGCCAGGAAGGTCATTATAAATGAAATGATCTTCCCAGTCCTCGACTATGGGGACATAGTATACAGTGCCAGCCCAAAGACCACATTAGCTAGGCTGGACCCTCTCTTCCACTCTTTTTGCTGCTTCGCCCTAAACAGCCCCTACTCCACACACCACTGTGCCCTATATCAAGCAATGAACCTCACCTCACTTGACTATCGCAGGCTAACTCACTGTGCAAAAATTACTGCCAAGCATTGGTCTCAGCGGCTCCCTTCCTACCTCTCCAACATCTTAACAAACCCCAGTGCACAGTCATACACACTCAGAAACTCAGACTCCAGGTCCCTAGCTGTCCCATACTGATCTACCTCCACTGGGCAATCAGGGTTCAGCTACCGCATTCTCTCACTATGGAATTCCTTCCCAGCTAACATCCGTCGCTTCACCTCCCTGTCGCACCTAAACTCCATGCTCCAAGATCATTTCGTCCCTACCTGTGCTTGTGTCTAGGAGCCTACCAACTACTGGGCAACTCTTTGAGAATGTTGGCACTTAGCAAATTTGTAATTCATCAGTATCTAACTATTGTCCACTCGCCTTATACTGTATCTCGTATGGTTCAAAACTTAATTTTGTTGTACATTTGCTGTATGTAACTGTGCTACCAGCTGCCACACTCAATCCTGTATGTAGTGGTTTCTGAACCAAATGTTAGTGATCTTCCACAATGTATTCACTTGTCAATCCTGACTTCAAGTGCTTTCTCTTACCGTACGTACTGTAGTTACCAATTTGTCTCTCTCAAGCTACTACTGACATGTAACCAGATCCTAATGTTCATATTTCTCCCACTATGTATTTTCTTGTCTACACTGTGTAAACTGTTCTCCTATGTTATCCCCTCCCCAGGATGCATCTGTAATTGAGCAGTACTCTGCTCAGTATGCTTTCCTGGTAAAATGCTTAAATAAATTATAAATAAATAAATATAAATAAATAAGGTGTGCCTCCAACTGAAGTGCCACTACCTTCTCCAAAACCTTCACCAAAAATGGGAAGTTGGAGATAGGACAGTAATTTGCCTTGACCTCCAGGTCCAGAGATGGTTTAGGGGTGGTCTCACCAAAGCCTCCATCAAGGCATTGGGAAAGACCCGCTCTGACAAGTGCTCCCCAGTGTTCCTCGTACCTCCTTTGGTTGTTTTCTTGCTTTCCCATTCCACTTGCTTCTGGTGCCACCTGCCTCACCAGCCGCTGCTCTGTTCCCAGCCAGCTCATCCTGGTGTGTTTACACCTACCCCTCTCTGCTTCTGGGTGTGCAACCACCCACTGCTTCCTGCCGTCTCCTTCTGCCAACTCCTGCCATGCCTCCTTGCACCTGTTCACTGCAGCTGGTGTGCTGCTTGCCTCCTTGCTCTCCTGGCCTGCACCTCAGCTGTGCCATGGGACGGAGAGTGCTCCGGATTCCAGCAGCCACTGGGCAGCCATCATGTTTTGCATCCCTGCCTCCTCTCACTGCTTCATGGTGGGCACGGGGCACCTGGACTAGCCACACCTGTTTTTGGTGTCCTTCTGCACCCGGTGAAAGCGTGGCTGGAGCACTGCTTTCCAACTCATCTCCACAGCCCTATCAGACACCAGTAGGGAATGGGAACACCTTCTCCTGCAAACTGCTGCCTTTTCCTTCAGCTCCCCAACCCAATCCCTCCTCCGTACCTCTCAGCTTTCTGTGACTGTCTTGTGGGCCATGGAAATTTTTGGCACTCAAAATGAGGGATAAGGAGGGACACAAGACCTAAGAATGAAGGACACATCCTACAATATGATGACACATGGTCTGAACATTGTGGTACTCCTTGTATTTTCTTGTACAGCACTTATCTTGGATTTAGCAGCTTGGAATATTATGATTTTCTGCCTTTATGAGTGCATTTACAGCACATTCTGTGTGAGGAAAGCAAATTTTCTATGGGGGGGAATGAGGGATGGAGCACTTTAGGGGAGTACAATACAGGATGCCCGTCATAATCAGAGACAGTTGGGAGGATTGCTCATTTGCATAGTGCCATATATTGCCATGCAACAGTTCTGTAAGGACATCACCTCTACTGCTGCAGGAGTGGGGCTAGCCTTGACTCTAGCTGCCAAGCACGTCTGTATCCATACATAGGAGAGAATGATTGCAGTGTTCCTGATTCTGTACCCCGTAACAGCAGTGACTGGAAATCTCTAATTTTCAAACTTCCTGTATCAGCTTTTCTTCCTTTTAGTGTAACCTGCTGCTCAGGTTCCAGTACGGAGATGAGAGCGCACATTCGTTCCTGTCCTTCAGTTTCCTAGAGTCCTCAATTCCAATTGCGCTTTGGTCAGTATATCCTTCTGTTTAGCATCTGCTGTATCAATCTACCCACATTCCTCGCTCCTTGCAAAACTGTAGCTATCAACGATCACGGTTTCCATGTACCTGGTGTGGCTCTACAGCACATTACTCTTCATATTTCCCCATTAGGTGGGCAATAACTACTAATTCCAGGACTGTCTTAATCTGTCACTTCAACCTCTCAAATGGGCTGAGTGACTTCGCCCGAACCTGGGGTGGTCCAGAACCAGGAGCCAGTACCGTCATGCAATTCATTCCAGCGTTCACTTTCCCCTCAGATAAACCATCCTTCCTACCTGGGGATTTCTAAACCTACACTTTAAAATATATTAGATAACCATTACTACTGAAGCATTGTGGTTCTCCATGTCAATCAGTGCCTTGCTCACACCGATCCTGTTACAATTCTCCTGTCTCAGTTGCAAACAAACTTATCTCGAAACCCCACCTTAAAGGACCCAAGAATTCTGGCCCCACTTCGGGGCCATGCTTCATGGCATGACCTCCGGAGTCTCTCCTGCAGTAGACCTACATGGAGGTCTTGCCTTTTCTTGCTTGGCCTGCACAGGGTCCTGGTTTCACACATGAGTGCTCATGATTCTTTTCTATGGCTGTCCTACATGGGGGTCTTGTCATTCCCAGCTTGGCCCATGTAGGGGCCTATGCTCACTACTCAACTATTACAAGTCCTTTCATATAGTGGGCCTACACTGAGGTCCTGCAAGTTCCAGCTGCCCATGTGGGGCCCTAGCTTGGGACTCTGCTTGGAGGTCCCACCATTTCCAATCCAGCCCTCATAGGGACCTGATTTACAACATGAACTCTCCGGAGTCTCTGTCCTCCTTAATTTGACATCGTCTTTCAGGTGACAGACCTGTCCTGCATTTTTCATACCGTATTGTACTTGCACACCTCTGCTTCCAGGAACTCAGATGACTAGTCTTGTTCCATTTCTTCTGGGTCCTCAAAGACTGGACATCCTTGGTCATCCCTGCTGGCTCTCTTCAAACATGCTTCGTCATTCTACGATACCCTCTCAGCCTTAACTATGCACTCACCGAGGCTGGCTTTGCCATCCGTCGACCTGCGTGAGGGTCCATCCCTCACCACTTCCTCCATACCTACATCTGGGTCCTTGGCATCTAGGCATAACTTAGACCTCTGTGGAGATCTCATTCCCTTCTAGCTCATGCCCTCTGTGAAGGACCATTGGCAATGATCTACATGAGGTCACCTTGCTCAATTCCTCACTCTGCCCCAAAGGGGTTCCTATTCCACTGCCTAGTGCCATCCCATTCACTCAAATGTTACTGCTGCTGCTTATCATCAGGCTGCCTTCAAGGTGCTCCCATTCTACCACTTTCTACAGTGCTATGGCACCTACACCATCAAGTGACTCTCCATCTGACTCTACAGCGGCTTCAACACATCCTCCCACTCCTCCATCTGCTCTTCCCATCCTTCTAAGTTGGCAGTCCTGGCATCCTGGTCTGCACCCCTGCCTTGACCTGTGTGGGGGTCTCGGTTGATGCCAGCTCGGGTCCTCTGTATGGACCCTACTCACTGACCTACATGGAGGTCTTTTCGCCAGCTCATTTCCTTGTATCAATACCCTCCTTTCATCCTTTCTCTGCTTGCTTGGGTCCCTTCTCTGCTGGCCCCTCCTCAGTCATTAGCTTGGATTTCTTGCCTTCGGTCTAGCTCTGGATTAACTCCTGGACTTCTGTCACCTCCTGGACATCCTCCTTCCGTATTCCTTTGGGACCTTCAAGGGCATCACTGTCTAGTGCTCAACCATCCCTTGACTTCACTACCTGGATCTATTCTTGTGTCAAGTTTCCAGTTCTCAAATATCACAACAGAAATCCTGGACATCGTTTACCACCTTCCTTCATCTGGACATCCATCCAAATTGAATTCCCCTTCATGTTCCAGAATCCTTCATCCCTCATGATTGACCTTCCTGCTCACTGTCAAGATTCAGAGGACACGATATTCAAAGGATAAGACTATTGCATATAAACCAGAACTAAACATCTGCCCACATTTTAGGATTATCTCCTCATAGTTTGCCCAGAGGATGAGCAAGTCAGTAGCCATGGGTCCTCAAACGTTTCTCCCACAGGTTTTTTTTTTCTCTACTGCATGCTACTGGTCACTTTCTCCAGAGTTGAAGAAGGTAATTGAACCATTAATAATCTTTTTGGGCATTTATTCCTACACTTACCCAGCATTTCTACTGAGGATAGGAAGGAGAGAATGGCCAATGTCTAAGTTCATAAACCTCAAGCAGGTAACATTCATGCTCATAAGTATACACAAGCACTATACCATGTACCAAACATTTAATGGGAAGGCTAAAGCCTGAGGTTCAGTGGGGGGGGGGGTAGCTCCTCCCACATCCCCTACTTAAATCACAGCACTTCAACTGCTCAGCTTCGAGCATTTTGAAAGACACCCACCATTCTCCTCAGCCTGCTCCTCCTCCTCCAGCAATCTTATCTCACCCTCGAAGCTGGGCCTTTATTCCTACACCTACCCAGCATTTCTACCATGGGTGGGAAACAGATAAAGGCCAAAGTCTAAGTTCATAAATCTCAAGCACATAACAGTCAAGCTCATAAGTTATACACATACACAAGCACTATGCTATGTACCACACATTGATATCCTTGCCATGGTGTGAAAGATAGAAGTGCTTTGTATAGTCACAGCTCCAAAGGTACTGGACTGCACTGGTCACCAGTCTCTGAAGATCATGCAAAAATCATTTGTTCACATAGATATAATTTCTGGGAATTTCTCTGGGTGGGACACAACCCATCTACAACAGAAAGAAACTTAGAGTGCTCTGGAGACAAGGAGGTGGAGACTCCTATGAGTTCATGGCTATCACATGACACACATGGGACAAAACATTGCAGTGGTATGCACCGGTTCAGGACTCCTTTTTATGGATGGATATAGAATTAGATCACATGGGAGAGGTCTGTCCGAGCTGTTACTTGTAAGATGATGCCTCACACCTGTCTAGGGCATACCTAATGTAGTGCTACTGTTCACATTTGGACAGTACAGACATAAGAACTACAGATGCCTTATCACTAGTAAGGTGGGCTCCCATGGGGTAGTTCTCTTTTGAAACTATGGAACATGACTATAATCTGGCCCCTCTGGAAAGGCAAAATATAAGGATACCAAGCAGTTTCATTGATGCAGGACATGGAGTGCTGTCCTCCTATGAATTGCTTTTTAGCAAATTTAGGCAACCTCAATGGATTTTGGAAGTATCTGCAACCCTATTGCATGCTCCTACAATATATCAGATCATATTAATGATCCCTGAATAAGGAGGGTCTTACATTTCTGACATCATTATGGAGGGGTCAGAAAAGAAGAGTGGGGTACTGTACCCAGCAATCAGGGACTCATTTCAGTTGTATACCCTGAGTGTGCAAAGGGAGTGAGATAGGGATCTCCAGAATACCCTTACCATGAAAGACTGGAAGAAATGTTAGGTAAGGGCTCATGTGACTTGTAGGGATAGTTGTAGCAGGCTGACTAAAATAATAGGTCCCATACTGGTGCTTTCAAATGCCACCGAGGTTCAGGCTTTGGGAGTTTGGCCACATTCTGGGGTCCTGACATAAGGCACTGGTGTTTTGGAAAGAGGTGTGACTAATAAGCCTGAGGGGCTGCCCTATCACCCATAACTGATTATTATTCATCTTATACAATACATCCCAGCTGGTTTCTCTCTATCTCCAGGCTGTAAAACTTGGTGGTAAAAGCAACACTTGTGGACAAGAGGATCCTGCTCTACAGATGGAGGTTGAAAGACATCCAGATTACTCAAGAATGGAAACAGGTCTTGTATACTGTATTTACCTATGAACAGGTGCATCATTATGTGGCAAATCATATAGACGCATACCAACCAATGCGGAACAGGTATCTTGGATCCCCACTATAATAACACTATGATCATTTCTTTCTTTCCCATAATCCCACCATCGATCTTCCTCTTGGACCAAGATGAGGGTTGTGTATCAGAGCTCAGAGTAGTAATGGTACCTCTGGTATTACCTTTCCCATGTAGAGGTACAAAAAGGGATTATATTACAGAGTCAAGTATGTTTTGTAATTCATACAAAGCTTTTACAATACCTGCAAGAGTTATATTTTAATATCTCTTCAACATGATGGCATGGCACTACATGCATGCTTATGTGTTCTTTTTGTTGTTACTCTTGACCAACATAAATAAAAATGTTTAACCACACAAGCTGTTCCAGAACATGTAGAAAGTAGCTCTGCTACTTATAATAATTGTAGATCAATTTCTTTACTATCTTCTGTTTTTAAATCTCAGAGTGTTTCGACAATCATCAATTAAGTGGATACCTACAGAAATTTAATCGATACGACCCATTTTAGTCAGGGCTCCAAAAAAGCACAACACTGTTTCTTCTTTGAATTGTAACTAATGATTTTGTGTTTGCTTATGACAAGGGGCTGAAGACCAAGACTTTTTTTGTCAATCACTCCAATGTCTTTGATACAGTTGACTATTCTCATTTTGATAAACTGAAGTCCTTAGGGTATGATTCCAGTCCTCTCGCCTGATTGGCTGATTATTTGTACAATAGGTCTTACACTACAGTGATTAAGTGTTCTTTTTCTGCTGCATAGTTAGCAGCTAGAGGGTACCCCAAGTGTCAGTTTTGGGACCCCTTCTTTGTTTTCATTTATATTAATAACCTAGGCCAAATTGTTAACAGGCAGTGTTCAGATAATTGTTCCTGCCAGTGTCATGCCAATGGTAGTATCATTTACTATAGCAACCATTTTATGACTTGATGCGCAGTGAAGAAGGATATCTCTCAGAGGATGCCACACAGGGAGATGTATTACATTACTCGACTTACTGCATTACTGCAACAGTCATAAGGGACTGGGTATGTAAATATGACCTCCCAATGCTACAACATAACCCATGGAGCAGTTGCCATGGAGGTACTCAGGTGGATTTACTATCTTATGGGACCTTGCTTCAACTCTGTACAGAAAATTATTCAATGCACCTGTCTGCAAGACTACTAATCAGCGCTCTAACAAGAGGCCAAAGCTCCATATCTGGATGGCAAACAAAGTGGTATCAGAATAAAAAAAAATGGGCAACGGCAAGAATCTTTAACCTATCTCTTGCAGCAACTATGAAACTATTGATACTATTATTAATATGCTCAGGAAATGTAGAACTTAACCCAGGACCCCCAGAGGTCATCATTGCACCAACAGACTTAGCCAAGATCAAAGGGCTAAGCTTTCTCCGTATTAATGTATGCAGTCTGTTAAAGAAGATCAAGATGATCCAAGCCTGGGTTAACCATACCCTACCAGATATACTAGTAGTGTCTGAGATGTGGCTCAGGCCTTTCACAGACGACAAAGACATAAACTTACCTAATTATCAAGTATTCAGAGCTGACTGCCAAAGTAGGGGTGGAGGTGTAGCGATATATGTGAAGGACAGCCTTTCTGCAACCTGCCTCGACTCATTATCCATGGCAAAGGAATTTGAATGCCTATCCCTCAAAGTGGCCCTCTCCCACACAACATCGCTGCAGCTAATCAGCTGCTAAAGGCCCCCCTCAGCTGACCTCAAGCTATTATCCCACCTGGGTGACCTAATCAAAAAGGGAACAGAAGAATCTATAACCATAGGAGACCTAAACCTAAACTGGCTCTCAAAGGCAGCTGCACCCTTAATATCATTCTGCGATACACATGGGTTTACACAGCTCATAAATGAACCCACTAGAATCAACAAAAAGAATACAAGCAACAGCACACTATTAGATGTTATACTAGTGAATAAACCTCACCTTTTCTCGCATGCTGGGGTACTATTCAATGACATCAGTGACCACTGCCTTATTGCGGGAATAAGATCAGCATGCAAGCCGTCATCCCCCACCAAGTTCACAATGAGGAGATCAAAGCAAAAATTCAACACAGAAGCATATCTGGAAGAGATAAACCACTCCACACGATGGCAAGAGTTTTACTTAGCAAACACAGTGGAGATAGCATACGAGGTGCTAAATGACATTATTACAGGTGCCCTTAATATCCATTCTCCAATTTCTAAGGTATGCATCAAAAATAAAACCTACCGTTGGTTCACTCCTGACCTTAAAGCCACCCTCCTTGACAGAGACAAGTTATGGAAAAAGGCTCGAAAAACTAAGATATCAACTGATTGGGAGCTGTTCAAAAAAAACCGGAATATCTGTACCAGGAAAGTACGAGATGCTAAGGCTGCTTATTATATGTCTGAACTAGACTCTTCCTGCCACAACCCTGCCAAGTTCTGGAACACCATAAAAGACATAACAGGATATGATCCAAGTAACACACTCCCTGCCAAAATACACAATGGCAAGGGAACCATCTCTGATAGACTGGAAGTCCTGGAATCATTCAACAATCACTTTACAACTGCTGGTCTAGCATTCGACACCTCTCCGGCTAACCAAATACGTTCCCAGTTAGGTATCAAGAACACTGAAGCATGGGTAATGGAGTCCACCTTCTCCTTCATACCAGCCACCCTGAAGCAGGTGGAAGAATTAATATCACAGCTGGACACCAAAAAAAGTGCAGGTGCAGACTCCTTTGATCCCTATTTTTTTTTAATTGCCATACAAGTATTAGCAGTGGCAATAACACACCTATTTAACCTCTCACTACAACTAGGATCTATTCCATCGATCTGGAAAACAGCCCAAGTTATCCTGCTACTGAAAGCAGGGGACCCCATAGACCTTGTAGCAGAGCTACAGCTTGAATTCAGAGACCCCTTTCATTTTCTCTCTTCCTGTATAAGTCTGTTGCAACAGCACTCTTCGTTTCTTCCTTTGCAGCCTATTTCTTTATGTTCCCCATAGACAGGCAGGCCACCTGTCTATCGTTCTCACTGTTCCTTTATAGTGGCCTCCTTTTTCTATGCTTTATGCTGTAGAATGCTGCAAACGCCTCACGATCGTCCGCACAATTGCCTCACAAATGTGCGCATGATCACCTTCACGAATGTGTGCACGATCACCTTTGCGAACATGCGAACATGCCATTAGTGAGTTAAAACAGAAAAGGAATCAAAATGAGATCCTTTTGCCAGTATTGTATACCCCTTCTTGAAGAAAGCATTTAGAAACACTAACCGAGTGTTCCTTTTGTCCCAGAGATTGTGAATAGAGTGAATTGAGTAAACGCTGTAGTTTGACCATGTTTCAATGTTAATAATCTGTTTTGGGTTCTGAAGTTAAAGTGGTAGCCTCTCAAAGGACTATAATCATTTGCTTGAAATTATTTTGTTAACCCCATGTACACTTGAGAGTTAAAAGGCAGTATTTTTATCTGCATGTTTGAAAGAGTTACACAATACTCACAGTATTTAGCCTTCTGCAAAAACCCATGTTTAAACTTAAAGAGAAAATACCTGTATATGCAGCATTAAAACATGATGCTGATCCTGGGCTGCTCTGTAGTAATGCACTCCTGTTCTATAGAGCTGACCGGCCTCACCTCTCCCATTTTTATAGGCAGACTTGGAAGGGAGGAGACAAGCTCTGATTGACAGGAAAATGTTATTTCTGAAATTGTAAAATAGCCACCTAAAATAAGTGTTATGAGCATTCTGAACCCAAGGGAATAACACCATAAAATATGTGGTTTGGGAATAAAGCAATATTATATGAAATAGTTGGAGTTTTTAAGGAAAGTAAGTAATTAAGGGGCGGAGAAATCATATCACATGGTACTCTAGCATTATAAAAGGCTCTCACTTTGTGAAGGTCTAGTTAGTTCATTTTGGGCTCAGCAGGGCTCCGTGCTCTCTGTTTTTCTGGTTCTTTCCAGCTATAAAATGTGGTATCTGAATAGACTCGTTGGTGATGTTATGTGAACGTCTGGAATCATTTTATTTTATTTTTCAGTTAAAAGACGTACAGTACACATAATGTTATTTTTGTTTTGTTTGGAACTGATCCAATAAAGGCTTCTTGAGTTCATACTCCAACTGGTGTCATTGTGTGTATCCCATGCTCCTGTTACACTGGTGTCAGAAGTGGGATACCCTTGAGAAGAAGTCTTGAGGGAAGTATACCGAACCTGGTATCCATATTGCACTATGTTGGAGCCCTCAGTGATTAGCCCTCCAGTTACCAGCCAACCTAGTCCAGGAGGTGTCCAGACCCGCAGAATGACTGAACTTACCCAAATACCATTACTGAGTGGATTGCCAGATGTAAGATGGTGGGAAACCAAAAAGAAAGGAATGGAGACAGAAATAGAAGGAGGTGCTACTACTCCAGAAGCAAAGGACTCTGAAGAGAGGCCTCCTGAGTAGGTATCAGATTTACTATGGTGGTTGTGTGTATGCCAGCTGGAATTGGAGAAGCAGCGGGAGGTAGACCGTCAGCAAAATGAAGCCCAATGGGCAGATACTATTAGAGCCATCCAAACGTTAGGAGTGGCAAGACCACCTGTATCAAGGGACCCAGATGGACCGAAAGACATTAAAATTTCCAAGTTAACAGACACTGATGATATTGAAGCATACATTACTACATTTGAAAGAGTAGCTGAAGCATGTCAATGGCCAAGAAAGCAATGGGTGGTACGTCTCGCACCCTATCTCATGGGAAAGGCGCAATTGGCCTATAGCCATGTGGACAGTGCTCACATCAATGACTACGATTATGTACGCCAAGTCATCCTAAAAAGGTATGACATCAGCATCGAGACTTATCTCCAAAGATTTAAAACTTTTAAATACAATACAGCCTCAATGCCCCAGGAAGCCTATACCCAGTTACGAGATCTCAGCAACAAATGGTTACAACCCAACACAAGAACAATGGAACAGGTAATGGAAGCTATCACTTTGGAACAGTTCATTAAAATACTTCCTCCGGATGTTCAAAGGTGGGTAAGGGAGCATTGTCCTGAGACTGCACAGCAGGCTATCGATCTTGCAGAGGACTATATAACAGCAAGGCCACCAAGGATGAGACATCTAGGGACTCATGGACTCTCACCCACGGTAAGACCTGTTCCTGTTATTTCAACTAATCGTGTTGGGGCTTCACCTGTAGTCAAGGAAAGTAATGAAGGGACTCTGGGGACTACTAAAATGAGTAAAGGATTTAATCCTGAGATCATTTGCCATGAGTGCCAAGGGACGGGCCATATAGCAAGATATTGTCCACGTAGAAAAAGGGATCAAGCTCATCTTGCTCTAGCCAATTGGGGCCAATATCTTACTACTGTTCAGCTAAATGGGAATGAGGTCCCTGCCCTGATAGACTCTGGAAGTAAACAGACTCTGATTCAAGCCACGTTGGTACCTGATAGACATGGTATACACACCACTAAGGTTACATGTATCCACAGGAACATACATACTTACCCTGCGCAACAGCTTACCCTGAGGGTTCAGGGGCAAGAACAGTTAATGAACGTTGGCTTAGTCCCCAACCTGCCTGTGCCAGTTATTATTTGTCAGGATTACCCTATATTTGACACCCTAATCTGCAAAGACTCTCAGTTATCTGCTGTAACTACAAGAGCACAAAGCAAGCAAGCGGTTACCTTCCCCCAGATGTTTCCTTTTGAGGAGGATATCTATAATAGCCCCGGGAAAGACAGAAAATCAAAGTCAAACCGAAGAAAGGCAAACGCACTATGGAACTATAACAAGGACTTACCTGATAACAAGGACTTTATGGGACTAAAAGTGGACTTTAGAGATGAACAAATTAAAGACTGTGATATACCCCCTTGTTTTTCACAGGTTGTGGATGCTAGTAATCAGGTAGACTACCCTAGATATATTATACATGATCAGCTTTTATATAGGGAATGCAAGAACCCAAAGACCGGGTATATTATAGAGCAGTTAGTAGTTCCTACCCAGTACTGACAACAACTAATTTCTTTATCACATGATATTCCAATGGCAGGGCATTTAGGAAAGGATAAAATCCTCAGCCGGTTGTTGTATTGTTACTTCTGGCCAGGAATCCACGAACAGGTAGCCACCTACTGTCAAACCTGCCCGGAATGGCAAAGGGTAGCTACTATAATGAAGGCAGAGAAGGTACCTTTACAACCTCTTCCCTTGGTAGACACCCCCTTTGTTCGCATAGCCATGGATATCGAGGGGCCTTTGCCAAAGAGTAACAAAGGCAACCAATTTATTCTTGTGTTATGCGACTATGCCACTCGTTACCCTGAAGCCATCCCACTGTGTACTGTTACAGCCCCCAAAATTGCTGAAGAACTCCTAAAAGTATTTAGCCGGGTGGGGGTACCCAGACAAATCCTCACTGATAGAGGCAACAATTTTTGTTTGGCTTTATTGGCCCGGCTCTATCAAACATTGGGTGTTGGGGCTGTGTACACCTCTCCTTACCACCCCCAACTGATGACTTGGTGGAAAGGTTTAATAAAACCCTAAAAAAAATGCTCACCAGGTACGTTCAAGATGAAGGGAGAGAATGGTACCTCAACTTACCTTACTTGATGTTTGCCTATAGAGAGGTACCCCAGGCATCTACAGGGTTTTCCCCATTCAAACTCCTCTATGGGAGAAATCCAAGGGGACCCTTGGATGTAATAATGGAGAAATGAGAAAACAGTAAAACACCAGAAAGAACCCCAAGTTTGGAATATATAGCCGTCTAAGGCAGAGATTAGTCAAGTATATTACCCTGGCACATCAAAACAGTTTCAAAAAGCAAAAGGAACAAAAGGAATATTATGATCAGGGAGTGGGTCCCAAGCAGTTCCAGCCAGGGGATAAGGTACTACTACTTCTACCTTCCTCAGAAAGCAAGCTGACAATGAAATGGCAGGGGCCTTATGTCATACAAAGGCAAACTGGCCCTGTCAACTATGAGATAGATATCCCTGGTAGGTGTAAAAGGCTACAAATTTATCACACAAACCTACTAAAATGTTGGCATGATAGAGGCCCTACAGAGACTACCCCTACCTTGTTCATATACCCAGAGCAGTCTATCAATGAAGTAGAGCAAGCTTACCAAAGGCTAGCAGAAGTAGGTAGTATTGAAGCAATCACTATCAACCCTGATCTAGAGGAAAGTCAAAGGGAGGAGTTAAATAGATTGTCACAAACCTTTCTTACAACCTTTTCTTGTCAGCCTGGTAAAGCTAAAGGGGTAGAACATCGGATACAGCTAAATCAGCAATTAGTCATAAGACAGAAACCTTACTGGATCCCAGAAAAGGTAAAACAAGATGTTGTAAAAGAACTAAAAAAAAATGCAAATGTTAGGGGTCATAGAACCCTCAACCAGTGAATGGTGCTCCCTGATGGTGATCATTGGTAAAAAAGAGGGCGGCATTCGGATAAGCTTAGATTTCCGTCGCCTCAATTCAATATCAAAATTCGATGCATATCCCATGCCTCAAATTGATGATATTATAGACCACCTCGGGAAGGCTACATATATTAGTACACTCGACCTGACCAAGGGATATTGGCAAATACCCCTTAAAATGAAAGATAAAGAAAAAATAGCCTTTAGAACCCCATAAGACATTTTCAATTCACCACCATGCCTTTTGGGTTGCACGGAGTCCCTGTTACATTTCAGAGATTTATGGACAGTCTGCTTAGAACTCACATGAATTACAGTGCCACCTATTTAGACGATGTTGTGGTGTTTAGTCAAACTTGGGAAGATCATTTGCAGCATTTAAAAAACATTCTGACAGCCATTACCCAAGCAGGACTGACCATAAATCCCTGTAAGTGCACCTTAGACATGCAGGAAGTAAAATATTTGGGGTTTCGAATTGGAAAGGGGCAAATCAAACCTGATATTGGAAAGGTAGATGCGGTAGCCAATAGCCCACATCCCATTGCAAAACGCCATGTGAGGTATTTTTTAAGGCTTGCTGGCTACTAAAGGAGGTTTGTTCCAAACTTTTCAACCATAACCAGTCCCCTAACGGATTTAACTAAGAAAAATCATCCTTCCAAGATAAAATGGTCACCAGAGTGTGAAAATGCTTTTTGTACCCTCAAAGGCCATCTATGTGCATCCCCCATATTGAAAAGTCCCGATTTTAACCTCCCATTTACTTTACAGACTGATGCTTCCAACACTGGTATAGGAGCAGTATAAACACAAATATTCGAAGGAGAAGAACATCCTATAATATATATTAGTAGGAAGTTACATAGTAGAGAGACTAAATACTCTACCATTGAGAAAGAATGTTTAGCCCTTAAATGGGCAATTGAAGCATTCAAATTTTATTTGTGGGGTGTAGAGTTTGAAGTCTGGACAGACCATAACCCTCTGTGCTGGCTTCAGTCCATGAAGGATAAAAATCTGCGTATCATGCGGTGGTTCTTGGCTCTGCAGCCCTATAGATTTACTATCAAACATAGATCTGGATCTACTAATAAAAATGCAGACTTCATGTCCTGTTTTGGAGTAGGACCATACGAAACAGACCTCGGAGTAATAGATAATTTAACATCAGAAAATAACTTGTGATGCTATGTTTAAGGTCTCTTGATGTTTATTTTTATTTTGTGTTACTAGGGACCCCGAGGTGGAGCTTCAGAGTGTGGGTAGGCTGAAGCTCCATCTCTCCTTGGAGAATTCTGTTGAAAACTAAGTCCAGTTTCAAATTTCTCAAAACCCTTAAATTGGGTTTTATTCTTAGATGGGGAGGAGTATGTAGCAGAGCTACAGCATGAATTCAGAGACCCCTTTCATTTTCTGTCTTCCTGTATAAGTCTGTTGCAACAGCACTCTTCGTTTCTTCCTTTGCTGCCTATTTCTTTATGTTCCCCATAGACAGGCAGGCCACCTGTCTATCGTTCTCACTGTCCCTTTATAGTGGTCTCCTTTTTCTGTGCTTTATGCTGTAGAATGCTGCAAACACCTCATGATCGTGTGCACGATCACCTTCACGAATGTGCACACGATCGCCTTCGCGGATGAGTGAACACGCCATTAACGAGTTAAAATGTAAAAGGAATCAAAATGAGATCCTTTTGCCAGTATTGTATACCCCTTCTTGAAGAAAGCTTTTAGAAATGCTAACCAAGTGTTCCTTTTGCCCCAGAGATTGTGAATAGAGTGAACTGAGTAAACGCTGTAGTTTGACCATGTTTCAATGTTAATAATCTGTTTTGGGTTCTGAGGTTAAAGTGGTAGCCTCTCAAAGGACTATAATCATTTGCTTGAAATTATTTTGTTAACCCCATGTACACTTGAGAGTTAAAAGGCAGTACTTTTATCTGCATGTTTGAAAGAGTTACACAATACTCACAGTATCTAGCCTTTTGCAAAAACCCATGTTTAAACTTAGAGAGAAAATACCTGTATATGCAGCATTAAAACATGATGCTGATCCTGGGCTGCTCTGTAGTAATGCACTCCTGTTCTATAGAGCTGGCTGGCCTCACCTCTCCCATTTTTATAGGCAGACTTGGAGGGGAGGAGACAAGCTCTGATTGACAGGAAAATGTTATTTCTGAAATTGTAACATAGCCACCTAAAATAAGTGTTATGAACATTCTGAACCCAAGGGAATAACACCATAAAATATGTGGTTTGGGAATTAAGCAATATTATATAAAATATTTGGAGTTTTTAAGGAAAGTAAGTAATTAAGGGGCGGAGAAATCATATCACATGGTACTCTAGCATTATAAAAGGCTCTCACTTTGTGAAGGTCTAGTTAGTTAATTTTGGGCTCAGCAGGGCACTGTGCTCTCTGTTTTCCTGGTTCTTTCCAGCTCTAAAATTTGGTATCTGAATAGACTCATTGGTGATGTTATGTGAATGTCTGTAATCATTTTATTTTATTTTTCAGTTAAAAGATGTACAGTACGCATAATGTTATTTTTGTTTTGTTTGGAACTGGTCCAATAAAGGCATCTTGAGTTCATACTCCAACTGGTGTCATCGTGTGTATCCCATGCTCCTGTTACAGACCTCAACAACTACAGGCAATCTCTATCCTCCCTGTGCTATCCAAGCTGCTAGAAAAAATCGTAAGCACCCAATGATATCTTGAAGAGGCTAATCTTTTAAATCCAGCACAATCTGGATTTAGAACCAACCACAGCACTATCACAGCCCTGGCTAAAGTAACCAATGGTTGGCAACTCGAACTGGACAAAAAAAATTGTGTCTGTGCTGTATTTTTAAACCTGAGTAAGGCATTCAATGCGGTCGACCACAAACTGCTCCTCTCCTCTCTGAAATCCATAGGACTTGACTCAACCTCCATTAGATGGTTTAATAACTATCTCACGGGTAGGACCCAGCAGGTGAAGGCTGAAGGAGACCTATCGCCACTCAAATCTCTCCAAAGAGGAGTTCCCCAAGGATCCATCCTCGGCCCAATCCTATTTGCCATCTATATCAATAGCATCGACAATAACCTCACGAAAGCCACTGTGCACCTATTTGCAGATGATACAGTATTGTATGTCAGTCACCCCTCTCCCGTAACAGCATGCATGGAGCTACAAGCAGAATTCAACCTATTACAACACCAACTACTGGAAAAAAAAACTCCTGCTAAATGCAAAAAAAACAAAGGCAATGTTTTTCTCCCCCCAAGCACAAGCCGGACACTCCTTCCCAAACAATCTCCCCCACATATCCACTGTTCTTGGGAAAATCTTGAATATGTTACAAAATTCAAATATCTGGGGGTCTGGGTAGACAGTAGACTCGACTACTTAGATCATCTGGAAGATCTGCTAAAAAAAACTCTGTCAGAGGCTTGGGCTCTATTACAGAATAAAGCACCTTCTCACAAGTGATTCTAAAAAGAAGCTGGTCGAGGCCACATTTCTATCAGTATTAGATTATGCAGATTTCCTATATGGTCATTTCCTCCAACTCATATCTGAGCAAACTGGACACACTTTACCATAGAGCCTTGAGGTTTATTACAGATCTTCCTCTCAGCACTCACCACTGCTCGCTTTATGCTGCAGTTGGATGGACCTCGCTCCAATTTAGAAGAGACAGGAATGCCACACTATGGACTTATAGAGCGATATCAAAGATGCTACCAAATTACATCTCAGACTGCTTCACACAAATCACATCAAGTAAATATGCCCTAAGAAGTCTAAACTTCATCATGCTTAAAGTGCCCAAATTCAATTCTCGATATGGTAGATCTGCTATCAGCTATGTCTTATCTGCCTTATGGAATACGATGCGGAAGACCCTGAAAGTCAACAGATACATCTCATTTACATCCTTTAAATGTCTGTATTCGAGGCTTATCAAAGAAAAATGTAATTGTTTCCACAAACAGTAGAGTATTTCTAATCTTATCCATCTCCCTCCCCAGATAGCCAACTCACGGAAGGTGAGACCTTTACTAAGAGTCACCACCCCTCACACTCCATGCACCCCTCCTTTCCATCAGCCTTGCCTTAATCCCTTGTCATACATCACAGCCCTATACCCCTGTTATACAAACCCCCCAGTGCTGCCCTCCTGCCCTCTTCATAAGGCCCACAGTTTATCCGTTCCACAGTATAGGCCTCCACCATCTTTCTCCTCCCCCAGCAGCCAGGCACACCACTTCCCACTCCCCTTCCCCTCACCCCTTATTACCACTACACCTGAATTTAATGTATAGTCTGATTAGAATGTATCCTTAGACTGTGTGTATTCTGAATATTCTATGTAGTATCCTAGAGTGTGTGTATATTGAATATTTTTTATGTATCTATGTAAATTGAACCTTGACCTTACCAGGTCCATCTTGCAAATGAGCTGTGCTCAACGATGTTCGCCTGGATAAATAAAGATTTGATTGATTGATTGATGTAAACTACCCTTAAGATTGGATTTTTTTACACTCGATAGCTTATTTTTAAACAATAAATTAGTTGTAAACAAAAGTAAAATTAAATTGATGCTTGTTAGTTCGGTTGTGAGTCACGGGCTCTGACTCTCCACTGTAAAGTTATTTCTTAGAATGTATCAGCCACTATAAATATTTTGGGGTCAGGAATGATTCTAATTTATCACAGATTATAACATTAACTATACATCTGCATAACAATTAAGCATCATGTTGATTTTCCCTTTAATAATACAGACATTTTGCAAAATAAGCTGAAATGACATCTATTATAAATAATGACATCATTTTAGCAAGTGAAGTTGTTTATTTTCAAACATTCTAGACACTTTTACAACTCCAACCGTGTCTTACATGTCAATAGTTATAAAATTCTGATGTTACAAGTTCATATGGCAGAAATTATTTCCCACACAGGGGATTCTGTTATGTTCTACAAAGCAAATCCTTCTGATTTTTAAATTCAAGTTCCAGATTTTTCCAACAGAAGTCTTTAACATGATTTATAATATATCCACATGTACAGATCTGGTCTGGCATCTTTCATGGTTATAAGACTGACTTTCTCAAGTCCTTCATGTGCTGGAAGTGCTCAGCTTCTCCTAGCAGTTCTCTCACCCAAAGAACCCGAGAAGGCACTCTTACTGTATAACCATAAGATATGCTATAACAATACATACAGTATAAACATGTAATATAACCTTTAATCCTTTTCATTTCTGATTATACAGATTTTATGTTTCTGCTGCTGCTTCTTTTTTTGCATCGACTCAATGTCTTATAGTATAAATTTGGCAGCTTGATTTTAGAGTGTAAAGAGCAAAGGGAAATTATTAAATTCTTGCTTGTTTACAAAAGGTCTGAGGAGTTTCTGTGTCAGCTTAGTGGCACGGATTGCTGAGGCACTGGGCATCTTATCTCCTGCCATGCCAGTGACCGAGGTTCAGGAATGGACATGGGTTGTCAGAGGTCAGTTAAGGTGGTAGAAGACTGAGCATTAGAAGGACTGCTCTCCTCCCCCAGGGATGGAGTATTATTTGCCTGGCCTAAGACTGCCATCAGGTGGAGGACTGGTGGCAGTACAGCTTCAGGCAGAAAGAAGGTAGGAGCTGTAGTTGCATCATGTATATGTGTCTCCACATGCATGGATTGATGTCCTGCTGCAGGGTGGGGAAGAAAAGGGAAAAAATGGTGTTGGGGCTCCATGAAGCCCAGCCTGTGTGTCCCTGTATCCATACCATTGCCCCGCACCCTGGTTGGCTATATATATTCATACTGAGGGAATGCCCTCCCTCCATTTACCCTTTCACTGAAGGAAAACCATGGGGAACCTCTCAAGACCAGGTGAGTCCTAGGGGAGGTGGTTTCTGGTTCTGGTGGGGTGGGAAGAGGGCTGATCAGCCACCCAATGAAAAGAGGATAAAATTATTTTGGAAAAACAGGTCTAAAGGTTCTCCAGAATGAAAGTTCCATTGGTCCAGAAGGCATTCACCACTACTCTAAGTGACTTTGTATTTTCTGGGCATTTGGGATACCATGTGGATGTTTGATGCAAAGAGGATAGTTTTAAAACACATGACAGGAAAGCTTTCATGATTCCCTTTCTCTCCTAGGCTAGAACTGATTTTTACTTGAATGAACATATTGTCTAAAAAAAATTGAAAACTATTCTGAGACACGTTATCTTTAAAACTTTCCTGATTTCATGACCAGTAACAAAACAAAAACAGTTCATCTTAAGCATGAACACACACACACATGGGGACAGTCAGTAAAGCATGCCGGGGAAGACACAACATGAATGCCTGCAAGCAAGTATCCAAAAAGTAGTGGTGGACAAGTGGAATGAACTGCCAGAGATGTGGGAGAAGCAACAGAGGACACAACTGAGTAAAACAGCCTTAGGTTGATAATATCGGAAAACCTGTACACTTTGCCACAGTGCAACAGAGCAGTGGGTACAGCAAACAGGATGCTGGTGTGTATAGGAAAGGGAGTCAGTAGCAGAAGGATGGCACTGATCATCTCTTTTTTTAGGTCCCTGGATAGCCCCCACATGGAGTACTGTTCAAGGTTCTGGACCTCATGTGTTTGGAGGGATTGTGGTAGGGTGCAGGCTGTTCAGAGAAGGGAAACCACACTGATACCAGGGCCTAGGGATACATTATATAAGGAAACACTGAGGGACCTTAACATGTACATCCTGGAAACCGGGAGACAGAGGGAGAACATAACAGAATCCAGTAATATCTCCATTTGATTAACAAGGCGATACTAAATGAATTGAGCACCCTAAGTACAAACATAAACACATGGGGAAATCCATTCAAGCTGGCTTGGGGAAGTTTCAGGCTGGATATCTGTGAGAATTTTGTCACAGAAAGAGTAAAGTACACAAGGAATGTACTGCCAGTGGAAGTGGTATCTGCCCTAACAGTGGGAGATTCATACAAGGATGGGACAGTCACAAGGCCATAGTAAGGGCTAGGGGGTGGAAAGGGTAAGGGATAAGGGGTAAGGGGGATGGAAAGTCATTTGGACCATCTCAGGAAAATTACAAATGATGGGCAGATGTTATGGGTTGCTGAATCTTTTCCTTCTGTGAAATTGCGTGTTTCTACGTGTGTTTATGAAGCCTCACAAACAGAAAAATATTTTCCATATTGTATCAGTTATGTGTCCTGATGTTCTTTTCTTCTTACCAGCACTGAAATTGCTTTACTTAGTTTTACTTGCTACAACAATAACATGAGTTCAAATGGGTACCCCAACAAAACAGCAAACTCATGAGCGTGAAGACCATCACAGTGACAGGAACCGGGCAATATCCACGCATAGCTATGATGGTCTTTGCTGGTGCCATGACTGCCTCGCCTGGTGTATCGTCCCTCCCCCGAGACAACTCTGACCTGGAGTTAGAAATCTAGAGTCCGGGGTTGTGGGGGGAGCACAGCCCCCTGATACAACACTGAGGCATCCCTGACAGTGCAGTACTGAGACTCAGCATTGCGGCTGTTGCTGTTGGGGATGTTGGTGCGGCAGATGGAGCAGTGCCATGGTAAAACCGTTAGAACTTACCTGCTCCCAGTGAGTTGCAGCAGTAGTTGCTGCCAATCCCTATGGTACTCATGTTGTGGTAAAAATGAATTGTCAGCAATGTGGGAGTAGTTATGCATAAAAGTTTGATCCTGGTTTCCTAGTGTTGAATGCAGTTAGGGGCTGCCTTTAACATTGCCAGTTTTCAACCCATTCTTGAAACCAAAATGTGAAAACACTGGTGAACCCTTCCAAGTAGTGTGCATTAGGCCACATATAGAGATGGGCGAAGTGGCTCCAATTCGCTCCGCAATGTAAAGCGGAGTATTTTGCATTATAATGGGTTACACGAAGTCCATTGAAAACAATGAATTTGCATTACTCCACCTTCCCAAACCACTACTCCACCAATTCTTAAGGTGAAGTACATTGAAAACAATATATTTTGCCTCACTTTGCCTTGTTTTTCAGCTCCAAAGGTGAATTTTGCAGTGATTCTTGGGATTTCAGGTCACATGGGCTCTAGATTGTTCTGCACAGCCTCAGTTTCGGGTAATGTGTGTAGGAAGCTGTTGGAGACAATCTGCTCTGAGAGCTCTCTGTGATTCAAACCTTTAAAAAGCTGTTAAAAAAGCCTTTTTGAGCCATTTTTTTGCTGAAACTTTAGTTCATCGATTATGGGAAACTCTCCTGTGCTTATATCATCAAGCAATTATTTGTGTGTGGATTTTGAATGTTAATGTACAACATTCAGTCTGTGTACTGAGAGAGAGTGGAAGCGTGCTTTGGGGGAGGGGCGTATCTGTGGTGTAGGTAGATTAACATGAAGAAAAAGACAGTGCTTTCTGTTTTGGTGATATTTTTCTTGTATAACTGTGTTAATGTACACACAGTAATATTTTCAATAATTCTTGCCATTTTTTTGCTGATTGCTGTGGTGCAGCAGTGCATAATTTTAATTTGTTTAAAATATGTGGTTATAATAGTGACATTTTTTTATTTGCTATGCATTACTTAGTGAGTGTGTGTGTGTGAGTATGTGTGTGATGCACGTCATCAAATCAGACACCTTTTATTGAGCCACATAATAAATTCAGCAATGTGAACCTGCTATCCACTGAACAGCTGTGTAATTTTTGTACTTCCTTGTGGTATCTTTACTGGTACAAGTACTAGTGACTGTTACTGCAGCAGTGCAGTACACTGCCCCCCCCCCACGAAGTCAGCCCCAACTGGCAAAGGTATTCTTTTCCAGATTTGAATTTCTGATGGTGAGCACTGGTTAGGTGTTGTGCCTTTGTGTCTGCATCTCTTCAGTGTGCAGTGCAATCTTAATCTGTCTGTGCATTTGCATCTCTTTAAGGCCCAATCTACATCTGTAACTTAAGTCACAGTTGTTTCTTTGGCTTCCCTTCAGAGTACTGGATAGGAGTGGTGCATAATTCTGCATGACCATTGTACTCATTAATATGCATTTTTAAGTCAGGACTATCATCACGAGTCACTCGTGATACAGATCACGTTCTTCATCATCACGGTCACAAATGCAGTCACAAATCATGATTCATAATCTCATCATGAGTCACAATATTAATTTTTGTACAAGTTACCTGGATGTATTGTAAGCATGTTTTGCAGTATCTCTCCAGGCTTCACCACCCCACCATTGTACTCATTAATGAGTGTTTTTAAGTCGGGGAGTTTGTACTACTGCTCATCAGGGAAGTACAGCCATAGGCATTCGCGTTCCTTCCCATACATCATGTGAGTTACAGTACTGTAAGCAGTGGTGGGTGAAGTGGCCCCAATTTGCTCCATGAACTGATTCACTGAGCAGTGCAGAATCCGCAGAGAACTCCACAATGTGAAGCGGAGTACTTCACTTCATAATGAGGAATGCAAACTCCATTGAAAATAATGACTTTGCATTATTCCTCCTTCCCCAAACCACTTATCCACCAATTTTAAGGTGAAGTACATTGAAATCAATGTAATTCACCTTACTTCACCCTGTAATTGAGCTCCAAATGAAATTCTGCAGTTATTCATGGGATTGCAGGTCACATGGGTTCTAGATTGTTTGTCACAGCCTCAGTTCTGGCCTGGGTAGTGTGTGTGTGCAGTGGTAGCTGGACACACACATACAGTTTGCTCTCACAGCTCTGCAATTCAGAACCTCTAAAAGCTGTTTAAAATGCCTTTTTGAGTAATATTTTTTGCTCAAAATTTAGTACATCAATTGTAAGAAACTCTTCTGTGTTCATATCATCGAATGTTTATTGTTGTGTGTGGATTTTGAATGTTAATTTAGAACAGTCAGTCTATGTACTGTGAAGTGTGCTGCGGGGGCAGAGCGTATTTGTGGTGTAGGTAGATTAACTGGGAGAAAAAGGCAGTCTTTCTGTTTTGGTTATATTTTTCTTGTATAATGGAGTTTGCCCTTTAAGGGGCAGACCAGGTTGTTCTGGGGCACCCCTTCCCTTCCTTTAGGGAATGGTTGTGCTCAGAGGGGGAGGGAAAAGGAAGGGGAGGAGCCAGGGATGGGAACAATAGGCAGGTAGCGGGAAGGGGAAGAAGGAAGGTACATAAAGACCAGCACAAGGGGGGCTCAGCCACTTTTGCTGGGGTTTTTGATTACATCGGAACTGCAGCACATCAGATTGGCATTGGTTTGGAGGTTTTTTGGTTATGAAGAGAAAACAGAAGGTAAGGGCATGGAAAAGGTTTTTTAAAGAAAAAACAAAACAAAAAGGAAATGAGAAGATGAACAGAGAAGGAGAGTAGTGGGTTGGTATGTGATTGTTGAAGAGGGCAAGTGATATGTTTGTAAGATGTTGCATGGAGGGAGAGAAGAGTTTGTGATTGATGAAGAAGGCAAGAGGCAAGGGTAAAATGTAAAGGTAAAATGTTTTCGGGAAGAGGAGAAGAACCAGGTGGGAGGACAGCAAAAAGGGGGATATTGGCAGGCGCTCCGGGTGAGGGAGCTTTGTTGTTGGATATATAAAATATATATATTTATAATGTGTAGGCGCTGGGCGTATGGGACTGGCAGGGCCTTATCGGGTGATGCAGAGTGCAAGGTGGTGGCGCCCGGGAGTTGGGAGTCCCATTTTCACGGAATAGCACCTAGAAATTAAAAAAAAAAAAGAAAAAGGAAAAAAGATATAAAAGAGGAGACCACTGGTGGAGGAGCGATGATCTCGTGGTCTCGGAGGGGAAGGGAGTTGCTAACCCAGCTTCTGTGGTGGCGTTGGTGAGAAAGAAGGTTGAGTGCACCTGGAGGGAGGCGCACAAGTGTGTGGTGGGCCGAAGCCATGCGGAGTGACGTCACACACCGCGTGGTGTGAGGGGGGATGGCGCCCCACTACCTGGGCCAAAGAAAATATTAATGTCATTGCCACTAGAAGTCCTGGCCTGGGGCAGGCACTTACGATGGCCTCTTAAGGTGCTGGCAGGCTGGCTGACTCTTGAAATGATGAAGCACGCAAGGTGGGTGAATGTAGCCACGCGGCACACGCTGCACATGCCGCGTGGTGAAGGAACGAACGGCGCATACTTCCGGAGGCACTCCGAGTTCTAGGGGAGACTGCCCCCTGTTTCCAGTTGGTGGGTCATTGGGGGGCCTCGTGGTGATGGGAGAGGAGGCGCGAAAGTGGGGAGGGCATAACCATGTGGTATGGCGTCACATGCCGCGTGGTAGAATGAGCGGGCAGCGCCCAGTACTGGGGCCTTGAAGATGGCCTTACAGACAGAGGGGTAGGCCAGAAAAAAGGGGGTTTTGGAGCCTGGCAGGAGCCAATGGGGGGGTACACAGTTTTTGTCGGGCTGTAGCCACGTGGCCTGACGTCACACGCCATGTGGCATGTTTTTTAAGAGGGCGCCCCCAGGGCCTGGGGTTATGGCATTTTTCACCTAGCGGATACGGTGGGGTCCTGCATGGGCGAGTGGGGTTGGCAGACAGCGGTTTTTGGTCTACGGGGTATCGAGGTTTGCTGCTGATGAAGGAGCCTACTCGGAGAGTTTTGGGAGCAGGGGTCAGGGGAGGGTTTTTTTGGTGCATGGGAGGTAATATGGAGGGGTTTCTTGGATGGCAGTGAGCTAAGTAGGGGGTTTGTTGGGGAAGGAGGAGGCCCATTGGAAGGAATAGGTTTATCTGGGAAAGGCCAGTCAAAAGGAGCATGAAGGCATGTGGGGGACCACACGGGGGCTGGGACAGGCCGTATGGGGCGAGGGAGTCTTTCACCTTGCCATTTCGGCTGAGGCCAGTCAATTCAGTTCCGGGTGCATCGGCAGGTTTGCAGGGGGCTATGGCGAGGATAGTATAAAGGGCAGGCGACAAACACGCGGCTTGAAGGTCACGCGGAGGGGCCTCAAGCAGGACTACCGTGCGACTGTGGGCAGCGGGGGGTTTCACAGCACGGGTGTTTGTCGTTCATTCTGTGATTGCGGATGGTTAAATAATGGTGTTGCGTTCCTATAGTTGTTTTCACAGACGAGCATGGCTCCCAGGAAAAGCAGGCCATCAAAGGAGGACGCTTACAAGGCAATAATCGACCTGGCTAAGAAGCTAACAGAATGTGGGAATTGGTGGAGGGTGAGGAGCCGGGGAGGTCCGGTGAGAAAAGGAAAGCGAGGGCTGGACAAGGCAGGAAAGGGAAAAGGCTGGCAAGGGGGGTACACGGTCCCACAAAAGCATCACCAGTGACACTGGGGCCCGACAAGACGAGTGACCCAGTACCCATGACCCCCGCTGACCTGGTGACGTTAGTACCCACCCCAGCAGAAAGGAGAGCCTCCCCAGCGGATCAAGTGCACGCATCCCAAAACAAGTCCGGCCCGCCAGCCCCGATATCTTACCCTCCATCTCCACCTCAATCTGAAGAAGAAGCAAGGGGACCTTTCAAGGATTCCAGGCAGCTCGGCCAGGAAAAGGTGGCAGGTAACGCACCCAGTGCAGTGGGCGATAGCATAAAAGAATATATAGGACAGATTGTGACAGCACTGGGGACACGAGGGCTGGGGCAGATGGAAGCGGCTTTGGCAGAGATTAGGTCAGGAAAAGGGGCACCAGAGGACATGGAAAAATTTGCTGTGGGGGAAGGGAGCAAGAGAGGTAGGCACGCCGGTGATGAGGATAGGCAAGCATGTACTGCTAGCCACAAAGGAAAGAATATGGAGAGGAGAATATGTGGATGTATTTGTGCTGGCAAGCCGGGAGGCAGTGGTAAGGTATGAGAAAGCTGAGAGTATAGCTAAAAGTGAGATGGTGGCTGTCATAGTCCTCTTAGGAAGAAACGAGGATGACATGCTGACAAAAGGGAAGACTTGGGATGGGTGGTTTTTAGGTTTTGCAATTTTTTCGGCCATCGTGCTGGAGAAGAAACTGGAGTTGGGCATCCCGATCATTACCTATTCATTAATAATAAGGAAGGCAAAAGCAAAAGGCGGGGTAGGTTGGATATATTACGATGAATATTTCCATCAAAGGATGACGTCATTTGGGGATGTAAGGTGGGACACCAAGCAGACAGACCTATGGACGGATTACGTGACTGATCAGTCCACATCAGAGGGTGGGTGAGGCAGAAGGGTTTTGATGCCGCAGAGAAGCTGCTGGGCTTTTAACATGGCTATCTGCTTGTGGCCTCAGTGTCGTTTTCAACATATCTGCTCAAGATGTGGAGGGGGGCACCCTGCTAGCAAGTGCAGAATGGTGGGGGGGCTTGGTGCACAGGGGCAAGGGGGACAAGGAGCAGGTCAGCAGTTTTTTCGGGAGGACCCAGGATTTAAGGGGCAAGCATGGAGCAGGGGGAGGAGGGGCCAGGGAAATGGGGGTAGAGGGGGGGCAAAGTCGATGAAAATAGGGAGATTCGGCAGACGGAGGGATGGGGTGGAAAAGGGGAACAGGTGGTGCACCAAGGAGCAATTTAGTATGGCTAAGAGTCCCATCAACCTAGCGGCATGGACAGTCTGCCTGGAAAAATATCTGGATGCGGACATGTGGAAAAGGATTTTAAATGGTTTTAGCACAGGTTTCTCCTTGCAGTTTAAGGGGCCCAGAAAAGCAAGGGAAGCAAGCAACCTGGGGTCTGTAAAAGGGAAAGAGGAGACATTGAGGAGAAAGATTGAGAAAGAAAGGGCAGCAGGCAGGGTCGAGGGCCCGTTCGAGACCCCCCCACTAGAGAACCTGCGGATATCACCTTTAGGCCTGGTACCCAAGAAACAAGAAGGTGAGTTCAGAATGATTCACTACCTGTCTTATCCCGAAGGGGAGTCAGTGAATGACTTTATCAGTGAGGAACATAGCATGGTGACATACGCAACCCTAGAGAATGCGGTTCGGATAATCTGAACAACAAGGGATGCTTGGATGGCAAAAACAGACATTGAATCCGCTTTCAGGCTGCTACCAGTCAGAAGGGAAGATTGGGACCTATTGGGTTTTAAAAATGAAGGGCAGTATTATTTCGACAAAGCAATGCCAATGGGATGCTCCACTGTGTGTGCAACGTTTGAGGCATTCAGCACATGTCTGCAGTGGATTTTCCAGGAAAAAATGAGTTATAGGTCGGTCATCCATTACTTGGATGATTTTCTCCTCATTGGGGAAGGGAGAGAGGAGACTCAAAAGATGCTAGAAAAATTTCAGGAATTATGCTGGGAGTTGGGAGTCCCATTGGCAACAGAAAAAACAGAGGGGCCTGCCAAGGTCATGGAATTCCTGGGGATAGAGATAGATGCCAAAAAGGAAGTTTTTAGGTTACCCGACGGAAAAGTAAGGAGGCTGAGGGAGCTAGTTCAGGTACATGCCAGCAGGAGACGGGTACAGCTAAGACAGGTCCAGCAGGTACTAGGACACCTGAACTTTGCATGCAGGGCCATAGGACCGGGTAGGGCATTCACAAGGAGACTAGCCAGAGCGACAGCAGGGATCACCAGGCCGCATCACTGGGTGGATCTGAATCAAGGTGTGAGAGAGGATTTGAGTATATGGGAGGAATTTCTAAAGGACTACAATGGGTGTTCGTTTTGGCAGGAGGAGTGGCTGTACAACACAGATCTTGATCTCTACATGGATGCAGCGGGTGGGTCGGGCATGGGAGGTTATTTAAGGGGCAGATGGTTCACTGAACCATTGCCAGTCAGTTGGTAAAGGACAGAAAAGTGAGGGATATAACACTACTGGAGATCATGCCTACATGGGAATGTACCTTGGTGTGGGGGGAAGAATTGCGGGATCAGAAAGTGACATTTTGGTGTGACAATAGAGTGGTGGCACATGCACTAAATAACAGGGGAGCTAAGTCTGAGACTGTCACACAAGTAATATGACAGTTAGTTTTAAGGGCCCTGCAGCTGAACATGTCTTTCAGAGCAAAACACATAGAAGGGGTGCATAATATCCTGGCTGACAGCCTTTTCCGTCTGCAGCTGGACCATTTCCGGAAGCTGGCACCAGCAGCAGAAGAGCGCAAAACACCCATTCCAACGAACATCTGGGACGTTGGCAGGAAGGAGCAGAAATGTTGTTCCGCAGCCCATGGGCCCCCCGGAATCTGAGGGCCTACGATGGGGCCTGGAGGGTTTTTAAGATGTTCAGGGCAGAACACCAGATGGAGGTAAGTGGGCCACTCTCAGAGGAGCAGTTAGGTATGTTCACAGTGGAACAATGGAATAAAGGGATGGCTCACACCACGATGGGGGTGTATCTGGCAGGGATCAGCGTCATATGCAGCCTAAAAAGCTGGAATGACCCTACTAAATCGATGCTTATCAGGAGAATGATGCAGGGATGGGATAGGCTGAAGCGAGGACCGGGGGATAATTGAAGGCCAATAGGAGAGCAGTGGCTCATTAAGTTAAAGGAGGTGTTGCTGGCGGTATGCAGATCAGAGGAGGAGGCACAGCTCTTTCACACAATCTATGTAGTCATGTTGGCAGGGGCAATGAGAGTAAGTGAAGTGGTAGGGCATGGAAGGGAAGACATGGAAGGCAGGGCGGAATGGAACGATGTGATTTGGGTGACAAGTGAGATAAAAATCAGGTTAAAAAAGTCAAAGAAGGACCAAAAAGGGCAGGGGTGCATTATAACTCTAAGAGGGCGGTCAGAGACAGCTTTATGCCCAGTACCGGCCCTGTGGGTTTTCGCCGCAGAGCAGAGAGTCAGGTCAGGGAAGTTATTTGTACATGGGGATAGAAAACGAGTCACCAGCTATCAAATTACAGTGGTGCTTAAAAAGGGCATGGGGTGAAAACCCAGAGAACTGTTCTTCCCATTCTCTTCAGATAGGGGTGACTTCCCAGTGAGCAGCAACAGGTGAGCCGATGAAGGACATTTTGGAAAAAGGGCACTGGCGATCAGCCAGTTATAAAAGATACATTAGAGAGCTAAGTTAAAAAAAAAGAAGGGGGGAAGGGAGGAGGGGGGAACGGGATAATGGGAGGAGGGCACTGAGATGGTACGTAATTTAATGAATGTTCTTTGCACCCCATAGGTAGAGGAAAGAGCACAGAAGTCTGGATCTGTGGACATTCTTATATTTACTGGGCTGGTAAGAGAGCAGAGACAAAAGCTGGGGGAAAACAATTATACCAGGATGCAAGGCAGTGTAGAGTGGTATGGCATGGCCTACGAGGGATGAGATGGGCCCAGCTTCTGCCCGCTTTGAAGGAGCTCAGGAAACGACGGCCCAGTCCAGACCCACTATTTTTTACAATTGAGGGCAACGACCTGGCAGACAGACCTTGGGTGCACATACTTGCAGATAAAGAAGGATCTAATGGTAATAAAGCAGTGGTGGCCTCAAGTAAGCCTGGCTTGGTCAGATATGATACCACGAAGCGTATGGAGCCGGGAACACAGCCACAGGGCAGTGGAGAGAGCTAGGAGAAAAATGAATAGACAGGTGGGGACATTGATAAGGCAGATGGGGGCACAAATTATACTGTGTGGGGTAGAAGAATGGGTGGATGAATTCTACAGGGCAGACGGGGTACACCTGTCAGACATAGCAACTGACATGTTCAATGCGGAAACGATGAGATTCATAGAAGAATGGAGGAAACAGACGGAAGCGGTTAGATAAAAAAAAATGAAAGAAAAGGAGAGAAGGGGAGGATGGTTTTGTGCACACAGGAATAGGGAGAGGGGAGCCCCTTAGTTGGAGGGAAGCCAGTCATCCAGAGGAAGCTGGAGACTGGCTAGTGGGGAAAAAAGGGGGGATGGGAGGGGGGAAGAAAAAAGGAATAACACAAGAGGAGGAGGAAGAAGAGGAAGGAGAAAGCAGTCTCTGTTTTCACCGTTACCTAACAGCAAAGGAGAAGAAGGCACCCAGGTTTTCGACTGGGTGTGGATGATCAGAGAGAGATATATATGGATGGGAATAAATGGACCCTATGGCAATATGATAATAAAGATATGGAAAATGGAATATGGATATGTGAATATGAATAAATTAATTGCCAATCTGAGCACAACAACAAACAATGGTCTCTGTGTTTTTGTGATGGAAAAGGGGGGAATCTGGGACAATGGAGTTTGCCCTTTAAGGGGCAGACCAGGTTGTCTTGGAGCACCCCTTCCCTTCCTTTAGGGAATGGTTGTGCTCAGAGGGGGAGGGAAAAGGAAGGGGAGGAGCCAGGGATGGGAACAATAGGCAGGTAGCAGGAAGGGGAGGGAGTGAGGAAGGGAGGTAAATAAGGACCAGCACAAGGGGGGCTCAGCCACTTTTGCTGGAGTTTTTGATTCCTCCCACCCACCCTAACTAGATGGATTGCGAGGGGGAGATGGTCGAATTGGGGGCTGTACTAAGGGTCTGTCATGGTGGAAGACAGACGCATCCAGTAGGATGTTGGACTGCCAAAGGTGGATGGCAGGTAATAAACAGGATATGGACTGCCAAAAATGGAGGGCAGATGACAGCAGGGGAAGGCCTGCCAAAGGTGGATGGCAGAAGAGGATTGATCAGGACTGCCAAGATGGAGGGCAGGGATAAGAGGAATATGGACTGCCAAAGTGGATGACAGGAAGGAAAAAAAGAGGGGAAAAAAGTGGGTGGATGGGAGGGGGGAAGAAAAAAGGAATAACACAGGAGGAGGAAGACGAGGAAGGAGAAAGCGGTCTCGGTTTTCACCGTTACCTAACAGCAAAGGAGAAGAAGGCACCCAGGTTTTCGCCTGGGGGTGGATGATCAGAGAGAGATATATGGATGGGAATAAATGGACACTATGGCAATATGATAATAAAGATATGGAAAATAGAATATGGATTTGTGAATATGAATAAATTAATTGCCAATCTGAGCACAACAACAAACAATGGTCTCTGTGTTTTTGTGAGGGAAAAGGGGAGAATCCAGGACAACTGTTAATATACACACAGTAATATTTTCAGTAATTATTGACATGTTTTTGCTGATTGTTGTGGTGCAGCAGCATACAATTTGTCTGTTTAAAACATCTGGTTATATTACTAAAGGTTTTCAATTTGCTACGGATTACTTGCGTGTGTATGTTAGTGTGTGTGTGATGCGTGCCATTAAATTAGACTCCTTTTATTGTGTTACAGAGTAATTGCAGCATTGTGAACCTGCTATCCACAGCACCTGTATGAAATTTTTATATTGCTTTGTGGTATCTTTACTGGTAGTGGATTGTTACTGCCATGCACTAATCCCCCAATTGGCAAAATATAATCCTTTCCAGATTTGGATTTATGACTTGTGAGCACTGGTTAGGTGTTGTGCTTTTTGTATGCATGAGTCTACAGTGCAGTCTAAATCTGTCTGTGTATTTGCATGGCACCATTAATTCTGGGAGACTGCATTTCTTGTTACACTCTTATTTCACTTTGTCAGCACTGGGGAATTTTCTGGTCACAAGACAGTAGCATTTTGGGAATGGACGTTAATTCTGGTGACTTTGTGTGTGACCTGACCAGTGCACGCATGACTTGAGTGTGCCATTAATTCTGGGAGACTTTGCATTTCTTGTTACACTCTCATTTCACTTCATCAGCTCTGGAGAGATTTCTGGACACAGGACAGTAGCACTTTGGGGATGCATATTCATTCTGGTGACTGTGGGTGGGATGCAGCCAGTATTGTTGTCACTCCACCTTACTTCACGTTTAAGGTGGAATGACAATGAGAAGTAATAATAACAAGGCAAAGTGAGCTTTTCCTATGGGGCTCTCTGCATAGCAAAGTGCCAGCATGAAGTGGCCACTTCGTGTTCACTTCGCAGGCGGATTTTAAATTCACTGCATCTCTAGCCACATCAGACTCCTGCAGATGGTGCAGAATGCTACAGCTTGTCTCCTCACAATGGCAACTCTGCATCTTATTTTGTGGAGTTTAGAAGGGAAAATATTTAGAAATTTCCTCATCATCTTACACCATTCCTACATACATGGATTTGCATACCAATGATGCTTTTAGCCAGGATTTAGGCTTTTGTTTGTATGTGTGTTTACAGAAAACATACTATCTGCCTTATTGTATCATTTATGCCTCCTACATAATGTCCTTCTTTCTAATCAACAATTAAATTACTTTACTTCTTTCCACTCACTACAACAATAGAAAGAGGTCAAATGTATCTCCATCTATAGATTTAAAGAAACAGAAGCTGCTCATCCTTATGGGATCCAGCTTGTGATAGAAAGAACTTGTCAGCAAGCTGTGAGTAGTTCTTTATAAATGTCTGACTCTAGAATTCATGTTGCTGGCAATAATTAGGGGCTGCTTTTACCATTGCCAGATTTCACCCATTTCTTAAAGCTGAAGATAGGAAAACAGTGTGGTGCAGCACTATGTTTCCTTAAGTACTGTAGTGTAATGCACTCAGCACTCAACCAAATCAGACACTGGCAGCTGGTGAACAGTGCTGCAGCTTGTCATGTCAGTCTAGCACACTGCATCTTATTCTTGTGTATTTAAATATTAAAAACATTTAGACATTTTCTAGTCAAGTAGCCTTCCCTCCACACATACCAGTGATGCTGTATGGCAGACTTTAGCCTTTTGATTGTATGTATGTTTATAGAAAGCACACAGTTAGGAAAATATCTGTCTTCTAGTATCACTAATGCATCCTAAAGATTGTTTTGCATTCTTAATAGCATCTGAATTACAGTACTCACTTCCTTCCACTAACCACAAGAATAAAGAGTTCACATACATCTGTTTCCAGGAGGTTAAAGCAACAGTAGCTACACAACAGTAGCTACCAGCCCTTATGTGGTTTCAGGTGATGGTTATAGTTCAAGGCTGCTTTAATTTTTGCCACTGCCAGATTTCACTCCTTTCTTGAAGATGGGAATTCTGGGGGATGTTAGTGTAGCTATGATTACCTTTTAATGAGCATAGCCAGGCAATGGTCTGGTCTGCACATGACATAGTCTTTGACACATCTCAGTACCATTGTATTTGGACTATCCACCTGCAGTGCCTGTATTAAAGCATACTATAAAAATAGCATTAATGTAGAACTGTTCATGAACTGAATCTCAAAGGGGCTTTATAATCAAAATAGTCTAGCTGAGCTGCCACATCTAATTTCCATTGGGTTCTTGCTTCTGCTTAGGGCAGCATGATGGCTCTTAGTACTATTGGCAGTTTGATTTCTTTTTAGAGTAGTTTACAGTGCTACATGCTTTCAGAAGAAATGTCAATAAGCCAAACATAGTGACTTTCCATTTACGATTGTGATTGGTTGGCATCCATGGCACTCCAGACATTACCTCATGGGTTACAGCCCACCTGATAGGCTAATGATGCACATGACCCAGATCAGATTTCCAGCATATCCAGGTCCCAGGAACCCCTGCTCTCCAGTTTTGAATTGTGCATCTGAACAGGCAAGAAGCATACCAGGGACCCCTGTCTGCTCTTATACAAGGTAGGAACCAGAAATCTAATTCTTTTTGTGCAGTTAGTTGCTCTTTCTGCTGCTCACTATAATGAAATGACCTAATTAGCAGAGCTCTCTTAAGAGCCAGTTATATTGTAAATTCTGAAAGTTTTTATGAAAGTTTTTATGAAAGTTTTTATTAGCCTGCTAATAAATGCCTGAAAGTTTGGTCTAGCTGGCAAATCCTGCTTAAGACACTAGTTTTTTCTGTGCTAAAAAGGCTACTGAGGCTCCTGTGGTCGAGCCCTAATTTGTGTCTCCCTGAGGTTCTTCTCCTTTAAAGGGCTCATTTTTATTATTTGTTTGGCCTCTCGGCCTGTTGCTTTCCCAGCCACGTGGCTCCTCTGCCACGTGTGTGGCCTGACTATCGCAGGGTCGACCCCCTAACCGCCGCGCTTCTCGGTGTGTTTGTGGGCTTCACAACCCCCCAAGGCCACATGGTGCTTTTCTGGCCTAGGGCTCCCCCGCCCACCACACCACCGCGCCCGCTCCAGGCTGAGCTCTCCACTCCTCGGTGCCTGCGCAGCGCGGTAGGGCTGAGACTCCCTCCCTCCTCCCTCACCCCTTGTGGCATCTCCGCGGGCCGAGTGCAGCCTGCTGCCTCAGGCGCTCGGTCCGGCCACTCTCGGTAGGCCGCCGGCCTACCTTCTCCCACCACCAACCGCAGGCTTCCTGGGAGGAAGCAGAGCCCAGTCATCTCTTTGGGAGGCCAGAGCCTTCTCGATACCCCACGCCCCCCGCCTCCTTCTCTCGCAGGCCATTTTCCTCGGGAGGTGGAGAGGCGTTTTCCTGGTAGCCAGCGGTCTTCGTGGTCCTCTCCTCCGATGTACCGAAGGGCAAGGCCCTTCAGCGCATTCCTCACGGACCTCCTCCATCGCTCCATCGCTCGTTCCCTCGGGGATGCAGGGCACTGCAAAAAAAAAATAAATAAATAAAATTTAATAATAGTTTAATAATAAATAGGGGGCACAAAAGGACAGAAAACCAAGGGGTTCCCCGGCCAGCAGTCATTCCTCTCCTCAGGAGCCGGCTGGTGGGCAAGTTAACGCTGGGTCCTACGAGGGAGCAATTCGGGGACCACAGCAATCCTCCAGACCTCCATTTTTAAACCTACAGCCCCTTGGAGGCAGTATAGCACAGTGGTCTAAGGTTCTGAACTGCAAAAATTGGTGACATCCAGCAGACCAGACCCCCTCCTCTTCTCAGTGGTTTTATGTTTTTTAAAAAAAAAAAAAGAAAAAAGGGGGAGCGTACCATTCTAACCTGCTCGGGTCCTTCCCATAGTGACCCCAGTAGAGTCTTGCGGAGTGCCTCTCTCCGCATGGTGGCCCCGGCCCCCTCCCACAGTGGGCCTTGGCTCCACCAAGGAAAGAAACATGGCTTCCTCCTACTTGCTGCGATAGGGGTCCTCACACACCCCCTACTCTCAGACACTCCTCAGTCCCTCCTGCCACCTGTCCCCTGGTCCAGATGGGGATGAACGAACGGCAGAGTGGATATTCTTACAAAGGGACAAAGAGGGGGAAAAACGGAGTTATCAGCCTCTTCACAAGTCTACCTTTTTCTCTCTAATTCCAGATGGTAAAGGCAAAGAAGTGCTCCACATACAGCGCCAACCTCCTCCCCCAAACCCCGGGGCCCCTGTGCGCGGCCTGCCTTTTGGATGACGATCTTTCCTCAATGGAAAGGACACCACCTCTGGCACCTTCCAACCCCGGCCCCAGCAATTCAACGTGGGTGGACCCGGGTTCCCTATTGATCCAGAACCAGCAGGCAGCAGTGGCCATGATGGAGAGCCAACAGAACTTCATGCTCAAGATCATGGAGAAGCTGGAGGCCCTCACCCAACACAGAGCGAGACCACCCAGCCCGGAACACCCCCAGCCAAGGAGTGCACCAGAGGAGCCGTCCATTCCTGAGGACTCCCACCCCATCGCACCACACGACGGCACACCAGAGGAAGGGGAGAAGGATGACGTGGATGAGGAAGAGGAGGAGGAGGAGGCTGGATTGGATTCAGACACAGAGGACATGGACCTGCAAGCAACTCCATCCTTGACTTCCAAACTGTGCTCCTTCGACACCATTCCCGGGCTCATGAAGATCATCAAGGCCACCATGGGGCTGTCCACTGAGGAGCCGGAAGAGGGCAAGCTGGAGTCGAAGCTCGATCCCATGATCCAGCTAAGACCCACAACCATAGAGACATTCCCAGTATGCCCGGCCATCGAAGAGGTTGTTAACATGGAATGGCAGTCACCCGACCCGGGCAGAATGCCGAACCGCAGGAACTTGAACAGAATGTACCCGGGTGACAAATCCGATGTTTGGTGCAAGGCACCCACCATTGATCCACAAGTGGTGGCCCTGAGCAAAAAGACTGTGCTACCATGTGGCACCATAGCCCTCAAGGACCCAACGGACAAGAGAATTGAGGACATACTCAAGAGGACCTTCGAGATCGAGGGAACCATGGCCAAGGCAATGACCACTGCCGTCTACACCTCTCAGGCTCAAATTCGCTGGCTCGAGGAGCTCCAGGAGCAGGCGATCCCAAAGTCTAGAGAGGCAGAACTACTGGAGTGCGCCCTAGATGCAGCAAAATACCTGGCGGATATGGCAGTGGACTCTCTACGCCTTCAGGCCAGGGATGCCGCCATCATCAACCGGGCCCGCAGAGCCTTGTGGTTAAAGCTCTGGGATGCCGATTCAGAATCAAAGACATTATTACAGAACTTACCACTCAAGGGGAACCATGTCTTTGGGGAGGGACTCCAGAACTATCTGAAACAGAGGGAGGAAGGTAGGGACCTCCTTAGGAATAGGTCAAAATCCTCCTATCTGCCCTCCGCAAGACGGAGGTTTTGGGCCAGGATCAAGGGCCAAAACCATAGAGACTCCTTTCCACAGAGCCACTCCTTTCGGGGTAGGGCCTCCCCTTCCAGCTCCCACAGCCACTCCTTTCACAGTTACCAGTCCGCCTCCTTCAGACCCTGGGGACAAAAATCCGGAAGTCGAGGTAGAGGCTTCAGAGGAAAACAGTGACTCCCAACCACCCAACTTTTGCGATCAGGACCCGTACCCCCCGGTAGATCAAAGACTAGCCCTGTTCGCCCACCGCTGGTCGGCCACCACATCAGAGAGGTGGGTTCAGGACGTAGTCTCCAAGGGATACGCCATTGAGCAATCCCATTCCTCTGTACCGCACCGGTTCGTCTCATCCCCAGTCTCCAGAAGGAGAGCCTCTCCCCACCAGGTTCAGCGGATTCTAGCAGAGCTAATCCAGAACAGGGCCATCCAGCCTGTCCTGAGCCAGGAACAAGGAATGGGCATGTACTCCATCTTCTTCCTGGTCCCCAAAAAGTCGGGGGAACTAAGGCCCATCCCGGACCTAAAACTACTGAACTGATCGTGGTCCCTCACGGTTCAAGATGGAGACCATCGGTCCACCTTACAGGGCATCAGGGTGGTGACTTCATGACATTCATCGATCTGAAGGCGCCTACCTCCACATCCCCATCATCAGAGGACACAGGCAGTTCCTCTTCCACATTCTAGGACACCATTTCCAATATAAGGCGCTCCCCTTGGCCTGTCTTGGCACCAGAGTCTTCACCAAGGTCTCTATAACTCTGGTGACCAGACTCAGGGAACAGGGGCTGGACATCGTCCCGTACTTGGACGATTGGCTCATCCGCGCCCGTTCCGAGGACCAGGCACGAACGCATATGGAACTCACCTTGCAGGCCCTTGAGGATCACGGCTGGGTGGTGAATCGGGAAAAGAGCCACCTCCACCCCACCCAACAGATATAGCACCTCGGGGCCATCATCAACTCGGCCGAAGGATGGGCAAAACCATCACTGGCCCGAGTCCACAACTTACGGGAACTGGAGCGTGAGTTGAAGTCGCACACCACACCACAGTGGGAAGGTGGCACGACTTCTGGGCTGCATGGCCTCCTGCATCGACCTCATGCTGGGCTGGGGCCAGGGACGGCGCCACTCCAGAACTACGCACCTCGCTGGGCGCCAAACGAGAACAACCTCCAGTGCGTGGTGCCACTGCCTGTAGCGGTAAGAGATCATCCCTGGGCTGGTGGGCGGCACTGGAGAATCTGACCAGGGAGTCCCTGGAGGCCCTCGCCCGATCCCCATAGAGGCAGACGCCAAGTCTCTCCGGCTGGGGGGGCCTGCTTAGGGGACGCCTCAGCACAGGGAATGTGGTCTCCCACGGAGTCTCAACTCTCCATCAACGTTCTGGAAATGAGAGCAGTATTCCACGCCCTGAGGGCGTTCAGTCATTTCATCCTGGGGTGCTCGGTCTTGATCAAGTCCGACAATCGCGTGACGGTGGCCTACATCATGAAACAGGGGGGAACCAGAAGCAGGATTATGTCAAGGGAAACCACAAGGGTGATGAACTGGGCGCAGACTCACCTATCACACCTGGGAGGCGGTGCACTGGCAGGAAACTGAGCGTCAAGGTGGATTGGCTCAGCAGGCAGCAGATCCACCCGGAGAATGGCGGTTGCACCCGGCCCTCTTTCAGACAATCCAGGCAGCGTGGGGACCCGTGTCTCTAGACCTAATGGCATCACGGGACAACACCCAGGTCGACATGTACTACTCCCGGTTCAGAGACGCCCACTCCCAGGGCACGGACGCCCTGTCACAAGCCTGGGCACGGGAGTACGCATACGTGTTCCCGCCGCTCCCTCTACTCCCACAAGTACTGACCAAGATCCGAGAATCTCGTGTCACCATCATTCTGGTGGCCCCTTACTGGCCACGCAGATCATGGTTCGCAGTGATCAGAGAGATGTCGCTAGCCAGCTTCCGGATTCCCGTCCGACCGGACATGCTGTCACAGGGACCGGTTCTCCACCCGTCCCCTCAGACCCTAAAGCTCATGGCCTGGCTCCTGAAAGGGAACGTTTGACGGTGACCGGGTACCACGAGTCGGTCATTGGTACACTTCTCCAGTCTAGACGGGTCTCCACCACGTCCACGTATGAGAGGCAATGGGCCATCTTCTCGCAGTGATGCCGTCTGAGGGGGTCGGTACCAGAACAGGCCGACCTGCCCACCATTCTCCTGTTCCTCCAGCAAGGGGTGGACAAGGGGCTAGCCCCCTCCTCCCTAAGGGTGCAGCTGGCGGCCATTGGGGTGGCCAGAGGGCTCGTAGAGGGGCACCCACCGGGAGCTCACCCGGATGCCATACACTTCATGAGAGCGGTAGAGCTCCTGCATCCCAGGACCAGACCAACCATCGCACCTTGGGACCTACCTCTGGTGTTGGGCTCTCTAAAAGCATCACCCTATGAGCCGCTCCTGGAGGCAGACCTCTTCTGGGTCGGTCTAAAGACTGCTTTCCTTGTAGCCATCTGTTTGGCCAGAAGAATCAGGGAGCTCGGCGCCCTGTCATGCGAAGAGCCATACACCGTCTTCACCCCGCAGGGGGTCAGGCTGAGAACAGTGCCGGCTTTCCAGCCAAAGGTTTCGACAAAGTTCCACAGGGAGCAACCCATCGACCTGCCTACTCTGCCAAGTGAAAGTTCTCAGGGCGAGGGCGGGGCCCCCGACTCCCTGGACGTCAGGTCAGCTCTATCGGTCTATCTGGCCAGGACTCACCCCATCCGTAAGATGGAGAGGCTGTTCATCGTCTCAAAGGGCCAGAGAAGGGGGCTCATGGCCTCCAAGACCACTATCGCAGGATGGCTCAGACGGGTCGTCCAGCATGCCTACACGACAAATCAATTGACCCCACCGCAGGGGATCAGGGCACACTCCACCAGGGCAGTTGCCACGTCTTGGGTGGAGAGAGCCTCGGTGTCTTCCGAAGATATATGCCGAGCGGCCACCTGGAGCTCCTTGCACACCTTCACTAGGCACTACAGGCTGGAACAGCTCCGGGACTTCAGGTCAGCCTTCACAACCCAGGTCCTGGCAGCGGCCTCTTCATCCGGACACTCCGACTCACCTGTCTCCCACCCAGAGTGCTAACTGCTTCTTATCTCCCATGAGGTAATGTCTGGAGTGCCATGGATGCCAACCAATCACAATGGGTGTTTACTCACCTGGTAAAGGTGATTGTGTTGGTTGGCATCCATGGCACTCCAAGGACCATCCCTTGGGAGTGTTCGGAGCGTCTGCCACTAGGGCAAACAGGAGGTCCCTACTCGATCCGGTGCCTCAAGGAATTTGCCATTATTGCTAAGTTCAGTCAAACCACTGGTTCGAGTTAGGATGTATATAATAGGAAATAAGCGCAGGCATCTGGCCTTTCCCTTTGTAACATGTCGTGTTGGACCTCTTTTTGTGCGTGACTATCTATATACGGTTTTTTTTGTGCCTCTTGTACTAACTAACTTCCTTTCAGCTATGGAAGATTCAAACTGGAGAGCAGGGGTTCCTGGGACCTGGATATACTGGAAATCTGATCTGGGTCATGTGCATCATTAGCCTATCAGGTGGGCTGTAACCCATGAGGTAATGTCTGTAGTGCCATGGATGCCAACCAACACAATCACCTTTACCAGGTGAGTAAACACCCATTGTTGCTGCCACATCTCCAAGAAGTGATAAAGCCTATTAGGGTAAATGAGAGATGACCCTTTCCAGCTGTTTGCAAGTTAGCAACCATCTTAAAAGTGTTGTGTTCTGCTATAATGTTTATTATGAAGAAATAAAAAAGATGCAAAGAATGAAAGCAGTATAAGAACTCAAACCTACTTTGATAAACATTTTAATTTCCTTTTTACATATGACTCAAATAACTCATTAAAAGATAAGACCCATTTACATATTTTTAAATCTTGCAGGTTAGCTTTCAAAAGTAACTTATTTAATTCATCGACTTTCAAACCCTTTTACCTCAGCTTTCAGAAAAAAACATCAATATCATTTTGGAAAGCTTTTTGTGACATTTAATTTGCATAAACATTTTAAGCAATTTGAAACTCAAAAGCTACAGTCTGATGCAATAAAAAACAGCTTTCATAACAAGTTTTCTAAAGGCTGTAATTAGAATTCATGTAAGATAGAAGACTATTAAAGGGCAGTTTTGGAACTTGATAAATTCTGCCATGAGTTTAAAATAGCCTTTTCATCTACAAGCAGATCTGATAGGACGGATGGTTAATCACTTTTTAATTATATTTTTCTTTGCTGTAATGACCAGAGCAGAAATTATTTAACGTTTTAGTTTATGTTATGAAAAGGCTGGCTTCAAAAACAATTCTGCTAAATTGTTTATATCTCTATACTGTCCATCTTCTTTCTGCTCTACCACCTCCTCCAAATATTTTCCCAGTTTACTACAAGCATGTAATATATGTGAGGCCAGTGTTCTCCTCACATTCTCTACAGCATTTCCAAGAAGATCTTTTATCATACTTTCTTAAAATAAAAGGTTTGTTAAAAAAAGGTAGCAACATTCAAACCAGTTGCTTTCAAAACTCTTGAGTCTGGGTTAAGAATAAGCCAATGTCAAATTTACATTTAGTGAACATACTGAAATCTATCCTTTTGGGCACTGGAGATGCTAGACCAAAGGAAATTTGTTTACCATTCAGCAGTTTGACACATCGATGTCATGACGAATCATTTTTTTTATAGGGAGCACACACTGAGCATGTCCACGTTGTTGGCAAGTCATATGACCAGCAACAGCAAATTATTTATGCTGGAGAGGGAGAACACCTCATGCTGCACACATCTTCATGCCATTTCTATCACTCTCTCAAAGAGGAAGGACTTGAATATTGAAAGGAACTCATCTTAAGTTAAAAAGAGTACTTTGATCAAATAAAGTTAGAAATAATCAAAGAACTGTGCATTATCATTCCCGATAGTTAATTAACATTTCAGTACAGCTTCTCTCACTCTTGGTTTGAGGTACAATGAACATTATTATAAGCCTGTTTCTACATTCTGTTTAGAAGTAACTTATTTGATTCTCTGTGCCATTTAAATTGAAATCTTCTTTTTAAGTTTGGGTAAGTAAGTATTGTAGAGCCCAAATAATCAATGGATGGCCCAAGCAAAAATTAAGAACAAACTTACTTGGCTCAAAGTGTGGGGGTGCAGTGCACTTACAAGATTAAAGTCAAACATACAAAGAAACAAAATAAAGTACACTCATCCTTGGGGGAAGGGATTAGCAAGAAACACTCAGCACACAAGTTGCTTGGTACCTTACTATTTTTTATTCAGGTATCCTTTTGTGTGCAATACAAGTGCTCAGTATTTCAAGGCATGTGCCTCTGACATACCCCTACTGCTCACCTTCATTGTGATGCATCTAAAATCAGTCCAGATGATATTGAGGGCATTGGAAAGGAGTTTATCTACCCTACACAAGCAGGAAAATTGGATGATCCAGCTGCACTCCTGAAAAAAAAACACCATTATTTATGAAGGAACAGAAGGGGGGGCAATAATTAACCCCCTCAATGTGATCACCCATTCAGTCCAAAGGCATATTTTCTATGTACAAATTCAGGCACAACAAGGGGAGTATATACTAGCACTAATTTGTATAACATATTATGATCTACATAATGCAACTGTTTTATAGATCTACTGTATATGGTTCCAAAGGTGGGCATAGGAGGTCAATAGAAATATTAATATCAATAACCCCTTTATTTATATAGTGCCTTTTAATACAACGCATTTCAAAGTGCTTTATAATCAACATGGAACTCACACTGAACAGTTACTTAAGTGCACCCATCTCTGGGGTGGAATGCAGCATCCATTCTGCACTAGCAGACTACACAACAACTCACTAGCTCTGTATGCTCTTATTGAAAATGATTGAAATTGAACAAGGTTAATATGCTGGCAAACTAGTGAATGGGGACTTTGACCTAGACAACAAGAACATTCCCCCACTCTTAAGCAGTGCCACAGCATCTTTAATGTCCGCCAGAACAACAACCAGAACACGCAAATGGAACCACATTTTGTAGTCTCATCTGAAAAATGGCACTTCATGACACGACAGTGTCCCAAAGACACAATACTGAGGCATCAGAATGGTAACATGTAACCAAGAGAAGTGAGTTCTCTGCAGAACTCTGCTAACACCACTGTCTTACAGAACCTGCTGTTGCTTAAGGCCTCCCATCCTACTATGACTGGCTTTTGAACTTGTTGATCATCATTTGTCATTGAATTCCTTGCTTAACTGTAACTATTCCTTATAAGTTGTAAAATGGTTCTCCAGCGATTTAAGAAGAAGAATCAGCATTTATATAGCGCTTTTCATACATCCAAAGCGTTTTACAAGCAATGCTAGACTGGTAGTGAAGTGACTGAATGTGTGGTGGCGGCCATACCGCACATCATCACCCACACACAGCCTGGATAATTGCATGAACCAGTTTATGGGAAGGAGAATGCTGGCCAGGACACCAGGAATGTTCCCTACTCTTTGCAAAGAGTGCCCTGGGTTCTTTTACTTCCACCTGGACACCCACCAGGACAACACCAGGATGGGCAGAAGGGACCTCGGTTTAACGTCTCATCCGAAGGACGGCACACCCCAGCAGTACAGCACCCCCCAATACTGCACTCAGATGCCAGCGATATTAGGTGCAAGTGCAATCCTGGTGTGGAACGAGAACCCACAACCTTCTGGTCCAGAGGTGGAGTTGCTACCAACTGAGCCACGCTGACACATTTAAGTGACAAGTCCCATGAAACTACATTTGCTGGTTGTCTCACTCAGTCATGTACAGTCCAATGTGAGGTCACACAGGGATCAATTTTGGGTCCTTTACTTTTCTCTTTATTTTTTAAACTTGGATCCACAGTCACATAAGAATTCTAAGACCGTCATATATGCTGATGATGTAGTTATAATAGGGATGGGGCCAGTTTTGAATAATGTTCTGACAGGACTTTAGGATGATTTTCTGTCTTTTCAGAAATGGCTAGTGTCACAAGCAAGCAATAATACACGACAGGGTGGGCAATACCAGACAATCCAGAGGTGTAATGAGGCCCCACACCGCAGGGGGAAGGCCTTATAACCCCTGAAATGTCCAGTATTGCCCATACCACCCACCCTGGAGGGTATTATTTCACTTAGAAAATGGGCACTGTATTTTATAATGTGTGAAATAAACAAGTTTGTATGGTAAAACTTTTAATATTTTAAGTATTTTATTTGTATTGTTAAAAAAATAGTTCCTCCGCCTGCCTTTTTTTTAACATTTTTGAACTAAGTTGTCATGGCTACCTCCCGACACAGAAAAAAAAACTCTTTTTCTTTTGCAGCTTGCTTTTTTTTTCGTTGTTGTTTAGTAAAGTGGCTGACTTGGGGAGATGAGTCGTAACCTCTGGTGTTCATTTGCTGCCTCCCCGGCATCACAGGGCTTGTGTTTGAAAGTATTTTTTTTTGGTCTGTTTATTTTTTTTTAATGTTTGCAGTCTGTTTCTTTCCATTTTTTTTCTTGTTTAGTGTAGCGGCAGAGCCATTACGTCGAGGAGATCAGCCGTTACCTCGGGTAATAGCTTGAGGCAAGGGCATGAGAAATGGATGAGAATATGGATTGGTCAGAAAGACGGAGATGACAAGTATCGAGATGATCAGTAGGCTTTTTTTTTCAACACACCCTACCTCATATTAGTCTGTCCCCTGCTTTGTTTTGTTTCTGCACCCCATTGTCCCAGTTTCTTCTTTTATTGTCCTGCCAGTGGAACAAGAGGTGAATGCAGAAGTAAAGAAAGAAGGAAAGACATTGCTGTAGAGAAAGGTGAAAACATGTACTGCCACTATTGCTGGAGTGCCCGATCCCCGACTGAGATAAGCAGTGCACTGCGTTAATGTTTGGCTCTATTGGAAGGCTTTTGGGATGTATAAGTCAGGTACAGCAAGGCATTTTGCATAGGCTGTGTTGCTCATTTTAATTTTTTGTGGGAGGTAGGCACTATATGTGAAGCAGATCAGGCAAGCAGCACTAGAGACTTTAGCTGCTGTGAAGAGTAACGAGCTGCACTTTGAAATCTGCAGTGAGAATAGATGGTTCTGTGAAGCTGATTGCTCTGGCAGCTTCCCTTTCGTTTTCCTACTTTTCTTTTTCTAAGTGTGGCCACTCTTTATTTTAAATTTTCAGAAAACTAGGGCAGACTGGTGTGGAGGTTGGGAGGGCTACCTCCCTTGGTCAACCTGTTTCTATGTGAAGCAGCTTCATTTTCAGGAACTGGCATCTGGTAGGCACAGGAAAGAGAGACAGCGCTGGCAGTCATGAAGTCAGAATCAGGGGCATTGGACAAAAGATACTGTCATTGAATACAAAAAAAAAGGAAATGAAGGTAGAAATGAGCCCAGCTGAGGTTCTGTGCAGTATTGTTAGGCAGCTGTATTGGGGGGGGGGCCAATATCTCTTGCTTAGCAAGAGAAACAAATGGCAGGAATTTCAAATTAAATGAGGTGTTTTGGGCCAATGAGGATGCAGGGTGGGCACAGGGATACCAAGTGGGTGAAGGGGCACTGGGGCTGGTACTTTTTATTTCCTGGGCATCTATTGAAAGTTAATGTACCCCTCTAGCAGTTGTACCAGCCAATCAGAGCCTAGGAAATAAAAAGCCCATTTTCTAAAATAATTTTAAACACTAAAAAAACAAAATTAATGATTTTTTCATTAAATCCAAAACTGATATTCCTGTTCTTCTAGCAACATAGCATATATGATACAATGTAGAAAGTGTGAGAAAGGCTGCCATATTGGTGAAACTGGAAAGGAACTCAAAACAAGAATGAATCACCACAGATTCACAGTTACCCACAAAAATGAAAATACACCAGTAGGGGAACATTTCTCAAGACCAGACCACACCATCAGTGATTTTACTGTCAGTGTTAAAATATAACTTCAAAAACAATCAGGAATGGCAAACATTTGAACTAAAAATGATACAATTTCTTGACACTACAGAAAAAGGAATTAATAAAGATGCTGTTTTGTTAGCATATTACCAGTGATTATGCCTAAAACAGTGCTTCCGAGTTTCTCCTTGAACCATCACATAAGCACCCTCTGGTTCTTTTAACAGGTGCATTCTAAAGACAATGGTAATTGTTTTCCTGTTTTGATTTTTTACAAATGTTAATTGACAGTCCAGCCTAAAACGTAGCTGCTCTTTGATAGTTGAGTTCTTCAACAGACAGACTCCAATGACAGAGTTTTCCTGTTTGTAAGGAATGCGAATTGGCACTAATGCTTTGATGTGTAAACTTCTAGTCTATGCTTTGAATCCACAACCAACCTCTGTATCTTCATGCTATTCAGCTGTTTTCACTCTGACCTGAAGAAGACAGACTTATCTCTCGAAAGCTAGTCTCAGAAATAATTTTGTTAGTCCAATAAATGGTATCGCCCACAACATATTTTTGTTTTCTCTACATTATTTTTTTAGGGATCAGGAAAGAACTAGAAGCCAGCAAGGTAGTGACATATCTAAGGGGAGAATCAATAGAGACTGTTGATAATTTTAAATATTTAGGACTGTCTTAGACAGCAATCTCACATTCTAGCTACATGTCAAATACAGAACTGGTGTCATGCATCAAAGGCTGGGATTCCTGTTTAGAATTCGCAACTCCCTATTGCCTGAGTCCCACAGCCTGTTGGCCCATTGTCTACTATTTTCTATAGTGGACTATGGACTAGCAGTCTACACTGCAACTAACAATTTGTGCCCAATTTAAAGGTCACTTACAACAGCATCTGTTATTTTATTACAAACTGACAGACACACCATTGTACACTCTATGAGGCCTCTTGAACCCTTTCTTTGGAGGATAGGTGTAATTTATGAATAGGACTCTTTCTTCAGAAAGCAGTTCTTAAACAACTGCCCTAATCTTTCTCTTCTTTTGTTTCAAAAAGCAGATAATAATATAGGGACTAGATGTGAAAGCAGAATCATTTTTAAAACTTCTCTGTTCAGAAAGCCTTTTGGTCAGAAACCTATATTATTTAAGGCTCCCGTGTTTTTTATAACTGACTTCCCATTGAAATCACAAAATGTTTGAAGTTGAAAATGTTCAAGGTTACACTTAAAAAAGGGTTGTTCAATAGAAGTGTCTGTTCCTATTCCCGTGATAACTGAACATATTTTATTTTTTGTTTATCATGAGTTTGTCATATCTTGTATTGCATTATTTTGTTGATGTTTATTGTATTTATATTGTTATTATGTCTTATTCATTTTAGTTTGTTTTAATTGTATTTGTTGATTGTGAAAATGGGTAGTTTGCTCATCAGCTTACAAGTATAAAAAATCAAAATGAAATTAAAATGAAAATGAAATTACCAGGCTTGACCCTGTTTAGCTTTTGAGATTTGTTGGGACCAGGATACAACTTGGTGAGTCTGTAGACAGCTAGTACCACTTGTGAAATGTGCCCTTGGGCATTTGGGAGGTATTTCACAATATTTTTCGGAACAGAACTGTATGCAATACACTTTCCAACAAGAAATAGTTCTCTTAGCTGCTGACTTACCTTTGCCCACCTCTCCCTAGGTAACAAAAAACTGTGTACCCTGGGACCTGACATCCCTTGTCCAATTCAAGTAGTGACCTAGCACTCTTTTTACATCCAAAAAGCGCAGTTTTTGTTCACCTTTACTGGAATGCTCAGCATAGAGAACAAGAAAAGTAAGTGACTGGTTCAAGTGCAATTCCTTTTCAACCTTTAGTAGGAACTTCCTTTTGTTCCTAAGGAATACCTTATTCATGTGGACAATAATGTTGTTTTAATCTCTAGAGAGGGCTTGCAGATTGATTACCCTCCTGACAGATGTCCTGGCAAACAGGAAAACTGTTTTCCATGTGACATCCGGGGGGGGGGCTAAAATCTCGAGGTTCAATAGGGGGGTAGATCCTCCCACATCCCCTTTTAAACCTAGCACTTCTGTCCTGCTGAGCTTTGAGCATTTCAAAATTGACATCACCTGTCTGGCCAGGATTTCTGTGCTGCTCTCTCCTCTGCTGCATGGCTGGTTTGGCTAGGCATGTTCCTGCTTTTTCCATCCATTCCTCTTTGCTTGTCTTTCCTTCTGCCTTCATTTTATTTTTTGCTGCCCTTGCTCATTTCTGTGTCCAACCGTTCCTGTCATTTGTTTCCTCTGACTCCCTGCCTTCTAGATTTTCTCCTTCTGTCACTTAATCCCATTTCCAATCCCCCCAAACTCCCTCACTTGTCTGTTTTCCCTGTACCTTTCTCCTGCCTTCCATATTTTTTCCCTTTGTTTTCTTGGGCACCTTTTCTCTACCCCTTGCCAGCCACTCTGTTACTCTGCCAGCACTCCAGGTGTGATGTCATCTATGGTACTCGGCTTCCAGCTACATCTTCTCCAGCCCCTCTCTGATCATCTTCATGAACACCTTCTCTTGTGGTCTGCATCCCCTGACTGCCTCCATTTGCACATCTCTTGTTTATCGAGCCTACCTTCAGTTCATTTGCTGTGCCTCTCCAGTTGGTGAGTGCATACCTGTCCTTCTTCCATTAGCTTGCTAGCAACTCAAGAACTGCCTACTTGTTTTGCCTCACTCAAACTCCTTTTATTCTCACGTGCTGCTGTCTGTTCCTGCATCTTTCATCAGATTTTGCTCTTCCACACCTTGCTTTGAGTACTGCAGCTCAAGGGTCATTACCTATGTTACAGGACACTTCTTCCAACCAAACCTATCAGGGGTGCAGCTGATATGAGATCCCTTCAATTGAATGGGTGCGCTGAGCACTTGCCTTGTGACCACACCAGAGTAATCACCTCAGCAGATTTTTTTTCCTTTTCACCCCTTCAGAGATCCAACATGATACCTGCAGCTTTTCACCACCATGATGACCTGTGTACATAAAAAAAAAATTCACTGCCAGTCCCTTCTTGTTCCTATTCTCATCCCTTGATGTTCTCCTTATTGCCTATATGGACCCCTGCTGTCCTGTTCATCCCAACTCCCTGCTGTTGCCTTGCACTGTGCTCGAATATCTGCTGGCTCTGCTGTTTTCTTTCAGTGCTGTCATCTCTTCGAGTATCACCGGTGTCTTTGTCTTCTGCTCATATCCCCTCCTCATTCAGCTTCTTGTTGTCATCTCCTCATTTTATCCTACTGGTGCATTACTGTAGTATATCTTCACTTCTCTGGCATCTCTTCCTACCCCTTTCCTTTGCTAGCTACTGGGCTTCATGCAAAGGCTGCTTTCTCCATCATCATTCCTCTACCTGCTTAGCTTCGCAGTCATAGGACAGCTTAACCTCACCATTCCCTGCCCTTGATGACTCATGACTTCTGCTTGCCCATCCTCCTGAATTGATCTGTGGAGGGCTGTCTTTTCTGTGACTCCTCGGCATACTTCCTTGCAATGGATTGTGTTCTGACTCATTCCAGCTTCTCCCCTAACCCTCATTGCATCAATTTCTAGCCTCACTGTCTCTCCTTGCTTCCTTGTTTCCCAGCCTTTCCCTGCTCATTCACCTACTTTTCCTGCCTCCATCACTCTGGCTTCCATTGTGGATTTGGTTGGCTTGCTTCACTGGCTCTGTTCCTATCACTCTTGTTCAGCTTTCCTATCCATCAATTTCATCAGCCACTGATATCGGTCCATTGTATCAGTCCATCAACTCCAACATTCATCCATCTACAGTACCACTGCCTGCCTGACAACCTTTAGCCTCACCTGTCCCCCTCCATGTACCTCTTCCTAGTTCTCTGTCCCTCCACCTGCAGTCCTTCTGTGCTCAATCCTCAGAGAGTTTTCATCTCCTGCATCCAGTTTTTGTTCATCAAAGTGCCTGCAGTACCTACATTTCCTGCTTCTGGCCCTTCACTCTCTGGGATTCTGTCTCCCCATTTCCCTACCTTATCTGCTCCGCATGATTACCACCGTTGCTCCAGACCAGTTTTCTAATACCTATCCATTCCATTCACAACCTAATCTCTTGCTCCAGCGACATCCTCAACCTACATGACATCGTATCCACTGGACAACATGGAAGCCACATCACCTTATTTTACTCACTACCAGCTTATTCCCCTGCCTCAGAACTGCATAATGCTTCATGAATTTCTCTCCTCTTCAAGATACACTGTGCATATCAAGTGCCTTCCTAAGGATTGTTTAAATTCCAGTTGTCACCATATCTCCATACTCGTGTCCATTTTAATTATGACTATATGCAATGGCGAGCTCCTTTGCCTCCATTGAACCAGTCATCCATTACCACCAGATTCTCTCCCTGGCTGATGTTCATTAATCTCTCAGGTTAGTCCATTCCCTCAACTATGCCATTCCGACAGCATCCCATTTGCTTCCTCAGTCAGAAGACTAGCTGTTCCTCCCCCTTGGATTTCTAATTCAGCTTCCTAGATTGACTTTCTGGCACCTGTCATCATGGAATCTGGGGACATATTGGATAGATTTTGATGGCAGATAAGGACCGCTTGGCCCACTTAGTCTGCACATTTCCCTACCTAGAGGATGAGCTGCAGATCCTATTTAACCAACAGCCTAATTCTTCCTACCCCCCCACAAAAATTGCCCTATGTCTGTCCCATGCATTCTTGAATTCTCCCACAGTTTTAGAACACACAACCTCCTCAGGAAGGCTGTTCCATGTGTCCACCACCCTCTCTGTGAAAAAATACTTCCTCACATTGCCCCTGAGCCATCACCTCTATCTTCAAATTGTGTCCCCTTGTTCTTGCACATCTCTTTTTCTGAAAGATGTTACCCTCTTGGACTTTGTTGATTCCACTGAAGTACTTAAACATTTTCTATCATGTCCCCCCTCTCCCTCCTTTCCTCAGAGGTATTCATATTAAGCTCCTTTAGCATTTCCTCATATGGCTTCTCTTGCAGACCCTGCACCATTTTAGTTGCCTTCCTCTGAACTGCCTCCATCCTGTCTATGTCCTTGCGGAGATGGGGTCTCCAGAACTGGATGCAGTACTCCAGATGAGGTCTCACCAACTGTCTGTGCAGGGGGATAACAACTTCCTGTTTTCTGCTGGTGATGCCTCTCCCTATACATCCCAGTATGCCACCAGGCCTCCCTACTGCCTTCTCACATTGCTTGCCAACCTTAAGGTCATCTGATATGATTACCCCCAGGTCCCTTTCCATTTTTGTTGTTATTACTACCCCCCCATTGTGTAATCTTCCCCTGGGTTTTTGTTTCCCAGGTGCATTATTTTGCACTTCTTTGCATTGAATCCAAGCTGCCATACTTCTGACCATTCCTCCAATCTTGTCAAGTCCCATATCATCCTTTCCACTCCTCCTTGTGTATCAACCCTGTTGCAGATCTTTGTGTCATCTGCAAAGAGGCATACTTTTCCTTCCAGTCCTTTTGCAGTGTCACTTATAAAGACATTAAAAAGGGTTGGACCCAGTACTGAACCCTCACGGTACCCCACTAGTAACCCGTCTTTCTTCAGAGTGGACTCCATTTACAATTACCTTCTGTGTCCTGTTGTTCAGCCAATGTTTTACCCAGGCTACCACCCTGGGACCCACTCCAAGGCTGGTTAATTTGACTACTAATCTTTTGTGTGGGACTGTGTCAAATGCCTTGCTAAAGTCTAGGTAGGCCATGTCTACAGCACCTCTCTTGTCTACTACTTTGGTCGCCCAGTCAAAGAAATCAATTAGATTCATCTGATATTACCTTTCTACTGCAAACCCATGCTGCCTTGGGTCCTGTACCCCACTGGCCTCTAGGTACTCAACAGTTCTTTCCTTCAGAAGTGATTCCATCACTTTCCCTATCATAGAGGTCAAAGTGACAGGTCTGTAGTTTCCTGCCTTTGTCTTGCTCACACTTTTGTGAAGGGGAATTACATCAGCCTTCTTCCAGTCCTCAGGTACCACACCATCCTCCCATGATTTGTTATTAAGGGTAGTCAGTGGTGTCACTAGTTCTCTGCTTAATTCTTTTAGAATTCTGGGGTGAATTCCATCTGGCCCCATTGCTTTGTCCACCTTCAGTTTTAGGAGTTCTTTCAGAACCCTTTCTTGTGTGAAAGGACTGGGATCAACCCCCCTCTCCAGAGTGCTTCTGTTAATTGGATTAGGCACCTCCCCCACTTCCTCTTTTGTGAATACTGAACAGAAGTATTCATTCAGTATCCCTGCTTTTTCACTGTCACTCTCTGCCCACCCACCATCTATTCTATTCAGCCTCACTATCCCACCCTTTGTCTTTCTACGCTCCCTGATATTCCTATAAAATTTTTCCTTTACCTTTATGGATTGCACTTCCAATGTTTGTTGTCACAGACTCTGGGACCAAGGTTCTTCATTGTGTCCTTCCCCATTTCCTTCCTCCTCCTCTGTTCTTTCCATCTTCACTTCCCATCACGGTATGTCTGTCTTCTGCCTGCTAATCTGTTCATAGTTCTACCTGTTGGTATCGGGTGATGATGGGCTTGTCCTGTCTGCTGGGGTTGGGAATCCTGCTCATCAGTTTTCCTTCCTCCCTTTCACGCATGGTTTGCCTGCCATCAAACCTGCAGCTCTGTCCCTAGCTCTACCTAGCAGTATTGAGCAAAAGTGGGTTTGTCCTGTCTGCCAGGGTCAGAAGTCCTGCTCCTCCATTTTCCATCATTCCTCCCCATTCCAGTTTGTCTGCCACCATCCTCCAGCTCTGTCTCTGGCACTGCCTAAGGGGCATCCTCTGATGGTCATCGTTCTATGACTGCCATTGTCATATGCCTGGTCCACTTTCAGCTCTAACCAATCCTCTGTCACTTGAATATTTCCCCAAATTGGATTTCTCCACAGATTCAAGGATTGCTTTGTAAATCTTTAGGGACTCAGTTGTCAGATCCTCCTCATTTGTCCATTCCATTTTGTGTTTTCTTTTGTGAGTACTTCCAGCCCCATTGATCAAACTGTACTCAGATTCCTCCCGGCCATCTGACATAACATTCTTTAACCTGACCCATCTCCTTTCTGACCTTCAGGCAGGCTCTGGATTGCACGTCTAGCTCTCACATATTCATTCAATTGCCTAACTATGTCCCTTCTTGCCTCCAGCTTCCAGCATTCATAGCTTCATAATGCATACTTCAACCAAAAACCTGGATGTCATTCCACTCCATCCTATTTTCTACCATCTGAATATTCCTCCATCTTGGAATGTTACTTCAACTTCAAGGATTAAACCTTCTTCATTGTCCATGACACCGATGTCAGACCCACACCATCTTGTCCATTCCATCATGTCTCTGGTCAGTAGCTCTTCACCGCTCCATCAATAAAATTATTATACAATTTCTCATATCGTTACATAGTAAATTATAGCACTTGAATCTTCCAGCTTCCAGTGACCAAATCCCACAAGAGTTTTTCCACTACTGAGCTCCTGCATTTCCAGCTATATGACTCATGCTCCTCTGAAGTTTGAATCCATCTCATTGCACGTATTCCTCCAAGACATTTCTAACAGCCAGTTCAATGTTTATGGACTACCACTGTCTGCCTCAGCGGACTCACTCCAGGACATTCTCCCTTCCAGAAATTCCTCCTTCCTGCTGCAAGTTGACCTACGGATCTACCCTATGTTATGGCAAACCATTTGAAGTACCTGGCCTCAGCTGGAGTCCTCATCTTCCACATTCAGTTTTGTTCTTTTCATTTAATTCTGATACACTAGAAGTCTCCTTCCCCAGCTCTGCCTCTGGGGTACTGAGCAAAGGTGAGTTTCCCCAGCCACCAGGAATGGGAGTCCTTGTCTTCCAACTTACTTCTCTACTCATTCTGCTTCATTCTGCTCCTTAGTCAGTTTCTGTCTCTAGCTCTGCCTGTGAGGCATCGAATGAAGGCTGGCCTTCCCACCTGCCAGAGATGGGAGTCTGTCCCTTGTATTCCATATCCTGTTCCTGCCATCATCTACCTACTTCAGATCCACTCAGTGCTAGCCCCTCCATTGCCATTGGATTTCTTTCCTTGCTTTCAGCAGGGATTTGGACCGCCTCCTGGACTACCTCTTCCTGAATTCCTTTTTGGGGCCTCCAATGTGCCACTGCCTAGTGCTCAAACAACCATCGATTGTGATCCTTGGAGACATCCTTGCTTCAGGCTTCCAGTAACCATTCCACCAACCTACCACAACGTTTCCATCCATTACTCACTTAATCAGTGGAATTCAAGTTCTACCATCCACCTCTCAATCCTCCACTATTACATCAACCAACTCCAGTGCTCCAGCACCACCTCATTATATCTCCAGCAACCAATCAAGAATTTCCAATCTACTAACATTCCTTGACCTGTCTGCCATCATAAAACTTCAGTGAATCCAAGTGCTATTACTTTCCCGTAATCACTACCCATCAACTACAAACCATTCATGTTACCTTATTCAAGTACTGACCTAAAGCACCCAGGTATAAATCTCATGCTTATCCATATGTTTGAATCTATCTAATCATATTTATACCTCCAAGACCTTTATACTGGATACCATAAAGACATCCCAGACATCATTTAACCACCACCTTCTTTCATCTGGACCCCATCTGACTTTGATGCTCCTTCATCTTCCAGAATCAACCTTCCTACCCTCATTGTCAAAGATTTGAAATATGAAACATTTACCTAACCCCATCCTCACTTTAGGCTTCTGGAATTAGAATACCACCACTGAAATCCTGGATTTCATCTAAACCACCCTTCTTCCTTGATCTGGATGTCCATCTGACTTAGATTCTTCTTCAGCTTCTAGAAACGACCTTCCTAGTAACACCATCAGAGATTCAGAGGATATGAATCATTGACTTAACCAGAAATGAAACTCAGTCCACACCATTTAGGATTATCTCCTCATAGTTTGCCCGGAGGATGGGCAGGTCAGTAGCCATGGGTCCTCAGAGATTTCCTCCACTGTTTGTTCCCCTCTCCTGCATGCTACTGGTCACATTCTCTGGAGTTGAAAGAGGTAACTGAACCATTAACAGCCTTTTTGTGCCTCTATTCCTACCATCTACCCAGCATTCCTACCAAGGGTGGGAATAGAGAAAAGTCAAATAAAAACTTGAAAACTTCAAGTTTATAAAATAAACACAAGCGCTACACTATGCACCACACATTGAATGGGAGGGCTTAAAGCCCAAGGTTCAGTAGAGGGGGATAGCTCTTCTCACATCCCCTTCCTAACCTAGCACTTCCTTCCTGCTCTGCTTCAAACATTTCAAAATCACCCACCACCCCCCCAGCCTCCTCCTCCTCCTCCTCCTCCTCCAGCACTCATCTCTCACTTTTGATGCTGGACCTCTATTTCTACACCTACCCAGCATTCCTACCAAGGTTGGGAATAGAGAAAAGCCAAATTAAAATCTCATTAACTTCAGGTTCATAAAGTATACACAAGCATTACGCTATGCACCACACATTAAAAGTATTTTAAGTCAGAAGTAGCCATAAGCTCAAAGGAAGCCTCCATCAGCTGGGCAAAACAGATATTCAAGTTCCATAGAGGGTGTGAGAGAGAGGTGGAGAGTGCACACACTCTCCCAAAGGTGCTGTTGTCAAGGCTGCACAGGTTACTTTGAAGAAAATACAGCACACACACCAGTCATACTGAAAGTTTATTTTGGTGCAAAGCTTTCAAAAGTGCTGATCAGAAACCCATACACATGAACATATTAACTGGCTTCCTTAGGGGTACGTGTCTGACAATCAACATGCTGTGTTTAAGTACCCAAAAACTCAAATGTACAAACAACTAAGTGACTGATAACAATTAAAAGCATGTTTGCAAAGCATATTAGTACAAGTGCTGAAAATACACACAACCAAAACCACGTGCTATTACTATTACAACAGTATCCAGTTAGGATAGTGACTGAATATGGGGGGTTGTCAAAATGGTAACTCATATTCTGTGCTTTCCCCATGGGCTACACTGCAATGGTAGTGACCCTACACAAAAGTGAGCATAGGGAAGGGCGACCAGAAGGGGGGGATAGTGAGGGGAAGGGGAGGGGCAGGGAAGGGGTTTTAGGGGACTGGTGTGCCTGCTGCTGCTGAGCTAGCTCTGTGGTGTGGTGGTGTGGGTGGCTAGCTGTGGTACAGCAGGTACCAGGTTTGGGGCTAGAGCCGGGCACATGGAAAATTTGCTTCTGCCTGTGGCAGCAGGATTTAATTTTTTCCTGACATCCAGATTTTGACCCCTCCCCAACATACACCCTCCAGAGTTGAGAATCTAATTTCAGGAGGGGGGGCAAAGCACCCCATGAGAGGGTAGGTGGAGGTGCACAGCCCACCACAAAAACACTTTTTAGTGTTCCAGATGGCGGGTCTCCTGGATGTGTACATTGCTGATTTGCTTTTTGATGATATACATTCACCATAATAGCAATTGCTGTTTTGCGATCACTATTATGACATGGAACCGATTACAATATTTTAAAATATGCTTAAACCATTTGTGCCAAATTACTCATGTCTAAAATACAGGAATCTAAGCCGACACTCATCATTATTTCGTAATAGTCTCTTCTTTCTATAAACTTTGTCTATTTTTCTTTCAGTAACATAACTTATATAGAACTGGTGTCTTGTATCCAACATAGGACCAAAAACATTTAACTCACATAGTTATGGACCCATAGAGACCAACTGGAGCTAACAAAAAATAACAAATTGCTTAGAATTTAAAATGTGTGAGACATTATAGCTTAGTGGTTAAGGGCACTAAGCTGCAAACCTGGACAACTGGGTCTGAATCCCACATCCACCACTTCCATACTGTGTGACCATGAACAAGTCACTTAACTTCCCTGTGCTCCCAGGATGCACTTAGAAACAAGCCTCGGTTTAGTGTGTCTATCCTGGCCAATAATTGTAAAATTAATAATATTGCCCTTATATGGTCTTACTGCAATCCATAACAAATAAGGTATAAAACTAGTTAATACTTCATTTTTAGTAAAATGCAGAGTCTGTATATACATGTGGCTCCATGCATAACAAGTCAAGCTAGTGACACTAGTGGGATACAGGTAAAGTAAATACACCTTTAGAAATGGGGCCTGTTAGCACGGGACATAAAGGCAACCACTAGCAATATATTGTAAAGATCATTTAAGTTTCTTTATAAACGAATACAAATTATTGTTTAATAAATATATAAACTATAAAAACTGTGGTGTATCACCCTAGTATGAGCCTAGCATCAAGCAGAAAACAGCGATTGATAAACAGATTGGGGGAAGGAGAAATGGAAACATACAAGAGGGAGAAGAGAAACTCATGTCCTCAAAGGCAAGGCTATGGCTATATAGTAGTCAGAAATGCCTAAATTAACACATTCTGATCAGAGCCGATATGGCTGTGGAGAGCTTTTGGGATGCTTTCAACCATTATTTCTAATGAATTTGCACAATGCAGATCTGCTGAGAGGCAGTTTCAATGTGGTCTTCCTTTTATACATTTTTACAATGTATTTTCCTAGAATATGCCTAATGATTGCAGTATATTTAGCCAGGATAGTTCACAGAAGTAATGGCATCTTATTTTCAGATGGTGAAGCACTAGCAGTAAGATGCTGGAATGTGTCATACATAGGTACAAGATGTGCGTGGATGATAACACCCAGTGGCAATATACCTCAGGTACTCACATGCAGATCCATCATCCCGGTGCCATTGCACCACTCAGTGTGGGTGAAAGCCGATGCTGTACTCACTCACACAGGTACCAGAACAGGCATGTTACAGCTGACCTCCCATTTGTTTGTACAATTGGGGAACCACAAATGCACTATCAATAATCTGAAGTGTACACTACAAATGCCATTGCAGGATACTGCACCCCATGGTGAGAAAGAATAAGTGCCTCAGCTGGGGCATGAACCCAGGCTGCCCAGAATATCGTTCCAATTGTGCTAACCAGCTGTGCCACTGAGACAACTGGAACCTGGGCCATCCCTGAGCACATTACTCTTTCTCAAATGCACAACCCAATGGCAACACCAATATTTATTTGAAACAATCACACAGGAGTGTGGTGTGCATATTTTATTGAACACATACAAACAGAGGTGAGAAAGAATAAGTGACTCAGCTGGGACTTGAGCCCAGGCCACCTGGCAGTTTTATGGCCATGAAGATGGTGTGTAGTGTGTGTGTGTGTGTGTGTGTGTGTGTGTGTGTGTGTGTGTGTGTGTGTGTGTGCAAAATATAAGATAAATATTTAAAGAAAATCTACTCTAAACTGAACTTCACTGTGTTCACTGACATAAACAGTTTTTTTTATAACATATTAGAATGCAATATTTATTTTGAACGTTGTGGCCATGAGAATGGTGTGTATAGAGTCTGTGTGCGTGTGTGTGTGTGTGTGTGTGTGTGCGTTGCTCTAGTTCAATATATTTTTTTCCAAAAAGCATAGTAAAAAATTGCTTCTCATTGCTACATATTTAGTCTAAGCAATTCACTGAAGACCTGGCATATGTCTGAGACTGCTTATCAGATAGTGACTTTAGAAGTTAAAAAAACAGTGTAAATCATAGGTTTGCTGGGAAAAGGGTGACATTTATGAGGAATTAATTTTTTTTGAAAGACAATACATTCCCAAGTTAAATCAGTATCAAGAAGCTATTTACATTCTAAGTATTTAAACGTGCAAATCTCCAGTTTCATAGGCAAACAATAGTTAACAAATATTTAACTAGTTGTTTCAGTGTCCTAATGGCATGTGATATGCAGCCTGGAGTTATGTCTCCAACATTATTAACAGAAAGAAGGGAATATTTTATTTCAGTTGGCATGGAAGGATACATTGTAAAATTCAAAACATGTGTTCCATGATACTCCATTTTCCAGCTACAGATAGCAAGAGGGCTATAGGTTCCAGAGGTTCAATAAATCAATCAAGTCTTTATCCAGGCGAACACCATTGAACAGGCTCATTTACAAGGTGGAGCTGTGTTACACAAGGTCAAGAATAACACTTTTATGTACAGATAATAAATAGACATAATTATACAGAAATAGAAAACAATACACAGAGCAATAACAAGTATTTCAGGTATAGGGTTAACAAGGTTAGGGAGAATGTATGAGAAGGGGAATTAAAACATTCTGAAACAGCCAGCATATTAAAACATTTTCAAACAGCACAGCATATCATTGATCAGGACATATACAAACTTAAGGGGAAGATATGGAAGGGAAGGGTACAGGACTGCAGCTGTTCTAGGAGGGGTGCTACGGTAGATGGGCTGGGGACATATATGTTAGGAGTCTGAGGGTAGGAAAGGTAGTGGATTAGCAGACAAAAAGTGGGGTATAGGTGGAGACAATCAAGGGACTGGGTTAGGTGGAGATGTAGTGGGCAGGTAAGCAGTAGGCACCCTAGCACACTAAGTGTGCTGGAAACAGTTGCATAGCTCCTTTACAGCCTTGGCATACAAGGTCTTGAAGGTGATAAGGCTAACAGGGAGACTCAGTTTCATAGATTTCTGTAGTTTGTTCCAGAGTGAGGGCAACACAAAGCCTATGGCCGCTCTCCCAAAGCATGCATTGGCCCTAGGTACCTTCAGTAGAAGCACAGAATAGCTTCTCAGTGTATAGTTGCCTACCACATATAATGGCAAACAGTTGGAAATGTATTTGGGTAATTTGTTGGTAATAGCTCTGTAAGTCCAGAGAGCCACATTTCCATTCCTTCTGTACTAAAGGGAGGTCCACCCCACAGCTGCATATAAGGAGCAGTCGTGGGTGGTGATAGGTAGGCTAGTTATGAATCTCAAGGCTCTGTGGTAGAAGGCGTCTAGTTTAGAAAGACAGGAGGCATTACACTGACTATAAATGAAATCAGCATAATCAATTAGGGATAGAAACGTGGACTGAACTAACTGCATCTTGGCATCTTTGGTCAGGAGGTGGTTTATTCTAAAGAAGAGACCAAGCCTCTGCCTCAACTTTTTCATCAGATCCTTGACATGCTCCATGAAGGAGAGTCTGTGGTCTAGCCAGACTCCTAGGTACTTGAATTTTGTAACAAATTCCAACCTCTCTTCTAGTAAAGTGTTTATGGGAGGTAAGGAGCCAGAGATAGCAAGGTTCACCGAATGAGTAGCCGGAGAGAACAGCATAGCTTTTGTTTTTTTGGCATTGAGTAAGAGTTTTTTATTCAGGTGCTGATTCTGCAACAAGTTGAATTCTGTTTGTAAATCTCCACAGGTGGCTTCCAGAGTTGGTCGGCTTAGGTATAACACCGTAACATCAGCAAAAAGGTGAATATTGGCCTCCTTGATGCTAACATCAATATTGTTTATATAAATGGCAAACAATAGAGGCCCCTGGATGGATATCTGTGGAATACCTCTTTTTAGTAGTTTAAGTGGAGTGAGCTCCCCTTCAGCCTTGACCTGTTGAAGCCTATCTGTAAGGTAATTATTGAACCACCACAGAGAGGTCGGGTCCAGACCTTTCACTTTTAGGGTGGAAAGAAGCAGGCAGTGGTCGACAGTGTCGAAGGCCTTGCTAAGGTCCAGGAACATGGCACACACAAATATTTTGTTTTCCAGCTCTTGTTGCCAGGCATCAGTCACTGTGGCCAGAGCCATAATGGCACAATACTGTGCTTGGCTCTGAAACCAGACTGCATAAGGTTTAGAAGGTTCTTGTTATCTAGGTAGGTTCTCAACTGAGCATTCACAATTTTTTCCAGCAGTTTAGGCAATATTGGTAGGAGAGATATTGGCCTGTAATTATTTAGGTTGCAGGGATCCTCTGATTTAAACAGAGGAATGATGTGGGCAATTTTCCATAGGTGTGGAAGAGCCCCCTGGTACAAGGACAAGTGTAATAGGTGTGTGATTGGTACAGCTAGGATGTGGTATGCAATCTTTAAGAAGTAGGGGTTGAGATAGTCAGCACCAATGCTTTTCTTGGTGTCCAACTCTAGAAGGAAATCTTCAACCTCTTTCAACAAAGCAGGAAGGAATGAGAAGACCACATTAGTGGTGTTAGGTTCAGGAATCTGTGCACTAACATGAGAATGTAATACAGTTGCTGATGAATTGTCAAATGCTAGGCCTGCCATAGCAAAGTGGTTGTTGAAGGCCTGGAGAATCTCCTTGCTACTGCTGATAGTAACATTGTCAGAGATGATTTTCGAGGGAAGTACATTTCCAGCTGTATGATCAGACAGCTCTTTGATTGTGGACCAAAATTTAGTGGGGCACCTTGAGGCAGAGTCAAGCTCAGAATGGTAGAAGTTGGCCTTAGCCTCTCTAACCAGTTTGGTGCAGGAGTTCCTAGCCTTCTTGAAGTGTTACCAATCCTCAGCAGTTTTTGATTTGCTGGGCTTTTTTCCAGAGTTTATCTCTTGCAAGTAATGCAGCCTTGAGTTCAGCAGAGAACCAACGGCAAGTTCTGGTCTTTACATGGACTTTTACCAAGGGAGCATGATTATTTATAGCAAAAGACACTATTTCATGAAAAATGTCATATGCCATAGTGACCGATTTGGCTAGGTAAAAGTTATGCCAGTGTACAGATGATTTTAGCTCATCAATGTAGGCAAATGGGTCAAAGTTGCGTCTGGACCTTCTGGTGGAGAACTTAGATGTGGAGGGGAGATTGGAGTCAGATCTTACACCGGCGATGAAGCAGTGATCGCTGACATCCGAGAAAAATATTGCAGTGTAGGAAAAGGACTGTGGCTTGCTTGTAAGAAAGACATCCAATAGGGCGCTATTCCTGTTTATTTTCTTGTTGGGGTGCGTAGGTTCTTCAATGAGTTGTGTGAGACCAAGAGAGTCACAGAATGATTTGAGGGGTAAGGAAGCCTTGGATAACCAGTCGTAATTGAGATCCCCTAGAATAATAGTTTTGTGGGTTTCATGTCCCATAATAGTTGATATGTGAGACAGAAGCTGCGATCCAGCAGATGGAGGCCTGTAACACCCTATAACACTAATAGCAATGGCAACATATACACTGCAAACAACATGGGTGCCAATATGGAGCCCCGCAGCACCCTGCAGGACAGGGGGAGGGTGTCAGAGGAATAAATTCCAGTGACCACCCTCTGAGACATGTCCATGAGAAAAGATAGAAACCATTCGAGGACTGTACCAGACAGCCCACAAAGGAGCCACAGGGATTCCAAAAGCACACCATGATCTACAGTGTCAAATGCTGCAGAGAGATCAAGAAGGTACAAGATGGTATGAGCCTTTAGATCTCTCACTATTAGGAGGTCATTCAATACTGAGACAAGTACAGTCTTGGTGCTGTGTTGTTCTGAAATCCCAGACTGGAGAGCTTCATAGACATTGTGGGTCACAAGGTGATTGTCCAGTTGTAATGCAACCACCTTTTCAATAACCTTACCCACAAAAGGCAAGTTAGAGACAGGCCAGTAGTTAGCTGGACAGTCTGGATCCAAGAAGTTTTTTTAAGGAGTGGTCATATGACCGCCTCCTTGAGGGGATCAGGAAAGACCCCCCCTCCAAGGAACTCCAGACAATTTCAGCTAGGATCGGGCAGATAACATCTACACAACTCACTAATAGAGGGGGTAGGACCAGGATCTAAACTACAACTGGTTGGGCACAAAGTCTGGATTATCTTCACAATGTCCATGAATTCTGGCCAGCTAAAGTCTTCCCAGACAGACTGAGTGTTTGCCACTTCCTGTTGACATTCACAATCCCTCATATGGTGAGTTGGGCCGATACTGGACCTGATGCAGGCAACCTTATCTATGAAGAATCAAGCAAGCTCCTCCCATTTAGCCTAAGAAAAGGCTCCCCCTGACTGGAGACAGATTGGATTGCACAATCTGGCAATGGTCCAGAACAGCTGAGCCAGTCGATTCTGCACAGCAGAAATCTCCCTGGAGAAGAATTCTGCCTTCTTATGAGTGATTTCTGATTAATAGCCTTTATAATGATCCATCAATCAAAGCCTGTCAGCATCCAGGCCAGACTTCTGCCATGCTCTCTCCATCCTTCGACCTACTCACCTCAGCTCCTTCAAAAAACCAACAAACCAAGGGGTCCTTGGGTGAAGAGTGAGTGGCCAAACATGAACATGAGCGATCAAGTCCAGGGCGTCTCACACTGCCTTATTATAGGTCAGTACGAGACCGCCTGGACTCATGTATTCACCCAACAATCCCGATAGGTCCAGTACCACCAATAGACCATCTGGGGTGACCCCATTAAAGGGTGGTACTGGACAATCTCCGTAGGGGCAGGTCCATTGGAGGGAACCCCAAAATCGAACCCTATGGTGTGATGGTCACGCCAGCTGACTGGTTCCAACCCCAAATCCATGATCACCATTCCCAGGGGGAACATCAGATCCAGCGACTGACCCTCTATATGGATAAAGGAGGTAACCACCTGTGTGAGGCCTAGCATCATCATTAGCTGGAGGAGATTTTGACCAAATTGCAAGAGTTCATCATCGGCCCAAGCATTGAAGTCCCCCAGAACTATCCGTCTGGGGACCTCAATACCATGTCAATGATGAAGTCTGCTATCTCCTGCAGGAATTCTCCACCATCAGCTGGCGGATAGTAGATGAGGAGTATCCTGCACCCTACCCCCTCTCCCAAGATACACTTGAAGGATCTGGTGGGCCCCACTGGCACATGCATAAGGCCCAGATCGGTCTTAAAAATAATGAGTACACCCCCGCCCCTACGAGCCAACTTTGGACGGTGTATCACCGAGAACCCAGCCAGAACAGCAGAAGCCAATACAGGACCTGCATTTTCATCCAGCCAGGTCTCAGCGATACATGCCAGATCTACTATTCCAACAAGATCAGCTATAATAGCTGTCTTGTTCTCAATAGATCTGGCATTACATAACACCACCCAAGTAGGATGGATTGTTGAGGAAGACCTCAGCTCCAGTCTACTTATTGCGGAGCTCTTGGGTATGGGAACAAAGCCAGGGAATACCTCTGTCCTGGCTCCATTTTGCCACAGGATGCCTCCTGGTCCTCACTACCTCAATTCAACCTCCCCTTTCTCTTCCTGCACCAGGTCCAGTTGTCCCCCCCCCTTCTATGCCTCCTAACAATCCCTAAAGCTTGACACCTAATATAGGTCTCTGATGGTAAATAGGGACATCCAAAAACCTAATGATGCCCTGAAAAGGGTACAAGTTAATTTTTTTTTCAATATTAGTTGGCATCTAATATTATGGTTTTAAGCTCCACAAAAAACAAATTTATGTTCTTTTCAAGTAAAAAAGAAGTGATGATGTAGATCTGATGCTTATTACAGACTTAAAGCAGAACACTATCAAACTGGTAGAAAGTTTTCAATACCTGGGGCTAACACCTGACCCTAATCTGACTTTTAAACTTCATGTAAATAATGTTAAAAAAATAATTCACCAAAGGTTAGGATTTCACTTTAGGGTTAAACCATTTCTGACTGTAGAAGCTAGGTACTTATTTGCGCATAGCTTTTTGTTTACTGTTTTAGATTATGGGCTTATAATATATTCAGCAACGAGCGGTAAATCTCTTAATAAATTGAAGGTCACATATAATTCTATCTTGAGATTTATGCTGAGCATTCCCACTTGAACACATCGTTGTTTGCTTTTAAAATAGTCTAAATGTGTATCCCTGGACAATAGGAATTCACTAAAAAGTGTTAATTTTTTTGTTCAAGGGAATTATATGTCTCCTTCCCTCATCTGTTTTTTCTTTATTTCCCAGATCGATTAACAAACATGCCACCAAAACTCAAAGCAGATTTTCCTTTAAATTTCCATTTTCATGTTTACTTGCAAGCATGTGCAAGAAACATAGTGCCACCATACGAGTTTTCATAGGTGTGCCTCCCCCACTTCCAGTGCCCTGCTACCCTTTACAGGTGTGGCCGCACCATGCCAATGAATTTTGGAGCTGTCTATAACAGCCGTTCAGATGTAGTAGCATACAACTGAAAGTGAAAAACAGCTGCAATCAGCGGTGGTAGCATGTGGGAAATTTGCATACTGCCCCCCCGTTACAAGTAGCACGCTGGGAGACCACCCCAGTGTGCTCATGTGCTCCCCCCCACACACACTGTATGGCCGACGGGGGTGCCCAATCCCCCCTCGGCTCTGCTGTGCCTACCCAACAGACTTCCAGGAGCAATGCTGGGAGCCCACTCCAGCATGGCAACAGTCCTTAACATTGGCAGGGGTGTCCAATCCTTGTCAGCTCCACTGTCCCAACAGACTTCCAGGTGCCACGCTGGGAGCCCACCCCAGCATGGCAACAGTCTGTATGGCTGATGGGGGTGCTCAATTCCCCATCGACTTCACTGCCACACCAAACAACCTTCCAACTGCCATGCTGGGAGCACACACCAGCGTGGCAAAAGTCCCGCGACGTCTTTAAAAAAAATGACCTGTAAGAAAAAATGGTCCCTCGCTGACTGTCTTGATCCCCTTCCCCAACCCACACCCACCATCTGAGTGCCCCTCCTCTCCACACCCCCACCTCACCCCATACTTAACTCTGGAGCCCAGCGCAATGATCTTCGGTGGACCAGGAACACGTCTGCACTCTTCAAAGCCGACCACGAACTGAAGAAATGCCGGTAAGCTGAATAATGACATAAACAGGGTTTTTTCAACTTTGGTGCATATCTTGGACATTTCTAGGAATTTTTTCACCAAATTTTCAACATGGGGTTCTTGGGACCCCACCTCATGAACTCAGTCACTGTCATTTTGTTATTCAGTCCCAAAAGGTGATTTCTCAATCACTGTGCAGAACCACCTTTCAGGACCGATTTATGAAACGACAGTGTCACAGTTCATGAGGTAGGCCTCCAAAAACCCTATGTTGAAAATTTGGTGAAAAAATTCCTAAAAAAGACTGTTGTACGAGCATGCATTGCGCAGTTCCTATGCACTCTCATAACTTTGAGAATTTGTAATATTTGCACTCCAAATTTTTAACATTGCTATTTTACCACACCTCCTTATAATCAGTGCAGCTGTCATTTTTCACATCTCGCTCAAAATGTGTTTTCGCACATGTAGCGTGCATTGGCGCGGTCAGTTTGTGAAATCAATGTTCGAACACATTAAGAAAATCATAGTGACACTGCTCATGAGCAGATGTGTTAAATCAGCTATGTTGAAAATTTGGTGATAAAAGTCCATAACATGACTGTGTTACGTGAGTGCATTGTGCAATTTCCACTCAACCTCGTAAGTTCACGAATTTGTAATATTTTCAGTCCAGATTTTCAACATTGACATTTTTCCACACCTCCTTATGAACAGTACAGCTGTCATTTTTCACACCCTGGCTGAAAAGTGTTTTCACACTTCCAGTGCAGAATAGCGCGGTCACTGTGGGAAATCATTGTTTGGGATAGATTAAGAAAATTACAGTGACACTGTTCATGAACAAAGGTCCCAAAATGCCTATGTTGAAAATCTGCTGTAAAAAGTCCTCAGACTAATTTCAGTATGAGTGTACATTGTACAGTTTCTACTCACACTCCTGACTTCACCAGTTTTTTTATATTTTCACTCCAGATTTTCAACAATGTCATTTTTTACACCTCCTCATGAACAGTACACCTGTCACTTTTATATCCTGTTTGAAATTGGTTTTCGAATCTCTGGTACCAAATGATGCAGTCACTGTGCAAAATCACCTTTTGTCTAATGAAGTGATAGTGTCACTGTTCATGTTGTGGGGTCACATAAAGCCCATGTGGAAAACTTGGAGTAAAAATACCAGGAAAAGCCCAGGGTGTTAGGGTTTTGTACCATAACGTTCTACCCCATAGTGACTGACAGGTGTCAGGAGTGTTACTTGGGATTGTCGACATTAATGCTCATGCCATTGCAGCCCCCACTGCCACCCTCCAGCCAGTGAAAAGCATTGAGGTGCACCTTGGACCCTTTGCCTACAGAGTTCACTCCATTCTCCCATACTGCACCCATTTCAGTGTATTTCCTTATGGAATCAGGTGAATGTAAAACCCAAACACCCCAAGGCAAACCTCAACACTTGGCAGTGCCTGAAGGGTAGAATAAGGTGAAATGTCATTACCATCATGGGTGACAACCCAAAGGCACACCTCAAGGCCTGTCCATCTCTGCAGGTTGAGGGTTAAGTTGGTGTCAGTTCAATACTTCAATGCCATTCCTACACTGCATCTGTCTAACTCTTGCACTTCCACTGCTAATGCCAGCAAGCAAACATTCAGCATTGACAAATGCTTGTTTAAAAAAGCATCAGGAGAGAGCTCTTTACTCTACAGAGCTCCATTCTATTTCAGTTCCCTCCCATCTGAACTTATGAGCTGCAAAATAGTTTATAGTTTTAAATTGGTACTCCAATCATGCTTACAAGATCAGAAAAAAATGTATTTGTTTAATTTAGCAAATTATGCTATGTATTTGTTTGCACTGTTAGAAAATGTTTGTTAATCTTTTTTTTTATGAAATGTTATTTGTTATTTGTAACCACTTGTTACTAGTGAAAATGGGCATAATTGCTCACCTGGCCTACACATATAAAAAAATAAAATGAAATGAAATGGAAATTATAAACTGCACTTCAAATTTTGTGTTAAATTATTATAAATTAACTACTCAATTAGATGGTTTCTTCTTTTTCAAATAAATATGTTTAACTTATATTGGTGGTAAAGATCGGTGCACACAAGTGAAGCCTGTTGGCTAGGTATAAAGTACGGTAGTAGCATTTTTTGCATAGCTGAATACCATCTGTAGTCTTAGTGATGGAAAAGGCTATATAATCTTATGAGTGCCGTTACTGTTTTTATTCTACAAAAACTTTTAACAAATTAATTGACAAAAACATATATGGTGAATGACAGTCTACCTATAGCGATGCAACATCCACCTCACCGACATCCCCAACAGCAATAGCCACAATGCCCAATGTTGGGATTGAACTGTTGGAGATGTCTCCTTGTTTTATCAGGGGTCTGTGCTCCTGAACCCTCCATGTGGGGGCTGCACCTCCCACACCCCCCGGTCTCTAAGGATACAACTCTGAGTCAAAGCTATCACGGGGAGGGGGTAAAACACTGGGCGATGCAGTCCCAGTGCCAGCAGAGACCATCACAGTGACTCAAGGTATTTGCTCGAATCCTGTCGTGATGATCTTCACTCTTGCGGTTTCGGCGTGCGGTCGGCATACCGGTGAATGACTCATGAATTTATGCTGGTATGTAAATACTTAAAATAGTTGCTTTAGTAATTGTATTGTTAAATAAATAAGCTACAGTTGATATGTCTATGTTAATACTATTTATATTTGATTTATAGTCCCCCAGCAGAAGCCATATACAGCAGAACTTTAGGGTCTACCGAAAATTATTAATAAATTCACTGCATGAACCTTTCATGGTGTAGGCTTTTTTGACTAGATTGGCCATTGCTTACTCCACTGTAGATACTATCAGGATATAGGCCAGCTACAACTTAAAATGAGTGCAACATTGATGATTTCCCTTAGGACACTCTTCTCTGCATTTGATGACTAGTGTAACCATTATCCAAACTAACCAGCTCTCTTGTGTGCTGTATGTGGGACAAACACTTTACAATGTGCAAATCCCTCCCAGGATGGTTTCCCAAGACATACTTCACAGTTAGTCCCAACAAAAATGTCACACAGCCCCAATGTATCATAGCCCCATCCTTGTTTTAGCAGACAACTGCATTTCACTGCATTTTTTTCATCTGACTGAGAGCTAATTGCAGCAACGGCATGTCAGCAGGTCCTGCTAAATGTCAATATATGAACACTAGTACCACAAACCTACAAATCATAACACTACAGTAATGGCCCCTAAAAAGTACCCAGTCATCAGAAGCAAGTGTAGCAAATGAGAAAATAGCATGTTGTTGTGAGCCAGCTGCCATCCTTGGCAGAGCAGCATTGCAGCCAGTGTTTGTGGCATTCACTTGCACTCTGTATGTATGTAGTAGCAAGTACAGCAATGAACTCCTCAGAGGTCAGACTCAACAGCAGCACCCCCTACATACACAAACACCCAGACACCAACACACTTATGTAATTCCACTAATACTAGCACAAGGAAGAATTGGTGATTCTTCCCAACTTTTTTTTATACTAACAGAGCAATCTGATATGATTCTCCCTATCCCTTTTCTGTTGTGGTTCTTTTTATTTTTTTAACTCACAATTCAATCTGATATGACCCCCCCATCCCTTCCTGTTGCAGTGCAAGAGTTAGGCAGGTCACACAGATTTAGCAGCAGTGCTAAAAAAGATAGTCCTTTGCTAGATGCCACAGACAGAAATAAAATAGTCTTGATGAAGATAAACTGAGAAGATAAATTGTTTCCCACTCTGTGTTGTGAACTGCATCTCTGTGGTGAGATGGATGAGAGGTTTTCTTTTCCTTTTTTTTCCACTTTAGGAATTATTTATTGATTGAGCCATTATTCAGACTTATATTACAGCAATAACGGATTCAGTATACAAATGCATTTTGTGTGCCCTCTGGTTCGACTGTGTGTGTGTGTGTGTGTGTGTGTGTGTGTTGGACTTGGTGTGTGTGTGTGTGTGTGTGTGTGTGTGAGTGTTTGTGTGTAAGTGTAGGTGGGGGCATGGCAGTCTGGTACTACCTAAGGTGCCTCTGTAGGAAGCTAATGATGACACTCTTGATACAGTGAATAATTTGTCTTCCAATGTATTCTGGTATGTGCATGTACTAGGATTTTTCCTTATAAGCAACATGGGTTTATAATACCATATCAGTGATGATGTGATTTGTTCCTGAAGTCTAGTTCACACACATATCATACTATTGACAAGAGTTATTTTCCTGAACAAATGCTTACTACATTTCCATATTTGTGTTCTAGTTTTCTTATAAATCATTAAGAACCTGCATATTCATTGTTGCAAAAATGTTTTCAGTTTAGTCCTTAGACAATGCTGCACCAGTCATTCAGCCCTTGCATCTGGTTGGTACAGTCCGGATGCTCCTTTTATCTGCTGGCGATTTCATGCAATATAATTAAATATGCATGCATTACAATCTGATATGTTGTTAACGTTACTGGGAATTGAGTATTTCATCTGTGTGCATATACATTAGTTACATTTTTGGGGAGGGAATCGGGGGTGATAAATTCAAATGCTTTACATATGAAGCTGTAATAGTGCACATACAGTTTTGGTTGCAGTACAACATTTTATGTTTTTTTCCAAACCATTGATTCTGTTTCTCTTGTTATTTAATATAAATAAGATTAATGATAAAAAAAGAAACAATGATTCTGACCAAGAAAGATACACATGACAGTCATTCCTTAAATATGCACAGCATTCAATACATTACAGCACGAGTTACAAAAACAACATTTTCTAACAGCTCATTAAACACTGACAAATGCGGCTATGGACTAAAACATTACAAGCAGTCAGTGAACTCTGACAGCCTTTACAAATGAGAACACACAGCAGAGTGTAAAAAAAAAAAACAGCACTGACTCCGGTTCCTTCCCCCCAGTAGTCACTTCCAGTTCTCGGATAGCCTGATGGCAATCAGGAGGGCATGGGACTCCAGCAGTGTGTAAAATATTAAAAAAATTACAAAACTTCATATCAGATACAAGCAAGGTCAAATTAGACTGTCAAACATATTAGTTTTCATCTAATATCAATATCCTTCAGCCCATAATAGCTAATCTGATCCACTAGCTCTTTAAACTGCAGAAAAACATTCCGCACAACTGACCACTGACAGTGATCAGTTCTGCAGAATTCTGTCCTGCAGTGTAATACATTAACCCTCAGTCTGCACATTTATTCTATGATTCTAAGTCAGAATTTCTGCAAAAGTTGTCAAATTGATTTCTGAACTTTTGTGGAAACGAAAGTCTGATTTTCGTGCAAGTTCTACCTATGGAATTTTTTTTCCCACAGCTTTACTTCCACCTTATGAGAGGCTGACAGGAAAATTAGCTTGGCCTGCATTAATAAATGGTTTGTGAATCAGGCAATGCTTCCATTAGTTAAAAAGGAAAATACCTGTGCCAGAGAAAAACAGGTTACTAAATCCACAGTAGCCAGCTTCATTAAGATATCATTCAAAAGAAGGATTAGCATTCCAAAAGACCAGCCTCCTGAGGAAGGCAAGTTGCTGAAGTGCTGGGGCAGTGTGGTGTGTGCTGGTTTTTGCACTTGGAAATAAAATCCATGAATTATATTTTAATTTCTGAGCTGATCTTTTGGAGCGCTAATCCTTCTTTTGAACAATGCTTCCATTATCCTGTTGCCATAAAGTGGGCATAAGCTAATAATAAGCGTATGTTTTTAAGGGTGATTGGTAGTATGCAGACTTCTACGGGGTCCTAGGACACTATGGTTTCTTACTGCATCAGTTTTCATGCTCTTATGTATTCTGAGCTCTCCTTAGCTGGTTGTCTTTTAGGCAGTCACTCTAGCTTTCATTCTGGATAAAATCTGCAACTAAGTTTTGAAGTTTAGAAATTGTTTAATGGATAATGAAAACTTCATTACTATGTTGTATTGTTGTACTGTATATATCTGTGTGTACTTTTATGTTATGAAATTATGTATTCCTTGCTATTAGTATGTCTATTGTAACTTGAAATGCTTATGGGACCTGGTTGAAAATGAACCTTTGGTTCAACTGAGCATTATCCCTGTTATATCATTGATAATGAATAAACATTTTACTACTACTACTACTACTAATGACATTGCATGGGTTAAGACCCATGAAGCAGAGTCATTGATATCCATACCCATGTGGAACTGGTATTTAGTGCCATCCAGAGCTGACTTTGCTGGGGCAGCCATATCCTGTGCCACTTCACCATTAACCTTAACAGTAAGTCAAAGCATTCCATTCCACAGTGTTTTCTGGTACTGGACCATATATACTAAATAAGCTGCCTGCCTAAGGAGCAGGGAAGTTATTTTATACACATTTTTGGCCATAGTATTCAGTTTTCTGGAATCCTTCTCAGGATGCTGTGTAGAGAAGGGCACTTTGGTCTTCTTAAAAGCAACTGTTTGGACTAGTCCTTCATGATCAGGATGTGCTTTCAGGTATTCCACCCTCTGTCTGTCCACACAATATTTCTTTTCAACTTATTTTTACAATTTCTGCAGCTGAATTAGGTGCTGATATGCTTTTTCCAGTAGCTTTTTGAAGTGATTTGTGTATTAGAAATGGCAGCCTTCTTGTAGAAGCTAGCCACATCATATCTATGAACTCTGCTTCCTTCTCCTACTCAACTGTTTCACGAGAGGAGATATTGAGGATCCTCAATATCTTTTTTTTGTATGAGGTATGATCCACTGTTAGCCTTGGGGGGGAGCCAATCTCTTGTTCAGGTAAACCATTGTGTCCTAAAAGTTCATCTTCCTCCTTCTCCTCATAATACATGTCCTCCTACACCACAGGCAGGTGGCCTGGAACTTGAAACTTGGGAGGGGGCTGGCATATTGAGAACCTTTTTTTATAGCTTGGAAGGTCTGTAAACAACTGCCATGCTTTGGCTCTGTCCTCAGTTGAGGGCATTTGTCTTAGGTCTGCTACCTGCTTATTTTCCCCACCCACCGATTAGAATTTTGCCTGCTTCTAAATTTAACTGGCCTCTCTACTGTTCTTCTCCCCACAGATCTCTGCCCCAGGTGGGCACTTCAGAGCCAGAAGCCTCCCCGGGACAATGCACTTCACTAGCCACCATCCCAACCGTCAAGCAGCCCACAAGGTAGGCTCTCTACTCAGATACAGAGTCAGACTGAGCCCCGGTTGTGGCTTTTGATCTTATTGGCCCTGCAAGCGGACATGGACCTTCTCTTTCGTCCACTCACAAAACACTGCTTCCCCATTAGACAAGCACTCCAAGCTGACCTGAAGCTAAGCTAGGTCCTGCTGCCTCCTTGGAGCAGGCTCAGCTTTCAGATTTTCTGCTTCTTTTCTCTCTTTCTATAATTTTCTCCTGCTCGCCCTCCCCAGCCCCTACCTCGACCTCTATTAAATTCCCCTAAACCCCTCCTTTGGTTCATCCTCCATTCTCTCATTGGCCTGATACACTGCTGCCATTTTTGGGGTTCTCACTATCTCCTTCAACTCTTACTGCTAATGGCAAGCCACTATCACTGCTAAAGCCCTCCTATAAGACTGCAGGTTGTATTTGTGTTGCTGTTAGCTGCACCTTCCTTTTGCTGTATTCTTGTCTGGACAGCTCTAAATTCTGCTGAGCCTGCTTATCCTTCCTTTTAGCCTCCAAGCTCTTACTGTCTCCTTAATTGCCCCTCTTTCTGATGACTTGTATCTGACTCTGACTTAGCCATTCTGTATGACTGCAGCTTTTAAAAATAACTATCCTGAGCTTCTGTTGACTTTGTTTCTCATCATCTGTGTTCTTGTCTGGACCCTGCTCAGTCATTTCTATAGAGCAGCAACTGATTATTCTGTCCCCTCTATCTTTAGCCCTTTCCCTTTTGATAGGCCTCATTAAAATCAATTGATATGGTTCCACTCTTCTGGCTCCTGTTCCTCTGTTAGAATAGCTAGCTGATATGAACAAAAAATGTCTTACACAATCTTGGTTCTTCGATTCCTAGTAGGTATGCTTTTTTACACCCTGATATCCTGTTCTGCACCTCTGAATACAGCAACTTCTACAAATTCTGCTGCTTACACACCCTGTCCTGGTTACACTGAACTTGCAGCATTGCTTGTTCTCGATGAAAACTTCAATCATTATGCACTCTATGGCACCAGATCTACATACCATTGGAGCACCACCGAACAAGTAATTCCTGCTCTCTGCATTATGCACCATTGCAGCATCTCCATCAAGGTGTTGCTATCTGCTTCTCTGGACCTTTTTGGGCCTCACTGTACTCAGTACACCAACTCATGCCAGTACCCACAAAAGGGGAAGGATATGTCCCCTAAAGTTACTCTTAAATGCCATCAAAAATCATCTTCTTTTGCAGCTTATCTGCGCAGGTAATGTTGAACTAAACCCTGGCCATATTCTCCGTATCTCTACTCCTACTGAATTGGCCATCTTAATGGATATGGGTCTTTTACATATGAATACTTGTAGTTTGCTAAAGCATTTGATGCAATACAATCCTGGATCTGCCATGCACAACCATATATCCTGGTGGTTACTGAATCATGGCTGAAACCCATGAACCAGGATCACGAGATCAATATTCCATCCTATAATGTATATAGAGCTGATAGACAAACCGGTGGAGGGGTGTAGTCATTTATGTTGCTGACAAATTTACATCTTCTCTAGTTGAGTCCACCTTGTTGTCCAAGGAATATGAATGCTTTACTGTTAAAGTTCAGCTTCATCAGGCAATCCCTCTTCATATCATTGGATGTTACAGGCCTCCTTCAGCAGAGCATAAAATCCTGAACTACATGAGTGAGATTCTACCTACAATAACCTCAGAATTAATCATCATGGGTGACTTCAACATGGACTGGCTATCAGCTACTTCTAAGCCACTGAAGGAAGTCTGTGATATGTTTGGGCTTACCCAGCTTATTCAGGAACCTACTCATCCAAACTGAAAAAATCCACAGCACAATACACTATTGGATCTAATCTTAGTGAACAAGTCAGACCTTATTTCCCACTCTGGCACACTGTTTAATGACCTTAGTAATCATCGCACCACTGCCTGTGTGAGGTCTACCTCTAAACTGATATCTACTTCTAGGTTCATTTTCAAGAGAAGTTACCGGGACTTTGTCCCTAATGCCTTCCTTTCTGAACTTCAATTCTCTAACTGGCAAAACTTCTATCTGGCCAGCACAGTAGTCAAAGCATATGAGATTTTCCAATCCATAGTTCTTGATGTTCTATACAGACATGCTCCACTGCTTAAAATACGTACCAAAAAGAAGTCCTGTCCATGGTTAATGACTAGCCTAAAACTGCATTGCTAAAAAGGGATACATTATGGAAAAGGGCAAGAAAATCTAAACTACCAGTGGACTGGGCAGCTTTTAGAGCTGCAAGAAACCTGTGTACCAAGCTAATCAGGACTGAGAAAGCTAATTACTTCCATGCTGAACTTGAATCTGCATCTAACTGCACGAGCACATTTTGGAAAATGCTTAGGGACATAGAAGGATTTTGCCCAGCCAGCTCGTTACTTCAGAAAATCACATTTGGTGGTGTTTCCACTACAGGTAAAAATGAGATTCTTGAGCTCATCAACAACCACTTTGTGATGGCTGGTCTGGCATTCGACACCTCACCAGCAACTAAACTTCATTCACAGCTGAGCAGCCATGACTTAACATGTCATACTCCAGCTATCCCTTCCCATGGGGGAGTATTCTCCTTCACTGCAGTTACCCTGAAACAAGTAGAGGAAATATTGTTGAGCTTAGACACTAGAAAGTCAGCAGGCGCTGACAGTATTGATCCATACTACCTAAAACTGGGATATTACATTCTGTCACCCCCCATTACTCACCTTTTTAATATGTCCCTTGCTCAGGGAGCACTCCTCCCAGTCTGCAAGACAGCTCATGTAATTCCTCTGTTTAAATCTGGGTACCCCAGTGATGTAAATAACTACCTACCAATATCACTGTTGCCCATCCTGTCCAAACTACTGAAAAAGGTGGTTAATGAGCAATTTAGGTGTCTCCTGGAGACATTCAACCTACTTAATCCAGTTCAGTCAGGCTTTAGACCTCACCACAGCACTGCATCTGAGTTGGCTAAGGTTACTAATGATTGGCAGATTGCCTTGGATACAAAAAATTATGTGTGTGCTTTGTTTCTCAATCTGAGCAAAGCATTTGATACAGTGGACCATGACTTACTCCTCTTTGAAATATTGGAGTGTATCAGCTGGTCTTGAACTGGTTTACTAACTATCTTACTGAATGTCAACAACTGGTTAAAGCTGAGGAGGGCTTCTCTCTCCTCAAAAAACCCTGTTAAGGGGTATTTCCCAAGGGTCTATTTGAGGCCTGCTACTCTTTGCTGTTTATATTACTGCATTAATACTGGTATAACTGCAGCTAACATCCGTTTGTTTTCCGATGATACTTTTTTGTACATTGCCAGGCCTACTCTGGAACTTGCCTGTAGGGACCTCCAATGAGACTTTGACCATTTACAAAAAAGTCTACTACAATTAAAGCTCCTCCTTAATGCAAAGAAGACTAAGGCTATTCTATTTGGTCCCTCTACCCTTGCAACTAAACACAGTCTTCCTGGATCTGCCCCCCTCATATCCACACTACTGGATAAGCCGCTGGAGGTTGTTGAGAAATTTAAGTACCTTGGGTTTTGGATAGACCACAAATTGTCCTTTGTGCATCATATCAATGAACTTTCAAAAAAAATGAAACAGAGACTTGGACTCTTCTTCCAAATTAAAATCTGCTTACACTGGAAGCAAAAACTAGGATGGTTCAGACTACATTCATGCCTCTTCTAGATTATGTTGACTTTCTGTATGGCCAAGACCCAAAGTTCTCCCTCTCTAAACTGGATATTCTCTACTATTGTGCTATTCAATTCATAACTGGTCTCCCATATGCCACCCACCACTGTAAGCTTTATACCAAGGGTGGAGCTCACTAAGATTTAGACCACAAAAGAATGTAGTGCTCTGGCCCTACAGAGCCATCACTAATATGCTACCACATTATATTGTGAGTTGCCTGCCCACCTGTAGTGCTGGAAATTTCACATTGAGAAGCCTCTCCTATATCTCACTATTTATTCTTAAGGTGAGAACCAGGCATGGCAAATCTGCAATTAGTCATGCTCTCCCTGTCATTTGGAATGCCATACAGAAAATTCTAAAGTTGGCAATCCCTGTGAAACTGAGCTTCTTTATATCCCCATACCAAACTTCATTTAAAGAAACCTGTAATTGCTTCTGTTAATGGCACTTTTCCCATACTTACCCTAGGATTAGGAATTCACTACTTAAGCTTCTCTCCCTTATGTCTCTTCTGTGCCCTGTTTCACTATACATCATAGCATTACTTTGATTTCTCTTTAAGCTATGAAACTCCCTTTCCTAATGCATCCCTCTTACTTCCCCTCCTCATCCCCTGGCTGCTCCCTGCCCTCTGCCATTGCATCCTGGCTCTTTATATTCCTTCTTCTGACTCTATCTTGTTGCCATAGTTATATCATCCATTGCAGCCAATGTATATAGGTTTGTTGATTCTTATTATGTATTTTATTATTCCTAAATGTATGTGCACTCCCTCATTGATTATTCTTGCATTGACTGTGTTACTGTTTGTACTCCTATTTGTTGTAGCACTGTATGCATTTCTGCCTTGTACTCATATATGTGACTGTTCCGGCCCATCTTGTAAATGAGTTCTTCTCAATTATGTTTCTCCTGGTTAAATAAAGATTAATCAATTGATTGATTGATTTTCCTTTGCAGGAACAGTGGCATGGTCATGCTGTTTTTTGGTTTGTTTATTTTTTCTTCTTCTTTGCAGATACTGTTTATAGTAAATCCAACAGGTGAAGACTGTGAATGCCTGAGGTGGCATGGTGCAAGAATAGGGCTGGTATGCCCTGAAAAATAAGACCACAGTTCCAAAAGTTCTTTGCACTCTATACAAAAAAACACACATAAATCCAAACTGCACAATTAAATGCTTTAATGCATAAATCAAAAATAGAGTTATTGTAGCGGGACAACAGATGCAGACTACTAGGCCAGGTGCTTTGGGTATTAAATACTACATCGGGGGGTATGGCTAGATAGGAGACATGCATGTTATTTACACCAGTATCTCATTAATATTAATTAATCAAGAAAACATTTTTTATACAAATGAAAACAACAGTAAAAAGGAAAAAAGAAATTGTTCTACATACAGAAAATAATTGCCTACAATGTCCAAAAATACCTAGTTTCATAAACTTTAATCAGTCTGTTGAACAAAATTCTATTTAGAAATGATTTTAAAGGCAGAGGCAGTGAATTCTATACACTTAAGAAAGAGAAACTGGAAGATGTGTGAAGTGCTATTTGCAAGTATATAGGGCAATTTCTCACTGCAATAAAGCCATGCCCTGAAAAAAATGAAGAATGAATCAGGATGAAAGATTGTATGCATTCTACAAGGCTTCATTTATGTATCAATCGACATCACAAAAGTTAGCAGGAAAGGATAATGGAGAAAGACTACCTAAAAAGAACAGAGAAGACACTTTAATTAGCATTCATGCACACAAGTTCAGATATCATACACTGTTATGCTAAATACATTAAAGAAAACTTATCCAAAAAGTATTTTAGGAAAAAACAGGTTGTCAGTACAAAGCTTGGTAGCATGTGTCAATGCCAAGGGATTGTGAATATATAAAAAAGCAATGTTTCTGGCTTTGAAGGTTAAATCCTTATATTAGTCATATAGTAAATACTAGCTAGACAGCTGTAAAGGTAAAATAAACTATTTTAAACCATGAAACAAAACATTCTTTGTAATTATTCTACTCAAGGTCAAATGTCTTCTATACCCATCATCTCATCTTTTCATTTTTTCAAATATGGTTTAATTTCCCAGTTTTTATTCAGTCCCTGTGCTTTCACACTATTGAGTGTGAAAATCCAAAATGATTCTCTTTGAAATAAGTGATTCAATCTGTCTCCCCACTTAATCAAGGGGCCCACATGTTTAATGCCCATGAATGTCATACGTCTAGGCTTGAAGTTATGATGCTGTGAAAAGTGTACTCAAACAGAGGCATCTTCACAGCCATTTGCAATAGACCTGGCATGTTCCTGTATTCTCTTTTTTAGTGGTCTGGTGGTGCATTCAATGTGTAAAATATAACAGGTGCACCGCAATGCGTACACCACAAATGGTGTGTTACATGTAATGCATTCTCTAATATTTATAACACCATTTAACTCTAAGGGATGTATATACTATTTTTGCAGTAATGCAGACTTACACATGATGCACTGAAGGCACTTGAAAAAGCTTTTAGTCCTTGTGGGTAACCAGTGTTGAGAGGTGGCTGCAGTCATTTGTGTTTTCTTTTTTTTTAATTCAATATACTTTATTAAAAATTTTTAAACAAGTGTACACAGATAAACAGAAAATATAACAAGAACACAAACAGAACAAGACAGCAAAATACTATAGCATAACCAGAACTCCAAGCATATAATCTTCTGATACTATGACAATTAAATGGTGAATGTGAACCACCCCACTCCCCCTCACCAGCCCAATCCACCCTCACAGTTTAGTAACACCACACTTTAAAAAGAAACGAAAAATAATCTCTCAGGCCTAACTGGAACACCAGACATGATACCAAAGGGGAGGAAGGTCACAGCATGATGAAACAAATTATCTCTGGGGCCCAATTGATAAACGGGTAAAAAGGGGTTCCCATCTGGAATGGAATACTTGAGGACTCTTCTACAGTGTTCAATATGGTTTTCCAGCATCAGAGTGCACATTATCTCATTATGCCATTCTCACAAGGGTGAAGTTGAATTGTCTAGACATGTAGCAATATTTCTAGCTTGGCCACTGAGGAGATAAGTGCCATGTGAGCTTTCCTAGTACTAATCACCCACTGTGGAAGAATTCCTACCACACAAATCTTATGGAGAAACAATTACTCTGGTCCTAAGACTGAATCCAAAGAGTCTCTAATAGCTGCCCAAAAGGACAGTAATTTTGTACAGTCTCAAAGCATATGGTGCAAATGTCCTTCTGCCAGGTGACATCTATTACATAATGGGGAGGGAGTTTTCCCCATTTTGAACAATCTGGAAGGAGTGTAATAAAGGTTATGCAAGATTTGAAACTGCATTCGTCTAAGTCTGTCTTGCTTTACATACTTGTAAAGATTCTGCCAGATTTTCTGCCATAGCTGAAGACTGGTAGGAATGTGAAATGCTTGTGTCCAATATTAACACACTCCTAAAAGGGCACTAGCATCTGACAACTGAAAACATTTATAAAAAGCTGACACTTGTTGAGGCTGAGAGGGTATCAACAAAAGTTTGTCTAGCATGGAATCATCCATTATCTCTGGGGTTTAGGACCTTGTATAGCAAGGAGAGCATGAGTAATCTTCAAGTATCTGAAGTAAGAATTATCAGGAAGTGAAAAAAGCAATCTGGTGGATCTAAACAGCAAAATGTTATCCCCATCATCAGCTGGGATAGACCCACTCCCTTTAATTGTGGGCAAAAGTTGAAGGAAATGGGATGTCCTGCAATTTAATATTCAGATTCCCTAGTATAGGTTGTGATAATGAATTGATGACTTCAGTCTAAAATATTTTCAAGCTGAGCCTTAGATTTAAAGGACCAGCACAACAGGGTGAAGTGCAGGTCCGCCGGAAGGTGGGTAAATTTTATATACAGGAGACTAGAAGGGACTAGTCCATACTTTTGAATGAGTGATGATTGTATTTCCAACCTTTGTGGTGATACCCATCTATCTCAGTCTGGATAGAGGGTAAGTCCCACTGAATACATTTTTGTGAATGCAGGGCACAGTAATAGAGAAAGAAGTTAGGAAGGGATAAATCACCATTTACCTTCGGGACAGTCACTTTAATAAATGAGCACTGCACTACTTTTCCTTTCCAAAGAAAGGTGTTGAGGATTGTTTGTAAGCAAACAAACCAAGACTTAGACAAAAAAAATCCCAGCATACCTTGGGGATACAACAATTGAGGCAAAATATCAACTTTGATTACATTTATTCTGCCCCATATAGAGGGGGGAAGGAGGACCATTTGGCTAAATCAAGTGTAATTTGATGAAGTAAGTAGGTAAGATTTTTCTTTACTAAGATAGGTACTGACTGCACAAGAAAAACACATAAGAAACAGTAAAATCTAGGGTTCCCAAGACAGACCAAGATGTAAAATATCCCACTTGAGAACAAGCCCATTTAGAGGCAAAACTTACATTTTAGTAATATTGAGCTTATAGGCAGAGAACTTGGAGAACTGATTTATAGTGTCCAGAATAACCAGTAAGTTTTGGGCCGGGTTCTCAGTATGCAAAAGAATATTATCTGCATAGGGCAATATCAAATATCTCTTTCCCGCAACCTGTATCCCAGCATAACCCTAAGTGTGTTGTAAACTACATAGTAGAGGGTCAAGATACAAGTTAAAAAGCAAAAGGGAGAGGGGACAACCTTGGCGTGTGCAACAGTTTAAAAGAAAGGAGTCCAAAAGTATACCATTGCACCAGACATTAGCCAAAGAGCTAGAATACAGGAGTTTAATCCATCTAATAAAAGACAAAGGGATCACAACTTTCTGTAAACCTACAAATAAAAAAGGTGCGAGATCCGATCAGAGCATTTTTCTGCATACAGGGAGATCAAGGCTGACAGTACCCAGCTGTCCCTGGACGCAGCCAAAAAGTGATGCAGCTTCCTCAGATGATCACTAGATAGTCTATTCTTCATAAACCCAACCTGTACAGGGCTAATAAGATGGTCTAAAACTTTCAAAATCCTAGTAGATAAGCTCTTAGAAAGGATTTTAATATCTGAGTTGATTAACGATATAGGATGGTAACTACTTGCTAGTAGCTCATCCTTATCTGTCTTTTTAATTAAAGTAATCAAAGCTTCTAGGAATAGAGGATCAGAAAGGCCAGATTAATACCAGAAGTTATAGAGCCTAACTAATAGAGGGGCTAGGTCAGAAGAGAAAGCATCATAGAAGTTATTGCTAAAGCCATCCGGACCCAGGGCTTTATCCAAAGGACACTGTCGAATGTCCAGCTGTACCCATTGAAGTGAGATAGGTTGACTGAGAAGGTCACTCATGGTTGGGCTTATAACAGGCAGAGGTAAAGAATTAAATAGGTTGTAATTTCTTCAGGATTGGAGATCACTGATGGTTCATCCCAATAAAGTTTAGTTTATTGTTCTAGGAATTACTACCTTTGAGCCAATGGCTCTTTTACAAAGGTTCCACGTCAATTGGGTACAGAACAAAAAGGTTACATAGATAACACAACAATTTGTGTTGTGTCAATAGCAAGAAAACATAGACAATAAATTTCAGTCAATTGTGCAAAGGACTTGTAATGCCAATAATCACTTATCATAAAAAAAAATTAAGCCAGTTTAGGGAAAAAATCAAATAGGGGAAAAAGTCCAGACAGAGAGGGTAAGAGAAAGGTGAGGGGAGCAGACAATAGTAAGAGAAAAGATTCTCTAACATGCCTTTGTCAAGTACTGGACCAGAGTGGGTAAGTGATAGATAAGAGATTTAATCAGGACAGTCTGAGAGAACTCCAGCTATTTTTACAGATTGAGAGTGCTGAGCGAGGTAACTTTTTACCCAGTCACCAGGACCAAAGAGTAGCATAATACCCCCAAAATGTAGCTGCTTCCTCCTGGGGTGTGTTTCAATCCCAGCAGTCACAGGGGCCAAAAAGCAGTGTATGCCTCTGGAAGCATCTAACTGGTACAGGTAAAGGGCTAGAAGTTTACCAGCCCTATCTCCAGACTCAAAATAGCTAAAGTTAGTACACTGATATGTATTCTGTGAAGAGTCTGTGTAAATGTTTTCTTCCTAATCACAGCCAACCTAATCAATTCCCCCTCTTATAGCACATTTAGCTGCCCCACCCATAAATTATTCACCGCCTCTACAGACTCCTCATTCTGTTGCAGGAAAAACTTGATGTGGTTCATGGATCTTCTCAAGAGTATCAGGGTGAAGCAGTAGCTGTGTATTAAGCCTCCACAGCACATCATGATCCTGGGGTCTTCTAAGAGTATAAATAATCAACATGGGTGCATGATCAGAAGTCACTGTTTCATGAAGATGAGATAACAATAGTCTGTGGAGAAATTATTGACTAATGAGAAAAAAAATCTATTCCGGAAGATGTGAAATGCACCGAAGAATAAAAAGTGCATTGCCTCTCAAACGGATTAAGAAGGTGCCAGGGATCTATTAGCCCCAGGACATCCATCAACTTGCCTACTGCTTTGCTTGCTGCCCAGTCACTGGTAAGGATCCCACAGATTTTATGAATAGCATTCAGCCTACCAGATATTCAATTGAATTCTGTAATGAAGGATGTGGGTTGATCTTCACTGTTGGTTTGTGCCTGTTTTGAATGCAGTAGTAACTATCTGCTTATTTGAAATACCTGTAACTTAGTATTACTGAGAGTGTGTTCTCATGTTTTCTCTAGAAATCTCTCTTCATGCATATTTTGTACAGTTTCTCCCAGGCTGTAGTAGCTGACCATATGGGATAGATTCCTTTAGCTTGGGTGGTGGGCACTGTCTGCACGTAGTAAGGTACTAGTTGCTGTCCTATTTCTGTGTGACATATGGTGTTCATGGGTTGACTGGGTACACTGTGCAGTTCCAAATCTAGGAATGTAAGTGTGTCCTTACCGTACATACAGGTAAATTTTAGGTTTAAGTCATTAGTACTGAGTCAGCTGATACATTCTGGTAGCATTTGTCAGTCTCCCTGCCAGATACATAAACAATCATCTAAACATCTGTGTGACTTAGCTACTGTATTTTCTTAAAGCAAGAATTCTACACAGGTTATAAATAAATATTAGTTCTCACAACCCCATGAACAAATTAGCATAACTGGGGGCCATACTCGCCCCCATTGCTGTACCATTGAGTTGCAAAAAGTAGTGGTCCCTGAATTAAAAAACACTGTGTTACAGAACAAACTTTAAACATTCAATTATAAATTCAATGGGAATCTTTTCAGAGTCTGAAAGATTTTCTAAGAAAAATCTAAACGCATTTAGTCCTTTTTTATGTGGTATCGATGTGTATAGTGAAGGCACATCTATACCAAGCCAAGTCATGTCCTCCTGCCATATGACATCCTCAAGTTTCTTCAGTGTGTCTATGGTGTCTTTGAGGTATGCTGGCAAATTAACTACATGTTTGTGCAAGAAAAAGTCCAAAAATTGACCTACATTTTCGTACACTGAACCATTCCCTGACACGATTGGTCTACCAGGGGGATTACTAATATTTAACTTTAGCAGTGCATAGAAACCTGTTAAAATTGGGTGCTCATTCCAGACAAATCTGAATTCTTCGTCCAAAATATTATCTTCTGATATAGCCCGTATCAGAATTTTACACAAATCTTTATTGTATCTCGCAGTCAGATTTGTCTGCAGCCCCCTATAGTTGTTAACATCACTGAGTAGCATCATTGAGTAAGTTCATCACCATCCTGACATATTTCCCTCTACTCATAACTACAATATTGCTGCCTTTATCAGCTGGTTTTATTACCAAGTTATTATTACTGATTATTTCTTCCAAGGCAGCACTTTCATTGTGGGTTAGATTTGATAATTTTGAAATTGCTATCTGACTCAGCAAAGTTTCAATTTCTTTCATTACCGTTTTTTTGTATGCAATGACATTGAGGTTTAAAGCCACTGGACTAAATGTTGAAACACCCTTGAATCACCATTTTCTTTCCTGCAGCAAATCCATTAGTAGCACATGAGGTGGGCACCTGAATCACAGCACTGTCTGAAACAGTGACGTGATATGGGCAAAAGCCTGAAAGGCGAGGTGGCAGGGAGGGCAATCGGATGTGGTGAGGTGGGTGACCCTAGCGACAGGATGTCGCTATGTATACATGTGTGCAGGGGGGAGCGAGCATTGCGAGCGTGGTCTGGGAGGGGGAAGAGGGGATACAGGGGGTGGTGATGCGGTCATCTGTCAAGCTGCGCTCTGGCATCAGGGGTTGACCTTCGCTTGCAGTGCTGGGGTTCTGGGTTTGGGTCTGGGTCCGGAGACTACTGTGCTTTTTTTGCATATGGCCCAAAATCTTATTTTTTTTACTTTTAGCCCCCCCAACATGCACCCCCCTGGAGCTGAGAATCTTTAAGTAGGGGGGTGCGGGGGGTGAAGCCCCCAATGTGGGGAGGTTTGGGGGGACAGCCCCCCCAAAGAAAGCAAGTATGTTTAGTCCCCAGTGCCATTTTTCCATGAGCCGAGGTTGTCAGGGTGGTGAAATTGTTTTCACCACCCTGAAGTCACTCTTCTACGGGTCGCCCTTCTGCAGTCGCCCACATCACATAAAATCAATCCATTGTTTGTTCTGCTTCCATTTCTACAACATTGGCTGTGGTCAATTACTGTATGTCGCCTATCTCCACTGCTTCATTAAGTAGTGCTTTAGATGAGGTTCCAGTAAATCCGTCAAGTTCATCACAAGTTTGATCAGGTGTGCTGTGCCCCGTGTTGTCAATTGCATCAATTAAGCAGTTCAAGTCTTTGATTGTGCTCCCAGCTGCTTGTGACAAAGTATCGCTTTCAAAGCTGATTGCGTTATATCTTGTTGCACTCTTTTCTGAGAAGAATAGTTTTAAACATATTTTTCTGAAAAATTTCCTTGCATCTAAGTGAATTTGAAACTTGTTAATCCTGGGGGTTGGGATTTATGAGAAGCTTTTTGATAACAGTGAAATCTGATTTTCAGTGAGCTCTGTGTCTGAAATGTTTATGACTTGTAACCTGTTTTCTTTCCTGACTTCAGTGGTCAGTCTGGGTTTTGCAAATGGCCTCCTCTTCCTCACTCTTCTTGTTCTTCTCTTTCTTGTCTATTTGTAGTCTGTTTCTTTGTCTAAAACAACTTGGATGTTAATTTCAATAGGTTGTTTGTCAATCTGAGGTAAATCTGTGTGTTGTGCATCTTGTTGCAAAGTTTGGCCTGTTTTCTCCCTGCCTCTGTCTCTATTATTTGATGGGCAGTGTACTCTGTTATTGCTCTGCTCCATGCTACATCCTTTGCTTTGTGGTCTAGGTTTAGCCCACTTTAGAATGTTGCCTTTGTGAAAATCTTTGTTGTCCCTCTTTACTTTTCTATATGGCTATTATTTCTTTTTCATACTTGTTAATCTTTTTGTTTTTTTTGCATGGAAGAACAGCAAATGTTATATTCTAGTCTCTCTTTAAATGTAAGTATGTTTGTTTTAGCTTCCTCAAAGTCTTTGTTGATTTCTTCTAGTTTTAGTCCCTCTGCTTTAATTATCAGTTTGATAAATGTTTTAGAACATAGCTGTGCTTCTGCCAACTATTCATCTTTGAAAGACAAAAGACACATATAACAGAAGCCAGATAAGAAAGAGAAGAACAAGAAGAGGGAGGAGGAGGCCATTTGAAAAATCAGATTTCACTGTTATCAAAAGGCCTCTCATATATCCCCATCCCCAGGATTAACAAGTTTCAAATTCACTCAGATGCAAGGACATTTTTCAGAACAATACATTTAAAACTATTCTTCTCAGAAAATGGTGCAGCAGGCAAGCCTGGTGGCACTGAGGGTTGAGGTGCTGCATGCCGCACTTCACACCTTGCTGGCGACCCATGTTCAGGAATGAGCCCAGGTCATTGGGGGTCAGTGGGGGGGGTGGAGGCCGGGAGATTGATTGGGCAGCCATAAGGCAGCTTTCCCTCTCCTGGGTGGGGACTCAGACAGGCCCGCTGCAAGGCTGCCCCCGGATGGAGGCCCAGAGATAGTGCAGTTGTGGGAAACTACAGTAGGGAGGGTGCAGCAGGTCACTGCATGCACGTGCCTCAACACGAGTGGGCACCAGAGACAAGCGGTGGGGAGAAAATAGAAAAAAAAAAAGCTATTGGAGCCTGCAGGGTCAGTGATGGTCAAACAGTACCTGCACCAGCCCCCGGAGTTTAAATGTTGGTCTCCGGGGAGGGGGAGAAAAAGTCGATGCCCTTCACCTTGGCCTTGCCATGTGGGGTAACCTGTGGGGAATTGTTGGGAGGGGTGGGCTGAAAACCCAGAGGCCCAGAGACTGAGACCCTCCAAGGGAGTGACCGGAGCCACCTGCCAGCTCCATCATGTACCCCCAGTTGCCAGGTAGGTGAGGGTTGGCAATGGGGGGGGGGCTCAAAAAACTGGAAAAAAAGAGTGCAGCAGGATGTAACACAATAGACTTAGAAAATAATACTTTGTCACAAGCAGTTGGGAGTACTATTGAAGACTTAGACCACCTAATTGATGCAATTGAAAACACAGGGAGAAGCACATCTGATCAAACTCATGATGAACTTGATGGATTTACTGGAACCTCATCACATACACTACTTAATGAAGCAGTGGAGATAGGCGACATATATGGACTGACCACAGCTAATGTAGAAAAGGAAACATTACAAACAATGTATTTGCTGCAAGAAAGAAAATGGAGATTCAGGGGTGTTTCAACATTTAGTCCAGCAGCTTTAAACCCCAATGGCATTGCCTAAGACAAAAATGGTAGTGAAAGAAATTGAAACCTTGCTTAATCAGATAGGAATTTCTAAATTACCAAATCTAACCCACAATAAAAGAGCTGCCTTAGAAGAAATAATCAGTAACAATAACCTGGTAATAAACCAGCTGATAAAGGCTGCAAAATTGTAGTTATGAGTAGAGAGAAATATGTAAGGGTGGTGATGAATTTACTCAATGATGTTAACAACTATAGCGTGCTGCAGACAAATCCACTTTCGAGATACAATAAAGATTTGTATAAACTTCTGATGCGTGCCATATCAGAAGGTGAAGGTGATATGTTGGAGGAAGAATTCAGATTTGTCTAGAATGAGCTCCCAGTTGGAGCAGGTTTCTATGCACTGCCAAAATTACATAAGAATATTAGCGATCCCTCTAGCAGACTAATCATGTCAGGAAATGGTTCAGTGTGTGAAAATGCAGGTCAAATTGTTGCACAATGTGTAGTTAATTTACCAGCATACCTCAAAGACACCACAGACACACTGAAGAAACTTTAGCTTCTCATATGGCAGGAGCGCATGACTTGCATTGGTATAGATGTGTCTTCACTATACACATGAATACCACATTAAAAAGGACTAAATGCATATAGATTCTTCTTAGAAAATCTTTCAAACTCTTAAAATATTCTCATTGAATACATAATTGAAAGTTTACAGTTTGTTCTGAAACACAGTGTTTTAAAATTCGGGGACCACTACTTTTTGCAACTCAATGGCACGGCAATGAGGGCAGGTATGACCCCCAGTTATGCTAATTTGTTCACGGGGTGTTGGGAACTAATGTTTATCTATAACCCAGTGCAGAATCCATACTTTAAGAACATAGCTAGATGGTACAGATATATAGATCATTGTTTATTTATGCAATAGGTGTGAAGCCAATATCCATTGCATAAATCCATTTATCTCCACATATGTGGAATAAATATGAGTACCCAAAATTTATTCCACATATGTGGGATAAATGCAAGCTGTCAGTCATCCCCCCTCCCAGCACTACTTTCAGCTTTTAAACACACCACAATCACTAATGGCTCAGCTCACCCTAAAAGGAAGATTCAGTTGTGAAAAAAAATACAGCAGTACAACAATCTGTACAGCATCTTCATCCCCCCTCCACCACGGTGCCCACAATACAATGTTCTTTCTCAGTTTCTGCATTCCTTTTTATTTTTATTTTTTCTCCTCACAGGCACACTCTGGATGAGGAGTGCTCTTCCCTACCTGACAACTTCTCATAGTACTCATCTGCTGCTTCCATACGTGTCTCCTGCTTCCACTCAAAAACACCACTGCACCAAAACAAACACTCTCCTTCTCCATTATGTATTCTTTTTTATGTCAAACAGAACACAAAATAACATGACATTTCACATTTTTTTTTAAATATTTTTATTGAGGAAGATAAATGCAGTACATCATCTCATAGAACAATGTTGACACAGTAACATTGAGCCATTCTACCATGACAGGAATTATATATCAAGAGAAACCAAATTACATTTTCCAGGTACCCATCAAAGGTAATATTACATTACATTCTGGTAAAAGGCACCCATAACACAATAGTCTGGCTGATGACCAGATATGGAATGCAACAGTCATACATTAACAAAGCCTAAAGGAAGTAATCATGACCTCGGAGGAGGGATGGTATGATCGTATAAACATTAGAGAAGAAACTGGTACCCTACATATAACCAAGGTTCATAGATAGAGATGTCCCTTATTAATATTACAACGGGATAATACCAGCCTCTATGACTCTTTCCAAGGGGTCCCAGATCTTTTTAAAAACATCCAAATTGCCATTCGCAGAGTGCTGTGCTTTCTCAAGAATGAGACATTGTTTTATACTATTAACCCATTGCTGCAACAAAGGTGGGTTACATGATAGCCATGACTGAGCCATGGTTTTTCTAGCATTGATTAATGCAATTTCCCATTGAGGATGGCTGGCACTGCCTCTGCTCCTTAATGGTTCATTCCCCAGCAGGAGTTCCAAAGGCGTGAAGAGTAGCTTACAAGAAAGTGTTGATTCCATGAGCCTATGCATCTCCATCCAAAAGGGAGTTACTCCCAGACATGTCAAGGCCAGGTGCAGGAAATCAGCCTGCTCACACTGACATTTTGGACAACAATGTGAGTTGCTTGGGCTCATGACATGAAGTCTAGCAGGGGTTAGGTAGGCTCTGTAAAGAAAGTTGAGCTGCACCTGCCTCAGTCTATTTTTATATGAGCATGTATGCAGGTGATTCACCGCCCTCTGCCAAATATTATGGTCTAGCTTAATATCAAGGTCCTCTTCCTATTTCAATCAAATGTGATGTGCCTGATCTACCTCCGCACCCAGTAAAGTGCGGTAGAAAATGGATAGAGCTTTCATTCCTGGGGGTGGGTTTTATAATCCCTCTTCAAAAGGTGTAGACTCTGCCCAGCCATATTCTGCTCCCAACGTTTCCCCACAGCGAAGGTAGATCAGCTGATAAATAAAGTAGTCCCTGGGGTCAACTGTGAATCTGGCTTTAAGCTCTGGAAATTCTAGAAACCTTCCCCCCTTGAATAATTGCAAGGCGTATCTGATACCTTTAGCCTGCCATACTCTTATTCTTTGGTACAGAAGTGCGGTGTTGGGCCCTCTGTCCTTAAGGACTGTAGTCAAGTCAGAATATGATGACTGCTTTGCCCCTTCACCATTGCTTACTCTGCAGTGTGCACTGTACCAGGCCCCTAAGGTGGCAGCTGTACAAGGATTGGCAATGTGCACTTTGTTTATGTGTCCCAATGTCCCAGACATTAACATATGTTTCATGGACCCTCTTAACTGCTCCTCCTCCATCTCCAGCCAGTCCAATCTGTCCTGGTCATCCCCCCAGGCAGAAATGCTAGTTGAGCAGCAAGATAATATAGCTGAAAGTTGGGTAGGCCCAGCCCACCCCTACTGGGCAGCATCTGTAACACCAATCTTTTAATTCGGACAGCCCACCCTCTCCAGAGAAAGCCATGAATTAGTGAATTAATCTGTTTAAAATGCTAAGAAGACACCCTAACAGTCAAAGACTGGTACAGGTATAAACATTTTGGGAGAATCATCATATTTACCGTATTAACTCTCCCAATCAGGGTCAGGGGCAAATTCTGCCATTTATCACAGTCTATGCTCAGTCTTTTCATTAAAGGCCCATAATTCTGGGCTTACGAGGTTCCCATCTGGGCTGATAACTGAATCCCTAGGTATTTTATCCTATTCACTATGATCAGGCCACCCAGGACCGGAACCAATGTGTGCCTGTTCAGCCGACCCACAGGAAGAAGTTCACTTTTTGTCCAGTTGACCTTATGCCCTGATAGCTCCCTATATTCCTGTGGCAGACCATGCACCTGGGGCAGGTCATCCCCCAGATGTTGAAGGTACAGAAGAATGTCATCAGCATACAGTGCTATTTTATGTTCTTTACCCCCATCCTTGTGTCACTGTATCCCATCGTGATTCCTGATAGCAGCTGCTAGTGGCTCCAGAGCTAAGACATATAAGAGTGGGGACAGAGGACAGCCCTGCCTGGTGCCTCTCCCTAATTCAAAAGAGGCCGATAGCGCCCCATTTACCAATATTTGGGCATTGTGGGAGTTATACATCATACTGACCCATTTCATAATCGCAGGACCCAGTCCCTGTAGCTTCAGGGCCTCGAGCACATATCCCCATTCAACTCTATTGAAAGATTTTTCCTTGTCCAGCGCTAAAATAGCAGCTTCAAGCTCATTCACTCATTTACCCCAAGAGTGTAAGATACTTATGGTCCTTCTGATATTATGTTTACCCTGCCTATCCCCCACAAACCCTGATTGATCTGGGTGTACAAGCTCCTGGAGGGCACGCTCCAGTTGGGAGGCCACTGCCTTGGCCAGTATTTTATAGTCAGCAGTGAGCAAGGATATAGGATGATAAGAGGCACAATGTGTGGGGTCTTTCCCTGGTTTAGGGAGGACAGTAATGGTGGCTGCCCACATTGATGGGGAAGTACACCATTGTCCAATGCCTCCTGAAGGATATCAAAGAAGGGACCTACCAGCTGATCCTGAAATGTCTTGAAGAAATCAATGGGCAAACCATCAGGGCCTGGTGCCTTCCCACCCACCAATGCTCTGATAGCCCCCTGCACTTCAGATTTCTCTAGAGCTCTATCCAAGTCAGTCACTAAACTAGGGGCAGCATCTGAACTGGTGCTTTCTCAAAGAAGAAGTGCATTTGTTGCGTGGTGGGAGCTACTTCAGATGTATATAGAACAGAGTTTCTCAAATGGTGAGGCCATCTTTTCTGGGGAGGCTCCAACCAGTTCCAGGGGAGGCTCAAGCAAGTCTGAAAAAGTAGTGTACTTGAATTTTGAGTTTTAGATATTTTGTGTGAAGGGATGAGACAAACTGCAAGAGGATAATAGGAGAATTTATGTATTTAATTACATATCAGTGCCCAGGAAATGTGCACTGAGTGAAGGCTTATTACAGGTGAACCTGGGGAAGGGTAGCGAGTCAATACAATTCCAATAGTAACTGCAAAGCAGTAAAGCAATACAAAATGAACAATAGTGCAAATAAATAGGAACCATGAACAAACAGTGAGAGGTAGCAATTGGCCAGTTAGGCTTGTGGCAGAATAGCCCATATACAAAGGTTTAGCAAAGAGATACTAGGAGCAAGAGCAGGAGAAAGCAAAAGGATCCCTGAGAAGTTGCTTAAGAGCACAATAAGAGGGAGAAAGGCAGAGGTGAGTAGGAAGGTTATTCCAGATAGAAGGTAAACAGAATGAGAAAGCAGTCTGACCATGAAAGTATTGCAACAAGTGGTAACAATGGTTCAAGAGTCTAAATAGCAGAGCAAGTAGGTTGGCCGGAGTGGGGGGGAGGTTACAAGGTGGGGTTTCAATATGCTGAATAAAGTGAGAACCACCTACTCAAAGGAGTTTCACTTTATTCCTGATGAACTGTGCGAAGTATGCTATTTTTCTATGGAGATGCCCAAGATTATTTCAATATTTGTGGGAGGCTCAAGATCTTTTCCACGGCTTGGGGGAGGCTCACTATAACAAAGCCTGAGAACTATTGATGTAGACCATGGTAGTACTTGCTGAATTCATCCCCGTTGCCTCCTGTCAAGTACACATAGTGTCCACTGGGCTTGCGGATTTGTGTAATGGTTCTATCACCTTCTCTTTTCTTTAATTGCCAGGCCAGGAACTTTCCCCTTCTGTCCCCATCAAAGTAAGCAGTAGCTCCTGTGAGTAGGATTGCTCTCTCTAGGTGCGTAGTGTTCAACAAATTTAATTTCCATTTCAATTTTTGCACTATTCTACATAAGGACGGAGTGGGGGTTCTCATGCGTGCCTCCTCAAAGGTCGCGATTTGTTGGTGGAGCCTCTCAATGTCAGCCAGCGTTTCTCTTTTTTTATAAGAAGAGTATGATATTACCTGGCCTCTTACATATGCCTTCATAGCCTCCCATCTGGATGCACTTGAGGTGTCCCCTTTTTTATTACAGCTCCAGAACTCCTCAAGCACTTTAGTCATAAATGCTATGAATTCCCTGTCTTTGAATAGCAGGGGGTCTAATCACCATGATCTATGCCCCACTACCTCCCCATCTTTTAATTGCACCGAGATTTGCAAATAGGCATGATCGGATATCAAGATTGAGGAGTACTGGGCTACTCCCATATCCCCAGTAAGAGAGGCACTAGATAAAACACGGTCTAACCTCACATAAGAACTGTGAGCATGACAGTAAAAACTATACTGTCTGCTAGTGGGGTCTGGTGGCACCAAATATCAATCAAAGTAAAGGTCTGTTCTATGTCTTTTAAGGCCAGGGTGTTTTTGCAGATTTGCACCTGGGTGGTGTTGGATCTATCTAGGATTGTATCATTTACACAATTGAAATCCCTTCCCTACTATCCATGTTCCTGGCAATTTTGACATGACCATGGCCAGGAGCTGAAAAGACCCTGGTCCTCAACATTGGGGGAGTATATAGAGCCCACTGTGATGGCGTTCCCTCCTTCCACCGTTATATGGGCCAATGCATATCTACCTCCCTCGTCCTTGATCACATTGTAGATTTTTACCCTAGAACTCCTGGGTATCCAGATGGAAGCACCCCTGGCTTTGGAGGAGTAACATGCGGAGACCCACTGACCACCCATATAACTCAGTTTTTTGGGCCTCATGCACTGACATATGTGTCTCCTGCAGGAGAACTATTTGAGCCTGTGTCCTTTTCATTTCATTCAGAACCATTCTCCTTTTCAGTACAGATTTTAGACCGTTGACATTCCATGTCACTACTTTAGTTAGACTACCCATTTATATACAGGATTGCATACTCCAACCTAACCAATCGGCTAAATGAAGATGTGGTGTCCATTAAATGCACTACAATCAATGACTGCACTTCCATCCTAACTTTTATGTAATACCTTACCAACCCCAACGATTTTCCCCTCCACCCCTTTGCAACAATACACTCCCTCACCTCCCAAACTTTATGTGCCAACGTGGCAACCAAACTGGCCCTGTTCATGTTGCCAACCCCCCCCCCCTTGGCTGGGCTTTCTCTTTCCCAACCAGACATCCCACTCTTATAGATGCCGAATCTATGTAGTTACTGGAGCATCTAATAATATAACCTCTATCTACCTCCAGTGGCCTAGTTGTGCAGTGTTCAACCAGGTTTACAGTGGCAGGCAGGCAGTCATTCAAGAGTTCTGAAAAGGAAACACAATCTACCAGCTTACCTGCCCTTCTGGTGGCTGCTGGCCACTGCCTGCACTTCTAGGATCCCAATGCTGATCTCCATGGGTGGAAAGCATGGCAACCTCCACCCTGCAAGAAAAGAACACCAAGTATCCGCATCGTGTTCAGGTATCCCTGTCACCCCACCCCACTCTACCCCCACCCCCCCTTGTCCCCTTTGATAAACATGCACTAGAGCTGGTGCGAAGGCACAGCAGCTGTGCCTGCTCCAAAAAATGCTAACTAGAACTATAGCACAACTTCATTAGTTTCCCCAGCTAATATTATTGAGGTCCTAATGAAAGTATGCTCCATCCCAGCATCAATTTGACATTAACATGCATAAGTATAAAATAAAACAGGAACAATGGCAAACCTAACATGCATATTAAAAACAGTGGAAACAGAGGTAGTAACATGTCCTGAGGTATACTGTCAATAAGTTTATGTCCAGATGCAGTTCTTTGCCATGCGCTTTACCGCACCCCTCGGGTCAGTCTAAACATTCCTTTCCCCTTCCTCACTCCTCTCACAGAGCACATGCTGAGAAACAATACAGATTTTCCCCCTCTGCAGATATCAGGAGCCCATTTGAAGCCCCTCCTCACTTCATGCAAATAACAGCATGCAAAACCGGCACTGAAAACATAATGGTTGACTTCCCTGATAAACGTCCGTCCATCACTCATCACCTGTTGGTACCCACATCCCCAGATGTGGTCGAGTCTCTTCAGCATGCCGGGTTTAACTGCCAGTTTAGATCACAACTGCCAACGAAAGTCCTGTGATAAGAGAGTTCAAGGCTGAGCGTGAAGGGCCAATGAATCAGTGAATCCCTGATCTCAAGTCCCTGATCTTAGACCCCCTCCCACACCCGAGCAGCCAAGTCCAAAGCTTAGAGCCCCCAACATCAATTTCCTGCCTAGCGATGCATGCCCTGCTGCAGCGCGACCCCATAACACAGACTTCAACATACAGCCACCATGTCACCCCGCTATGCAGCTGGTTCACGCCAAAATGACATATGCAGGATCAGTCTAATGCAGCGGTCGGTGATGTGAGGCCTACTGCAAAAAAGAGAAGAGAGAGGGGGGAATCCTACCTCCAAGACACAAATTCAAGTTCACTCACTAGTTTGTTGTAATCCATGGTATCTGGTCGTTGGAGTGTCAGTGGTGTGGTGGGTTCTCTGCTGCCTGCCGAATCATCACTGCTACCCATTTCTCAGGTTCCAAATAGTTTTGAAAGGTTTTAGAGGGTACTCCTGGTCTATCAGTCTTCAGCTTAGCCAGATAATAGAATGAGAAAGGCCACCTCATGTCATGCAGCTTGACTTTGACACTGTTAAATTTCTGCCTCTTAATCTGCAGGTCATGGCTACAGTCCTGATATAACCCCACCCCGAATGTACCACATCGTAGAGAGCCCTGTTTCCTCATGGCAGTCAGTACAACCTCTTTGTCTTCAAAGTGCAGAAACTTAATTAGGCAGTGTCTCCCTTTCTGGTTAGTTTTAGGGGGGGTACTACTCTGTGCGCCAGTTCAATTTCATCAGACGCAGCCTCTGGTGGCAACTTCAGATTTTTAACCAGCCACTGTAGTAGGCCTACTATCGGGGATTTTCCCTCTGTACCCTCTGGCAGTTCTACATTCCTCAAGTTGGACCACCATGATCTGTCCTCCTGCTCATCTACTTTCTCCCTTAATTCAGCAATGATGTCCGAATAGCTGTTGCACTCGCGGGTGAGTGTGTGATGGGAGTCTTCCAGATCGCTAACCCGCTGTTGCAATTCTCTGATCTGGGTGGAGTGGGTGGTTGTAGTCTCAGTTAAACTGGTCACTACTGACTGCAGATGCCCCATTTGAGCAGTGACCAAGGCAAAACCCGCTCACATCTCTTGCTGCTTCGCTTCTAGAGTGGATGGAACTCCCGCCAGTGTGCACTCTAAGGCAGTCATGCCTGACTCTTCCATCGCTGTGCTTTCGGCCTGTAGACACACGGAGGGGACTGGGTCCCACTTGGGATTGCAATGTTGACCTTCAGACCCGAATTGCAGTTTCACCTGCTTATTCTTAGAGCTCCATGCCGCCATTAACCAGTGCTATTGTTCAAATACTCCCAAACTATGCAGTTTAGATGAAGGACACTGGAGAATTTCACTTTTAAGAACCAATGCTCCTGGAGCAGTTCTAAAATGTGACCGCCATCATGCCTGTGCTAGCCACGCCCCCTGCATTTCACATTTTTAACTAACTGCCAAACTGTCCTTTACAAGTGCTGCTGTCACGTTCTCTAACCTAAGGCTCTCAATGTTTGACCAAACTCACGGATGACTGCTCACTCGCATACGGAGGAAAAGCTTGACTATAAAGTGCAGGATTAGCCAGATAACTACAATAAACTGCATTTAATTAAAAAAAACACAAACAGGCATGGCTCCAAACTATAGTGACCACCTCTGACTCTCGCTAAGTGAGAGAAGGAGATGCCATATTTTTTTTAAATATTTAGCCTTCCCACACAAAACTAAAAGCCTATCGCAACACATGCTGTTAACATAGGGATGCGGAGTCCCTACAACCATGTATCAATCCCTAACAACCTGTACAAAAGACTGCAATATTATTCTCCTTATTTTATTTAAAAAGAAGCCTAAGAAAACAAAAAATAAATAATAACAGAACAATGAAAAGCATACCTATTGCATAAATTGGACATGTGATGGGGGGCCATGGGATAAAGGATTTATTTTCACTCATCCCCTGTTGATCTTGGGTAAATCACTTGTGGCTCCGCTATGCTCCACTACTTGTGAGGTTACCTGAGGTCACCAGGGCACTCGTGAAAATAAATTCTTTATCCTATGGCCCCCTATCTCTTATCCCCTATGTATCTGGCTGGGGGAAAGACAATTGCTACCAGATTGTATCAGCTGGCTCAATACTAACAACTTAAACCTAAAATTTACTTCCATGTACAATAAGGATACACTTACATAGAAACATAGAAACATACAGGTTAATGGCAGATAAGGACCACAAGGCCCATCCAGTCTGCCCATTTCTTTTTCTACCTTATAAATGTGCCATTGGCCTTTGCTCTGTCAGTGGCCTATCTATTCATACTCATCTGTATTGCTCCTTTATGCCTATCCCATGCCTGTTTGAAGCATGGGATAGGCATAGCCACCACTTCCAGGCCATTCCATGCATCCACCAGTCTATCTGGGAAAAATAATTTATTCACATTCCCCCTTAATCAGCCTCCCTCTAATCTCATGCTGTGTCCTCTTGTCCTGCTATTTGTCTTATATTTAATCATGTTAGACTCTTTCACCTTGTTAATGCCCTTAAGGTGTTTGAATGTTTCGATCATATCACCTCTCTCCCTCCATTGCTCAAGGGTATACATATTGAGCTCTCTTAATCTGTCCTCATATGTCTTCTGATGCAGTTCCTGAACCATTTTGGTTGCCCTTCTCTGGACTGCCTCAATTTGGTTAATGTCCTTGTGAAGGTGTGGCCTCCAGTACTGCATGTAGTACTCCAGATGGGGCCTAACCAGTGTCTTGTAAAGAGGGATTATTACCTCCCTCTTATGACTTGTGATACTCCTACTAATATACCCTAACATCCCCCTAGCCTTGCTTACTGCTTTAGAGGTCTGCTTGGATGATTTCAGGTCATCGGTGATGATGATGCCCAAGTCTCTTTCTTCCTTTGTGACTGCCAGCAACTCCCCTCCCAGCCTGTAGGTGGCTTCAGGATTTCTCTTCCCTATGTGCATGATCTTGCACTTCTTTGCATTAAATCCCAGTTGCCGGTCTTCTGACCATTTTGCAAGTTTATCCAGATCTCTTCTTATTCTGCCCACCCCCATCTGGATCATCTACTCTGTTGTAGATCTTGGTGTCATCGGCATACAGACAAGCCTTACCCTCTAGTCCATCTGGAATGTCACTAATGGAGATATTAAAGAGGACTGGCCCCAGGACTGATCCCTGAGGTACTCCTCTTGTGACTTGAATCTCTTCTGACTATACCATTTTCCACCACTCTCTGTTTTCTGCCTGTCAACCAGTTTGCCACCCAATTGACCAACTTCTGACCCACCCTGAGCCTACCCAGCTTATTTATCAATCTTCTATGTGGAACAGTGTCAAAAGCTTTGCTGAAGTCAAGGTAGGTGACATCAACTGCTCCCCCTTTGAACACTACTCTAGGTACCCAGTCAAAGAAATCTATGAGATTAGTTTGACAGGACCTTCCTTTTGTAAACCCATGCTGTCTTGGATCCTGTGCCCCTATGGATTCCAGGTGTTGCACTATCCTTTCCTTAATGAGTTCCTCCATAATTTTGCCCACTACTGAGGTAAGACTGACTGGTCTGTAGTTCCCTGCCTCCTCCCTGCTACCACTCTTGTGGAGTGGAATCACATGAGCCCTTCTCCAGTCTTCTGGGACCTCTCCTGTGCGCAGAGACTCACTAAATAGTTCTGCTAATGGCTCTGCTAGTTCCACCCTTAGCTCCTTAAGTACCCTGGGATGTATGCCATCAGGGCCTATTGCCTTGTCCACCCTGAGCTTAACGAGCTCTTGTAGGACCCTTTCTTTTGTGAAGGGAGTAGTGCTCACCTCCTTCCCCCCCGTGTCCATGGTGCTAAGCTGTGGGCTCTGCCCTACCTTCTCTTCAGTAAATACTGAGCAAAAGTATCTATTTAGGAAAGATGCTTTTACACGGTCCTCCTCCTCACATGCCCCCTTTTCTCCTTTGAGCTTAGCAATACCCCCTCTGGAATTTCTCCTTTTCCTAGATTTGGAACTGCACAATTTACCTGGCCAACCCATAAACAACAGATGTCACACAGAAAGGTGACAGTGACTAATACCTGACTATGTGCAGATATGTGACACCCCCCCCCCAGCTAAATGAAACTAACCCATATGGTCAGCTACTACAGCTTAGGATAAACTGTACAAAAGATAAGGACTTCCTAGTAAAAGATAATGAGCTTGAAGAGAGATTTCTAGAGAGAGGATATGACAGCACACTTCTCAGTAGCACTAAGCTGAAGGTATTTTTAAAAAGCAGACAGTCACTACTGCATCCAAAATAGGCACAAGCAAGCAATGAAGCTGAACCCATATCCTTCATTACAGAATTTAATTAAATATCTGTTTGACTGAGTAATATTGTTCATCAAAACTAGGGGATCCTTACCAATGACAGGGCATTAAGCAAAGCAGTAGGCATTAAACCAAGAGTGGCATTTAGCAGGGCACCAAACCTCAGAGACAAATTGGTGCACAGCAGATTGAAAACACAAATAACTGCAGCCAGCCTTCAACACTGGATACCCACAAGGACCGCAGGCTTTTTCAAGTGCCATTGTTGCATCATATGTAAGTCTGCATTACTGCTAAAACAGTTTATACATCCCTTAGAGTTGAATAACATTGTAAACATTAGGGAATGCATTACATGTGACACACCATTCATGGTGTATGCATTGTGGTGCACCTGTAATCTTTTATACATTGGATACACCAAAAGACCACTAAAAAGGAGCGTAGAGGAACACATCAGGCCCATCACAAATTGCTGTGAAAACACCCCTGTTGGAGAACATTTTTCACAGCATCATACCTTCAAGCCTAGACATGTGAAATTCATGGGCATTGAACATGTGGGCCCCATGATTGGGGGGGGGGAGACAGAGTGAATCACTTACTTCAAAGAGAATCATTGTGGATTTTCACACTCAGTAGTGTGAAACCACAGGGATCAAATGAAAGCTGGGATATTAAACCATATTTGAAATAATGAAAAGATGAGACGCTGGGTATAGAAGATGTTTGAGTTTTAATTAGAATGATTACAAAGAATGTTATGTTTCATGCTGTAAAGTTGTTTATTTTACCTTTACAGCCATCTAGCCAGTATTTATTATATGCCTAAGGTAAGGATTTAACCTTGATAGCCTGAAACATTGCTTTTTTATACATACACAACCCCTTAGTATTAATACATGCTTTGTAACAGTTACTCATGAAATATGGATTGTCTTAGTATAAAAGAAGAATAACATTTTTTTTAAATTATTGGCTTTATGCTATACATCAATACCAGGCATTGATAGCACTGACAGCCTGCATTTTCCTAAAATACTTTTTTGGATAATTTTTCTGTAATGTATTTAGCATAAAAGTGTATGATATCCGAACTTGTGTGCATGAATGCTAATTAAAGTGTTGTCTCTGTTCTATCTAGTTAGGCTTTCTCCATCAACCTTTCCAGCTAACTTTGGTGACATGGACTGATTTATAAATGAAGCCTTGCAGAATGTGTACAATCTTTTATCCTGATTCACTAATTTTTCTTTCTGGATATGGCTTTATTGCAATGAGAAAGTGCCCTGAATATTTACAATTACCACTCCACACGTCTTCAGTTTTTCTTTCTAAAGTGAATAGAATTCACTGCCTCTGCCTTTGCAATTATTTCTAAAAAGGATTTAGTTTAACATACTGATTACAGTTTATGAAACTATGTAATTTTTGACATAGTAGGCAATCATTTTCTGTATATAGAACCATTTCTTTTTTCCTTTTACTGTTGTTTTCATTTATATAGAAACATTTTCTTGATTAATTAATATTAATGAGCTATTGTTATAAATAACATGCATGTCTCCTATCTAGCCATGCCCCCTGACAAGGAAGTTTGATACCTGAAGTGCCGGGACTAGTAGTGGGTGTCTGTCGTCTGTCCACAGTAACTCTATTTTTGATCTATGCATTAAAGCATTTAATTATGTAGTTTGGATTTACATGTGTTTTTTTGTATTGAGAACAAGGAACTTTTGGAACTGTGGTATTGTTTACAGTACCTGCTCTGAGTGTACTTTACTTGTATTTTCCCATCACTGGACTAAGGAGTCAGTCATTCAGATACTTTGGTATCTACCATCAACTTTACCTTGCCTGCCAGGTGGCTAAGCAGCTTTATCTTTTTATCTCTCTTCTTGACAGGGGCAACTGCTGTTTATGAAGAGACAGACCCCCTAATGCATGCCTTCCACCATCATTATGAACTCTCTCAGAGCTATTATTGTATTTTGGTGAAATAAAGGTAGATTGGGTAGTCTAAAAATCTTCTCTTTTACAGACCTTTTCTTTTGAATTTTCAGGCAAACTTTTTACAGAGCTCACAGTTGTGAAAATTGTGATCTGGACCCAGGCACCTTAAGCAAAGCTCATGGCAGTCTGCCTTTGCCAGGAGTTGAAAACCATTGTACGTTTTTTGAAGCCTGTTTGTTCAGTTTGTTTCTTAGGACTGTCAGTCATGCCAAATGCTGGAAAATTAACTGAATTTTGAAAAAAAAAACTTCAATTATCAGAAAGAAATGGTTACTATATGATTTATATGTTAAAAAATATTTTCTTACCCTAACAATATCAGGGAACTGCTGGAAACAATGCAGTTTGCAATAGAAAATATAAATATGGTTTGGTTCCCCAGAACTTAAGATAGTTGGCAGTCTCTGGGTCTTGCTAGTCTAGAGAGGAGATGTCTTGGGGAGACATTTTATTTAGTACACAATGCTGTAATGAATAGCTAATTAATTTCTACCATGTGACTTACATTGAAGGAATTAGGATTTAGTTCCTGCTCCCATAATAAACTATTATTAGAGAAATCCTATAAAACTGATATGAGGTTCCTTCTTTTCACAAAGAGTGGTTAAATTTTGCAACAATGTGCCAAGACATGTTGTGGAGTCTACTAGCACTGATTGCTTTAGAAGGAATCTTGATACTTTTATGGATGACTAGGAACATATATGGACTACCACTGTATAGTAGGCAAGTGGGCTAGAGGCACCTTGGTACACCCTTACTCCTTAAACTCCAAATTACTGAAGTACCAAATGGGAACCAAAAGTAAAGACATACAAAAAATGTTTTCTAATTGAAACTCTGTGTGTTTCTTTTTAATGATTTTTATCAAATTTTGGTTGGTTCCTCAAGGTGAGAACTGCATTTTGAACGCAGCCTTCTCCAGTAATTGGAACTGATTGGGAAATGGAGAGACCATAGAGTAAACAACATTTAACAAATTAAATATCCCAACAAACACTGAACATAAAAATCTACCTTGAAATTAGAAAATAGCAAAAACAGTACGGTATTTAAATGTTCTTGACCAGAAGGCTGTGGCTGTACTTTGGGGCAACTGCTGTCTTCAGGCAGAGAAAAACAAACTGGCAACAGGACCCTGGAGGAGCATGACGGCAAAGCAGAGTTTTAACTTTTATTCTAAATTCTAAAATTAGCATAAAGTTCTATCTCAGGGCATCATGATCATGCAGTAAGATGATACATATTGTAAAGCATAATTGATGGATTCCTGCTTTTTGAAAGGGATCCATAAAAGTGTGCCATTTTAGCTTTTTATACTTAGACCAAAATCTCTTAAGGAGATTAACCATTTTTAAACTAATGTCAAAATTAGATTCACCAGACAGATGTATTAGAGCATAGATTTAAAATTTGTGGAAGTGTATTGAATCTTTCTGATGTTCTCTCACTAAATACTATAAAACTAGTAATTTTCATGCAAATGCAAATGCAACCATAATTCTATAAATTTAGTTTAGTGTTAGTTCATTTATGTCACATTCTCTATAATTGAAACAGTGCTAATAGTACCAATCAGCACAATTTTCCATGCTAATTAGTGCTTCAGTGAAAATAGCTTAAATAATTTGACCATGAAAATATCAAGTTTTACAGTAAACATGGTCAGGAAGAGAATCCTGATCCCACGTTATATCATAAACTTACTACACTCTTCCACTGGTTGGGTTCAAGTTGTGAGGCAAACAAATCTGAAGGTTCTCAAAGCAGTAGTATCATTATAACCACCAATTGCATGCCTCTGCACAGGTTTCAACATACACTGTGATACTTGACTGTACCCTCATTTACACCATCTGACTTAACAATTGCTATAGCAGTATCCAATCCAGCAGCAGGAAAACTATTTGCATCGTAAGTATTGGCCTGAGGGTGCACTGTTATAGAAACATAGAGAACAGAAGGGAAAGTACAGATAAGCAACTGAGAAACAGTCCTCTCCTTTGGTCCCAAATTGAAGTTTGATTCTGTCCACCAGTTGCAGTCAGTGGCATGCAGTGTGGGCATTGCCTTGAAGTGTTAATGGAGTGCTCAGGATTAGCTATCAAGATAAAGCTGTTTCTTGATCTAGTTGAGCCTGCTTTCAGCAGGGCATACTCTGTGGACAAATTTGAATCATCCTCTTCTTGTTTTTGCTGTTGAGAAGTGGATCTTCAAGCTGGCCACAAGAATTGAAATCACAGGCCCTTAGGTTCCTGAGTCAGGGCAGATGCAGTCTCCTGCTCTACCAACTGTACAAAGCCAGTGTCTTTATTTTGATGAATGAAACTGATGTAATAGGTTGGGAAGTGGGGTTTTAGCCAGCACTTCAGTCCCAGTGGCAAAATCAGCTGGATTATTTCCTGCCAGAACTACTTGCTCCTTGGTAACCAGAGATTTATCACAGTCCATAGAAATGCCATCATTTTCATCATTTGAGGCAGACAAAAGTTGAGCTGTCACTGCTGATTGTGTAGTAGCAGCGATACCATGTCTTATCTGTGCAGCAACCAGAAGGTTGCTTTCACGCATAAATCTGGCCTCTTCTTCTGCCATTAAAGGAAAACTACACCCTCTTGTAAATTGTATTTGTTTTCATATTAGCAGACAACTCTTTTCCTGTAGCTGCTAAGGATATATGTGTTTGCCATAGTGTGTTTTCACTGCTTGCGTTTTTCCCGTGTAACTGTTCTGGGGGCTTCCATTTTACAGTTGTTGGAATCTCATCATCCATGAAAGCTGCATTAGCATATGCGAACATGATGCTACATCACCCATTTTTATTATGTTTCTCTTTGCTGAAAGTGCAAGTATCCCACAAACACTCTCTGGAAACACACAAATTGAATGCAATTTAAATGGAAAACCATGTGTTACAACTCAGACATTTTGCAAAGCTAGCTGAAGGTAAATGTGGCATTTCTCAACTTGCTAAAACTTGTTTTGTTGAATTATAATCAAGCAGACAGGAATCTTATGGAATATAAAGAGTACTGACAAATCACATTTTCATATGCTAATCCAGCTCAGTGACAATGAGATTTCAACAACCTGAAAATGGAGATGCCCCAGGATAGATACAGGGACTAGTATGAACAGTGAAGATAAGCTAAAGCAATCACATATATCCCAAACAGCTGCATGAAAAGAGTTGTCTGGCATGGAAACAAATAAAATGCACAAGATATGAGGGTGTAGTTTTAAGGGATGTAGGAAATGATTTTGTGTTAATTTAACCTGTTAAATAAATCAGTAATATCACAAATTGGCCTTTGGTTGTCTTTTTTTTATTTAATAAATGTTCAAAAGCATACTTGTATGCTCTTTTCATCTGTTGAACTTCCTACCAGCTTGACAATGTCTTTTTCTTCTATTGGGAGTCAGTGAGAGTCAAACCTTGCATGGTTGCATCACAGACTCCAGATACAGAATGCAATCTTCTATATCTGTTACAGTAACTCAATTAAGTTAGATACTACACACCATCTAACTAAAGTCTGAGTCCCACTTGAAATAAATCACATCTGTGAGGTGACCGGCTTGCCCCTCACCCCAGACAGTTGCATTCCAAATACCAGTAACAGATACATCTTGTGTTTATTTTTAAATTATAGCTTTTTCTTTTATTTATTTCCTGGTGTCAAGTGGGCACGCCCAACTACTCTTTTGCTGTAGTCTATGTTAAATGCTGAAATTATTACTTACAATACTATACATATTGTTCAGAGACTGACACAGCCCTTCTTTCATGTCCTCAATAGCCACTGACAGAAAAAGGGAAACAATGAAGCAGAAAGAGCAGTTTGCAGTAGTCAGTGACTGACTGAGAAGGTGAGAGGAGGGCTATGTCAGTGCCAAGTATTTACTGAGAATAAAGTTGCTTGTGGATTCTGCCCCCTGCCCCCAATGGGTGCTCACTTATGGATCCATAACACTATCAGTCTCCCCCAAACTGCTCTCCTTTGTGGATGACAGCCACTGCAGTATTCACTCCTCCTGACCTCTCCTGAACAGACTCAGGGCCATGGACAGTAGGAAAGGCTGGAGGACCACTGCTAACCAGTAACTGTAGAAAGTTTGCTATGCTGGTTGGTTGCTTCTTCCTGCCACAACTGTGCAGTCTCTGGGGTGCAGGAGAATATGGAGTTCCTGAAGATCTTAGAGCACCTGTGATGGGCACGTTGAAGTGCCAGAAGAATGGCTGATACAGGCTGTCTCCCCCACAACCACCACCACCAATGTCTTCTGGGACAGGGGAGTGAGAAAACATGTGGTTCTTCTTTGGTAGGTTGCAGTTTGCAAGTTGTTTTGTTCCCGTTTCACCCAGTTTGCAGATTGGGGCAGCACGAGAATGGACCCTGAGCGGCTTGCTGTCTGAAGATGTAATTAAGGTACTGAGTCTTTTGTACTCTCCACGGCCTTGATTCCACTCAAGAGAGATCAGTGGGAGTGAAGACCGATAGCAGCTCTCAACTGCATACAAGAGGAGTTTGAGGGAGGATGATGCTTTTACTGAGACATAGGTGAGCACTTAGTCTTGGAGGGGCACAATAAGATAGATTCCCCAAAATAACTTAAACTGTATTCTATTGTCATTAAGTACTCATCAACTGACATAGCCCTCCTCTAAGCTCCTCAGTCGATCACCAGACAATATGTATAGTATTGTCAGTAATACAGTAAGTTTGGGCCCTTAACTTAGACTACAGCAAGACGATAGGGTTGGAGCGCCCACTGAAAACCAGGAAATAAATAAGAATAAATGGTATTGTAGACCTCTATGTTATGATAACCCTCATGAAGAATGCCTTCAGTTCTCAGTATAAGGGAGCATAACATTTTGATATAGTGTTTTATTTGTGGTCTTAGCGCACCACATACTGACATTTGCTAATATTCAAAGCTTAGCATGACTTTCTGAACTGTTCTATTATTACTCAAAAGTACTGCATGTCAGCAATATTGCTTATCTATGTGTACATGCAAAAAGTGATAGTTTTGGGTGCTGACACCCACTTTGTCCACTAATGAGAGGCTTGTACTGCTTGACAGATGAAAACATTACTCAGGTAACAGACTTTCGTATTTGCCCTATATAAGATGATGTAAGATTTATATCATCTTATATAGGGCAAATAAGAAAGTCTGTAAGTTCTTTGTTCACTGAGTTTTCTGCATGATTTTCCAGGTGTTCAGAGAGGTGCCAAACTCCCAGCTGTTTAGGTAAGCTGTTTTGTTTGTGTGAAGGATAATAAACTTTGTAGACTGCAACACCTGTCTATGCATATTGTCTGCCATCAGGTCAGAGTATTCTGCCAGAACTAAACTTGTCAGAACCAAGCTAACAAAGTGGCGACCACGGCAGGACCTGATTGGACAGAACCAAACCAGAGCGAACAAAGGTGTTCAGAAAAAAACTTTAACAGACTGCCTGATCTCAGGACGTAAAGTGGATCAATACGCTTTTTGTTCAGGTTTAGTGCATTTAAAAGCAGACCTCTCATCCCAGAAATGGTCATCGTGCAGAGCTGAAATTTGACATTTTCAGTTTTCAAGCATCTCATGGGGGCTGGGGTTTTTTTGCACTGGAAGCAAAATTACATGGGAATCCAATATAACATGTGTGCACACTTTACTCGGAAGCCCAAACCATGGCTAAAAAGCATGCTCAGAAAGTAGCTGATCTCCTTGCTGCCTTAAAAGCAGTAGAAGCGGAAGTCCTAATTTTGAAAAAGGAGTTGGGATCTAAAATCAACCAAACTGGCAAACTGCAGACCAGCTTGGAACAAGAAATACACAAGGTCCATATCTAGGCTCAGAGTAACATGCATGGTACTGTTCAGGATTATGAAAAGATGTTGCAAGATAAAAAGCATGTGTTACAGATGAATGATTTGTTGCCTGGAATGAATGATACATTGCAGAGTGAGAATGAGGAGTTGTGTGTGAAGTTAGAAAGGTGTCAGGAGCTTTGAACTGGGAAATTAGGGAAAATTGCAAAGTGAGTGCGCGTACAAAATTTTGCAAGAGCATGTAGCTGAGGGACAGTACAGAGGCAAGGTAAATCACTCACAATGCACAGCCAAGATGGTGAAGTTATGCCAGACTGCAACAATCCTAAAGGATCATGCGCTAGCAATGCCATACTCCATGCCCATTAGTCTGACGTCATCGGAAGATGACTACAGAAAAGAAGGAGAAATCAAAGATGGTGGTCCAAGGGACTTTGGTGGATGGACGCCTCAGATTATACCAATTGCCACCTTAAATAATAAGGACAGGCAAGACATAGAGGAAATGATTGATTTAGTGGTCACAAAGGCTGGGGTCTGTGAGGCAAAGTCTGCTATGATCCATCAGGCCATACTTGATGTGCTTAAAAAAGAGGTGGAAAAACAAACCCTCATTCTGGACATGGCCACAGCCATGGCTGAAACTGTCATCAAGACAATCACAAATGATTGAGATGGGCATGCCCCAAATGCTCTGCAGTCTACACAGACCATTCAAACAATCGTGGACAAGGCTGGTTGCATGCACCCCATGGATAATTTGAGTTGTCATCTGGAAAAAGTTAAGAGTCACTGTGAGATGCTCAGTCTTCCCACTGAGCATAGAGTTCAGGTCCTGAGATAAACTGTTGACCTGACACTGTAGGCCAAACTGCCCATCGGAGTCCGGTCAAATAATGCAGCGAGAGTTAAAACAGTCACTACAGCTCTCCTGCAAATCAGCAACCCCTGTCTTATTGGTGTAATGCTGGCACAACTGATCAAACAGTATGTCAAGGAGCCACAGACCCAGTATGAAAACTGCCTGTGGCTGGCATACGAAACTGGCAAGTCAATGGCAAGGGAGGACTCAGACAGAGATTCAATTGAATACAAAAGTATTTTTTTAGAAAAATTCACAGCCGAGCCTCTGTAAGAAAGTGGAAGAAACAATGTTGCTGGCCCATAACTGCTTCTACCATATTTTGGAATGAGTCAAACTGGCCTTCCAACTTTTCATTCAGGATTTAACATCCTCAAAAGCCAAAGTGGCCTCTGTGCAGTCCAACACTGAGCTATCCACCCAGTATGTGGTAGAAGGTTAGGTCAAGTACTCTCAATCGGATAAGGCCTCCTACCAGAAGGGGCTGGGTACAATACCAATAACAAAAATGAGAAGTATCGGTCCAAGCAAAACCAAACCCAAAGGTGGGATAATAAGGGAGGATACAAAGGGCGAAGGCCTAGCCCTTCTTACAAAGGCCTAGGTGAAGAAAACAATTGGCTCTGGGAGTTTATGGCAAAAGTCCAATCGGTAGCAACACCCTGCCGACACGGACCATAGCTGAAATTCTGTCTGCCCCTCCAGCAGAGGAAAGGCCCAAAGGAGAGCAAGAGACTGCCAAAGCAGAAATCTCTGTAAGTGGAAGTACAACAAATTCTCTAAGAATTGAGCTCTTTGGGTGATTCAAGCCAAGAAGGACCAGACTGATGGTGTCAGACCCCAGTCCACATCATCGCTGCCATTGTGACTGATGATTCCTGCCAGCCTTGTGTTGAAGCACTGGTTGGGGGCCACCAGCTTAAACTACTTCTAGACATGGGTGCTGCCATCTCTGTGTTACACCAGGATGACCCACAGCAATCTTCATGATTGACAGGAAGATCCACTTCTGCTTAAACCTTTGAGGGAACCATGACAACAACTTACCAATCCAAGCCAATACCAATGGTAACAGGCACTCTGTGAATCAAACATTGTTTTGATCTAATGGTGTTATGTCAACACCAAAACATTCTGGAAGTGGACTTCCTTGCATGCTATGGATGTGTTGTGGATCTGGCCAACTGGTTATTGCTCCAAATACCAGATCAGTGTTGACTGCTATGCATATCTGACTCCTCTGTAGTGGCTGCAGTGAAATAAAAACGGTGCAGAATATGATGTCATGGTCATGCTGCAAAACCAAAAGCGATTTTCTGAGCTCAAACCTATCCTGGAAAGACACAAAGATGTGGTCAAACTTCTCAAACCTGAACACAAGTGGTTCAGTGCTTTGGACATCTACAATGGTTTTGGTCTTTATTACTGGCCCTTGAGAGTCAGTATAAATTTGCTTTTACCTTTGAGGGATGACAGTACACTTGGAATTGCCTCCCCACAGGGATTCCACAACTCACCATCCCTATCTCACATCCACATGAGGGAGGCCATCAGAAATTTCTCAGTACCACAATGCCTCTTGTAGTATATGGATGATCTCTTGCTGACAACACAGACTTTTGAAAGTCATCTTAAGCTCTGCGACGAGCCTCTAGGCCTACCACAGGAAGCAGGCATCAAATGCAATCCTGCAAAAGTACAACTATGCCAACTAGAAGTTTCCTATCTGGGCCTGAGTATAACCACTGAGGGCAGGAGCCCCCTTCCTGAACAATGTGAAGACAAGGTTTCCTGGCATAAAATACCTAGCTTCATCTGAGCTCTTTTATTCTAGGGTTTGCTTGAAAGGTGTAGCGGGGTTGGGATAGACAGGATAACAAACCAAGCAGACCATTAATTCAGTGCATAAAAAGCACTGACAAGGCACTTATCATTTTATTTTTCAGCATAAAATGAGTAGCAGAAGTAACAGAAATCCAAAATAAATACTTTTAGTTCATTCACTTTCAAAACCTCAATAAAATAATAAACAGATGAAATACTCTCAGGAAGGGCCACTGCTCTGCCCACCAGTGCCACTAGGCTATCTCCTCACCTGTTTTACACAAATGTGTGCACTTCAGAGGTCCACCACCTCTGGCAGTCAGCTCCAACTGACTCCCCTATCTGAATATTGCTTGCTAAAGTAGGCTTTTTATACCTGCCTACTGAAGTCATGTGACCACAGTGTCAACTTATAAAACTTTTTGTTTAAGCCCTCATATTAAATTATACAATGCCAGATGGCTTTCTAAACATGCTAATTAACTAAGGAAACCTTCATACAACAAAAAGTCCTGCAAGAAAAGAATATAACAGTAAGAGGAAGTGGAAAACTTTCCACTGAGCTATGATTGACAGCATCATTAGTATAAAAAGAGGACACTAGAAGCCACTGTCACCCTATAGTGCACCTCATTTGGCATACCATTCTTGGAGCAAGCAGACCTACAGGCCTAAAGGCCTGATATTTAGTAATACAATATATGGTAAGTTCCTTTTTTTTCTTTCTTTTATATTTCAATGACTATGCATACCTTATTGCTTTTAAACCTCTCCAGCCTTGCCTGGAAGACATGAGGACTGTCTGTTTTATCTGTTTTAAAAGAAACCACAGGCAGTCACCTAGTTTTCTTCCAGTTAGATTTTTTTCAACCCCCTTCACTTGCGTACACTCAAGCAGCAGGGCAGTACTTAGAGAAACTGTGTGCGGGATTTTACAGAGACTTGGGGTGTCTTTTTATATATTAGCTTTATTATTTTGTTTCATTTGTGCATTTTCATTCTTAAGACTTGCATCCAACTCTTATACTGAAGGCTATCACCATTTTACACTTTGTGGTTTCACAGGGATAGTCCTGTCACTTTAAATCCTTTACTCCTCCAGGTTTACAGCAAAACAGCAGGCTCTTTAAAAAGAAATTTAACTTGCTGCTCTGTTGTGGAGAACTGCAAACACTGGTAAGCCCCTTTTATATTTATGTATTTTAGAAAAGACCTGGAGTTCTTTATCAACCCCTCCTTTCCTATGGAATCCTTGTATGTATGTAACATAAGCAACTCAACTTGTTCTATAATAATAATACATTTTATTTTGCATTAGCACCTTTCAGGCCATCAAGGCACTTTATAAAAAGATAAAAACAGTCATATAAAACAATAAACATAATAATAAATAACATGCAGGTAAAATAAATAACAGGGGATCAGTGAGACTCCTTAAAAAGGTTTTAAATGCCTGTTTAAACCCTTCCACAGTTGTTGACTCCTGAAGCTGACAGGGTAGAGAATTTCAAAGGGTTGGGGCAATGTACATAAATGTACAGGCCCTAGAAGATTTCAAATTCTTATTTAATTCTTATTTATTTTATAACTAACATCTGGTAGAAAATGTTACATGGAAAGCACTGCTGCCTTTTACTTTCAAGAAAAAAATCACTTTATTATTTAAAGACACAAGTGTACTTTAGTTCAATTCCAGTGAAAATTTGTGAATGCCTCTCATGTACTGTATTTAAACTTCAAAGTACTTTATTTAAACCATAAACACCTTATTTTTCTTATAGGCACTTATTATGCTTTATAGGCATTTTATATACTATGTTTAAGCAACCGGCACCTTAATTACCTCGGCAAGTTGGCATGCTGGACCTACATACCTGGTGTTTCATTTTTTTGGGGGGGGAGATTACGGGAACCTCATCTTTCTATCAGGGTACCCATCCTTGACAGAGGCCACCCTGTCACAAAAGGACAGAGCAAGGAGCAACATTAACAGTGTAAGAAGAAACATTAAGGGGTGTTAGGGAACTGGAAAGGAGTTTGAGAGGATAAGGGACTGTATGCCAAGGACAGGCTTCACCTTGCCCCATTAGAGAAGGAAGTCCTTAAACAGGGGATGGCTGACTACATTCAAGAAAGGTGGGGTTTAAACTTGTGAGGGGGAAGGGATAACAGAGGGGATGACCAGAAGTCCTCTCCTCCAGATGAGGGGAGTAGCCTTCAAACCCAAGGGGGAGAAACAGACTGGGGGTGGAGGTTTCAGGAGGAGCAGAGGGAGGATGGAAGTATAAGGAACCTGGGTGGGGTTCAACAAAGGGGATCAGGGATAAGGGGTGGGGGTTGGTGTTAGTAAATGCCAGGAGCTTGGGAAACAAGTTGCTAGAGTTCCAGGCCATGCTGTTTGGGGGGGTGGATCTGGTGGTGGTCATGGAGACGTGGGCCAACAAAAACCATGACTGGGACATAAACATTCTGGGGTACACTATGCTTAGGAAGGATAGAAAGGAGGTCAGAGGGGGGTGGAGTGGCTATGTTCATTAGATATGACATAGAAATTGCTAGGGTAGAAGAGGCAGAGGGAAAAGTGGAGGCCTTATGGGTCACCTTACAATCCCCAGCAGGAGATAAGGTCAAGCTGGGTGTATATGAGGTCCCCAGGATGAGTGATGTTCTAGAGGATGGTTTAGCTGGACAACATCATTGCCCAGTGTGGACCAAAAGGGGAAGGAGGGTGTTGATGGGGACCTTAATATGCCAGGTACAAAGTGGGGAACCATGTCCTCTAAGGTGGCCAAGGAGCAGAGGCTGCTGGATGGCTTCCAGAATGTGTTCTTAACACAGCATGTGATGGAGCCCACAAGGGAAGGGCATGTCCTGGATGTGGTTCTGGCAGATGGGGATCTGGTAAGGGACCTGGTTGTAGAGGACCTCCTGACTTGGAGTGACCACAGTACTGTCTGGTTTCAAATAAGCATGGGGGAGGAGGGTGAGATCTAGTCCACTGGCAGTGGACTTCAGGGGGGCAGACTTTGTGGGCATGGGAAATATTCTCAGTGATCACTTGAAGGGGATTACATCAATGACAAGTGTGGAAAGGAGATGGGAAGTCATAAAACGGGGACTTCATGAGGCAGTCAGGATCTGCATTAAGTTGAAATATAAGGGAGCAAGGTCACATAAACCATGCTGGTGGTCCAGTGAGGTGCAGGTAGCAGTCAGAGAAAAGGAGGCAGCCTACAAAAAATATAAAACAACAAGAGGGAATAGGGATAAGGAAATGTACCATCTTGCATCTAGAAAAGTCACCTGGATGGTGAGGGGAGCAAAGTCCAGTAAAGAGCAATGGCTGGCACAGGGGATACATGGAGGGGAAAAGGGGTTCTTCTGGTACATTGAGGAGTGGGGGAAAAACTGAGGGTCATCTCAGCAGATTGAGATCAGAAGGAGGGTGGGTGGAAGAGGCGAGGGACCAGGCAGAGGTATTTAATGAGTACTTTGCCTCTGTGTTCACTAGAGAGGGGGATGGGATATCTACAAAGCAAGGAATGATGGGGATAGAAGCAGCATTGAGTGGGATCAGGGGAGCAACAGAAATGGAGCAAGAGGGTGGGAGAGGTACCCCAGGGGTGTCACATCTAGATAAGGATAAAAAGGCCAGTAAGGTGGAGGGGACGGATGATGCTATCTCTGCCAAAAGGGTGTGGTTAGCCCTCAAGGCCCTAAAGAAAGACAAATCTCCTGGGCCAGATGGCATTCATCTGTGAGTACTATAGGAATTGGTGGACATACTGGCTGCACCCCTGGCAGAGCTCTTCAACAGGTCACTTGAGACAGGGAGGGTACCTAGGGATTGGCGAGAGGCACATATGGTGCCAATCCATAAAGGGGGGTCAAGGGAAGTACCAGGTAACTATAGATCCATCAGTTTGACCTCGTGATGGGAAAATTAATGGAGAGTATACTAAAGGAAAGGATTGGGGGTGTACTTGGAGGAGATGGGAGGTCTGGATAGTGGCAACATGGGTTTGTGCCAGGTAGATCATGTAAACCAATCTTGTGGAGTTCTACAAATGGGTGACATCAGAACTGGATAGGGGAAAGCCTGTGATGTATTATTCTTGGACTTCAGCACAGGCTTGACTCTGTCCCCACAATGGTCTGGTGGAGAAACTGATGGGGTTAGAAGAAGGCCTTTGATGGTTGATATGGATTGAAACTGGCTAGCTGGATGCACCCAGAGAGTAGTGGTCTGTGGGGAGCTCTCGAACCCTAGAGAGGTTGGTAGTGGGGCACCAGGGCTCGGTCCTGAGTCCGATCCTGTTTAATGCATACATCGGACATCAGGGAGGGTATAGGTGTGAAATGAGTCTCTTGCTGATGACTCCAAGATGGAAGCAGTAGTTGAGGGATAAGAGGGAGGTTGGCCCCTGCAAGGGATCTGACACCCTGGAAAGTTGGGTTCACACATGGAAATTAAATTTCAATATCACTCATGCAAGGTGTTGCATCTTGCATGGAAACCCTAAACACAGGTACACTCTGGGAGGGAGGCACTGGAGGCCCTCAATAGGGGAAAAGACCTAGGGGTCATGGTGGATGCATGTATGAATAACTCTGAGCAGAGCAGGAGAGCATAGCAAGGCAAACAGGATGTTGGGATGAATCGTAAGGGGGATCACCGCTAGGAGCAAGGAAGTGATTCTGCCACTGTACAATGGACTAGTTAGACCACACCTTGAGTACTGTGTACAGTACTGGAGACCACACTTGAAGAGGGACATACAGCTCCTGTACAGGGTACAGAGGAGGGCAACTAAGATGATATGAGGGCTAGGGGATTTGACGTATGAGGACAGACTTGAGGAGCTCTGCCTGTTTTCATTGGAGGAGGAGAGACGGGGGACAGATTGAGGTCTCAGTACCTCAAGGGAATAAATAGGGTAAACATGGAGGGATCTTTAGACTAAAGCAGGGAGGTATCACCAGAGGGCATGGTTTGAAGTTGGAAGGTGGAAGGGTGAGGGGAAAGAGGAGGAGGTTTTCACTGAGAGGGTGGTGGACCCTTGGAATGCACTGCCTGGCGAGCTGGTTCAGAGATCCACAGTGGAGAGCTTCAAGAGAGGGTGGGACAGACACAGAAAGTGGAGGTATCAGATGATGGCCTGTCCCAGGGGGGTGGGGATGAATGATAGGGGTTTCTGGAACACAAGGGAGGGGAAGGCCTCGGCACCCAACTAGGGATCTAAGGTTCGAGCAGACTTGATAGACCATAAGGCCTAATCTGCTGGCAAACAGTATGTTAGTATGTTCTTTTGGCTAAGTACAGTTACTCTTGTGTTATTATTTTGTTTTGTGCATATAGGTTGTGATTACAGGTCAGTGGCTCAGCAGGTAGCACACTCACCTCTGAGGCCAGGATATCAGAAGGCTGTGGGTTCTAGCCTCACACCAAGCACATGGGTTAATATCCCAAAACTGACATTGCAGTGCAGCATGAGGGGGGTGCTGCACTCCTGAAGTGCCGTCTTTCCGATGAGATATTAAACTGAGGTCCCATCTGCATGTTCTGGTGGTAGTTCAGGTGGATGTTAAAGATCCCATGGCACTTCTCAAAAAGAGTGTGGGTATTTATAAAGAAAATAAATCAAACATCATACAACAACATCAAACAAAACAAATCATATCAAAAATAAGTATTCTTAAAGAAACAATCAGTTAAAAACAAAAAAGAAATTGTCCAAATCATGTCACCGGAACATCTGTATTTGTGATCCATGGCAAGTTCTACCAGTGAGCCTCTTGTACCTCTTGGGGTACTTTCTTGGCTTCTTCTTGATATATCAATCAAAGTTCCTCCGTAATTTAAGACATTAGGTACAAATTTGGAGTATCCGTTTGCTGTATGGAAAAAACACAATGTGCATTCCAAATATACCATTTTATAACCACAAAAATCAAATTAAGAGTACTTGCATGGCATTTTTTCCCATGCATTTGAATATAACCCATACATAAAAACCTCATAGTTTACTTTTGAAAGTATTGGCATAGACCAGTGTTTTGATAACATCTTCCAAAATTCTGTTATGTATGAACAAGAAAAATAAAGATGAGTAATGATTTATTCTTGATGTGCACATAAAGTCCATGAACAGTATTGTTCTGTTAACTGTTTATGTGTTTGGTTGCTTTTAACATGAATCTTCTCATGGCAGCTTAGCCAGTGCAAATCCCAATTTTTTTCTGGAATTCTGGGTTCTACTAAAAATTTCAATAAGGAGGGTTGATATGCAATTGGACAAAGAGGGAATATACTGGTTTCTGTAAAATGTTCAGTCATAATAGCCATATATGTTTATTTTCTATTATTTGAAATCAACATCCTACTACTAATTCCCCACATTTTAAATTTAACAAATATTTCTCTATAATATGTTGGAATATTAGGTGCTTGTTTAATAACAGAAATAGTAGCTGAATCCCTTAAAGGAAACCATGTTTGTACAGATTTATAAATAAAATGAATCCATGCTTTCTCCAAATTTATTAACAAAGGTATAATATTAACATAAATGAAAATATTAAAAAGAAAAACAGCAGGGTTAATCATATTGAGACCCTCTTTGTGTTCTGATAAGTATGTAATATTCCTTTTTAAGGGGTTAAGATGACTCCTCCATACTGCCTGAAAGAAAATGCTAAGTAAAGTTACTTCTAATTGCTCAGGTAAAGGAAAAATCATGCTAATAAATGTATATTGTGACAGTAAAAATGTTTTAATCAGGACTATTCTTTTTTTCTTACTAAACTGCCATTTATTCCAATTACTAACCCATTATTCTTCCAGTTTCTGTTTTAGGCATCCAGTTTAATAAATCAAGATCACCTGGCCCAAATAAAATTCCCAAACTTTTTATTGGAGTTTGTGATATAGGAATATTTGCTACTTTATTTAAACAAGGTCCTGTAAGGCCTAATTGTACACAGTTACATTTGTCCAGATTTAGACTAGCACCTGATACTTTAGAATACTGTGAACATATATGAAGTGCTTCTATTATGGATGGCTCATCTAATAATAGACATAAATCATCTGCATAAACAATGCAATTATACAGGACATCTTGTATAGTTCTAAGAGGTCTTAAAATGGTATTATTGTTTATTAACCATAATAAGGGATCTATACAAAAAATATACAACAGGGTACTAAGCAGACATCCCTGACATACACCCCTTATAATAGGAATTAATGGCCCAACTTTACTATTTACATATGGCCTTACTGTAGATGTTATATATAAATTTCTCACCACCCAGAAAAGTCTGCAGGAACCCCATAATAATCTAAAACTTCCCATAAATATACATGACTAATAGAATCAAAGGCCTTCCTTTGACCTAAAGAGCTAATAAACCCCTGGATTTCATTCCTATTACCATGTATTAGTTCCCTCAATATTATTAGATTATTGACAACATCTCTCCCTTGCACAGCGCATGCCTGGGCAGGACTAATTGCCTAAGACACTATGTGCGACAAACGTAATGTTAAAATTTTAGTCAAGATTTTATAATCTAATCTGTACTGAGAAGGCAATTGGTCTCCAATTTATTTTGTAGTTATCTCCAGATTTATATATGAATACTAATATACCCTCCATCATTCTTAGAGGAAATGTTATATTTAACATCTCCGGAAAAACAATAGCCAATTCTTTTGTCAAGCTCTCTGATAATAATTTATATCATTCACAGGTTAACCCATCACTCCCGGGAGTTTATTAGATGAAAGGGCTTTGATAGCTGTTATTACCTCTTCAGGTTTAATATCTTGTGTAATCTCTTGCATAAGCTGAGGTGTACAATGTGGAATTGAAAGAGTTTTTAGAAATTGTCACACTATTTTTTAATCTATGTTTATTTCAGAAAAGGAATTTTAAGTATAATTTGATACTATTTGACTTAGCTGGGTGATCAGTACAAATAGTACTGTCTGTATCCTGGAGACTTAACATTTGTTTTTGTTGTACCCTTATTTCACATGTGTCATAAGGATATACTAAAAAAGCATTTCCTTATACTCCAAACACTTGTTGAAATGTTATAGCTTCTGCTTTCTTAGTATGATATTGAGACATTTCAGCTTTAAGCTGCTTAATTTGGCTTGAATAATCATAAGTAGAACTATGGGATAAAGAGACTAATTTTTGAAGGTGTTTCCTATTTTGGAGATATAAAAAATGAGCATCATGCCCATTATTTTTACTAATAGATTTTAATAACTCTATTAATTTGTATTTTTGTATCTTCTCACCATTGGATTACAGAGTAATACAAACAAAGTACTGTTTTTTTTTGCATGTATAAAATGTAATATCTGTGATTTACAGTTTTCCTGTACCAAAAGTGAGGAATTCAACTTTGAAATACCTGGTCTAAAGTTATGGAAATCCCCATGTTCAGAGCTAAAAGAGAATGTTCAGTATACTCTAATGCAGTAGTAGCAATTTTAGCAATATGTAAAGATTTTGAAAAAAAAGGAAAAACTCTATTCTAGTAGACTGTAAGCCTTTATGTAATGTAGGTACTACCTGTCCCAGATAGGTAAGAGAGACATCATGTTGTTTTCACTATTTTGGTAAGACAGTTCATATCACTATATATTTTAGTAGTAGTATTCTTCCCTCTATCCTGTTTAGTCAAACCACAATTAAAGTCCCCTCCAAATATTAACTGTTGTGCAGTATGTAAATAGGGTTGTATGACTTTAATCAATTGTACACGTTCTGCTTTGGATTGCATCGCATAAATGTTAATTGAGCAAAGTAGCTGATCCTGATACATAACATCCAATATTAGTGCTCGACCTGCATACAAGTCCAATAACTCAATTATTTGGATTTCTATGACATGAAAAATAATCCCTACCCCTGAGCAATGGTCCATGTGAATTGACTAATACAAAGGCCCTACATACCATGTAGAAGTTGGATTTTGTATGTCCCTCAAACTATGTAGTCAAGTATCCTGTATAAAATAAATACCTTGAAGTCCAGAAAACAAAGCAGAAAATACCACAGCATGTTTTCTAGGACTCTTAACACTATTTACATTAACTGAAAAATAGTTTAAATCCACAAGCATATAAATGTAAAGCAGGAACAATGAGCTAATTATTTCCTTTGAGTTTTCCTGGTGCCAGACTTAACCTTAAGTTTTACTGCTGGCTTTTGTCTAGGTCACTATTTCCTATTGCATTAGCAGGGGCGTCCCCTTCCACTTCTGAAATGACATCACAGATTGAGGATTTAAAGGAAGAAGAATCAGTATATTCATCAGACTCAGTGTTTTCTTGTAATAAAGGGTCATATTTGTTAGCTAATGTAGTAGCTTGTGTTGTTGCTACATTTAAAGCTGGAATACTTATATCAGAATGTTTAAGCATGAATATACCTTTCCTATCCACTAAAGGGGGGGCATTTCTTCTGAAGTGCTGCGAACTGGCGCCATCTCAATTGAGGTTATGTCAGAGGGTTCTATGTTAGGAATTGAAACTGGGGTGGGGAGGTTTGTTATAGGTTCTGCAATGAGAACGGGGTCTGTCAGCTGTGGAAACATCATCAGAGTGGGAAGGGGGCTGGTGGCTGAGGTTGTCTGGTTAAACTATTGTTTTCTCTGTGCCATGGCAATGAATAAACGTTGTTCCTCACTATCCACTTGTTGATTATTATTGTGTGCTGTCTAAGAACAACTTTGGTATGAGTGACTCTTTTCATCACATAGGCTGCAAACCATTTCTTTTAAACACTGATTACTTGCATGTCCAAGTTTTGTACACAATAAGCATCTTATTTTGTCACACATATTGCAGATATGGCCCACTGACCCACACGTATAACTGGCCTTAGGCTGTCCTGTGTAAAACAAAATGCCTTGATCTCAGTCCCCAAAAAAGGATTTTGGTAAATGCTGAACTCCATCATCTGTTGATTTTAATAGTACTTTATATCTCCAACCACCTGTCCAGTAGTTTTTAGTGTCAAAAATTACAGTAGGGCCTTCCAAAATATTGAGACGTTGTTTCACCCAATAATTTAAATCTTAGACACTGATACCCTCCTTCCAAAATAACATAGTAATGTTTCAGATAGCTGATTTTGTGAGAGGAATAGCATCAAATAGGATCCTCAATGGAGTATTTTTCACCTCATTATACTTTTTCCCAAACCTTTCCAGGCCCTCAGATGTCTTAAACCTTATATCATATGTATGCTCTCCTGAAACATGAATGGGTGCATACACTTCTGTCGCAAAGAATTTTAAAGAATGTTTTATTAAAGTTTTCCCCACATGGGTCTGGCCTGGTATAGTCTCTAGGCCCCCTTTAAACAAAAACCTCACTGCATTATGTCTTTAGCAGGGGCTATTGATAAATGAAACAAAGAAGTGTAAGGTTTGTGGGAAGTTGTCTGTATTCTATTTAAAGGGGCTTCAGGTTGTACTAGTTCAACACAAGCAGCTAAAGGTAAAGGTTTCAAAACAGGATGATCCTGTAGTTGTAACTCTTGTATAATATGCAGGAGAGATAGCGCTGTATCATTATTAGAAACTGGAGGCATGCTGATAGGAGTAGGCCCTGAAATCCACTGTGACCCAATCCAGAGTTCTTTCCCACCCTGCTCCATGCAGAGCAGCTTCCACAGACCAGTCACTAATTTCTCCTGGTAAGAAATCTGCTTTCATTTGTATCTCTTTATGGAGTTGAAATATCTGTCACATTGTGCTCACTTTCGTTAGTATACTGTGAACAAGGTATCTGAGTATTAGCAGAAGCATTCAAAACAACAGTATTAGAGACAGAATCAGTATTTACTTGCCTTATGTCCGATTTCTGTTGTGTAGGCATCTGAACAGTATTTTCAAGTCGTTCTTTCGGTCGCTGAGACTCGCGCAGCTCTAGGCACACAGATGAATTTCTGTTTTCAATGCCAGCTGCAATGCTTGTTTGTGGAGTCTCGGCCTCCTGCCAAACAGACGAGCGTGTCTTCGGGACTTCAGCTGTGCTTAGGCCAGCTTGTCTCAGTTGATTGTCAAACTCAGCTGAGTCCTTTGACAAGGTAGTTCCTGCAGTTTACTGTACCGCCAGAAGCTGTTTTTTTAAAGCTGCTTTCTTTTCTTTAAACAACTGTTCTTCATGAAATAACATATTTTGTAAGTGTTCTGTCTCTTCTACAATACATAAAACATTCTGGCTTGATTCAGGTATAGTTGTTCTATCCAAGGTTATTTTATCATTTGAACTTAGTACCTCTGTGCCTTCATTCTCTGTTGTTTTCTGAGCCTCCTGTTGGTTTTCTTTCTGTTTTGTGGCCTCTCGATTAGTAAGAACAGGGGAGGAGGCCTGCTCCCCTTCCTCAGTCATATCCATTTCTTCTCCTGGCACCTGCTCATTGGCCAACTTGGTCTGGGTGGACAAGGTTCCCCCTACTGCACAATAAGGGAATTTCCCTGGTGTTCTGGCCATATTTTCCCCATTCACTAAAAATGCCACTGACAGCTTAATCTGGTTCAGTTTCAGTTGGTTACCATCTGCCCCCCCCCAAGTTCCCCCTGAAATAGACACATCTAGTCTCAGTGGGCCTTCTGGGTCAACAAAATTCAATAAATAAATAAAATAAATTATTACTGTTTTGTGCTTACAGGTTGTAAAGTTTTCTGCTTTATTTTTCTCTAATTGAAACTGTTTTTCGCAGGGCATATTTTCTGCTACATTGTTACAGGGTATGCATGCAGGTTTGTTACTGTTTTTGTGCTTACAGATTACTGCTTTATTTTTCTCAGATTAAAGTTTTTGTTTTTTTTGCAAGACATATTTTCTGTTAAATTGTTGAAGGTTGTGCTTACAGATTTTGTTACTGTTTTGTGCTTACAGGATTTATAGTTTATTGCAGGGTATATTTTGTGCTACATTGTTACAGGGTGTGCTTACAGATTTGCTTCTGGTTTGTGCTTACAGATTACTGTTTTATTTTTCTCAGATTAAATTTTTTTGCAAGATATATTTTCTGTTAAAGTGTTACAGGTTGTACTTACAGATTTTGTTACTGTTTTGTGCTTACAGGTTTTACAGTTTATTACTTTATTTTTCTCTATTTGAAATAGTTTTTTTGCAGGGTATATTTTCTGCTAAATTGTTACAGGGCATGCTTACAGGTCTGTTACTGTTTTGTGCTTACAGGTTACTGCTTTATCTTTCTCCAATTCACATTTTTTGCAAGATATATTTTCTGTTAAATTGTTGCAGGTTGTGCTTACAGGTTTTATTACTGTTTTCTTCTTACAAGTCTTACATTTTGATCTATCTTTAGGCTAAGCAAAGTTACTGTTTTATTACTGTTTTGTTTTGTGCTTATAGCTTTAGTTTTGTGCTTAAAGGTATTGCAGTCTCTTTCTTACATTGAAGGAGCTAATTGGTTTTCCTCCACAGCTCTTCCAGGTGATTAGTAGTATAATGGGGTGGTGGAGCTGACAAAGTCTTAGTAACTTAAAACAGAAGGAAGATTTAAAAGGTCAGATTAATTGGTGTGTTGTGGTGAAGACTAGGTTTGCTGGCATAAAACACCTAGCTTCACCTGAGCTCTTTTCTTCTAGTGTTTGCTTGGAAGGACAGAGCAAGGAGCAACATTAACAGAGCAAGGAGAAACAGTAAGGCTTCTTTTGGCTAAGCACAGTTACTGTTGTGTTACTATTTTATTTTGTGCTTACAGGTTATGATTACAGGTTTCATTACTTTTTTGTGCTTACAGGTTGTACAGTTTACTGCTTTATTTTACTCTGATTGAAATTGTTTTTTGCAGGGTATATTTTCTTTTAAATTGTTGTGCAGGTTGTTTTGGTGAAAGGAGGGAAAACACTCATCGGGGTGGTGGGTTAGAGCTGTAGCTGATAGTTTCCGGAAGGCACAGCCTTGGTCCTACCCAACCTACCCTTCAACCCACCCATCCCAAGTGCATCATTTCCTGATGGCAGAGGTTCTGACATCACTTCCCAAAAAGGGCAAGCGACATACACCATTCATAACCTTAACAGCCCAGCAAGCTGCATAGGGGGGTAGATGCATGCACATGCTCACACATAGTAACAAAAAAGGAAAAAACTAAACAGGAAGGGAGAAAGACATGTGGGGAGTGGTGCAATCCATGGCAGAGGGGTAGCAGTCTTTCAGGAGACATTCTGGAGGCCACAATGCTACCCTATTTGAAGACACTTCTCTGGTAAGAGGAAGGAGGTTGCCTGTCTCCAGACTGACCTGGCTAGGATTCAGAAAACCTTCTCCTCCATCCAGGGACCACCAGGGCCACTACCACTGCCTCAGAGGTTGTCAAGAAAGAGGATTGTTTGGACCACAGTAAGCTCATGGAGGGTGAGGGTGGTGGATCAGAGGTGCATCCCTCCAGTTATACCTCTCCACAATTCATATGCCTTTCTGGTGGACTGTGGTTCCTCTATGAAGGCACCAATGGTGGAGATGAAGGAGGATGCTGGGAACCTCCACAAAGAAGACCCAGAGGATGGTGGCATGAGACCCAACAGGGGAAGGGAACAACTCCTGGTGGGGGACTTAATCATTAGGAGGGTAGAACGGGGGGAGGGGAGAGAGAGGTAAGGTGCCTACCTTGTGCCATGGCTGGGAAGGGCATGATGTGAATCCTCAGGATTGTGGGAGAGGGAGCTGGACATCATTTTCCACCTAGGGGCAAATGATCTGACTGAAAATGGGACCAGAGCAGTGCAGGAGGAGCTTGTAGAGTTGGGGAGGAGCCTTAGACAGGAAGCAAACACAGTAACCTTCTTGGATGTGCTGCCTGTCTATGGCATGGGTAAGGCTAGGGTACTCCACACCCTGGGATTTATTGAATGGTTGAAAAACTGGCATGAACCTCAGGGTTTTAGCTTCACTGGGGACTTGGGGTCCACCTGGAGGGATGCAGGCCTATACTGGCATGATGGTCTGCATCTGTCCAGGAGGGGAACAAGGATCCTAGGTGATCAGTTTAAATGTGTTGCTGGCAAACATTTAAACTAGTCAAGGGGTGAGCACCCCCACAAAGCAGGGTACTCACTGAGGTAAACACTAAGGTAGAGAAGTCAATAGAAGCAGGACTGGGTTCAATGGAGAAAAAGACAAAGACAGTAACTACAGGGATGGAGATAAAAGGGGTAAGGCTATCAAAAACTGGACAGTGATGAGTACCAATGCATATAGTCTAGGTAACAAGCTCCCTGAACTAGTGGCCTTGATGGAAGATGGACACCTGGATATTGCAGCAGTCACAACAACATAGTACACAGAGAACCATGTCTGAGATGTCAACATTCCAGGGTACACAATCTACAGGAGGGACAGGGAGGGTAAAAGAGGAGGAGGGGTAGCTCTCTTCATAAAGGAAGGGATCAAAGCAAGGGAACTAAAGGGTAAACAGGGAGGAGAGGAGGCACTGTGGGTCACCCTGGAGACAGGAAATGGCACCACAATCTGTATGGGGGTTGCATGTAGACCCCCATCTCTGGGGGAGAAAACAGACAAGGAAATGATAGAAGGCATACTTAGAATGTCAGAAAAGGGGGAGATATTGTTGATGGGGAACCTAAATATGCCAGATGTTAACTGGAGCACCTTTGTTGCAGCCACATCCAAGGGCAGGATAATTCTCAATGCCCTACAGGGGGGCATGCCTCAGACAGATAGTGCTGGAACCCACTCAGGAGGGAGAAATCTTAGACCTGGTACTCTCAAATGGGGACAGAAAGAGCATCTTGAAATTAAGAAGATGGTAGCCATCTGGAACAAGTGACCACCAAACAGTGTGGCTTATGATAAACACAGCTGTAGAGTCAAGTCACACAAAGGTGAGGATATTGGACTGTAAGAGGGCTGACTTTGGCAAAAAGAGGGAGTGCCTCAGAAAAGCACTAGCAAATGGGCAAGAAGATGGGGTGGAGAAACAATGGGGAAAATCAAAGCTGCCATCACAGAGGCAATAAGCCTTTGTGTGATGCAAATAAACAAAACAAAAATAAAAAAACCCACTATGGTTCTCAAAAAAGGTGGAAGGGAATGTTAGAGAGAAAAAGATAACATTCAAGGAGTATAAGGAAACACAGAAGGACCAGGACAGAAAACTGTACCAGTTAAAGCAGAAGGAAGTGGGGAAGGCAGTCAGAATAGCAAAGGCCCAAATTGAGGAAAAGATAGCCAACTCAGTTAAGAAATGGGATAAAACCTTTTATAGGTACATTAGGGAGTGAAGGAAAACTGGGGAGAGATAGTGAGGCATAATAAAGGGGAGGGGTGGGAAGAGGGTGACAGTGATTTAAAGCTCTGAGGTGCAAACCTGGAGACCAGGGTTTGAATCCCACTGCCCCCACTTGCATACTGTGTGACCCAAAGCAAGTCACTTAACTCTCTTGTGCTCCCAGGTCACAACTGTAAACAAGTTTCAGCTTAGCGTGTGTCTCCAGGTTAACAAAAAAAAAAACAGAGATACTGAATGAATACTTCTGCTCAGTATTCACAAAAGAAGAGGAGGAAGAGGTACTTAAACCAAATAATAGAAGCACACTGGATAGGGGGTCAATACCAGGCCATTGACAGAAGAAAGGGTCCTGAAAGAACTCCTAAAACTTAAGGTGGACAAAGCAATGGGACCTGAAGGGATTCACCCCAAAATTCTAAAAGAACTACAGGGAGAACTAGTGGCATCACTGACTACTCGTTTTAACAAATCATGGGAAAAGGGTGTGGTACCTGAGGACTGGAGGAGGGCTGATTTGATTCCCCTTCACAAAAGTGGGGGCAAGACAGAGGCAGGAAACTACAGACCTGTTAGTTTGATCTCAGTATTAGGGAAAAGGATGGAATCACTTCTGAAAGAAAGAATTGTTGAGTACCTAGAGGTCAACAGGGCACAGGACCCAAGACAGCATGGATTCACAGTGGTAAGGTCATGTCAGATGAATCTAACATATTTTTTTAACTGGGTGACCAAAATAGTAGACCAGGGAGGGGCTGTGGTCATGGCCTACCTAACATTTAGCAAGACATTTGACACAGTCCCACAGAAAAGATTAATAAACAAGCTAGCCAGCCTGGGAGTGGATCCCAGGGTGGTAACCTGGGTAAAAAATTGGTTGGACAACAGGATGCAGAGGGTAATAGTAAACAGAGGGTTACTAGCTGGGTACCGCAGAGTTCAATACTGGGACCAGTCATCTTTACTGTCTTTATAGGTGACATTGCAGAGGGACTGGAAGGAAAAGTATGCCTCTTTGCTGATGACACAAAGATCTGCAACAGGGCTGATACAAAAGGGGGGTAGAAAGGATGAGACGGGACTTGCAAGGTTGGAGGAATGGTCAAAAGTATGGCAGATTAGATTCAATGCAAAGAAGTGCAATGTAATGCACCTGGGAAACAAAAACTCAGGGAAGAGTACAGAATGGGGGGTGGTATTAATGACAACAGAAATGGAAAGGGACTTGGTGGTAGTCATGTCAGATGACCTAACGGTAGGCAAGCAATTTGTGAAGTCAGTAAGGAGTGTTGGGGGGATACTGGGATGCATAGGGAGAGGCATCACTAGTTGAAAACAGAAAGTTTTTATCCCTCTGTACAGAAAGTTGGTAAGACCACATCTGGAGTACTCCATGCAGTTCTGAAGACACCATTTCTGCAAAGACATAGACAGGATGGAGGCAGTCCAGAGGAGGGCAACTAAAATGGTGTAGGGTCTGCACCAGAAGCCATATGAAGAGAGACTAAAATAGCTTAATATGTGTACCCTCAAGGAAAGGAGGAATAGGGGAACATGACAGAAACTTTCAAGTACCTCAAGGGAATCAACAAAGTTCAAGAGGGTAGCATCTTTCTGAAAAAGGAATGTGCAAGAACAAGGGGTCACCATTTGAAGATGAGGGGGAATGACTCAGGGACAATGTTAGAAAGTATTTTTACATGGAGAGGGTGGTGGACACTTGGAATGGCCTTCCTGAGAAGGTCATGGGGTCAAAAACAGTGGGGGAATTTAATAATGCATGGGATAGACATAAGGCAATACTAGTGGGAGGTAAGAAGAAGTAGGTTGTTGGTAAAACTAGGATCTGCAGCTTATCCAATAGGTAGGGACATGGGCAGACTGGGTGGGCCAAGCAGTCCTTATCTGCCATCAAAGTCTATGCCTATGTTTCTTTGTAAGGTTCAGGGCATCCAAGATTTGCCACTACCAACAAGTGTGGCTACTTTAAGATGTTTCCTGGGTATGGTCAACTACTCTTGGGACTTCATTTGTGGTTTTGCACAAAAGGCCATACCCCTGTATGAGCTACTGAAAAAGAATGTCCCATGGAACTTGGGACCTGAACATACAGGTGCTGTTACTTCCTGAAAGGAAGCATTGGCCTCAGCCCCAGCATTGGTAAATCCAAATCCAGATCTTCCATTCCATCTGGAAACTGCCACATCAGAGGCAGTAATGTCAGCAGTTCTGGCACAGGTGGTGAATGGAACCTTCATGACCATTGCCTATGCCTCCCAGATTCTTTCACCTGTAGAACTGAAGTACTTTTTGTGTGAAAGTAGCCTGCTGGCAAACTTTTGGGCTGTCAAATATTTCATCTACATAATAGGGTTTCCCCTATTGTGTTACACACAAACCATACCCCGACCAACTTCCTGCTAAATGACAAAATCAAAGATGGAAATGTGTCTAACACCAGACTCACTCATCAGTCACTGCTGTTGCAAGATAGGCACATTACTGTCCTTCCTGCCAAAATGCCATCCAGTTTGGCACAATATCTCCTATATTCAGGAGAACAGCATAAGTGTGACCTACAGCCTCCAGCTTTGCCAGACCCAAGCCCATTCCTGCAAGCTACTGAAGGAATCATAACAGAGCCTGCCTTCTGCCACATATTTACAAATGGTTCCTCCTCATACTTTGAGGGAGAACAAATTGCAGGATTTGGTATCCTGGTTCTGACCACAGCAGAGGATATCACTGAAGTATCCAGAACTGTACCATCCAGTCCTCTCAGTATGCAACTTGCCTCTGTAACATGTGCTCTAGAAGTGGTCCAACTGGGAAAAGAAAATACTATCATCTTTTCTTATTCATCCTGGGCATGTAACTCCTTTATGGAATTTCTTGCCTTTTGAAGAACACACAATTTTGCTTCTTCAGAAGGTTTTCCAGTCAAATACAGGGATCTGTTCATTTACATTGTCAATTTTGCTGAACAGTTTCTCTTCAGACTGTACATTCACAAGGTAAAAGTCCATTCAAAGGTTGAGCCTTTTCTTGACCAAAATGATCGCGCAGACACCTTAGCCAAGGTTGGAGCTCGAGGGAGGGCAGTATGTATCATGCCCCCTCCAAATGAGGTGTCCATAATGGTCGCCAACAAGAATGATGAAATAGTCCCTCTAGATCTCCATGCAGACCAGAGGGGAGATCCAGAAATCAAAGAGGTATTTGATTACCTCTAGAAAGAGACAGAAAAGGAAATGTTTATGAACAATCCATTCAAAAGACATGCAGACTACCTCCATCTCTCTGCAGATCAACAGTTGGTATTTTACCAATCTGGAAAATTTGACAGCCACAAACTTTGGATGATATCCAAAGCACTTCGACCTGAGTTTATATATCAGGTCCATGACAGCCCAACAGGCAGACACCAAGGGGTGGCCAAGACCCTGCAGAGACTTAGAACCACTGGTTAGTGGCCTGGAATTACAGCAGATGTCCAATACTATGTTGACAACTGCATACCTTGTGCATAAAACAATCCCATTCCTGGCAAGAAAAATGCCAAATTATTGCCTCAAAGGCAATCAGTCCCTTGGAATGCAATTCAAATTGATTTCATTGGACCGCTAACCACTACCAGTTGAAACAACAAATATGAACTTGTCATTACACACCTCTTCTCCAAATGGATAAAAGCCTTCCCCTGTCATACGAACAGAGTCAAAGAAACTGCCAAAATCCTGGTGGATGAAGTATTCACCAGGTGGGGCCTACCATTCAAGATAGACTCTGACAAAGGGACCAAAAGCGTGTTTTTGCTATCCTGGAGTTGAAGCTGAAAGTTGCCTGTGCCTTTTGTAACCTCCCCTACAAATGGGGTTTACTATAATGTATTCCTGGGCTCCTAAATGCCCACTGTCAGGCTGGTGTCCTGTTTTCAGTAGTTTTAATTGTCTGCATGAGAGCGCCTTAGTAAGCCTCCAAGTCTGTCTCTTTAAGAGAGTGTCTAGCCTGTGTTTTGAATATCAGTCTGTGCTGGGTCTGAGTAATTAAGTCTTGCAACCAGCCAAACAACCTGTTATATTACTCCATTCTGCAGTCTCTCTTAGCGAAGAGGGAGCCCTGTTAGGAAATGTAATTGTTTACTGTTAATCTGTTAGAGTGATAATAAAAAAGGAGTTTGTCTAATCTGCTGTCCTTTGCAGCTTGAGCTTTGAATAGGAGCCACCATTTTGGTTCTGAACTGTTAGTATTGGACCAATTAAATCTTTGGGGAACTAAAATGGAGACTGTCCCCAAGGGTTGTATGGGAAGAATATTCTGTAGTATTTGTAGTTTTAGATATCTGTTGCCTAAATGAACCTGGGGGGGCCCTACTGTGATGGACAGCTCCAAACAAACAATTTGGATTACAGGGAAATACACAGAACTGCCTGATGCAGTGTGTCAGTCAAGAGTGGAAGTTGGAGAGTGAACAGCTCGAGCGGTCGAGCAGCTGCTCCTAGGAGAAGCATAGGAGAATCATTGGGAAGGCTGTTGGCCTGCCTGCCACATTCTCCAGCCCAAAGAGACTGCCTATTGCAGAAGTCAGACTGTTCCAATTGCCAGATTAGAACTGCAGCAGAGGAAAGAAAGTGTGTCAGTACTACTTGCACATGGGACTGAAGACTTGCTCCTGAAGTGATCAGACTGCCTGAATGAGAGAAGATAACCTTGGGTTGAAATGTTTGCGCAGTGAAGTTGTAATTAGCAAACAGACTTTATCCGAATTGAGGCTTAGAGAAATAACTGACTTTAGAGTGCTGAATGTGTTTTGTGGGTTGCAATTTGGTTCCCCCAAGATGAATCCTGTTAGACCAGCTGGAGACTTTTCAGCAATAGAGTACAAACTTTCCCCAGGTCTGTTCCTCCTGCTTGGGCCTTGTCATCTCAGCCCAAGCCCCTGCCCAAAATCCAGAGATTATCTTGGTGAAAGACTGGCTTGGGGATTTGGCCCCCCTGCTCAACACCATCGAACAGATAGCAACCACCAGGAGGTGAGTCATGTAGGCCCTGCTTCTCCCAGCACAAAGTATCTACACCATGAGGTCTTAATCTCACCTGTCCTACATCCTGGTCCAGGTTTTGTAAGTACAAATCAGGGTAGCTCTCTGCAATAGCAGCAATAGGTCATCGTGTGTCATCTGATTGCTTATTTAGGTTATTGCTAAAAGACCGAGCCATCTGGCTCGGGATTACAAATATTTGGGTTGTGCACATGCTAACTGTCTTTTTTCTGAAGGGTCACAGCAACAGTTACAATGCTGGCCACCCTGGGTAATGATCCAGGATAGCATGAGTAAGATCTGTGCACCCAGGAATGCAAGACTAATCATCAGGGACTTACAGTGCATGCTGAATCAACTTGAAATAAATCAGAGTGCCAATCATTTGATTAAATTTATGCCCATCCCTTGTTCGCTTATCCTGAATAAACCTGATCATCTGTTTCATGTTTAACTTGACTAGAATGCACAATATTAGTTGGGTCCTAGTGAAAGGTCTTGCATTGTGTATTGCTGATCTTATTTTACAGGGGGGTATCTAGGGCAATTGCAGCAGATGCAGCCCTGATGGTAAGTGCAAGTGATGTGAGCATATTCTTATTGTTATTCAGTGTATGCAAATTTTTCTATGACATTACTGTTTAGGCCACTAGAAGGGCTGATGGGTGGTTATAGCATCCCAGAGGGCTATAACAAAGTAGTCAAGCTACCCCAATACCATTTCTCCAGGTAGAGGCACCCATTCACATAAATCAGGCCCCTCAATCTCTGCATATTCCTACAGGCAGGGGTAGTAGCCCAAAGGATAGCACCACCTAGGGGTTACACTTTCATTAGTTGTTTTTTTTTTTCTCTTCCATTCAGTCCTGTAGCTGTGGTATGCACCTTCCACCTGTTTCTCTCTCATGCTTGGATTTTGTAATGGTTCAGACTGGGATAGCATGGTGACGTCCTGAATTATGGCGTTGGATGAAAGGAACACAACTGGTACTGCAAGTAGTACCCCCCACCCCCAACACTAGTAAATCCTGCTGAGGGGGAAATGCAAGAGGTGGTTACCAGGAAATAGGGAGATACAGACCACCATGCAACAGGTTCAGGGGACAACATACCCCTAGAGAGGCAAATAGGGGAGACACATGAGCAAAACCAAAATGGGTTGGTGGTAAACATTTCATCATATATATTATCTAAAGCTGAGGAAAAGATACTAAATAAGGAATTATCATTTATTCCCACTACCATCATCAACCATTTCAAAATGATGGTGCACCTGCATGCTTTTGCATGTAAATTAAACCTCAAGGTTCACTTTGCAAAGAGTGACATGGACCATGAATAGAACTGCATAATGAGTAACAATGCACATGAAGTGGACAATGAAAGAGAAGTATCAATGCCTGAAGATGTTACACAAACTAATGTAAAATGGAGAAAAAAATCAAACTTTATACCCCCATGAATAACAGTGTGGGTCTTTTTTCCTGCAGTCATGTGAAAAGGATATGGAAATCCTGATGGACACTGCCCCCAAACTGAAGTTCTGGAATTGCACACTGGCTGAAAGGCGAGCAATAGAGGATCTACAAAAGAACACTACCATCTTATCAAGCCCGTGGATAAGGACAGGGCTGTGGTAGTGATGGACTAAGATAAGTATCTGAATGAGATGGTTTCACAGTTGAGAAATATAGAATTTTATAAAAGATTGTCTTATGATCATACCCTTAAATTTAAGCAGGAAATTGATGTGTATTTAAATGAGGCAGTGGCTATGGGTGTTATTTCCCAGGAAATATGTGATTTTCCTCACTATTACCAGTTGGAGCTGTTATTTATGGCTTCCTAAAATCCATGAAGATTTATTTAATCCTCCCACCAGACCGATTGTATCTGGCAGTAATTCCATCACAGAACTATTGTCACAGTACAAAGACACATTTATAAAAGATGTAGCCCAAACATCAAGATGTTTTATTAGAGACACATACCATGAAATAAAAGGAATGGCGATGGGAGCTGCCATGGTTCCCACATATGCCACTATTTTCCTTGCCCAACAAATATATATATATATATATATATATATATATATATATATATATATATAATTGAAAAAAATGCATGTTTTGGAAAATTGGAATTTTACAGATGTTACCTGGATGATATATTTATTTTGTTGAAAGGGGATATGGAGGAACTGCACATGTTCATCCAATATTTGGAAACAAGTAATGAGAATTTACACTTTTCACTAACAGCTAATACCATCCAGGTATCATTTTTGGATTTGACGATATCTAAGGATAAGGAAGGGGGACTGGTAATGGGTCTTTTTCATAAGTCTATGGATAGAAATGGGATACTCCATTTTGGGAGTTGCCTCCCCAAACATGTGGCTCGCAATATCACCTTGGGCTAATTTATGAGGGCCAGGAAGAATTGCAGCACCATGGAGAGCTATCAGAAAAATAGTCAAACACTAACTATAAGATTTTGTGAAAGGGGCTACAGTATTTATTTTATTTTATTTATTAGATCATTGGTTTACAGACCTTTGAGTGATGGGCTCATTTACAAAGGCACCTCATCAAGAGAGCAATACATCACAGCAAACAAACAGTGCAGTACATAATGCTTAGATTAAAAAAGCAACCAGTGTTACGGGCATTCACTGGTGGTACAAGCTTGGTAATAAGTAAATCACAGTAGTCATAAAATAGGTACATGAGTACCACATCAGGTAGCAACCAAAGATATTTTATTACATTAGTCAGCAGATGTTGCATGAGACCCCAGGTATATACAGCAAAAGTAGACAGGGCAGACCCAGACTAGGGGTGAAGGTAAGGGGCAGAACCTGTGTTGAAACTGCTAGACTTAAGGTTGCTGGAATGTCAAGAGAGAGCTTATTGATACCTAGAAATAAGGAAAAGAATAGAGCTAGTATAAATGCTAATATTAATTTTATTACTGTCTTCAATACACAGGCAAGGGAGCTAGAAAATATTATTCGAAAAAATTGTCATGCACTAGAACTGGAACCAAGTTTGGATCAAGTTACTAGACGAGCACCACAGTTCATCTATAGGAAAGCCAAAAATTTGAAGGATATGTTGGTGCAGAGTTGGAGTGGAACAGTACCCATGGAAATTAAACAGAAGCTACCCACCTGGAAACTTTCAATGTGGTAACTGTTTGACGTGTAGCCACATAAAGGTGGGAAACATTTTTGCATTACTGAATAGTGATATGATATTCCATCCAAAATCTTTCATATCTTGTGGAACTGAATCAGTTGTGTACTTGGCAAAGTGTAACTGTGGCTGCTTTTATACTGGAAAGACAGTAAGGAAATTTAAGAATAGGATACTTAAACATCTGAAACATATTACAATAGGTTCTGAAGATAATGCATTGACCAATCATATCAAACATTGTGGTACAGGTCATTTTGTTTAAGTTTTATGGATTAGAACATGTTACTGTGGGGAGAGGGGGATCAAAATAATGCACAGATGTGTCAGGAAACATACTGGCAATTTAGATTAAATACAGGAAAATTTCCAGGATTAAATGGACATGCTCAACTAGCCCCGTTTTTAAAAAGGAGGTGGTAAAGAAAATTGTAAACCAATGTGTTGATGAATTGTTGCACTTTAAGTACTGTATATTTCATATTTTCTGTGCTCATTTAAGAAATTATGCTGTTTATGGTTATTGTTTCTTATGCAAGATGTGTTGCACTGTGTATAATAATTTGTAGGCAGTAATGGTGCTATCTGATATTTATTGTTATAAGTAATTTTTTTTAGAAGCTTAGCATTTTCATAGTATAGTTAAATATCATATGTGATTGTGGGGATATTTAAGGTAATGGAAAATTTTGTTGTGAAGCCTTGATACAGCTTCAAGTGTGACTCAAAACGTAGACACTTGGAGTAAGGGGGTGCTACCTTTGTCTTTAATAAACTATATTTTTATTATATGCTAGCTCAAAGCATGTTTTTGCTATCCTGGAGTTAAGGCCAAAAGTTGCCTGTGCCGTTCATTAGTTGTTTTTTGTATTTTGACTCCTCCATTAAGTCTTGTAGTCATGTTTTGTGCCTTGTGCATGTTTTTCTCTCAAATCTATGTTGTGCAAATTTGCAGGTGAAAAACCCAAAGGATGTCATATCATGTTGCCTTTACTCCTAATGGCAATCAAAGGGACCGCAGCAACTGCTACCTGGCACACCCCTTTTGAGGTAATGACCGGTAGACAATGAGTCTACCTGAGCATCTGTGGATTGATCTCAGAACCCCTACTGCAGACTGAGTGTTCATGGACACCTATGCAAAGCAACTGAAAAACAACCTTGTAAAAATGTCCCTGCTTGCAGCATAAAATGTGGGCCAAGCCCAACAGCAATCCAAAATGTACTTTGACAAAAATGTTAAAGAAGTTGATTGGTAAGCAGGAACACAAATCATGGTTCTTAAATTTGCTACTCCTGCCCATCCATTTTAGAACAAATGGGAAAGCCCTTATGAGATCATAAACAAAATGAGTCCAGCAGTGTACCAATATGCCTCACTAACCGTAAAAGGCCAATTGATAAGTGGTTCCATGTAAACCAACTTAAATTGTTCAAAGGTGACTAAACTGCATTGATCAAAGTAAACTCCCTCCTCGCCCTCAGGAGAAGGGGGGTTTGAGAACCTGTTTTTCTGTTTTCTTCTCTTTTTAGAAACCTTGATGTACCTCTTCCTCTTCCTACTGGTGCTGGCAAGTGCAAGAGAGCTGATCCATATCAAGAAGCCCTGAGCACGTATGCTCCTTCATTTTCTGACCCATGATGAACTGCAGGAGCCCCCACCACCCAATACCTCCACTGGTGTGGCAATCAATGCTACCCAAAAAGTAGTTACTGTCTGAGAAGGCAAAGATGCCTATCTCAGTGTTATGGTGGTGTCCCTTGACCAATCTACCTTACAAACTGGGGGGAAAGTCAATTTTCCTAATGGACAACAAATCCCTGTGGCCCACCTTTCCAAAGGAACTTTCCAAGGTTGGTCAAATACCCACATTGCTCCTAATGGAACTTTGTGCATTTGCCAGACCCAACTGCAGCACTCAGGTCTTTATATTCTCACAGTCATAATGAATCCAGATTTCTGCACACAGTTCCCAAATGACACTTCCCACCAATTCTGTTCTTCACATGCACTGGTGAGTGCTGCACTTTTTCTCACTGTTCTCCCACCATTAGGAAACAACCCCGTGCAATGCTTAATATTGGAGCCAGGTCCTACAAGTGGCCTGGTAGAAAATTCCTTGCTGAAACTCTCATTAATGATGTACAGTTCATGCATGATCCAGTGGTGCTGACTGTCACAAACTGGAACATGGCCAGATTTGTTTTTTGTTCATCGATTAATACATCTAAATTCCATACAGCAATGTTGTTAGACTAAATGGCAGCCTATCAAGCATGTACACAAGACCCTATAGATGGGCCACATACTACCGAACACCCCAAGAGGGCCGCTTATGCAAATGTAGCTAGCACAACAGGTGCTGTTACAGATTTATTTGGCACTGGAGTGTCTATTTGGAACTGAGTCAATCTGGCTACAATCAAGAGTCAAATACGTAAATTTAATGATGGTTTAGGTCAAAATGTCATGCAGCCTGTGCTATATGGTATAGATGGCATATCACAAAAAGAAAGGTTTACCGTATACAACATGCATGATATTGCACTATTATTTAATGAGTCAAAGAATTAAATCAATAAATTGATATTTCAGAATAATAAAGAAGCTACACAGCATCAAATAGGCAGGGAAATTCTTTGTTCAGCTTATGGTAACTTTGCTATTAATACTATAACCAATCTCTTCCGGGATCTGGAATCAGGTAAGATCCCAGATTTGATCCATGATAGACGTATGGCCAAATGGTATTATCCTGGTTGTCACCTACTTACATGTAACAATAATTGTATTGATAAAACTGTTTCTTTTTCCCTAGCTACTGCACAGAACTTGGGTTATGTTACTCACCACCCTAAATGGGGACCTTGCTGTGACACACGCCAATGCACTTTGAAAGATACAATATATGTGACTTTTACAGTTTCTCTTCCATGTTTGGATCCAGCCTCTTATGTCTTTGACAAGCTAGCAACTATCCACTCCATTGGCCATCTACAGGGCAACATCTACCGAGGACATATAGACTTACCTCCTTTGCTGGTGTTTCATTCTCAACTTGATGCTTGGGTCACCCCGCACACAGACTGTTGCACAAAAAGGGCTACCATTACCTGTGCAGATGTGATGTGCTCGATGTAATCAAGACTGTTTGTAGTTATGCTCCAAGTTTTAAGGACTGGTCCTATACTCTAGATATGGACCTCTCTCAAAATGACTCTCCTTATGCCAATGCTACATTAACATCTGCTGAAAACAAACCTATGTCCAAACCGGACTCCAAGCCTGCCATGGCCACCTCTCCAGAAGACATCCAATGCCTCACCAGCAAAATCACAAACTCATCCTTCACTTGCCCTATTCTGCTCACCAAGTGGTGTCTTCCTGAAGTGCATGTGTCATACAACTCTGATGTACTGTATTGTGTTGTTGCCAATCATAAAACTCTCTCATATGGACCTTTAATATGTAATGTTTCTATGCCTAACTTTTGTTTTCTTCCACAGCAAAGGATGGTTATTGGCCAAACGGTTATCATCCTTGTTCCCACTCTGGAACCAGATTACATTGATAGTGACCCTGGCTATCTCAATGTTATTTTTCAATACATACCTGTGTTTAATGTGCATAATGATCCACTTACTCTTAATCTGAGAACTCTCTTAGAGAGAAAGGATTCACATTTGATACATATTAGCAATAATATTACTAAAGCTGGTAATTCTCGAAATGCTCTCTTCCATGACGGAGACCTCTCCACTGCTTTATTCAATACTGCCTTAGAAATAACTTTTAAAGGGTTTGTTATTCTTCGAATATTTCTCATATTTTTCACAATTATTACCGTATGCTGTTTAAGATGAACTCTTAAGCAACATCATGAACAACTGAAGTTTCTCTATAAAGCTCATGCAGCTGGACTGTAACTGGGATACTGTACCAACCTACTTACCATATTTGTTGTAGCCTTTTTATTCAGTCAACAAGGGGGATTATGTTGACCTACATGCCGTGTTAACCCTCATGGAGAATGCCTTCAGTTCACAGTATAATGGAACATAATATTTTGATATAGTGTTTTATTTACATAGAAACATAGAAATATAGAATTTGATGGCAGATAAGGACTGCTTGGCCCACCTAGTCTGCCCATTTCCCTACCTAACGGATAAGCTGCAGATCCTAGTTAACCAACAGCCTACTTCCTCCTACCCCCCACTAGAATTGCCTTATGTCTGTCCCATGCATTCTTGAATTCTCCCACCATTTTGACTCTACAACTGCCCAGGAAGGCTGCTCCATATATCTACAACCATCTCTGTGAAGAAATACTTCCTCACATTACCTTTGAGCCATCCACTCACTATCTTCAAATTGTGCCTCCTTGTTCTTGTACATCTTTTTTCTGAAAGATGCTACCCTCTTGGACTTTGACGATTTCCTTGAGGTATTTTAAAGTTTCTATCATGTCCCCCCTCTCCCTTCTTTCCTTGAGGCTATACATCTTAAGTTCCTTTAGTCTTTCTTCATATGTCTTATGGTGCAGACCCTGCATCATTCTGGTTTCCCTCCTCTGGACAGCCTCCACCTTGTCTATGTCTTTGCAGAGATGGGGTCTCCAGAACTGTACACAGTACTCCAGATGTAGTCTTACCAACTGTCTGTACAGAGGGCCAACAACTTCCTGTTTTCTACTGGTGATGCCCCTCCCCATGCATCCCAGTATCCCCCCAGCCCTCGTTACTGCCTTCTCACATTGCTGGACCACCTTTAGGTCATCTGATATGACTGCCCCAGGTCCCTTTCCATTTTTGTTGTTGTCTGTATCTCACCCCCCACTGTGTGCTGTTCCCCTGGGTTTTTGTTTCCTAGGTGCATTACTTTGCACTTCTTTGCATTGAATCTAAGCTGCCATACATTTGACCATTCCTCCAACCTTGCCATGTCCCTTTTCATCCTTTCCCCCCCACCTTGCATATCAACCCTGTTGCAGATCTTTGTGTCATCTGCAAAGAGACATATTTCCCTTCCAGTCCCTCTGCAATGTCACTTATAAAGACATTAAAAAGGATCGGCCCCAGTACTGAACCCTATGGTAGCTCACTAGTAACCCTCCTTTCTTCACTGTGGACTCCATTTACTATTACCCACTGTGTCCTGTTGTCCAGCCAGTTTTTTACCCAGGCTACCACCTTGGGACCCTCTCCCAGGCTGGCTAATTTGTTTATTAATCATTTGTGTGGAACTGTGTCAAATGCCTTGCTAAAGTCTAGGTAGGCCATGTCCGCAGCCCCTCCCTGGTCTACTACTTTGATCACCCAGTCAAAGAAATCAGTTAGATTTGTATGACATGACCTTCCTGCTGTGAATCCATGCTGCCTTGGGTCCTGTGACCCACTGGCCTCCAGGTACTCAATAATTCTTTCATTCAGAAGTGATTCCATCATTTTCCCTACCACTGAGGTCAAACTGACAGGTCTGTAGTTTCCTGCCTCTGTCTTGCTCCCCCTTTGGTGAAGGGGAATTGCCTTGACCCTCCTCCAGTCCTCAGGTACCACACCATCCTACCATGATTTTTTAAAAAGGATAGCCAGTGGTGTTACTAGTTCTTCCCTTAGTTCTTTTAGAATTCTGGGGTGAATTCCATCAGGCCCCATTGCTTTATCTACCTTCAGTTTTAAGAGTTCTTTCAGAACCCTTTCTTCTGTGAAAGGAATAATATCAACTCCCCTATCCAGAGTACTTCTATTGACTGGATTAGGTATCTGCCTCTGCTTTTCCAATGTGAATACTGAGGAGAAGTATCCATTCAGTATCCCTGCTTTTTCACTGTTGCTTTCTGCCCAACCACCTTCCTCTTTATTCAGCCTTAGTATTCCTGCCTTAGTCTTTCTTTGCTCCCTAATGTACCTATAAATGGTTTTATCCCTCTTCTTAACTGAGTTGGCTATCTTTTCCTCAGTTTGGGCCTTTGCTATTCTGACTGCCTTCCCCACTTCCTTCTGATTTAACTGGTACAGTTCTCTGTCCTGCTCCTTCTGTGTTTCTTTACACTTCCTGAATGCTATCTTTTTCTCCCTTACCTTCCCTGCCACTTCTTTTGAGAACCATATTGTTTTTTTCTTTCATTTTGATTTGTTTATTTGCTTCACACAAAAGCTTGCTGCCTCTGTGATGATGTTTTTGATGTTTCCCCATTGTTGCTCCACCCCACCTTCTTGCCTGTTTGCTAGTGCTTTTCTGAGGCACTCTCCCATTTTGATAAAATCAGCCCTCCTGAAGTCCAGTACCTTCACTTTTGTGTGGCTTGACTCTACAGCTAAGTTTATAGTGAACCACACTGTTTGGTGGTCACTTGCTCCCTGATGGCTACCCACTTCAAGATCAGAGATCGTCTCTCTGTCCCCATTTGAGAGTACCAGATCTAAGATTGCTATCTCCTGAGTGGGGTCCAAAACTAGCTGTCTGAGGCATGCACCCTGTAGGGCATTGGGAATGGCCCTGCTCTTGGATGTGGCTGCAGCAAAGGTGCTCCATTTAACATCTGGCATATTCAGGTCCCCCATCAGCAATATCTCCCCTTTCTCTGCCATCCCAAGCATGCCTTATATCATTACCTTGTCTATTTCCTCCCCTGAGACGGGGGTCTGTATACAACCCCTGTGCAGATTGTGGAGCCATTTCCAGTCTCCAGGGTGACCCACAGTGCCTCCTCTCCTCCCTGTTTATCCTTTAGTTCTGTTGCTTTGATCCCTTCCCTTACATAGGGAGCTACTCCTCCTCCTCTTCTTCCCTCCTTGTCCCTCCTGTAGATTGTGCACCCTGGTAAGTTGACATCCCAGTCATGGTTCTCTGTGTACCATGTTTCTGTGACTGCCATGATATCCAGGCATCCTTCTTCCATCATTGCCACCATTTCGGGGAGATTTTTACCTAGACTGTGGGCATTGGTACTCCTTACCCTCCATTTTTTTGTGGCTTTATTTATTTTTGCCCCATCCCTGTCCTTACTGCCTTTGCCTTTTTCTCCATTTACCCCTGCCCTTCTCTCTGTTGACTGCTCTATCTTGGTGTTTACTGCACTAACTACCCTGATTTTTTTGGGGGGGCTAGGATTTCCCTTCTCCTTTTTAGTGCCTTCCCCTTTGGCTAATTTAAATGCTTGCCAATAAAGCATTTAAACCTATCACCTAGGATCCTGGTTCCCCTCATGGATAGATGCAGACCATCATGCCTGTATAGTTCTGCATCCCTCCTGATGGAGCCCCAGTCCCCAATGAAGCCAAATCCCCGAGCTCTGTACCAGTTTTTTAACCAATCATTGAATCCCATGGTGCAGAGTGCCCTAGCCTCATACATGCCATAGACAGGTAACACTTCCGAGAAAACTCCACAAACTCCTGTTGCACTGCTCTGATACCATTTTCAGTAAGCCTGTGCCATCCAGAAACAATCAATTACAACTGTGACCCTCCACCCCAGGGAGTGCCTTCCTTCCTTTCACACACCTATTTCACAGGTGTTAAGTAACATGTCTAGTCACAAATGACTGCAAATATCTCCCAGCTACAGTTCATCCCTGGCAAATTAAAGTTAAAACTAAGAAAAATCAACCCCAAAAACAGAATCAATACTACTTACTTACACAGGTCCAAAAAGTAATAATTCAGTTCAGTGTAATGTAGAAAATAACCTCCTTGATTGAAGGAAGCTGTGGCTGCTTTCTCACTCTCTCTGTGGTCAGTGCACCACATACTCGCATATGCTAATATGCAAAACTTAGCATGATTTTATGAAAAGCTCTGTTGTTACCCAAAAGTACTGCATGTCAGCAATATTGCTTATCCATGTGTACATGTGAAAAGTTATAGTTTTGGGTGCCAGACACCCACCTTGTCCACCAATGAGAACCTTTTACTGCTTGGCAGATGAGACGTTACTTAGGTAATGGACTTTCTTATCTATCTTAAATAAGATGATGTAAGTTCTTTGTTCACGGAGTTTTCTGCATGATCACCCAGGTGTTCGGAGAGGTGCCAAACTCCCATCTGTTTAGGTAGGCTTTTTTATATGTGTACCAGATAATAAACTTTGTAGACTGCAATACCTGTCTCTGCGTATTGTCTGCCATCAAGTCAGAGTATTCTGCCAGAACCAAGCTTGTCAGAACCAACCTAACGGTATTTTTAAAAAATAAAGAAGAGATGTATTTGGAATGCAATTGGCCCAGGGGGTTGGGGTAATCCAGTCACCTTACAGGTGTTATTTTTTTTCAAGTGGGAGCCAGCCTTTAGTTAGATGGTGGGTTGCATTTAACTTAATTAAGTTACTGTAACAGTTATAGAAGACTGCATTCTGTGTCAGTAGTCTGTGAGGTAACCATGCCAAGGCTTGACACACATGGACCCCCGATACAAAAAATGACAATGTCAAGCTAGTAGGCAGTTCAACAGATGAAAGAAGAATATAAGTATGCTTTTGAATATTTATTAAATAAAAAAGACACACAAAGGCCATTTATTGATATTAATAATTTATTTAACAGGTAAAATTGTCATAAAATATTATCCTGTCTCCTTTGAGGCCAGTAGTTGAGATTTTTTTGACATCTAAGACTTACTTAACTTTGGCTTCTTTGGTAGCCAAATCAATTTCCAAATATGCAGAAACATCATTTTAGTCAATTGCAACTATGTTCTCATCTGAGAAGGAGATTAGGTCCCCTGCTCCTACAACATCAACCTCATCATCACCGGAGTTTGCCATCTTGGTCAGAATGACAGCATCCCTCCCTGCTGCAGAGTAGGGTATTTTTTCTCAATGTCCTAGCCAAAAAACTTCCTGCCATTCACCAAAGATACTACCAATAACGTATACTGTATGTCAGTTTGCTTCTGTACCCCCCTCCCCTGTGATGAGTCTGAAGACAGGCAGAATTGCCTTTCCTCCTTTCCTACTTAACAAGAACTCAATAAATAAATGATGGACCAGCATGACTTATGTCTGTACAGAAGCATGTATTCATGAAAAACAACCCTGCACTACATGGAACATTTACTTTAGGGGTGCATTATTATTAGCATTCACTAAGCTAAAGGCAATCAACTTCTGCTGACCTGATATATGGCCGATAACTTTTCAGTATAGGCACAAGATTGCTAGCCACTAAATTAATTAAGCATTGTATCCAAATAACATATATAAAATCAAGTAAAACAATTTGTGGTAGGGAAACTGCCTCTAATTGTTCCAGAAGAATTAAAGGGAATAGCCCCTCTAGTGCATAAGCATCAGAGTCAGTGTACCCAAACACACATTTTATGATACAGAAAAAAGGCCATGTCAGCAGGAAATGCTGGAACACCTATTGAAGACCTGTTGGCCAAAGAAACAGGTTTAAAATTGTTTGACTAAATATGTATACTAGTGCAAACTGTGAAATTCAAGGTAACATAATTTTGAAATAACAAAAAAAGGAACTGCTCAAGAAGACCATTATCTCCCTGAAGAAGCCCATAAATGGGTGAAATATTGGGGTGGAAAAGTCAAGTTCAGAAGCCTGAAGTAAAGATTGTGATAATAAAGAACTTTTTTTTGTATTTTTTGTTTATGCTCGACCCATTCAACACCCCCATTGGTCCACTTCTTCAGAGTGCCTAGGTTCCTGGAGCCGAACCAACCCCTACCACCAGCCACTACTGAAGCCAACCCCAGGTAACCCAATGTATCCCTTCATTGGGGGGGGTCCATCTCTTCCAAGGGGGAAGTTCCTTACCAGTGAATGGTGTATCCTGGGTGCTGCAAAGTTGGTCTGGGCTGTTTCCAGGGCTTCATGGTGGCAGGGGGCTGGCACTCATCATCCAGCCAGGTGGGGAGCTCCTTTTTCATTTTCAGCCCCACCCACAGAAGTTATCGGCCTTGCATGAGAATGACAACCCTGTACGGGGACATGCGGGGGATGTCAAGGCACCACATCACTCCTTGCGCATCACCTAATCCACCCGTGAGTGCAAAGGCCTGACCCCCCTGGGAGGGAAGCATCCAATGGACACTGTGAATCCCCTCCTTGCTGACCTCCAATCCTGGTACCTGGGCTCGGGACATTATCCCGTGTTGCCAGCATGCCAAGTGAACCACTTTTCTAAGCTCCATGGAGCCAGCAATAAAGAACTTTTGATTAAATACTTATTTAGGAATCTGGTTGACTTTTTGGGCTTTGTCTGACTTTGTCTCTCTATTGTGGAGTCTTGGTCAGCCCCTGAAGCAAACTTGACTGTACCAAGAGTTTATGTGAGAGTACCCAAGGGACCACTTCTCTTTAGTGCAAAGGAAAAGGGCCAAATAGACCTAAAGAATGAATAGCTCTCCTACCAATTAGAAAGAAACTGAGAACAGTCTCTTATAGTAGTACAATTATGTATTTTGATGGTCATTCTTGCTCCCTCAACAAAATCACAAAATATAATGACAACTTCTTCAAGAACCAGGCATGGATGTTGAGGGAATGTAAGTTGGGGTGAAGGAGGGAACCCTGGTCTTGAGACAGGAGTGTAGGGCAGATTGGAAGAGGAATAGGTTCACCCATTGTTAACTGTTGGACTAGTGGGTACTAGATTTGGCTTGGCCAGAGGGGGAGCTATCAGAATCATGGTAGCCCATTTCTTCAACAGTTTGAGTAGTACTCTCTGAATGACAGAAAATGGAGGGAAGGTGTATCACAGAAATCTTCCCTTCCAAGAGAGGGACAATGCATCTTGCCAAAAAACAACAGGCCCTGCTTCTAGAGAGCAGAAAAGCAGCAATTTGGCATTGTGTGGAGACACAAAGTGGTCCATCTCTGGTTGTCCCCACCTTGTGAAGTGGTCATCTATGACTGACTGCAGGATTTCCCAATTGTGCATCCATGTTTTTTTCTGGCTTAGCCTGTCTGCCAGGGTGAATTTTGCAACTGGTACATGTACCACCAGTTGATGGAGCCCATGATATTTTGCCCAGTACCATACTTTCATGACCTCCCTGCATAGCGGATATGAGTGCGGGCCCCTTTAATTGTTGATTAGTGCTTTACTGTACTGTTGTCTGTCTGCACTAGAAGTGTGCCTGGACTGAGAAGATCCTGAAATGCCTGTAGGGCATAGCAGACTGCTCACATCTCCAATATATTGATATGCAAGTGGGTTTTCCCAGGATTCCAAGATCACTGGGATTGGTGAGTATCAAGATTTGCTCCCCAGCTGTTGGAGGAAGCATCTGTTTTGAGTATTTGATGGAGAGGGGGAATCTGAAAGGGGACACCCACCTGCAGATGGATTGGTTCCATTCACCAGAGACTGAAAGTCATTTTGGACTTGGGAATATTGAGAATAACCCCGAGGAATGTGAAAAGAGTCAGGGTGTGTGACTAGGTGGAGGCTAGCTAGTCTTTGGATGAGGTTTTCAGGAGCCAGTCATTGAGGTAAGGGAAGATGTAGGAGCCTTCCCTCTTAAGTGCTGCAGCCATTACTGTTAGGCACTTTGTGAATACCCTTGGCACTGACAACAGGCCAAAGGGTAGGGCTCTGAACTGGAAATGTTGGTCTTTGAACCTGAACCAAAGATATTTCCTGTGTGATGGATGAATCATAATATGAAGGTATGCATCCTTCAAATTTAGGGAGCAGAGCCAGTCTCCCTTTTGAAATAGAGGTAGAAGCATCGGTAGTGTCACCATGTGGAACTTCTTGTATTGAATGTACAAGTTGAGTTGCCATAGGTCCAGCACCAGTCTTAGGTCCCCTGTTACTTTGGAGATGAGGAAAATAAGGAAGTAGAACCCTTGGTCCTTTTGATGCATGGGAACAGGCTCTGTGGCCTTCTTTTACTGAAGTTCCATTATCTCATTTTGCAAGACTGCCTTGTGATCTGAAGGGTAAGAGGTCTGTCTATTAGGAACATCTGCAGGTACCTCTGTCAGTTCCAGATTGTATCCATATTCTATTAGTGATAAGACCCATGCATCTGTGGTAATAGCTTTCCATCCTTACAGGTGTATGGAAATAGACCCCCTACTTAGATAGTCGGGGGCCTGAGAAGTATGGGGTTGATAGAGGAGTCAGTCTGTTGAGGGTCCTTGTGGGGGATGGGTAGGAGCAACGTGAGTTGCTTTGGAAGAGGAGGATGGTCCAGTCAAGGATGTGGAAGCTTTTTGCATGACTAGTTGCTTGGAGGAGGACCTTGCTCGATGGGTCACCTTATGAAAGGGCACCCGGTAGTGGTGTTTAGGCTATGTGTGATATAGTGAATGTATGGAATGTAAAGTTTTTCCTGACATCTGCAGGTCAAGGATATCCTGAACTGCTGCACTAAATAATTTATGTCCTTTAAATGGTGCATTCAAGATAGATTGAACATCTGCTGCAAAGCCCGAGACTTGTAACCAAGAGTGGCGTCTATGGCATATGTCTGCAGCTGAGGGCCTTGCCAAGGAATCGAACACTTTGTATGCCACCCTCAGTAAATGTCGACTGACTACAACCCCAGTTTTTAGGCTCTTGAGAAGGTCCTGTGATTGTGAGTAACTTCAAAACGACTGAGCTGTGGCCTGAGCTGCCTGCCAAAGTTCTGCTTGATATTTCATCAAGTGTCCTATATAATTCAAAATGCAAATGATCAGTGCAGAGGATGCAAAGAATCTCTTACCCATTCCATCTAATTTTCTTTGCTTTTTGTTTGGTGGCAAAGAACTGAGATGTTTTGGACACCTGGGATGGTCTTCAGCAACATTAATCATGACCAAGTCAGCCTGAGAAGGCTCTGAGAAGAAAGGCTTCCCAGAAGGAACCTGGTAAATTCCTGACTACCAGAGAAACCACTTGTGGTCGGTGCCTGGCAAGAAGGATAGCATCCTTATATATGTCCATGAGTGGAGGAATGACACATGGGGGGAGGGTTATCAGGGAGTCCAAGGTAATACATCAGTTTTCTTCTTGAGGCATCTTGTTCTGTGGACTCAAACCCTAGGGCCTGCTGTAAATGTTGCATGATTTCCATGAAGGACGGGTCATCCGGTGGTGAACAGGGGAGATAGTGAGCAGAATCTTCCCTTCATGAGGTCATGGTGGAGGAGCTGGAAGGCATTGTAATGCTGTGTTCCTCTTCCTCATCCTCCTACGGTCTGGCCCATAATCCTCCCCCTTATACTCCAAGTATGGAGAGGGGGCAGAAGAGGCTGAGGAACCATATGTCTCCTGGGCATGAGAGGCCCAAGGAACAGGTGGTGGCTGGGGTGAGACATGCCTGCCTGTAGTGTCAGCAGCTTTTAGGTGAGATCCAAGATGGAATGCACAACAGCCTGGATATCCACTATAACCATTTGATGTTGTGATGCTGCATTGTTTGTGCCCATTGAGTGTCCTGGTGGCAGCACCAAAGGAATAGCTTCTGGTTGAGAGACCAACTGTGGTTCCTGCAACCTTGTCAATGATGAGAGTGAAGGCATTGGGAATGGGTTAGCAGTAAACATTATCGATGGCAGGGCCAAAGGCTTCGACAAAACCTTACTTGTTCCCAGGAAGGAGTGCCTATCCCCTGCAAGGAAAAAAACCTGTAGTCCAGCTCAGGGCTGCCCCTGAAATGCATGAAGGGGCAATGAACAGAGCCGAATGCATCAGTGGAGGCAACAGTGGAAGCTCCTGTGTTGACGGGATGGCTGCCATAGAAGCAGTGTCCATTCAAGGTGTTACACTATCACCTTTTTGTGATAGGGTGATTGGAGGAGTCGGGATCATCGATGAGCTACATGTAATCAAAAAGCCCATCAACGTCGACAATGGGTCCCTGCCCAACTAGGTGAGGCCCGGAAACAGTGTCAATAGGATAGCATGTTTGTCCAGAACAGCTTGTGGCACATAGGGATGTTCTGTCATTGACACTGTTGCCAAAGTGGTCTACAGGGGACACAGAAGTTTGGATCACTCATGGGAGGACTTATGTTTCTTCAGTGATGAAGTTTGTCCAAGGAAGATTTGTCCTTTTACTTTGTGTGGTGTGAGCCCGATGATGATGTTGACGATTTCTGGGAGCTCTCATCTTGTAACTCCAGCTTGAGAAAGGCTATCTTCTGTTCTATGAGATGATCCTTAAGCATCTGTAGTCACTGATAACGAGTGGTCTTGTTGAAGAGTTTGCACAAAGTGCACTGTCATGTGTTGTGAGCGGGCCTCAAACAGCAAACACAGACTTCATGCAGGTCTTCAGTGGCAATCTTCAGTCCACAGGAAAAATATCTGAATAGGGTTCTATGTCATAATGGTGACTGCCAAAAGGCGACCGTTATTATGGCGTAGATACATCGCTGAAAATTAGTTTCGGCACTGTACACTCCTGGAGCACAGGAAAACAGTGCCGGGGACTTAGACTTTAAAAGTTAATACAGGGGGCTGCACCCTCCGCACCCTCTACTTAAGGATTCTTAACTCCAGGGGTGCATGTTGGGAGGGGAGGCATAAATTCTGGATAAAAATAAATTTTGGGCTGGGAGTACAAAAATGTAGGCAACCTCGCAACTTAAGGTTGCCACCCACAAACCATGCTACAGGGCCCATGCCAACCATGGCAGACCAACCCTTCCTCCCTTCCATCATGCTCACCCCCCATGCATGTATACATATAGTGACGTCCTGTTGCTATATGTGCAAACCTCCCTCATCCAGTCACCTTCCTCATTTCCTTGCCCTGTCCTTCTTGCACCACAAGTGGATCACTGTTTTGATAGGTACCCACTTGTGGCTAGCCCACATCATAGGATACTTCTGAATAGCGCATCTGATGATGACATAGTGTCAATGACTCAGTAGGTAGCACACTTGCCTCTGAGGCCGGGAGATCAGAGGGCTGTGGGTTCAGTTCCCACATCTGACACTTGGGTTAATATCCCAGTACTGACACTGTAGTGCAGCATGAGAGGGGTGCTGCACTTCTGAGGTGCCATCCTTCGGATGAGATGTTAAACTGAGGTCCCATTTGCCTGGATTGGTGGTAGTTTAGGTGGATTTTAAAGATCCCATGGCACTTATCGAAAAGAGTTGAGGAATTTCCCCGGTGTCCTGGCCAAATTTCCCTCATTCACTAAAAATACCACCAACAGTTTCATCTGGTTCAAGGTCAGTTGGTATTCATCTGTATCCCCCTCCCTCTGGGTCATGCCTGAAAATAGGCAGGATTTGTCTAGTGCACTTACCCGGTCAACAAAAACTACATAAAAAAAAATCAAAACATAGAAGGGTAGGAAAGTATACAGCACTTTGCAGGTAAAGTGCCAGCCAAAGTTACTTGAACTAGGGTGAGAAATGTAAATATACTGTGGCGAGGCTCTTCCATGAGTTAAAGCATGCAGGTCGATAGTGGAAAAAGAACCAAGGAGGACTGGGAATGCCCATGATTATTTAGGGTGAAGCAGACATTGTGACATCATTGTAGGTGATCCCCAGGTGACCTGCTGGTGAAAATCCTCCATGTAGCTCCAGGTGCCAGTGGCAGAAAGTTCCTCATGGTGTGACATGCTGCAAGAGATATTCTCGAATAAGACCTGGGATTTTCAAATATGAGGACACGACACTGATGTCTGTAGTTTGGAAGCATGATGCATCCTGGCAAAGGGATCAGGGTGCTTGTGATATATTTAGAAACATCCAGATGCATCTGTGACACTTGTTGCTTTTTATCACAAAAGAAATGATGCATGTTTCAAATTTAGACAAATGCATCATTTTTGGAGCACATTTGATGCAACTTGTGCCTGTGGCAGAAAAGGCAACCAAAACCATGTATTTCTTTGATTCATTTATTCTTATCTAAATAGGCATCTGCTTCAGGTACAAGATGGTTACCAGATCACATGAACAAGTAGTATATGACAGCTTATGTCTGCCTAGGTGGAAAGTCTGATGTTCCCATGGGAAAGTTAACAGGAAAGCCAGGGAGTAGGCAATAAAGCAATAAACCCAGTGGGGAGTCCTTCCTGGAGATGTTCCCATGTTGGACAAAGGATCCAGGTGTATGTCATAATGTTAGCAAGGAGGTGCTAAAGGGTGAGTGGACACACACACACACACACACTCAAAGAGGGCTGGGACAACATGGAACTGTCGCTCAAAGTAAATGATAGCTTTCCCCACAGAGAGGACAAATATATTGTGGTGCTGTGAGAAAGTTCTTACTCTTGGACCTTGGTACTTCTGAAATCCAGAGCCCTGCAGTTAGACATCTGGTAAGAAGACAGCAAAGGGAAATGTATTTTCTTCAGATAGCAGCTGGTAAAGACATTGGTTAAAGTGAGAACAGCTAAGATTTCTTCAATTTGCAATCTGTCATGTACAACTTCCATTTATTTTGTTTTATAGTAAACTGTAATCCTTTTGTCTGACTGTACATAAATCCTGTTGTAAATACTTGTATTATTTAAGCAAAGCTTCTATTTTTATAGAATCAGTGACTGCTTGTTTTATTTAAAAGGGTATTTTTACTATTTCTGCTGGTCTCTGTTTGCAGTCCATCTCTGAAGGGGCACTCTACCAACAGTTATTGTGTTGACCTTCCTGACCTTGAACAAGGCAGAGGTAAAAAAACAGGTTTCTTGGTTCATGTTGGTAAAAGTCTCATGGTGGCAGTGAAATTGAAGTCCCTGGTGAGAGGGATTTTCATTACAATGCCCAACCCATAGACCATGTTTTATGTGGTCTAACACTGCGGGTAGATATCTCAAGGCCAAGGTGTATTGAAGATCTTGCCCAATGTGTGTAGTGAAAATTCCAATTTTTTACAACATATACAGAGTAAATGGTACAGTGGAAGTCCACTGTCCAAATTGGGAGCAATATGAGTACACCCACAATTCACTCAAGAAAAACAAATCAATATCCTTACCCTATTGTACAGTACATCTATTGCACAACAGTCTCTCACGGCACCATATCTTAGATGCTTCTTGTTGCTGCAAAGCCATATCCACTAGAATACATCTGTTAATATTTCAATGAATGGGAATTTCTATTTTTTCGAACAAGTGAAGGACTTGAGTGTATACTGACCATGACACTAAACTGGATAGCTGACTGCCACCAAATAGTTTACTGTGTATGCATTTCAAACACAGTGCAGCACCATAGAATACCTACCTAGGAGTCTGAGATGTGCAACTGTGTGTATCAGTGTGTTCACAAAATTGTTTTCCATTAATCATCCTCCACAAGGCAATTATTTTAATAATGCAGTACATCAGAAAACCTTACTCAAGCAATAAGTAACATACAAATACTTGTTTCTCTTTTTTTCACATTATAAGATGCCTCTTGTACTTCAGATCTCATTATTGTTCTGATGCTATCAATAAGCAGGCAATAAATGATTAGGGATCTCTTGGATAGAGTTATTTTATAGTATAGCTCCATTTCCAACAACATACAGTATACAAGGAGGCTGATGTTCAAGCCCCAGTTGGTGTTCATAAATCATTGTATTAGGTGCATAACGAATTAGAATTGCAGTTTATCCAATAAATAATCCTATAAATGCAGGTAATTTAACCAATCTCATCAAAACAGTGATACATACAACAGCAGTTGCTCAGAGAACCATTACCTCTTGCAGAAATAGCCTACAAATTAGTCATTTATCAGCAGAAATTCTGACTTCCATTTAGCAATATTAAATTCATAGTCCAGTGCACATAATCAATCCTACAATCATTATTAAACATTGCCCATTAGTATTAAAAACATTATTTTCTAAAATCGTAGTTCAGATGAGAAATCCCACTTCATATGAAATGCTGGTTGTTGATCCGATCAGCTACCATCAATGTGTGAATTCTTTGCTATAATTCCATGTAGCAAATGGCTAGACTCTAAGGAGCCAAACTTTGCTATGTCCTGAGAGGGTCCACAGAATCTTGTATAGAGACAATAAGAGTAGAGCACTGTTTATTAACTGTAAAAAAAAATAGTTGCTCTGAAATATTCTGATAGCGAGCACACCACATTCACTGTAGGTAAGTGTCTGTAAGGGACTTCCTCTATTTATTAAGCTCCCATTCATGTCTGTTACATTGACACACCACTTTCAACAGCTAACCAACACTGCTTAACAATTGCTCTCAGCCAAAGAGGGCTCTCCTTTAATTTGTTGCCAACAAGAGTGACCTTTAGCTCCAGAGTCTCTCCTTTGTGTTGCTTTCTCCAGCAGCAGCTCCCAACAATGGAGAGCACTCCTTAAATTTGCCACCAGTAGTAGTGACTCTCAGCTTTTGTGGAATCTCTATAACAGTGTCTCAAGTGATAGTGGCTCTCAGTCTTGAAGCATTCACCTTTGATTTGTTGCCAGCAGCAACATCACTCATCCAGGAGGCTTGCTTTATGTTGGTTTGCCATGGGTAGTGGCCACTAGTCCTGGAGGACTTTCACTTACTTTGCTCCCAACTGTAGTAGCTACTATCCCCAATTATAAAAAGGTTCTGAGAAATAGAGCCTTCTGATTGGTTGCAAACATTCTATCAGCCCTATGTTAATCTTTGATTAACATACATGTACAGCCTAATCACATGCTGAATAAGGTTTAACACTATTTAAATAACGTTTTTATTACAATAGCAATAAGGCATTCCCAGGGGTTATGTTAACGGTCAGTTAATCACCATCTAGGGGCATGTAGCACTCGGCTACGCCTCGTGCCACATTGCACTCCTAAAAGGTGATTAACAGACCATTAACACAACCTCTGGTCATGCTTTATTGTTTAAATATATCTTCTCTTATAAAAATAAAATAAACCTCAACACCTTGCAGGAACTAAGTTAGGATAACCTAATCCACTCAGACACAAACAGCAACAATACTGAAACTGGCTGACCACATCACAAACCACAACACAGCTGGCACAGTCACAGCATGCTTGTTCATTACCTGACACCTTTTTTTAAAATATTTATGTATTGATTTTCAGTACATAAATAGTACAAACAAGTATCAGTCACAACATTAAAATTCTCCACAGTAGTTGCAACCTGCTAGCCTAGGCTGTCCAGGTCTACAGTTATACTTCCAGTGTACATATAACATACATGAAGAAACTATTTACATTTATTGACAGAAAGACATACTAGAAATGGCTTCTCTATGGGTAACTATGGTGGCAGGAAATAAGTGGACGAGTAAAGGTAAGTCTCTCTAATTACATCATTATGGTGTGACAATGAAACAACTAAGCAGTAACTATCAGGGTCTATAGTGCAAATTCTGGATCATTTCCAGGGCATAATTTACCCAACGAATCCATAATTCATCAGACTGTTTGGCCTGCTGTTTTTTCTTAAACTGATTTTTTTCCAAATCATATAACTGAGACACTACAACTTTCCAGTCCTCAACACTGGGGGTCTTAGGGGTTAACCAATTCCTGGTCAACCCTTTTCTGCAGTTGGCAATTAATATATGCAGTAGTTTATTTTTATTTCCTTTTCATTTCAACACAGGCAGTGGCAGACCCAAATAAGCATGACAGTGTTTCCTTGGGATTTGTACCTCTAACATTGTACCTATTTCAATGAGAAACTGTGACCAAAAGTCTTGTATCTGTGGGCACGGCCACATGACATGCATATGATTAGCATGGGCTCTGTACACCCCCTCCAAAACACATTTGGAATTTGTGGCATGAACTTTGATTGAAACTGTGGAGTGTGTACGTAACTTGAGAGATGTTTTCAGGCATTTTCTCTCTAGACAGGTGCACTTGTGGTTTTATGTTGCATGCAGCATGGTTGGTGCTGTGTTTTTTCAGAGATCTCACAGTTCATTTCCATTTTCTACTTTTGTTTAATTTTGTCTGAATTCTATATGTTTAATGTTTCTACGGATTTGTAAATGCAGGAGATGAGTTTGTCCCCTGTAGAGCACTGGCCTGCTGTTATCATGAGTGAAACCAAATCCATTGGTGTCTGCTGAATCCACTTCCAGTCTTCTGGTGCTGATATGCATGTCCTTAACTGCAGATACAGTATATATAAAAATATATGCAGTTGAGATAAAATTGGATTGCACTGCTTCAAATGTCTTTCTTGGTGCACCATCTGTGATAATGGGTCACCAGCCCTTTTCTGTTCCAGTGGTGAAAACAGAAATGAGGGTCTTTTATGAACCTGAGTAGAATTTTCATGTGCAGGCTTAATTGAAATTTAGTACCAAATTTTCACAAAAACAGGAGTAAATCCCTTTGTCGAAGACTCCCTATGAATTGTAGATGGGGATAAATATTTTTTCATTAAAAAGTGCTTCTGTTAGGGAGAGCTCCTGGTCTAAGGCTAGTTCTACTGTTTTCCATTGGGCTCCATATGAGGGAGGATTCCAGTGTGTTAGTGTGTGGATCTGTGGAGCTCATAAATATCAATCCTGACCTGGGAGGGCCAGCCCACCTCTGTCTTTCACCAATATCAGTGTCTTACAGTAAAGGTGGTATGGGGGTGGTTATTATTCCAGATGAATTTGGAAATCATTCCATTACATTCTCAGAATGCTGACTGTGGCACTGTCTGAAATAAATACAGGAGGTGGGGGAGAAGGTTCATCTGAAGCCTATTGGCAAAGTAGACCATCTCTGTAAGTCTCTTTTTAAAGTGGCTGAAAGGATTGTATAGTTATCTTTATAAAGATATCTTAGGTGCTTTGATATGTGCATCCCTAGGTTCTTTAACAATTGTTTACCCCATTGCATGGCCAATTGGGATTTAAGCACTGTTGTTGGTATGAAGTTGAGTGCCATAACTTCAATTTGTTTGGTCATTAAGTTTATACCCTGAGAATTGTCCAGAAGTCTGTAGAAGAGCCAGGCTCTCCAGCACTGACTGTTCTGGGTCAGTCAGGATGAGCAGCATGTCATCTGCATACAGATGTATATTATGTTCCTGGTCTTCTAGCGGAACTCCTCATTTAGAGTGATTATGCTGAAATGTCTGTGCTGATGGCTATATTTATATGGTAAACAGGAGGGATGACAGGGGCCACCCCTTCCTCGATCCTCTGCCTATCTGAAACTGGGGACCCACATGACCATTTACCTTGACTTGTGCTGCTGGATTTGTGTAGATTACCTCTACAACCTGTGACCATCATCAGTAGTGGTTTCTACCACTTGAGGAATGTTGCCCATGTAAAAGCCTTGATTCTGCCTGATGACCTGCTCTCACTGTTACATGCTTTTGTGACATCGCGAATTGACTACTGCAATGCTCTGTACCTCAGGGTCAATGGTGGGGTTCTCCAGGACCTGCGCTTGGGGCAGAATGCAGCAGCCAGGTTGCTGATGGACCTCCCGAGGTTCTGTCATGTGACCACAGTTCAGTGTGAACTGCACTGTCTGCCGGTGAGGTGGAGGATCATCTTCAAGGAGGGCTTGCTCACTTATAAGGTCCTACACAGTTTGGGCCCAGGCTACCTGAGTGATCTTCTGACACCAATCCAACCCGTGTACTCACTCTGCTACTCCACCAAGGGCCTCCTATCAGTTCCCAGGGCCTGCCCTAAATCCTCTGGAGATTGTTCATTTGAGGTGGCAGGCCCAGTTTTGTGGAACTTGATCCCAAGAACCTTGTTGGAGGCCCCATCAGCAGAGATTTTTTAGTTGGGGCTGAAGGCTCATCTTTTTTTAGAAAGCATTTTTAAATTGCTTATAATTAAAACCTATAACCTGCTGCATTGTTTATTTTATTTAAGAATTATTTAGATTTTATTGTTATTTATTGCTTCTATTTTATTTATACAGGTATTTTTTATATTGTTGTATATGTCTCATTTTACCTACCTGTACAGTGCCCAGAGCCTCCATGACTGGGCACTAAACAAATAAACTTTACTTACTAACTTACTTACTAGCAGTGGGTCCAGGAACCCCATCCTTCAGAGGATAGTTAACCAGTAGCTCCATTCATCCCTGTCATATGTCTTCTCCACATTCACCCCAACTAGGAGTGCAGGAGTCTTGGCATTGTTAATTTAGCTGAGAAGTTGTATTACTCTTTTGATACTGTCTTGTGTCTGTCTCCCCAGCACAAATCCAGTCTGGTCCAGGTTTATTAATGAAGGAAAAAGGTGTTACATCCTCCTTGGAGTAGCCCTGTATACATCCTGTAGACTAGACTGAAGACCAATATCAGTCGGGATGAGGCACATAATCTGACATCCTTGCCTTCCTTTGGTATAACTGAAGCTTCAGACCAGATATTAAGGAGCCTCTCTAGTTTGGAAGATGTCATTAAGAGCTTGGAACAGGGTAGTGCAGAGTAACTCTAAACTTTTGTACCATTCACTCATGAATCCATCTCTCCCAGGACATTTGTCTGCCTTCAGTGCCAAAATGACTGAGTCAAGTTCTTCTTCTATAGATGGTCTTTGAAGGGGCAGTTGTTGTTTCTCAGTCAGGGTTGTAGGTCCAGGTCAAAAATGTTTCTTGAGCCATATGAGCTGCACCAGGATGTGCCTTATACAAGGTATTGCAATAGCTGATAAAGGCCTCCACTATGACAGTTGCTAAGAATTCTGTTGTCCCCTATTCTGAGTGGAGGACTTGTGCTACCTGTATCCTCCTCTGCTGCTGGCAAAGCTGAAATGTCAGCAGTTTTCAGCTCAGACTCCTCTATCATAGTATTTTTGCTTCAGCAATCAGAGATCCAACTCTGTGTCGAGGCCAGCTCATCTCTTTAGTGTCTTGATGGTTTCCCAGACTGCTCTGTCTCCATCTCTGTGAGCTATCTGTGCTTCTCCTTATTGCCTCTAAAGTCATAGTCATTTTTCTTGATTTTGTCTCTTGTAAAAAGCTGCCATGCTGATCAGTTTCCCTCTCATTGTTTTACTTTTAAAGTTTCCCAGACTGTGGCTACGGAGACATCTGGAGTAGTATTAATCCCAAACATTCCTTTCATAAAATCATCCAATTCTGCCCTTGGTAGCTCACTATGAAACAGAGTCAGATTCAGTCTCCAAAGCTAATGTAAATGTCCAGTCTCCATATCTATTTTTAGTTTTAACCGGATATGATCAGAAATTGATCTGGGAGATTGGATTCTGGTACTAAATTCATATTTTGTGAGTAAAAAGTCTAATCTGGAGTACATATGATGGGAATGAGAGAAGAACGTGTATTGTTCTCCTTTGTGATTGAGTTCCCCTGGTATGTCGTCACTATGGTGACAACTTCACCACGACTGACACTACAGCTACAACAGCACCAGGTCACTGTAGTGTCAGCATGGGACCCCGGCATTGCTTTCTGGGGGTGTTGACCCCTTTCGTTGAGCCAAACTCTTACTTGAGTTGATTAATTTAGTAATGGGTTTGGGGCAAAGCCCCCCAAAGAATACACAGTCTGAAGTAATTCCCTTTATGCCAACTGCAAATGCAGTTGACATTAAGGAGTTGCTGTAATGATGGTCGACAATGAAATTGTCAATCGACTGTCATGGATCCAGTCCCTACCAGATGTTATGGTACCCAAGATTTACCCGCTGTCTGTTGATGAATATTTGCTCCTCTGTAAGTTTTGCTCTCCATGTATTAGTCATATCCAAGGCAAGGGCAGAGTAGTAAATTAAGATCTCCTCTCCAGAGGACCAAGCCCCCCCCCCCCACCTTCAATGCAGTAAAATCAAATAGTGTCTGAAAAAAGGCTTTAGGGGTTTTGGGGGCAGTGTATACGCTACGCAGAGTAATTTATATTTCCAGGACTAGTCCCTGCACTAAAACATAACTGCCCTTTTGTCCTGGAACACCTCCTTCTCTTGAAATCCAAATGAGTGCTTGAGCAAGATAGAAACCCCCAGTCTTCACCCAGAACTGTGCACAGAGTGGTATCCCTTTCAGTAACCAGACTTCAGGAAATTGGCCACTCACCTTCTGAGTCAAGTAAGTTTCTTGTAAAAATATCACCTCCCATCCTTCTACAGTAGTTGCTGTACCTTGTGCCATTTAACAGGGTCGTGTAGCCCATTAATGTTGAAAAATAAAATAGTATTTGGTTAAGTAGCCATCATTTAAGTCATATTTTAGAGAGATCATGAACCCCAGTGGACTACCTCCTTTGCTACCCCTTCCCTCCACACATTTTTCTGTTCTTGTCACTTGTACATGGTCAAATTGAGAAAAACATCACAGTGCCAAACATAGAACAAACATGAATAATCATTGAACCAAATATTTAATGACTTCCAAAGCAAATCCCTCCAATCCTTAAGAAGCAATCCTCTGACTAGTACCAGCTCCTCTAATGGGGGTCCCAGCCCAGTACAAAGAAGAGTAAGTAGCTGATCAGAGCTATATCTCCTTCTGCATTTGGGTGAAAGCCTGAATGCTCCCCCATGTGACACAGCAGCTGGGTCTGACATCCCATCTTGCTGGACAGTACCTTGTGATTCTACTCCAATCAGCTTGCAGTATAATATATAGCCCAACAGGTGGTCAATTCAAATTAATCCCTTTATATGACCGAGCAGTGCAGAGAATTGATTAAGCCTTATGGGATTCTGGGTCAGTCCATGCCCCCTCTGCATCCTCTCTCTATTTCACCCGGATCTTTAATAAGAAATACTCTCCCAGCCTGTACTTTGGTAATTATTCAACTCAGCTTACAGCATATGACAGATGTTTTGCAGTACATGTGGCAGATATAAAGTGTCCCTTTTTGCTACACTGGGGTTGTGGATGACTGAGTAAAAGCAGAGGTCTGTGTGTCTCACAAGTCAATCTGTCCAAGTTCCATACAGGACTCTGTAAGAAGTGACCTATAGTAATCATGGTGTAGGCCGGGGGGGGGCAGTGCTCACCTTCAGGGGTAGGATGCTCTTCTCTGCAAACATTTATACACATTATGTAGCCAAGTAAGATAGCCTGTTACTGGGGATAGATTCCTGACCTATGAGCCCTTCTAATCTCAATCGCAGGCCCTCTTTTTGAATGTACTTCCTGGGGTTGGGCGGTGTTATCATGTTGCCCCTTCGTACATCACTATGATTCTCTGTTCTGGGAACAGACAGTGTGCATCATGCCAGCATGGACCCTCATCCAGCCTGTAGCCAGGTCAGCCCAATTTAGTTCAACAAGCGAGTCAGTGGTCACCTCAAGGTGTGAACCTCAGATGAGTTTGCACTGAGCCCTCACACCTCTCATGTATTTAGTGGTCACCCGCCTCAGTATCTCTTTTCTAGTGGCTGGCCAGATCATCTCTCTTTGCTGGGAAAGAAACAACAAAAGCCACCATCACACTATCAGGTTCATGAGCTGGAGGGCATTTTAAATTTTAGCAACTTGAAAGTTAATTTGCTGAGCGTTATACAAGTTCTTGCATACATAATTCCAAGTCTCTGTAGAAAGTTTCATGAAGCTCCCATCACACTATCAGGTTCATGAGCTGGAGGGCATTTTAAATTTTAGCAACTTGAAAGTTAATTTGCTGAGCATTATATAAGTTCTTGCATACATAATTCCAAGTCTCTGTAGAAAGTTTCATGAAGCAGCAACACTCCTTACTTTCAGTGTTTAATGGGGCCCTGGTAAAAGTACAGTACAAGTCACATCAAACTGTTCCACCAATGAAGTTGGTTTAGCATTGTTTTTTTACAGTTGGCAATGCATTGGCAGCTCATATTACATTGTTTTTCAGTGCTTAACCAGCTCAAAAGCAATGTTTCTAAAATGTTTTTGCAACTCATTTGGAATGCAGCAGCAGTCCAGTCACAATACAATGCAAAACTGAGTCTTAACTCTTCAGAAACAGTTTGTGCAGGACTTTGTGCTGAAGCCAGCAACACTTAAGCAACTCCTTCAGAAATGCTAAAACAACTCATTGGAAGAACAGTTTAATGTGACTTGTACTGTAGCCCCCTTCTGAGCTTGCCCCCCTGCTCTTTAGGCTTCAAGTAACTCTATTTTGCATAGGTCCCTAGGCCCCAGATTGTAGTTGAGAAGTAAGTCACTTACCCTGCAGGAAGTCAAGAGTAAATAATGGGGTATATTCAGTGTGGTAGCTTTATTGTCCTTCTCTGTCCTCCCTCTTTTCTGCTTGCTAATGTGGAGTGTGGCTCCAGTAGGAGTTGAGGTTTTTTTATACCTTCCTTTACCAAACCCCTCTACCTCCCTCTTCATGGCAACTACGGACCTGTTGCCAGTTGCTGTCCCAGTCTTCTAAGACAGCTGCTGATGAGGTCGAGTGAGTGGATTCCTTTAGGGTCATGATGATGCCAAGTTTATGCAGGTCTGTGATTGCCTCACGCAGACAGTAGACAGCATCACCCTCAAGCACGCAAAATGGGGGGCTGAAATTTCAAGTTCTGTTGCTGTAAGAACCATTTTAACATATAATATGTCTGGTGTCGCTCAAGCAATTCCTGTGGATAATTGTGATCCACCATTATTTTACTTCTCCTGAACTGTAGATCTTTCTGTTTACAGGCACAATTAATTATTTCTTGCTTAACCTTTGAAGTTCTGGAGCACAACATATTTTGATGTTGCTGTGGGGTTACAAAGCTTACAAATGAGGGCTCTATGGGCCATCTCCACTTTAAGAGCAAAGCCAGGGTCTAACTGTAGCATGTCCCTTAAAATCACTACATTCAAGTCCACTGGCAGGAGGTTTCAGTGCCTTCCTTCAGCCCTTAGAGCTGCAGGTTTTTTTCTGCAGGAGTGTCCCTCCAAATCAATGCATTTATCTTGAGCCAAGCCTGTGTATCAAGCAGGTGACCTAACAGTCTCTGCATTTTGGAATCCGTGTCTTCAATGTCAGACACCCACTGCTCCTGTGTATCAACCCTGTTTTTGGTGCTTATGAGGTCAACCTTAATTCCTGCCAGGGATTTTCAGTTCTCATCTTGAAAGGAGCTCACGTATTGTAACAGCATTCTGACGCCTTCAGTGGTGCATTGAATCTCCACAGCTGCAAGCCCCTTTGCAATTAACACCTCTACACTGCTGAGATTTGACTCATCTGTGAATCCAATTCCATCCTGCTGCGTCCTTCTAGTTCTGATCATCCTGGACATAGCTTTTGATCAGAAAAAGATCAGATGATAACATAATGCCTAATAATAATAATCAAGGCCACTAATTTGGAGGTTTAACTGGAAAACATGATAAAATTCCAGAATTTGGACTGCTGGACACCAGTAAAAACAGAGAATTCCGTGGAATTTGCATTTCAGGCCAGATCAGTAAATCAGTAAATAGGCAGTATAGCGCAGTGGTTTAAGGCTCTGAGCTGGAGACCTGGGTTTGAATCCCACAGCCCCCACTTGCATACTGTGTGACCCTGAACAAGTCATTTAACTTCCTTGTGCTCCCATGTTGTACCTGTAAACAAGCTTTCAGTCTGGTATGTCTCTCCTGGTAAAAAGAAAAAAAAATCTGCAGAACTTGATTTTTTCTTATAATATTCTTCCTGTACTATTTTCAATTTGTTTTATTTAATGCTCTGTATATTAGGCCTTCTTTCATTCTGATTATTTATACAAATTCTAACAGAATAGCAGTAGAATCCCAGTAAAAATACAAAATTAGACTAGCAATCACTGATTCAATTCACGGAATTCCAAGTCTTGAAAATGGAATTTCATTATTTTAATCACCATAAAATCAGTGGCCTTAATAATAATAAATACAATCTATGGAGTGTCTTAAAAAATCCAAGGCCCTGAACAAACTATGATGCAAACAGATCATAGTCAAGGGGCCTTAAAAGTTAATTAGCAGAGAAAGGTGTTTAATTTACTTTCAAGTAGCTCAAAGTCAACATATAACTAGATTTTTAATGGAAGTCCATTCCAGAAATGAGTGCCAGGACCACAAAGACTGTCACCAAACATGGCCATTCTGGTGGAAGGCACATTTATGATGTATGCATCAGATAATCAAGCTTGATGAGTTGTTAAGTGATGGTGGAGCAGTTGTTACATCATTTGAATACACATTAAAGTATTTTATAGTGAAGTCTATGTTGTATTGGAAGCCAGTGGAGCTTCACCAATGGTGAAGATGCATAATTGGACTTCCAAGAACCAGTGAGTCTTCCAGCAGTAGAGTTTTGAACAAGATGAAAATGATGCAGGGTCCAAGCTGGCAGACAAGTTAAAAGGGAATTTCGGTAGTCTGTATGAGCAAAGGCAAACAGTGGATAAGAGTAGCATCAGTGTAGCATCAGTGTACTTACCTCGATAATATAGACACATAGAATCTGGCAACAGAAAAGGTCTAATTGGCCTACCCAGTTTGCTCAAGTGTTCCCTGCGTATTCCATATCTGCAGACACTATATGGTCTTATAAGATAAGGATGAATCTTAGCAATGGTGCAGAGGTAATAGAATGCTGAACTGAAATGCTATTGACATAAGAATCCAGGCCAGTGATCGACCAAAAAGCACCCCCAGATTATGAAGAACTGTGGCAGACTAGATAAAGGAAGAGAGAGAGAGAGAGCACAAGAAAGAATGGCACCAGAAACCAAAAAACAGTTACTGCAAGAAAGTCCATTGCTTTTATTGATATACAGCAGAATAAAAACAGTAACCACACTCATGATTTGTGTTTCCAGGAGGATACAAAATGGTGCTTAGTTAAATTGACAGTACTAATATATGTGAACAGTGCAAACAGCAATTATTAAAAAAGAGAAAGTGCACAAAAATATTATCATACTGCTGCGATGATAAACATTAATATCCACACAATTCCTGGCAGGTAGAATTTCTTTACAATAAAAAGGAATTTCCCCGGGCCACAAATTGTGTGGATATCGGCAATATACGATTTATGGACTCTGGTCTAAATTAATTTGGGTTAAATTATTCCTCTCCGAATGAATGTATAGCACAAAGTATAATACATGTATAATTTAATATTCTTTGACAAAACTTCACTAATGCACTAGATAGGGTTGAAGTGACAAAAGTAGGGAAATGCGGCACTAGGGTTTCCAACCCTAACATCCCAAAGCCCCACTCTGAAGGCAAAAACAGCCTTGGGGTCGTCAACACTAATGCTTACCCCATTCCATGAGTAAATAAGCTGAGATGAGTGAGCATTGTGGTTGACAACCCCAAGGCACACCAACACCTGTTGCTGCCTGCAGGGTCGAGGTGTTAGTGTTGGAAACCCTAATGTCACATTTCCCTACTTTTGTTGATTCAGCCCTAACTAATGCATTAATGACGTTTTTGTAAAGAATTTCCTTACGTTTTGAGATAGTATAATTGTATCCTCATTTGTCTGTGAGGGCCCCGTGCTCCCATCCCTCATTAGATGCATACATATATGTTGCTGTGGAAGTGAAGGGCACTCCAGGCCCTGCACTTGCATTTGTATTAAAATAGTAATGAAATTGTCAACATAGGCTTCTTATTACCCACCTCATGAACCCAGTAATAAAATGTTTTAAATCCCTGTCAAAACATGATTCCACACTGCAGCAAGGCCATTGCATGTCACAGGTATGAAAACACAGTTTGTCCAGGATTTCAACAATGACAACTATCACATTCATGAGCTAGAGCAAAAAGATGGTTATGTTGAAGTAGGGTCCCAGTAAGGCCATGTTGAAAATCTGGGGTCCAAATATGTACAAATGGCTAAGTTATACAGCAAAGTTGAAAATCCCATTGAAATACATTGAACTGCACTTACCTTAGTTTCTCATATTGCAGTCAGTGGTAGCAGCAGCAAGATGTGTCTTCCATATGAGAATGGATCTTCAGCCTACTACCTGTTCAGGTGAGTGTGTGGTATTGGTGTGGGGGGTGTGGGGGGTGTTGCATGCTGAGTTGGATGTGGGAGTAGGGGGGTCATTCTGGCTAGGGACCATTTTCATTTTTTACAGAAAAAAAATAAAACATTAAGAGACCATTTTCTTTATTTTAGCTGGGATGGTGATCAGTGGAGGGTGCCTGTTAGACACCAGAGAAAGTTAAACTTTACATGAGGACAGTGATCAGAAGATGGAGGGGGGTACCACTAGACACAAGGGAAAAAAATATAATGAATACAGTATATACAGGAACAGCGATCAGAGGGTGGGGGTGAACGAGACACCAGTGAAAGTTAAACTTTGCACAGGGACAGTAATTGGAAGGTGAAGGGTGCCACTAGACACCAGAGGAAAAAAAATATACTGTATATATAGTGATCAGTGAGTGGGGGGCCACTAGACAGCAGGGAACGGGTGAAAAGGGAAATTGTTTAACCGAGAAAGACACAGGAAGCTGAAGCTTTTTTCCAGGTGTGACCTGGGAGCACAAGGCGGTTAAATGACTTGCTCAGGGTCACAGAAGGAAAAGGGAGATTCATTTAACCAGGAAAGGCACACTAACCCAAAGCTTGTTTCCAGGTGCGACCTGAGAGCACAAGGAAGTTAAGTGACTTGCTCAGGGTCACACATTTTGCAAGTGTGAGCTGATGGGATTCAAACTCAGGTCTCCTGGTCTGTGGGGATGATTGGAGGGTGGAGGGTGCCACTAGACACCAGAGAAGTAATAAATAATTAGGTGGGTGGTGATCGGAGGGTGGAAGGTGCCACTAGAAACCAGGGAAAAGATGCCGACTGATGAAAAAGGAGTTCTCCCTCACAAAAAATAATCTCTTTTTCATAACTCATCATACAAAACAGAATCTTTTTTCATACCATGAGTCATGAAAAAACGTTCATAAACTTGGAAAAAAAGATAACTGTGGAAGGGACTGATATGTTTGCATCAAACCAGCAAAATGCACATCTGTGTCCCAGTCTCTTTTTACTCTGGTAAGTTCAGACCAAAAATCCAAACAGTCTGGGTGGAACACAATAAGGAGGTCAGGAAGCACTGAGTAAATATGACAAACGAATATTTTTTTGTGATAAGCGAGTGTTGTGAAAAGATGTTAACTGTTTAAAAAAAATTTCAGACCACTTATCCAACAGTTAAGTGTAGAATCTTGCTAACAGGAACAAGATAAGTGACATACATGTGTTGCTTGCACTCCAGAATGTCATTTTGGAGGTTTTTTAAATTTTAATTTTTGGTAAAACTGAAAACAAGATGGTGGTCAAATGAAAAAGGTTTTTCCCCTCATGAAAAAGGATGATGGCAATATGAAAAAATAATTATTTTTTTTCATTTAATGCAGCTATTTATTTGGTGTTTACTGAGTTAACTCAGAACCATTTATTCAAAATTTCAAAATTAAATAATTTTGGAACAGATTAATATGTTTTCACCAAACAACCAAAAAGTCACGTCTCTGGGCCAGCTCCTTTCTACCAAAAAAATTTCAGAACAAAATTCCAAACCATCTGGGCACAAGCCAAGTTGACAGAAAACCCATTCAAACCAATAGGAAAAAATCCAGAAAAATTCACTTTTTCCACTATCTGTATCTTGGAGTCTGCACATCTGACTGGAAAGTAAGGGTACATCCAGAGATCCAACATGTGAGACTAGACATGCAAAATGTCATTCAAATCTGATGAACTGTTGCCAAGTTATTAAAATGCAAAAATTGGGATTGAACATTGAAGTGTCCATTCAACCCTGACTATAGGGCTTGACTGCACCCCTATAATTTAATATTTTTCACAGTGGCAGTATGATAATATTTTGTGCACTTTACTTGCACAAAACTAGTTGGGCCATCTGAATGAACTGAGTGGGTCCTCCTAGAGACACAAATTTTGAGTGTGGTTTCTGTTTTTGTTCTGCTGTATATAAATAAAAATACTGGATTTTGTTGCAGTAACTGTTTTTTGGTGGCTGGTGCCATTCTTTCTTGTGCTCTGTGCTGTGTTTGAAGTCAGCATAGTTCTGTTATGGAGTGGCTGCGTCTTCCAGTTTTTTAGATAAAGGAAGAACCAAGGTATAGTCTAACGTCAGATAAGTTAACAGATTTGATCTTTACTCCTGTATTATATACAAGGAGTTCTGTCTTGTTGATGTCTAAGAGCAGTGAATTTGTAGTCATCAATGATTGGATGTGGGCAGCAGTAAGACATCTGAGTTAGGAATTAATTAATTGTAGAGAATCAGTCACAGGGGCATAAACTTGAGTGTCATATGCCTAGATTTGGTAGGACAGACTATGAGCTTTTAGGAGGTCTTGCAGAGATGCCATATGTATCACAAATGGAAGACTCCTAACCACGGAACCTTGCAAGACTAGCTGTTGCCTATTTGGATGGAGATACATTATAGTACAGCTGAAACTAATAGTTTTTGATCAATCAGTGAGAAAGGAGCTAATACAACATAAGACTGTACTGTTGATGCTAACATGGATTTTAGATGTGGGAACAGTATATTTTTATTGATGGATGGCAGATGAGCTATCTAACTGCATCAGTAGAACAGGTATTCCCTTACTGATAGATAGTAGAATGGCATTAGAAACAAAGGTGCCTATGCACTAATAGGGCATAAGGTATGCAGAAAAGGCATGTACCCTGCCCACGCAGCTCAGCATCCATGGACAGGTGTGCACAGGTCAGTATGCACTATCACCAGCCACCTGTCTGTGGCCCTGCCCCTGTGGCATGCAGGATCTTGGAGGGCAGACAGGGGTGGAGTATTAGACCCCAGGTGGGCAGCAAATTGGATGCCCGTCCTGGGACCCAAAGTGGATCTCCTCCTCTGTGGAGCAGGATAGTGTGAGAAGGTACGGTTCTGGGTGCGAGCATACCACACACAGGCACCTGGGGAATGCCCATTGATTAGTGACACCTCCCCCTGTCCAAGAGCTATCCCCAGTTCTGTATGTTAGGTGTCTCCCCCACCACATGAGAGCCCCTGCCCAGTCCCGTATGCCAGCATATCACCCCCCAAAGCATAGCCCCATCCTGATCCCATATGCCAGTACTCCCCCCCCACACACACAGTATAGCCACTGCTTGGTCCCATATGCCAGTACAATCCCCCACACACAAACAGCATAAACCTGCCCAGTCCCATATGCCAGTACAGCCCCCACACACAGCATATCCCCACCCGGTCCCAAAAGACAGCTCATCCCCCCACACACATCTGAGTTCTGGCCCCAAACCAGAAGTCAGTGACCCCCTCCACATCCAAAGCCCCATCACGGTGGACCCTGCCCAGTACTGCACAGCTCACTCACCCCTGACCCCAAATCCTGGCCCCCCACCACTACATTGGTGATTAGTGGCCCCCAATGGCACTGACAACACCCCCACCCCATACCTGAAAATTGGTGCCACTGCAATGGAGGGCAAGTGGCACATCCCTCCACACACCACCTCAGCCATCCACCATCCACCATCCAAATGATGCTGGGAGTGTGCTGCCTGATTATAGAGCTGTTCCCTATATATAGGCAGCATGGCCCCAGAATCAGCTGGATGGCAGGTGACCAAGGTGATGTGTGGAGGGATGTACCACTTACTGTCCATCATGGTGGCACCAACTTACAGATGGGGGGTGTTGTCAGTGCCACAGGGGCAACTAACCACCAATGAGGGGGCAGGGGGGCCAGAATGGGGGGTTGTGGTGGGTAAGCAGCTGTGCAGTAGTGGGCAGAGTCAGCCAGGATGTGGCTCTGGATAGGAGAGGAGGAGTCACTGACTTGCAGTTCAAGGCTGAGACTCAGATGTGTGAGTGTGTGTGTGTGTGTGTGTGTGTGTGTGCATGCGCGGGGGGAAGTGAGCTGTCTTAATGGACCAGTGGCTGGGACTCAGCTATGTGTGTGTGTGGGGGGGGGTGAGCTGTCTTACAGGATCATGAATGGGACTCAGATGTGTGTGTGGGGTGAGTTGTCTTATGGGACTGGGGCATGGGTTCTGATGATGGAATTCCAACTGACTTACGCGACTGGGCAAGGGCTTTGTGTGCGCTTGGCTGGATGCATAAGGCAGTAGCAGCAGGATCCCCCCTGCCATATCTGGCACTCTCCTGCATCTCCCTGTGCACAGCACTATGCACGTTTGTGAATGGTGCGTAGTGTGGACACACCCCCGTCTATCACCCTGGACCATCCTAGCGCATAGCTGCCCATGTGACCAGTTGATCAGGTGCACACCTGGCCAGATCACATTTTGTGAATGCCGCCGGGGATCTGCAGGACCCCTGCTGTATGGCATTCCTGTGTATGCTTACCTATGTGCCCAGTTTACGCGGCACGTTGGCATGATAGATAGGGCCTATTGTCAATATCCTGGCACATACTGTAACTGCATTAAAAGTCCAAATTCAAACATTAATAATGGATTAATTTTAAAGAGAATTATGACATATGATCTTTTCTAGCAGCTTGATGGAAGGAGATATAAATCTGGAGGGCAAAAAAGGATTTCACATGTTAGAGAAGAGGAGAAAGATCTATCTGTGGGTAAATGAGGGATCTGATGATTTTTTAATCAGTTAAATTGGTGCAGATAGTAATGAAACCACCCGTGAACCTTTTTTTGAAAACTGTAAAACTAAGGGAAAAAAAAATATTTACTGCATATAGTGCCCCTACCCAGGGGATTAGGTTGCTTTAAAGGGATGCACAGAACAATCAACAGTCATAACTAGTATAAATATAAGTAAAGTTAAATAAAAACACTTCTTATTTGAAACGTCTCCAAAGGCACATCATAACAATAATTGGTCCTGATCATGAAAATTACAAAAGCGAGAACAATTATTTAAACCCCTCTTAAATTGTTTCACTGAGGCACCTTTGTGGCACTCTAGCAGAAAAAGATCTCTTTGCAAGTGTCACAGCCATTGAGAATGTTCTTGTCCTGTCTCTGATATATTTACGTGAGAAATGGGGATGATAAGCAAAAAAATAACAGTGAAGCAAAGGGGCTAAACTGGGGAAAGCAAATGCTATGCTATAAAATCATTCAAACCCAGAGGAACACCATGCCACAAATTCACCAACAGCATGGGCACTTTTTATCCTAACATGGCCTTTTCCTTGATTTTAGGCGTTATGCTTCAATCCTAACTGAAGCAAATGTGTGTGTTTTTTTTTGTATTATCTATTTACCTCCTCTCCTTTTGCCAGCCTAGTTGGCCTCCCCTTCTAGTGGCCAGCACCCACCATCATGATCCACCCATCTGTGGATCACTGCCCCTCATATTTCTGCCCAGCTGACCTGATGTATCTCTTAATGGGGGGGCGTACCTTCTGCCTGTGGAGGGTGACCAGGAGGGGAGACTTTTCAGTGCCTGTAGGCACCTTATTCATTCTTTGCCAAGGCAGTGAGGGAGCAGCATGGGACATACCCAGGCTACCATGGTGACGGGAGGCTAGGCTGCCATCTTCTGGCAGCTAGGTGGCTAGTTACCTATTTTTTGTTCCTCCACCCACTTCAGATGCATGTAGCAGCATCCTGGCAGATTGTGCATATGACGTGTGGTCACCCACACTGCAAAGCACAATGCCAAACCCAGCTGCCAGGAGCCCCCAAAAGGCAGTGCATCCATGACCTTCTCCCTAGGGAAAGAAGTGTCCTGAGAACACTCATGAGCCCTCCCTGCTGGCCTCCACTCCTGTCACCCCAGGCGCAAATGTGTTTTTTTGGGGGGAGGGCTTGTTTATTAATTTCCTTACATTTGCAAAAAGGTACGTAATAAGAGATAAATACTACTTTATGTTGACATTTCTGGCAAATAAGTTAGGAGGCAAGCACTCCCTGCTTTGGCCCACCACTGTGCCAAGCTATGATCAGTGTCAAGTTGCAACCCCTTCTGTTACCCTGCACCAGTCTACTCAGTCCCTGTGTCCAGAGATACACCCCCCCACACACCATATCCAATCCAGTCAGTTCATGGAATCCAGTGACCCCACTCTTACACTTTGCCCCTATTTAACCCTTCCTGGCATTCAATGGCACTTCCTTCCTGCACTTTGCCCCAATCCAAACACCCCTGGCATCCAGCATCATCCTGGCACTCCTTGTGTTGATCCAATAATCACTAGCATTTAACAGTATCCTCCACCCCTTCCTCAAGCCAAGCTGTAACAGCCTTGTAGGACTGTTCCACCAAGTAGAATAGGGAAAGATAATTAGTTTTAGTGTATTTTAAAAAATAAGTTACTAAAGACTTAGGTTTGAGTCCTGGGGTAGGTAGGTAGGAGCTGCCAGCTAGGTATGGGGTGGCCCCTGCAATAATACAAAAAAACAGATTCAGAACCTAAAATAGTACTAAATAAGTAAGTAATTTTAAAAAAGATTAGCTATCAGAATCAGTGTAAGCATATCATTAATTGTTATAGTAGGATGTAGCACACGGAGGAAATATGGAAAGGACTCCTGACCCTGGCTTGTCTTACCAGCATGTAGGTTTGCTCATTTTTTAATAATTGGCAAGATTTTGCATACAAATCATAGAATTTATTATTAAAATGGTAGTTATGATCATTGGTGGCCAGTAGGCTAGTAACCTGATTGTCCTGGCTACAACACATGCCCTGGTGGTCCAGTGCTTCAATTTGGTCTGCCTGGGTTACCCCACATATTTCAGTACTTTTTATATTTTAAAAAAAGATTGCTCCTGCAAGAAAGGAAGCTGCTCTGTAAATGTAAATATTTAAAAAAATGCAGAGTAGCAGCTGCGGGCACCCAGTGCGCCTAAAGGAAGATGAGCAGGGAGTGTGAGTGACCAAGAGTCTGTCCCACAGCACAGTGCGCTACTCTCAGTAAAGGAATCCCAAGGTTGCTTGCAGCTGGCCACTCCTCACTCCGACACTGGTCAGAAGTCAGTCTTCGGCCTGCAGTGTTCACTACTCTGTGAAAGTGCGAGAGGGAGATGCACTAAGGTGCTCCTCTCATGGGCAGAATCAACCAGATATTATTCCCTTTATTTTAGTTGTGCAGGTGACAAGCACCAGGGAAAAGTACTTAGGGACTGGCTCACATTAAAAATGAATATAATAAAGAGGAGCATATTCTAACAAGGACTCTGTGGAAGTCTTCTATTCACATAAGGATGCAAGCATTTTGTTCAAAGCTCACAGAGGAGCGATTTTGTGACAGAGGCTGCGATCTGATAGTGGGAAACCTATGGCTTCACAAATGATAAAATACATTAAAAATATACTATTTTAATAAAATAAAGACATGTATTAGCTGAGGGTAGTCCTGGAATTTTAATAAAAGTACACAGATTTTTTTGTAATTAATCACAAGCAAAAACAGAGCAGTTTCAAGTAAGGTTGCTCTGACGGATGACAGAGGGTGCCTTACAGGTCCCATCCCCGAATAGCCATGGTGCTGGCCACACTGGATCCAGTCTTCAGCAGGGGTTGGGGAGCCCCACCAGGGGGGGATCCCTGGGGGTACTGGTTGCCTCCGACTTGTGGACATTGGGGGATGGGACTGGGGGATCCCTCTAGAGATAGGACTGGAGCAACAGGAGCATAAAATGAGAGCAAAAAAAAAAGAATGACAAAGTTGTGTGCAATTTTTAAAATGCTGCAGGTATGAGATTTTGAAATGTCACCAGGTTGCAATTGTGGAATGCTGCAATGACACAGTCCCAGAAAGTAGCTGGAGCATGTAACACATAATGTCAGAATGTGGCAGTGACACACAATTTCAGAATGTGGCAGTGCCGAACAATTTCAGAATGTGGTGGTAATGCACAATTTTAGAATGTGGCAGTGACACACAATTTTGGAATTCGGTGGTGACACTCAATTTCAGAATGTAGTGGTGATGAGCAGTTTTGGAATGCAGCGGTGATGCACAGATTTGGAATGCGATGGTGATGCACAATTCTGGAATGAGGTGGTGACACACAACTTAGGAGTACAATGGTGGTGCACAGTTTCAAAATGCGGCAGTGACATACAGTTTCAGAATCTGGCAGTGATGCATAATTTCAGAATGTGGCAGTGACACACAGGTTCAGAATGCGGCAGTGATACACAATTTTGGAATTTGGCAGTGATGCACAGTTTCAGAATGTGACAGTGATGCGCAGTTATGGAATGTGGCTGTGGCACTCAGTTTCAGAATGTGGTGGTGATGCATAGTTTTGTAATGCGGTGGTGATGCACAATTTTGGAATGTGGCATTGTTACACAATTTTGGAATGTGGTGGTGACAAAGAATTTCAGAATGGGGTGGTGACAAACAGTTTTGGCATGTGGTGGTGACATATAATTTTGGAATGTGGTGGTGACATACAATTTCGGAATGAGCGATTACGCATAGTTTCAGAATGTGGTGGTGATGTATAGTTTTAGAATATGGCAGTGATGTACAATTTTGGAATGTGATGGTGATGTACAATTTTGGAATTAGACAGTGACTCACAGTTTTGGAATGTGTTGTAGTGATGCATAGTTTCAGAATGTAGCAGTGACACATATTTTCGGAATGTGGTGGTGATGCTCAATTTCTGAATGTGGTGATGACGCATACTATCAGAATGTGGCATGACACACAGTTTGGGAACATGAAAGTGACAATTTTGGAATATGGTACTGAAACACAACTTGGTGGGGATGTGCAGTTATGGAATTTGGCGGGGATGTGCCATTTCAGGATGTGGCAGGGATGCACAATTTGGGAATGGGGCAGGGATGCATACTTTTAGAAAGTGGCTGGGATGCATAATGTTAGAATGTGGTGGGGATGTGATGCACAATTTTTAAATATGGTGGGTCTGTACAATTCTGAAATGTGGCAGAGGCAAGCAATTTTATAATAAATGGTGTGTTCTGTCACATTCCAACAGTGTGCATCCACACTATGTTCCAAAATTGTCAGTCCCCACCAAATTCCTCAATGTGTGTCACTGTTGCATTCCAAAACTGCTTGTCCCACTACATTTTGAGATGGCACATCCCTGTCACATTCTGAGATTGCATGCACCCTCCAACATTTTAAAATTGTGCACCATCTTGACATTCTATGCCTTGGTTCAGTGCTGCATTTCAAAACCACCTTCTGACATGTTCTAAAGTATAGTGCCATGCATCTGAACATTCTGGAAATACAAGCTTTGCAGCCAACTCTGTGTCATTTTTTTTAAAGGATTACTTTAGCTACAGTTTCTTAAACCTTGGAGAAGTAGGTCCTATAAGATTGCTGACAGGGAGAACTAGAGTGTGAGTTCAGGAGATGACATCATCAGTGGCTCTTCACTGAAACTGGCTTTTTCAAATAGGTAGTGAAATCAGGGTTACAAAATAGCTCATAACTAAAACAAAGTAACATAGAAATCTAATTTTTTGCCACAGTATGACATTTATTGGGGGTATGCTTATTTTAATTCTGCAATGTAGTACTTTCGACGGGAGTCCCTCTTTAAATTGTGCTACACAACAGAAAAATAGTTTTAAGTGACAGAAATGCAAACTAGAGTTGCTAACCTTAGAAGGGAGAGTGGGTCCTGCTGAAAATGAATCCATGCAGTCAGTTACACAGGAGGAGGAGCTAAGTGTGGGAAAAATGAATATTCAATTTATGTTTGAAAAAACTGTTCTAGACAGTGAAATTAAAAGGGAAACCGATGTTTTCAAGAGACAGTAAAGAGGAAAGTGCCTAGAAATGATTATTTAATAAGTTTAATGACAAAAAAGTATGGGCCAGATATTCAAAATTGTGTGCTAGGCGCAAACCATTTGCACAGGGTTAGTGCTGGGTTAGTGTGGGTCTGCTATATTCAAAAGGTCAACTAGCACACGCAAACTGCATTAGCTCCAGGCAAAATTATAGTGTATGCAAGGGGCAAACTGAGGGGGCATGTACATTAATACAGGCACAATGCTATATTCGGTGAATAGTGCAGTTTTTGCATGACTTAGCCCAACACTTTGCGTTGTGCAAATTACCGCCCAGGAAAAGGTAGACTTAACTCTGGGAAAACCAGCTTTGCATGACTTTGTGGCTTTGTGTGGCTTTGCACGACCCTAACCAGTAAGTATGGCATGCAGAAATAAGCCAGACATAGAGGAAACATGCTGCTCATGGATGGCATCCCTATGATGCTATCATCTGCCACCAGTCCCAGCCATGCCGGGTAGTAAGTGGTCACGCAGCTCCCAGTGGACACCATGGCAGTGTGGCCGTACTGCACACACCTGCAGACCACCCTTCAGTGGACACCAACAGATGCCAGCACACACATGCAGCACTGTGGGCATGGAGGGTGTTGAGGGAAGGGTATACAAGTGGCCAGGCTGCACCACAGACTGGGTGCGGCCACAAGGCTTGGACAAGCCATGCAATGCACATGGGCCAGTGTTGGGAATACCCCAACACCAGTATGCATGTCTGATGGTATGTGCCCCCCCAGCCACATACTGCACATCTATACAGACAACACAGCACACACAGCCAGCCATGTATATGGCACTTTGAGCATCCCATGCCAGTGGTGCAGCGTCTGTGGGTAACACAACAGCATAGCCATAATGTACACTGTCAGTAAACACCTGCAAGTTGGGCCTGTCACTGTGTACAGTGTAGTGGTCATTACTGCCCTATGCACTATAGGCATTGCTGTGTCCCTCACACTACTGGCCCCCTTGCTACTGTAGTGTCTGCTGTGCACTGTAGCATGTACTACAGTTTGACAACTGCATGCAGCACCACCACCACCTGTGCCTGTGCTGTGTAGTCCCCAGGGACACAATATTCTATGTTGTACTGTACAAATGTAGCTTACAGCTACCACCATGCACTGCCAGACTGACCTACAGGTGGAGCTGTGGCAGACCCAACCAGCCCCTGTACTTCCAGACTGACCTACAGGTGGAGCTGTGGGACCCTGCAATAGCGCTGGTCAAACTGCATGCAAATCAAGTCATAATGAGATGCTAATCTGGATGTTTGCCCATAGACTACGTAAGTAGGCTCATTTGCATGTCACTTTTGAATATAGCAAAGATTTGCCCCAGGCAAATGGCTTAGCTCCATGCTAAACCTGTGCAAATATGTTTGCGATGCGCAAACATTTCAGAAATATTGTACATTTTTGCACATTGTAATTTCACATCCGCTGCTGCTTTCAGCTTTACTGACTCCACTCCTTTGCTAGCACACACATTGGCCAAACAGTTCACCTCTACCTCCCTTCAATACATATTGTATGTTACCTATGAAATTTTTGCTGTTTCTGCAATTTATTGTTAGTATGTTATATCCCGTTTCCCTCCTCCCCCAGGACACATCTGGAATTGAGCGGTAGTCTGCGCAGTATGTCTTCCTGGTAAAACTTTTAAATAAATAAATAAATGTGGTTTGCACTTCATGGTTGCTATATTCAGAGCTGTCTTATTCCTGGGCTATTTTTGCACTGCACTCCCAGCCCGGTTTTCCCGGCTTCCTTAGCATGCTATATTCAGCAGGTTTAGCACCAGGGCTATCCCTTTTGAATATAGCGGGCTATTGGATCCAGGCTAATTTAACACGCCGGGCAGTGCTAATTTAGCCCCAGGGCAAAGTTTTGAATATCTGGCCCTAATAGTCTTAACAACTTACTGTAGCTTTCCTGTGGGTCATTTTGTTCATAAAAAAATCTGCACAGAGCTAAAGGTGACAGCTTTCCAGACGTAATAGTGAAAACCTGTTTAGACTTAAAGAAAGTGCTTATTTTTTATGACAAACAAGTGTATTCAAACATGGGACTCACAGTTATGAAAAAAAAGGAAGCTTTGGAATGATGAGAGGAGCAGTTTGAGTTCAAAACAGAGTATTCTATTGTTGCTTATGCAGCTGCAGAAAGGATTTTGATTGGTGCTGAGCCCCTGGACAGGTCAGTGTCCACACAGTGATCACAGATTAGCATATGTAAATTAGTTTTAGGTATAAAAGTAGCTGCACAGCTAGTGTGCAGTGAGTCCAGGCAAGGGGAGCAACCGAGAAGGAGGGACCCAAGCCAAGTGGTTGTACTGTCTGAAGAGGCCTACTGCAGTGATATAGCCTGAAGTGACAGCCTTTATTTAATTAAAGTGTAGGATTATGGGATCACCAGTATCCCAGTGAAGGGTCAGATATGGTAGTAAGTGAGAGCAGGGTGAGAATAGAAAGCCTGTTGCTTCAAGTGCCTGATGATCCTGTTGTGTCAAGTTTTCCTCACAGGAAAAAGCGTGCAACCTGGAGAATTTATCATTACTCCTGATTCCAACAAGAAACTGCTGACTCTTGAGGGCCCTCACAACAATTCTTTAGCAATTCCAACAAAAGAATTTCTTCAGAAAATCCAAAGGAGTGTGGTGGTGTACAAAACCTTATTGATGTAGTCTGGGGACTAGTTTAAAAGTGAAGTGACATTGAAGTTACAGACAATTTACCCGACTCCTTCTAAATTTAAAGAGACTTTTGTCATCTGAAGGACTGAACAGTTCAAGGACTGAAGGGATGGGGGAATAATGTCACAACTTTTAATGCACCAGTATGCAATATGTTTTATGGCACTGTCATTCCTGAATGTTTTTTAAAGTGATTTTATGTGTAGAAATACCTAGCGATTTCTAACTGTTTAAAGTATAGAGTGATAAGTACAGTTACTGTGTGATAGTTAGAAACATAGAAACATAGAAATTCTCAGCAGATAAGAATGGCTAGGCCTATTCAGTCTGCCCGTAGGCCCTATACATTATATGTGGCCACTGACCCTATGTGATCAATGGCTTTTATCACTCCCTTCCTTCTCAAGCTTCTCTTGTGCCTGTCCCAGGCATGCTTAAACCCCTCCACGGTGCTTGCTCCCACTACCTCCTGTGGCAGACTATTCCAAGCATCAACTACCCTTTCTGTATTGAAAAATTTTGTTACATTACCTTTTAATCTACCCCCTTCCAATTTCATATTGTGCCCCCTTGTTCTAGTACTTTTTCTACATTGGAAAAGGCCCCCCACCTGTACCTTGTTTATGCCCTTCAGGTACTTGAAAGTTTCAGTCATGTCCCCCCTGATGTCTCCTCTCCTCCAGTGAGTACATATTGAGATCCCTTAGTCTCTCCTCATATGTTTTATGGTGCAAGCCCTGCACCATCTTTGTTGCCCTTCTCTGGATAGTCTGCACCTTATCTATGTCCTTGCACAGGTGTGGCCTCCAGAACTGCATGCAGTACTCCAGGTGAGGCCTTACCAATGTTTTATACAATGGCATCACCACCTCCCACCTCCTGCTAGTGATACCCTTGCCTATGCACCCCAGTGTGCCACTGGCCCTCCCTGCTGTCTTTGTGCACTGCTTTGATACCTTAAGGTCATCAAAGATGATAACCCCTAGGTCCCTTTCCTCTTTGGTGACAGTCAGCTCCTCCACCACAACCTGTAGCTCTCCCCAGGGTTCCCTCTACCCAGGTGCATTATTTTGCACTCTTTGCATTGAACCGCAGTTGCCACATCTCTGACCATCTTTCAAGCTTCTCCAGGTCCCTCTTTGTTTTCTGCACCCCTTCTGGAGTATCCACCCTGTTGCAGATCTTGGCATCATCTGCAAACAGGCAGACATTCCCTTCCAGCCCCTCTATAATGTCACTAATGAAAACATTGAACAAGACTGGTCCTAGTACTGATCCTTGTGGTACCCCACTAGTCATCCCCCTCTCCCCAGGTTGTACCCATTTATTACCACCCTCTGTCTTCTGTCTGTCAACCAGTTCCTAACCCAGTTCCCCACCTTGTCTCCCATGCCCTGACTACCCATCTTGTTAATCAGCTTTCTATGTGGGATGGTTTCGAAGGCTTTGCTGAAATATAGGTAGGCAATGTCTACTGCCCCTCCCTGATTTACTTCCCTAGTCACCCAAACAAAAAAATCTATTAGATTCATTTGATATGATCTTCCTGCTGTGAATCCATGTTGCTTCAGATCCTGAGCACTGCTGTATTCCATATGTGCCACTATCCTTTCTTTCAGCAGTGTCTCCATGATCTTTCTCATCACTGAGGTGAGGTTGACTGGCCTGTAGTTCCCCGCCTCGTCCCTACTGCCGCTTTTGTGCAGTGGGACTACATGTGCCCTCTTCCAGGCCTCTGGAATGACACCTGTGTTGAGTGACTCTGTGAAAAGGGCCACCAGAGGTGCTGCTAGTTCCCTTTGTAGCTCCTTTAATATCCTTGTATGGATGCCTTCTGGCCCCATGGCCTTATTCAACTTCAGCTTTCCTTTCAGAACTCTCTCCACAGTGAATGGACTGGTGTCCACTTCCCCCCCCACCCCATTGCCTCTGCAACCCAACTGTGTTCCTTGACCCTCCCCCTCCGTAATGAATACTGAGCAGAAGCATTTGTTCGGTATTTCAGCCTTGTCCAGATCCCCCTCCTTACACTTTCCCTTCTCCCCTTTGAGCCTCACAGTTCCCCTGGTTTTTCTGCTTTCACTGAAGTACCTATAAAATGCCTTATCCTCTTTGTTTACAGACCGTGCTAAGCCCTCTTCTGTCTGTGCCTTCACCCTCCTAACAGCCTTCCCTTCTTCCCTTAGATATTCAAGGTACACCTCCCTGTATGCCTCCCTTTGGCTCCCCTTATATTTCCTAAAGTCAGCCTTTTAGCCCTGATTTTGTCCCCCACCTCTTTGGAGAACGATCATGTTTTCCTTCTGGCCACTATCCTAATGCATTGGTTTGTTATATCCACTATGGCTCCTTTCAGTTTCTCCCATTGTTCTTCCATCCCCTCTATTACCCCTTCCCTCCTCTCCCCTCGATGACTTGTATACATCTACCCATTTCAGTGGAATCCACCCTCCTGAAATCTAATACTATTGTCCTTTTGTGGCTTAATTGAGTCCATGTCTCCATGCTGAACCACGCTATGTGTTGGTCACTGGACCCCACCTGCCCTTCCACTTGTATTTCTTCAATTCTGTTCCCATTGGTCCACACCAGGTACAGAATTCACTTGTCCCTGGTTGGCTCATGCACCAGCTGCCTGAGTCCAACCCCCTGCAGGGATTCCAGGATGGTTGTGCTTCTGGCTGAAGCAGCCACCTGGGTGGCCCAATCCACATCTGGCATATTGAAATCCTCCAATAGCATGATTTCACCTTTAGCTGCCATGTTGAGTATGTTCTTCACCAGTTCCCTATTTCCTCCCTCTGTGTTGGAGGTCTGTAAATCACCCCTGTGCATATTGCTGTTCCATTCTCTGGCTCTAGGGTGACCCACATTACCTCAGCCTCCTGCCTCCCCCTGTTTTCCCAGAACTTCTGTAGCCTTTATACCATCACTGATGAACAGGGTCACTCCCCCACCCTTTTTACCCTTCCTGTCCCACTTGAACAGTTATAGCCTGGTACACTGACTTCCCAGCAATGATTAGCAGAGTACCATGTCTCTGTTATTGCTGCTGCAGTATGTCAAGGTCTGCAACTGCCAACAAGGCCTCCAGGTCTGGAACCTTATTTCCTAGGCTACGGGCATTTGTTAGCATGACTTTACATGTTTTACAGTCTGCCCTCCCTCTGTTCTTGTTCTCCCTCTCCAGCATATTCCCCCCACCCTGGTTTCCTTTCCTATGTGCTCTCACCCCTCCGTATCACTCGTTATATATTCTTCACCTTCCTGCCCCTCCCTGCCTACTTTAGATGTTCCTGTAGTCAACTTATGTTCCTGCATGTTCCCATGGAGGGGGTGTTCCTAAGCATCCTGACCTTCCTGGCTCCACCCCTGCTTGGCCAGTTTAAATGCTCACAGTTGAAGCATTTAAACATCCCAAAAGGACCAGGGTCCCCTGTTTGGACAGATGCAAGCCATCCTCCTTATATAAGCTTGCATCTGCCCAGGTCAGGCCCCAGTCCCTTATGAAGCCAAAACCCTCCCTTCCACACCAATCCTTCAACCAGGAGTTGAAGGTATGGATGTGGAGTGCCATAGCTTCCCCTTTGCCATGGACAGGTAGCACCTCCAAGAATGAGACGGAGAATGCTGTTTGTTTCAGGTTTCCCCCCAGCTTCCTGAAATCCTCCTGGACTCTGGCTAACTCCACCCTTCTCCTGGCCAGGCTATGTCCAAAAGCAATTGGCCAAGAAGCCCTCTGGCAGTGACTCCTCACTCCACTTCACTCACTGTGGTCCAGACACAGTCAATTACAAACACACAGTCACAAACTTATCAGCTAGAATGCCTCTGTCCTGCCCATACTAAAATGAAAAGCACACAGAAATGGCTGTTAAGAAGACCACAAATTCAAATTACAAACACACAGTCACAAACTCACTGGATAGAATCCCTCAATCCTGCCCCAAATAAATGAAGAATCACACTGAAATGGCTGTTCAGACCTCACATTCAAACTATGTTAATCCCTGCACTATGATGCCTTCACTTAAAGTTCAGACGTAGCCAGTTACAAACACACAGTCACAAACTTAGCAGTTAGAATCCCTCAATCCTGCTGAAACTAAATGGAAAAGCACACAGAAATGGCAGTTAAGAAAAGATCTCAAATTCAAATTACAAATCCACAGTCACAAACTCACCAGCTAGAATTCTTCAGTCCTGCCCCAAATAAATGAAGAATCACACTGAAATGGCTGTTAAGGCCTCACATTCAAACCTAACTGGGTTAATATGTAGTACGCTCTACAGTGCATGACATAACTGTGAGGTAGGAACAGCATGGTAGGAAAGAGCGAGAGGGTGCAAAACCGGGAAAGGAAGTATGTGCAGTAGTGCACCCTCTTACTCTTCCCAGTACAAGATAAGAATCCTGTTGGGACAGGGGTCTGGTGAGCAGCTGCAGTGGCTCAAGAAAGTGAACCACTGGCAGCAATGGAGGCAGGCAATGCATTTGGGATCGGGGTTTGATTCCCAGTCCCAGATGCATGGAATTTTATTTGTTTTGCACTTTGTGAGATTTTTACTGATAATTCCCCCCAGAGTTAGATAATTTAGTTGGTGGGGTTTGGGGTGCAACGCTCTGTAATGGGGGGTGTGGGGGTAGAGCCCCCCACAAAAACAAGACTTATGCCATTTGCAATATATTGCACTGTATTGGCAGCACGGTATATTGCTACAGCATAATGTCTTGCAACATTATGACCCCATTCCCATTCAAACTAGACTAATCCCTGTAATATGATGCCTGCACTTAAAGTTCAGACACAGCCAGTTAAAAACACACAGTCACAAACTTATCTACTAGAATCCCCTCAATTTTGCACAAACTAAATGGAAAAGCCCACAGAAATGGCAGTTAAGAAAATACCTCACATTCAAATTACAAACACAGTCACAAACACACCAGCTAGAATCCCTCAATCCTGCCCAACAAATGAGTAATCACACTGAAATGGCTAAGACCTCACATTCAAACTACACTAATCCCAGTAATATGATGCTTACACTTTAAGTTCAGATACAACCAATTACAAAAACACAGTCACAAACGTATCAGCTAGAATCCCCTCAATCCTGCCCAAACTAAATGCAAAAGCACACAGAAATGGCTGTTAAGAGCTCACATTCAGACTACACTAATCCCTGTAATATGATGCCTGCACTTAAAGTTTGGACACAGCCAATTACACACAGTCACAATCTTATCAGCTAGAATCCCACAATTCTACCCAAATTAAATGGAAAAACATGCAGAAATGGTAGTTAAGAAAATACCTCAAATCCAAATTACAAACACAGAGTCATAAACTCACCAGATAGAATTTCTCAATCCTGCCCCAACTAAATGAAGAATCACACTTAAATGGCTGCTATGACCTCACATTCAAACCCAACAGGGTCAATATGTCATACATTCTACAGTGCATGACATGACTGTGAGATAGGAACAGCGAGGCAAGAACAGCGAGGTAGGGAAGAGCGAAAGGATGCAAACCGGGAAAGGATGTATGCGCGGTAGTGCACCCTCTCACTCGTCCAAGTACAGGATAAGAATCCTGCTGGGACAGTGGTCCACCAAGCAGCTGCCATGGCTCAATAGGATGAAACACTTTCAGCAAGGGAGGTAGGCAATGTGTTTGGGACCAGGTTTCAATTCCCAGTCCCAGACACATGGAATTTTACTTGTTTCGCACTTTGTGCAATTTTTTATGATAACCCCCCCCCGGCCCGGAGTTAGATAAGTTAGTTGTGGGGGTTCGGAGGTGCAGCCCTCCCTAATGGGGGGTGCAAGGGACAGAGGCCCCCCACAAAAACAAGACATGCCTTTTGCAATATATCATGCTGTATTGGCAACACGTTATATTGCTGCAGCATAATGTCTTGTGGCATTATGATCCCATGTCCAATCAAACTATACTAATCCCAGTAATATGATGCTTTCACTTAAAGTTTAGACACAGCCAATTACAAACACACAGTCACAAACTTATTAGCTAGAGCCCCTCAGTCCTGCCCAAACTAAATGGAAAAGCACACAGAAATGGCTGGTAGGATAATGCCTCAAATTCAAATTACAAACACACAGTCACACACTCACCAGCTAGAATCCCTCAATCCTGCCCCAACTAAATGAATAATCACACTGAAATGGCTGCTAAAACCTCACATTCAGACTATACTAATTCCTGTAATATGATGCCTTCACCTAAAGTTCAGACACAAGCAATTACAGACACACAGTCACAAACTTATCAGCTAGAATCCCTCAGTCCTGCCCAAACTAAATGGAAAACCACATAGAAATGGCAGTTAAGAAAATATCTCAAATTCAAATTACAAACACACAGTCACAAACTCATCAGCTAGAATCCTTCAATCCCACCCCAACTTAATGAATAATTACATGGATACCACGGTAGGTATCTGGTATAAGGAGTCAGTGGGCTGATTGAGGTAGGATATGGCCTAGTAGTCACTGCACACATTTATGGTTTCAGTGTGAACAAACTCATTGATTAAGGCCTTAGTGAGGGCACTTATCATATGACTAGCTTGCGATATCTGGAGGGCAGGTGGGTGGTGAGTACCAGCAGCCTTCAGGAGTAAAGTGAATATGCTAGAGGGCTGATGGGTGGTGAGTGCCTGCAGTCTTCAGGGAAGTGGAACAAGAATGTTTGTTGGGTGGAGTTGCCATGCTAGGAAAGTGAAACAAGAAGGTAAGTGAGGTGGTGTGCCCTTCTGGGAAAGAAGTGAAGTGTATAATCAAACTGTTAGTTTTATGGGTATGTCTTTGCCATTGATTCACAAGGTGTGTTGTGCCATTTGTAGCTGTTTCAGATATTCATTTCAACTTTTCAGTAAAAGGTTACCTTTTTCCAACAATCCAAGTCTCAGTGTCCTTGCATACAGTGCCAGTGTCTCACATTCCTGCAGGTCTCCAGATCACTCTGGTGCAGCATTCCCTACCATTGGCAGTTCTTAGGTACACCAGTTGGGGAGGTAAGGTACTGTACTCAGGTAGTACCCAACTGGAAAAGTATTGTCAAAGGGGAAGGAACAGAGAATCCTTGATGACACCAACTACTGTGTGGAATGGTCCAACCTGTGGCCAGAGGTTAATGCAGTAGGTGTCCCCCATCATCACAAAGCATGTCTGGCATCCACTGGCACCTAAACTAACACTGCAAAAAAATATATATCTTGCCTGGCTAAAATATCTTACTTCACTACTGCAGATCTTGATTTTGAATCCCCAAGATTTTATTTAGATTTTTTAATTATGGTAGGAAGTGGTTGGTGGAGGAGAACAGGAAGAAGGCTGATGTTCTGAAGAACTTCTTTTGCTAAGTGTTCATGATGAAGGAAGTCGCTGGCATGCTGAAATCAAATGCACGCAAAACAAATGCACCCTAATGGCCTTGTCCACATTCCCCTGCCATCTTTCTTGTGTCCAAATGATGGTATACATGTAGGAAGTGGGATAGCTACAAAATAGCACCATGGCAGCTTTCATTAGAGGGCTTGAAAGAATATAACAAGTGCTGATCATTAAAGACAGGATCTAGAAATGGCTTGTAGCCCATAGGGATGACATGACACTGGATCCCACTGGCCTGCACCCCAGTTTGCTGAAGGGGCTGGGCTAGAATTAGTAATACATCTTATTGATCTGTTCAGGTGTTTCCTGGAAATGGAGGATGGTCTCAAGGACTGGAGGTCAGTGGATGTGGTCCCTTTGCACAAGGGTGGGGATAGGGAAGCCCTTGGAAACTAGAGGTCAGTCAAACTGTCATAATCACTCACCTCTATCCTACCACATCACACCACAAAGTTTCAAAGTATTACCTCAGACCTTTACCCCCTACTGGGCCCACACCTCCTCCCAATCCCAGCAATATTTTTTATCAGTTTAAATTCCTTCTTGCCAACAAAATCAAGCTTCCCAACCTCCCACCAAATCATGAATTACACCCCAACCCTTCATCACCCTCTTGTGAAAAAAACCCTCTCCCCCACAAAGACCCAACCCCCCAATAGTTTCACTGAAATTAGAGTGGTGAAGTTTTTCTTCAAATTAAATTCCCTTCACCCACCCACAAAATCAGTTTTCACCATCTCCCCTAACACTGTCCCACCAAATCCTGCATTAAACTAGAACCCTTCACAACCCTCTTGTGAATCAGCACACTTCCCCCCCACCATGTCCCCAAAAACACAGCAACAGTCCTAGACTTAGATATTTTACCTGTAAAAAACAAAACCATTCCCCAATGGAGTATCTACCCTCACTCCTCTGTGTTTTGCTCCAAATGAATAGTGAGTGATGTATAAGCTAGTTGTAATAACTGACTGGCTGATCATCAGTGATTCCACTGAAAAAGACACCATTAATAAAACTGCTGCTAATTTTTTTTCATTTGATTTTATTTTTTATTCTGGTGAGTAGATGAGCAACTATTGCACATTTTCACTTATGACCAGATACATAAATACAAAATGCATAGACACAATTTTAAAAAGATCAGTATACACAAATGGTGACAGAATGAACAAATCACACATAGCATTTGCAAGTAGCATGGAAATGTAACCACATTTTTAAATTTTCTCTTAAAATAGAAATCCTGGAATGATTGTGAATGTCAGTAGGCAGAGAGTTATAGAAGCAAATAAATGAACATGTGAATACTTTTTGGCCAAAGGTCCTGAAGTCTTACAAAAAGTGTTTTGAAAATGAATTTGTGCTGTGAACTTTGTGAAATGCATCCAAGTGCAATTTTATGTAACATTACCAACATCTAAGAGTCTAAACAGTTTATCATTTTCCTAATATTTTAAAACACAACACAGACTATTTAACTTTACTGTATCCTAAAATGAGTATGAAGTTATGGCTAGGCATTTTTGGTTCTTTTATTTCATTTTTGGTTGTGTTTCACTTATCGCACAGTGATGTCAGAACAGCACACATTCTGACTCTTCAGAAGAAAACATTGCTGCGGTTTGAAATTTTAAAATTTCATTTGTTCAGTGCATGGCTATTGTTTTTGTCTACATAGTGTGAAAAGACCAGCTAAATCTATACCTGTGGGTTGTTGCAGGATTTATTCACAGGTAAAGACACTAAGAGACCAATTGGATTACAACAGTTTTCTTGCCAATTGTTTATCCAAAATGTGTGAGTGTTTGTGTTAAAAGATAAGCCGTCAACTGTATTCTCAAAAGAATCCCACTGAAAACTGATCCTACACTCTGAAAATGTTACAAACTCTGTTTAATAATGCAAGAAATATTTTCAGTTTGTTCAGATTGTATTGGTACTAATCGTATTTTTTGAAACAGTGTTGCTAACAAATCCTACTGGCTGAAGTTATGGTCAGTGCCTTGTTTAATCAGGATACTAGTTGTAGTTCTCTAATTGTTTCATCGTTTTCCTGTGAGAATGTTTTGCTGTCCTTGTAATATTCTGTGAGTAATTATAAAATGGGCAGAAAAAAAATCCTGCAATTTGGTTTGTTCACAGGTGAAAGGAGCAGTGCTGTGGCAGTATAAGGTCAGAGCAGGTAGTGAGGGCAGCCAGCACAACACAAAATGCAAAAGTACCAGTATGCTACTGTCCAGGGCACTGGGACTAGGTCCAAGCAATCTGGGAACAAGCAATCACCAAACAGTGTGGTTCATGATAAACTTATCTGCAGAGTCAAGCCACACAAAAGTGAAGGTCATAGACTTCAGGAGGGATGATTTTGTCAAAATGGGAGAGTGCCTCAGAAAAGCACTAGCAAATAGGCAAGAAGGTGGGGTAGAGCAACAATGGGGAAACATCAAAACCACCATCACAGAGGCAACAAGTCTTTGTGTGAAGCAAATAAACAAATCAAAATGAAAGAAAAAAACACTATGGTTCTCAAAAGAAGTGGCGGGGAAGCTAAAGGAAAAAAAGATAGCATTCAGGAAGTATAAGGAAACACAGAAGGAGCAGGACAGAGAACTGTACCAGTTAAAGTAGAAGGAAGTGGGTAAGGCAGTCAGAATAGCAAAGGTCCAAACCAAGGAAAAGATAGCCAACTCAGTTAAGAAAGGGGATAAAACCTTTTATAGGTACATTATGGAGAAAAGAAAGACTAAGGCAGGGATACTGAGGCTGAACAAAGAGGAAGGTGGTTGGGCATAGAGTGACAGTGAAAAAGCAGGGATACTGGATGACTACTTCTGCTCAGTATTCACAATGGAAAAGCAGGGGGAAATACCTAATCCGGTTAATAGAAGCACTCTGGAGTTGATATTATTCCTTTCACAGAAGAAAGGGTTCTGAAAGAACTCTTAAAACTGACAGTGGATAAGCAATGGGGCCTGATGGGATTCACCCCAGGATTTTAAAAGAACTAAGGGAAGAACTAGTAACACCACTGACTACCCTTTTTAATAAATCATGGTAGGATGGGGTGGTACCTGAGGACTGGAGGAGGATGGATGTGATTCCCCTTCACAAAAGTGGGAGCAAGACAGAGGCAGGAAACTACAGACCTGTCAGTTTGACCTCAGTGGTAGGGAAAATGATGGAATCACTTCTGAAGGAAAGAATTGTTGAGTGCTTAGAGGCCAGTGGAGCACAGGACCCAAGGCAGCATGGATTCACAGTGGGAAGGTCATGTCAGACAAATCTAATTGATTTCTTTGACTGGGTGACCAAAGCAGTAGACCAGGGAGGGGATGTGGACATGGCCTACCTAGACTTTAGCAAGACATTTGACACAGTCCCGCACAAAAGATTAATAAACAAATTAGCCAGCCTGGGAGTGGGTCCTAGGGTGGTAGCCTGGGTAAAACACTAGTTGTACAACAGGACACAGCGGGTAATAGTAAATGGAGTCCACAGTGAAGAAAGGAGGGTTACTAGTGGGGTACCGCATGGTTCAGTACCGGGGCCAGTCCTTTTTAATGTCTTTATAAGTGACATTGCAGACAGACTGGAAGGGAAAGTATGTCTCTTTGCAGATGACACAAAGATCTGCAACAAGGTTGATGCACAAGGTGGGGTGGAAAGGATGAAAAGGGACTTGGCCAGGTTGGAGGAATGGTCAAATGTATGGCAGCTTAGATTCAATGCAAAGAAGTGCAAAGTAAAGCACCTGGGAAACAAAAACCCAGGGGAAGAGTACACAATGGGGGATGAGATACTGACAACAACAAAAATGGAAAGGGACCTGGGGGTAGTCATATCAGATGACCTAAAGGTGGGCCAGCAATGTGAGAAGGCAGTAAGGAGGGCTGGGGGGATACTGGGATGCATAGGGAGAGGCATCGCCAGTAGAAAACAGGAAGTTGTTGGCCCTCTGTACAAACAGTTGGTAAGACCACATCTGGAGTACTGTGTACAGTTCTGGAGACCCCATCTCCACAAAGACATAGACAGGGTGGAGGCTGTCCAGAGGAGGGCAACCAAAATGATGCAGGGTCTTCATCAGAAGACATATGAAGAAAAACTAAAGGAACTAAAGATGTATAGCCTCGAGGAAAGGAGGGGGCATGATAGAAACTTTCAAATACCTCAAGGGAATCAACAAAGCCCAAGAGGGTAACATCTTTCAGAAAAAGAGATGTGCAAGAACAAGGGGGCACAATCTGAAGATAGAGGGGGGATGGCTCAGAGGTAATGTGAGGAAGTATTTCTTCACAGAGAGGGTTGTGGATATATGGAACAGCCTTCCCGAGGAGGTCATAGTGTCAAAAACAATGGGGGAATTCAAGAATGCATGGGACAGACATGAGGCAATTCTAGTGGGGGATAGGAGGAAGTAGGCTGTTGGTTAACTAGGATCTGCAGCTTATCTGTTAGGTAGGGAATGGGAAGACTAGGTGGGCCAAGCGGTCCTTATCTGCATCAAATTCTATGTTTGTATGTTTCTAAACAATTTCACCTCTAGCACTTTTTGGTGTTGCATTTATTTGTATTTGTTGGACTACATCTACCTGTTACATCAGTCTCTTTAATAAACTTTGATGTCAAGCAGTCAGGGGCACAGTCTTGTTTTATGAATGCAGGTAGCATACTGATAAATTCAATTGGTCAGTTTGGGTCTTAACTCAAGGGGAAGTCTCTATGAGTCCTTCTGCCCTAAAGGGCCATTGTAAAGTGCAGGCTGGAGAAGTCATTGTCTCATGACATCACAATGTCACAAGGAAAGTAAAAAAAAATATAGGCTCCACTCCTGTTTAGTCAATCTGTTATATCATTTATCCTGGTTCATACCTGAGAAAATGGCAGTCTCTGCCTAGTGTACCTACCTGGTTAACAAAAACAAACACTAAATAAATAAATTTATACAATCACCACCTTCTTAACAACTCCAGTGTCAGGTAAACTGTGGTACTACATAACAAAGAATAACAAGCATTTGTCAATGCCGAATGTTTGCTTGCTGGCATTGGCATTGGTAGTGTAGGAATTACAGAGCTGCATAATAGGAATGGCAGTGAAGTATCAGAATCAGAATCAGAATCAGAATCAGAATCAGAATCAGAATCAGAATCAACTTTTATTGGCCAAGTATGTATACACATACAAGGAATTTAACTCCGGTTTTTCCGTTGCTCTCAATGTACTTAGTAGACATACAGTAAGTATTGAACTGAAGCCAACCCCATCACCACCCTGCAGATAGTGACAGGCATTGGGGTGTGCCTTTGGGTCATCAGGCATAACGGCCACACCATTTCACCACACCCTACCGTGCAGACACCAGCAAGAGTCACGGTGTGCCTTGGGGTCTTTGGCCCTTATGCACACCCCATTCCATCAGGAAATAATGTGAGATGGGTGCGATATAGGAGAATGGGGTGAACTTTGGGGCCAAAGAGTCCAAGGCACACCTCAATGCCTCTCAGTGGCTGCAGGGTATGGGTGTGGGTGGAATGGTATGAGCATTGCAGGTGACAATCCCAAGTCACAGCCCTGATGCCTGTCATTCTCTACAGGGTGGGGTGTTATGGTCGGAAATCCTAGCGCCCCAGGCATTCATTGGTATTTTCACTCCAAATTTTCAACATGGGTTTTTTGTGACCCCCACCTCATGAACAGTGGCAATATCAGTTTGTTAGCTGAAAGCTGCTTTTGCACAGCGACTATGGCATTTGTCACCACAGGTGCAAAAACATATTCTGAACAGGATGTGAAAAATGACAGCTGTACTGTTCATGGGGAGGTGTAAAAAATGGCAATGTTGAAAATCTGCAGTGAAAATGTTAAAAAAACTGGTGAAGTCACGAGCGTGCGTAGAAACTATGCAACGTGCACCCATAATGTAATTAGTTTGGGAATTGTTTACAGCAGATTGTCAACACAGGCATTTTGGGACCTCCGATCATGAACAGTGTCACTGTGATTTTCTTTATCTGTCCCAAACAATGATTTCCCACGCATTTCTGTGCTGAAAGTGTGAAAACACATTTTGACCATGTTGTGAAAAATGACAGCTGTACTGTTCATAAGGAAGTGTGGAAAAATGCCACTGATGAAAATCTGGACTGAAAATATTACAAATTCATGAACTTACGAGGGTGCATGAAAACTGCACAATGCTCACTCTTAACACAGTCATTTTTAGGAATGTTTTCACCAAATTTTCAAAATAGCCATTTTAAGACCTCTGCTCATGAACAGTGTCACTGTGATTTTCTTAATGTGTCCCATACATTGATTTTGCACACCAACTGCGCCATTGTGCGTTACATGGGCAGAAACATGTTTTGGGTGAGATGTGAAAAATGACAGCTGTACTGCTCATAAGGAGGTGTGGTAAAATGGCAATGTGGAAAATCTGGAGTAAAAATATTGAAAATTTGTGAACTTATGAGCGTGAGTAGGATCAGCGTAACAAATGCTCGTGAAACAGTCATTTTTGGGAATTTTTTCACCAAATATTTAACATAGCCATTTTAACACTTCTGCTCATGAACAGTGTGACTGTGATTTTCTTAATCTGTCCCATACATTGAGTTCGCACACCGACTGTGCCATTGTGCACTACATGCGTGGAAACACATTTTGGGTGAGAAGTGAAAAATGACAGCTGTACTGCTCATAAGGAGGTGTGGTAAACTGGCAATGTTGCAAATCTGGAGTGAAAATATTGAAAATTCGCAAACTTATGAGTGTGCGTAGGAACAGCGCAATGCATGCTAGTAAAATAGTCATTTTTGGGAATTTTTTTCACCAAATTTTCAACATAGGCTTTTTGAGAGCCCACCTTATGAACACTGGCACTGTCATTTCATTAATCAGTCCCGAAAGGTGATTTCACGCAGTGACTGCGAAATCACCCTTTGGCCTGATTAATACCATGACAGTGACAGAATTCATGAGGACGCGTCCCAAAAAACCCATGTTGAAAATTTGGTGCCAAAATTCCAAAAAATGCCTGAGATATGCAGCAAAGTTGAAAAAAACCCGATTCATTACATTATACAGCTTACCGGCATTTCCTTAATTCGTGGTCGGCTTTGAAGAGTGCAGACGTGTTCCTGGTCCACCGAAGATCATCGTGCCGAGCTCCGGAGGTAAGTATGGGGTGAAGTGAGGGTGTGGGGAGGCAGGGTGCGCAGTGGGTGGGCACAGGTGGGAGAGGGGGGTGAAGACAGCAGTGAGGGAAGGTTTTTTTCTTTCAGGGTTTTTTTTTTATTTGGACTATGCAGGACATTTGCCACACTGGGGTGGGCTCCCAGTGTGGCAGCTGGAAGGCTGTTGGGGGGCAGTGAAGCCAATGGGGGATTGGGCACCCCCATCAGCCATAGGACCTGTTGCCACACTGGGGTGGGCTCCCAGCATGGCACCCGATAGTCTGGGGAACAATAGAGCCGACGGGGGATTGGGCACCCCTGTCAGCCATACAGATTGTGGGGGGGAACAGTAGCACTGACGGGGATTGGGCACCCCCATCAGCCAAACAATGTGTGCGTGGGGGAGGTAGGAGCACATGAGCACGCAATGTGCATGTTCGCGTGTGTGTGTGGGGAGGGGAAGCGCTGCTCACTCAAGCGGTGCTCTCCCTTTCAACTGTACAGCACTGCATTTTGGATCGTCGCACTATGTTTCTTGCACATGCGTGCAAACAAACATAAAAATTGCACTTTAATCCTCCTGTGTCACTACTTACTTCCAGGTTGGGGCATAATACCATATTCCCACTTCTAAAAAGTCATGTATGTAAGTATTTTTATTTTCTACTAGTTTCTGGCAGCAGCAGAGTGTCTGTGTCTGCATGGCGCTCCCAAAACTGGGTAAAAAAGTTCCATTTGTTTGCTAATTTTAAAGAACTAGTGTACTGACTAAAACTAATATTAGATTTTAAAAGCAGTCAACCATTACTTTTTATATCTGAGGTACTTTTTCTTTTCCCTTTGTTTAATTAGAAGATTGTTTACCTGGAGTTAGTACAGTAGGTGTGATGTGTGGAACAGTTCTTACCCTGGCAGCTGACATATCTAGCTCTACCACCCCACACTACATAATCAGCATTGTGATCTCACTGACTGTGACATCACTGCTACTTAGGAACAGCAAGTGAGTGACTGCCAGATCATTCAACTGCGATGTCACAGTCAGTGAAATCACAATGCTGATGATGTTGTGTGGGATAGTAGTGTTAGATATGTCAGCTACCAGGCTAAGAGCTATTCCACACATCCAGCACAATATTATCATGTAGAAGACTTTCTGATGAGGAAAAGAAAAAAGAAAAAGACTACAGAAATAAAAAGTTACAACTGACTGCTTCATAAAATTTGTATTATTTTCCTGTCTGCCTGGTTTGACTCTACTAGTGCTTTAAATATTTTTCTTGTCTACTGCTGGTGGATTGAGAAGAAGAGAATTTTGTACATGAAGATGAGAGATTTGTGTGTTTGATGTTAGTTGGCAGCAGGATAGTAACCACATTTGTTCTTTGCTTACCACATTTGTTCTGTGGTGAATCATGTCTAGTGCAAATCTAATTTTTATGGCTGTGGGCGGAGCCTACAGACATCTTGCTATCTGTAGCTGAAAAATGGAGTATCATGGGACAAATTTTTTGAACTTTTCAATGTATCCGTCCACATCTACAAATCACTATGGTAACTAAAATAAAATAATCCCTTTATGTTTAGAATGTTGGGGACATAACCCCAAGCTGCTTATCAGAAGACCATTAGGAAACTGAAACAGCTTGTTAAATATTGGTTGCCTATTAAACTGGAAATTTGTTTACCCCCTTCGAAATGCAACAACCTGCACATTTAAATGCCTAGCATTTAAACATTTTTTGCTGTTAACTTCAGTTGAGCATGAATATCTTTCAAGAAAGATTCATACCTCAGGAATGTTACCCTTTCCCAACAAATTTATAAAGATGTACAGTGTTGTTAACCTCTCAGGACTTATCTGATAAAATGCTAGGTCTTCAGTGAACTACCAGACTAAATATATACATTTCTTTTTGACAGCAAGGGATGCGCCTGCTTTCCAAACATAACAGATAAGAGCTACTGAGATCTCTTGTAGCAAGTGTGTGTGTGTGTGTGTGTGTGTGTGTGTGGGGGAGGGGTGGAGAAACAGTCAAACTCCTGGCAAGGGAGGCCTCCTCTAATTAATTAAATGCTGACAAACCATGAGTGAGAAATTCATCTGTATAATTATCTGATTCCTTATGTTCCCATATAGAGTTATAAAAAATTAATCAAAACAACTGAGAAATAAATTTGTAGGGGACACAGTTGAGTTTTTCTTGTGTTTCGGACGTCCAACTCTAGGCTGTGGAACATAAATGTATTGTTTGTGGTTGGAATGAGCAATCTAAACAGTAAGAAGATCTAAATAGTAATATTTTAATTTACAGTAACAGTAATGTAATTGTGCATACTTTCTATAAATAAATTTGAGGTCTGATAATAATGTAGCTAGGGTAAGTGTTCACTTGCTTTGATCTCTCACAACATATAGTAGTAGTAAATATTTTATTCTGAAAATTCAGAAAAGGATAGCCCAGTTGAGCTAAGGCTCATTTTCAATGGGGTCCCAATGTATAAAATAAACAGTTACACAGCATATGTACATGAATACAGGCATAGCAAATGCAATATACAGCCTGCATCAAAAGATACAATACTGTACATGACAGACATGTAGATGTTTCTCAATTAATCACAACAAACTTTAAGCATTTCAGCACTTTTTACAAGCCAATATCTTATCTGATGCCAAAATGGAGGAGATATTGACTTGATATATAATGTGCTATTTTTGAGAATGAAAGAGATCATGCTATTTATTAGATGGAAAATGACAGTTTAAATACATAGATACATAGACACTGTCAGCAGATAAGGGCCTATGGCCTATCCAGTCTGCCCATTTGAGCTTGTAAGTTCTCTTTATGTTTTTCTATATTATTATTTCTATATTTTTGGGAAGTTTCATGTAGGCTTGATAATATTCCTGAAATGTCAGAGATCTTCCAAGGGAATTTGCAAGATACTGTTATATAACTATACCGTTCATAAAATTCCTGCTCAAATGTCTGGAAACAGAAGACTGTTTTTCATCATTTTATAATATGATGTACTGAGTGTGTATGTACTGAGTTGCTGGATTAGGGCCTTAAAGAAAATAATAACATTTATTTAACTCATTCAAGATTTCATCAGGTGGACAGCAAAAAGTCTATGAGAATTTGTCACAAAACTAGCAAGTATAAAATGCAAAAATAGCATGTGTGTATATATGTATATATGAATGTGTGTGTGTGTGTGTGTGTGTGTGTATATATATATATATATATATATATATATATATATATATATGTATATGTCTCTATTTATAATAAATTTATTTACAGGCATTACTAGTATCTTTTGAAAGACTGTCTGACTTTTGATTACTAATTTTGGGTACAGTTCATGAAATAATAAGTGTGATATTTGTTATTTCATATAGTCCTCCATTTTGCCTTATGCATACCATATAAATCCAAATCATTCCAAGGCCATCCTGACATATAATACAGAGCTCTGTTCCTGATAAAAGGCCGCTGATATAATAAAGAAAGAACAAAGTCATAAATAAGGAACCGGTGACTTATGCAAAAATCTACAGAGATTTGATTCTGCCACACAGGAAAAATGAGGGTTTGTTAGAGTGAAATTGTTATTTGGATCTGGGACCACTCAACATTTTTTATCCTATATTTTGTATCCTGGATAGAGATGGGGAGATGCTACATCTCATTGTTATATGGATCTTCATTTATACATTTTTGCACTGCATTTACTCAGGCTGTCCCAGATTAGATACAATATCTTGTTTTCAGTAGGGTGATGATTTTACCTTTTTTATAATGTATTTATTCAGGGTACCTAGTCCAGGGTCCCCATATTCAAAGGAGATGCCCAATGCATCCCGGCAGAAAAGGGAGAAATGCTGCGCAACTCCAATAATGCACAGCAGTGCGATATTCAAATGTGCGGGATGAGCTGGCCCCAAGGGAATGGGCCAGGGCACACAGATGGTATGCCATGCAAGTTGAGAGAGCATTCCCATGCATATGCCGTGCTGCAGCATATTCAGTGGGAATTAGCCCCTCACAGTCCAGAGCTCTGCAGCACACAGTTAGGCCACAAATGGCTGGCCTAACCTAGTCAGCCACCCACAGCCAGGCTATGGATATGCATCCAGGTGCACAGCAGCCTGGCAGCCCTGGTGGACTAGAGGTACCCCCTTTCCATCCCAGATCTATCAAACTCCATCCCTGAAGAGCTCCATAGTGTAGGGCACCCCCAGATCCAATCACATCAGAGAAAACCATGGTCCATATCCATAGCATAAAGGACCCCCACCAACTGCCCCGTATGCAGACACCCTCACTCCACCCATACCTGACCTGTTGCAAAGACTGGCACTGCCCTTCACACCCTGCCATGGCCAGCCACTGACTGCACTGTACCTGGGCTGGGGACCTGCACTCTGGAATGACCCAGCTGGCTGTATCGTGCATTAGGGCACCATGTAAGCTGTAGATCCACCAGTGTATGCAGCCATGTGTACATCCCTGGCAAACCGTAAGAGGGAATTTACATACCTCCAATGCATGCCTTGCTGATACAGTATCTTCCTGCTGTCATACACCACTGCAAGTCCACACTCTCCCCCATTCTAGTATATAACATGCCACCCACTGGACTCCTGAGGTAGCCCAGGTGCAATAGGGTATGGTATCCTGCAATACCATTTGCAGTGTATGCTTCAGGCTATGAATGGTTCATCCACAGTTCCCCAATTGTACAAACAAATGGGAGGTCGGCAGCAACATCCCTGTTTTGGGACCTGTGCGAGTGGGTAAAGCATGGGCTATCACCCTCACTGAGCAGTGCAATGGCACCGGGATGATGGATCTGCATGCGAGTGCCTGAGGTGTATGACCACTGGGCGTTATTACCAACACAGAGCTCATGCCTATGTATAACACATTCCAGCATCCTACTGCAAGTGATCTGTCACCTGCTGATACAGTGGTATGATCACATCACAGAGCAAGTCGTCACAATGGGATGGGCAGGGGGGCAGGGAGGGGGTGTCTGTGCCGCATTGAGGGCCACTACACTATGGACATGGACTGCAGGTGTATTCAGGTGCAATCAGGGATGGCATCAGGGTCCCTACAGTATGGAAATGATAGAGCCTGGACTCCAGTACTATCAGGACTGGTGGAACGGGTAGGGGGTGCCATTTTACCACCAGAGATTTCAGGGTCTGTCCCACATGGGAGCAATTGGGGTCGGGACTTGGGGATGAGAGATGCTCCAGTGCATTCAACCGCATGCCAACATGCAAATGGGATGGTAATGAGCATGCATAAGGCCTCTTTGCACCCTGCATGCTCAATTAGTTCACTTGCATTCCTGGGCTGAATATTGCCTATGGGGGCTGCAGCGCATACAAGTATGTGCCACACATTCCCCCTGGAAGGTATTCAGTTGGGGTCACACTGAATGCACCTGACTTGGCAGCTGCCTGCACTGTGACTCCCATCCAGGGTCACATTTTCAACAGGTACAATGAAGCATGCCAGGAGGAAGTGCAGTGTTACAGGTTTACTACATGACAAAAGGGATTATCTCCCATTGAAATTGTATTCTTTGCTGTAGTAACTCTACTGCAGAATTCTGCAGTGCTGCGCTTCATTCTGGTGGGTTTTACTGTATGCACACCCTGTACCGGTGGTGCATTCTCTTTGAATATTGTGTCAGTGCTGACTGGCGCAGCCTCTTTGCACAATGCGTCTTTCTGCTTGTGCATTGGTCTGGCACTTAATATGTCCCCCTAGATGTAAAATATTGTTTTCAGTGCATTCTGATTTTTCACAATGCAGCACAATATTGTGTAGATGTAGAGCCCCACTGAAAATAAGATGTAATTTCTTCTGTAAACTATCCAGGCTAAATATATAGTAATCAGCAGGCATATTCTAGGAAAACACATTGTAAAAATGTGTAAAAGGAAGACCACAATGAAACTGCCTCTCCACAGATTTGCATTGTGCAAATTCATTAGAAATAATGGGTAGAAGCATCCCTAAAGCTTTCCACAGCCATATTACCTCTGACCAGAATTTGTTCATTGTGCAGCTTATTTCTTTCAGCCTTCTGGTTGGCGATTTTGTTTGGCACTCCATCTTCTGGCATTATCCCTGTGGGGCCGCACCAGAGCCGCTGCTCCATCATCCCCCTTCACTTCTTTTCTAGGGCGATACATCATCCCCACTGCACCCATTGTCCTGCCATTAGACCTTTGGTTCACAGATATGTGGGACACCGCCAGCACCTCCATTTTTCCTCCCTGGTGAGTACCTAGCACATTTTGTCCCATGCTGCTAAGTTCTTTGTCTGCCATTTTCTCTGTTGTTTTTTCAATTCACCTGCCCCACAGCAAGCTGACTGCTCTATGTCCCTTGGTACGACTGTGAGACACCTTCTCTATGCAGCCATCTCTCTGGACTATACCCTCTCCATTTCCATTTTGCAGATGCATGCCTGTGGGTCTACTACCTTTCAATGAGTTGACTGCACTGTGTTCCATGGGTGCCACCTTCAGCTCCTCTTCTCGCTCCTAGCTTCCATTCCTCCAGCTTCACGTAAGTCCATACTACCATTTTTTTCTTCTTGCCTTATGTTCAATGAGGATGTTTCTTTTGTATCCATATTACTTTATTCATTCTTCTACCTCCTGCCTTGAGCATATGCCCACTACTGCAAAAATACAAAACAAGAAAAAACCCTGCTGCACATCAGCTGTTCTATATTTGACTTCATTTCCATTGCCCCCCCCCGTTCCCCATTCTTGCCCTTCTCCCGTGTTCCCCTGATTTTCTTTTTGGGCCTTTTGCAACCTCTACCCCTACATCTGGTGATTGCACCATTGCCATTTTGTTCCTGGCACATTACCCTTTCTATCTTTCCTCATTCTACCCCTGGTGCTTCTCACCTTCCTGCTAACCACGGCGGAGGACTTTGGCATCGTGGTGAGGAATCATAGTTCAGATCAGCGAGAGCCTGCTTTATGCAGGCCATTTGATACCCCCCTACCCTCCAGCCTACATGGCTTCCGTTACCCTTGCATGGATCATTACCCTTGCAGCCTACTCAGCCTTCAGTCATTCATTGCATCCCTTCGCTACCATCATGCTCCTTCCTGGATTTCACTAACTCAGACTTATTGGCATTCCATGACTTCCTCCTCAGGTTCTCCTACTCTGATTTGCTGCCTCCCCCTTTATACTGCCTCACTGTTTACCTACCTATGACTATGCAGCCAGCTGCCCTTTCCTTGATCTGCCCATACCAGCAGTTTCCGGACTCTGTCCCTAACTTATACCTTCTGAAGCACTGAGCGAAGGTAGGCTTACCCTGTCCACTGGGGATGGGATTCCATTACATTCATTATTTTCAACTACTTACAAACCTGACATCCTCTGTCCCAAACTCTGCCTGGTGGCTACAAGTGAAGGTTAACCTGACCCGACTACCAGGGATGGGAGCCATGTCTGCATTCTACCATGTCATACTTATGCAATCTCTACTTGATGCCCAGTTGCCACTTTCCTTTGGGAATGGGACCACTATACCCCATTTGTGTTCAACATCCTACCTCTGTCTGGCAACATAGACTGAAGGTCATCTTGCACCGACTATCAGGAATGGAAGCCCATGTCTGCAATCCACTGTCTCAACCTCATGCATGTCCTACCTGAATACCCAGTTGCCACTTCCCTTCAGGCACAGGACCACTTTACCCTATTTGCCTTCACCATCCTAACTTTGCCTGGCAGCACTGAGTGAAGATCATCTCACCTCGAATGCCAAGAATGGGAGTCTGTGTCTGCAATTGACTGTTTTAACATTATGCATTTTCTATCTGATACCTGGTTGTCACTTTCCTTCAGGAGCGGGAGCCCTGTAACTCATTTGCCTTCCACATCCTTCATAACCAGTCTCCATCTGGCACTTCCATGGATTCATCATACTCATCCCCGCATTGACCTTCTCAAGCTCTGGATTTGGTCACTACCAGCTTGTTCCATCTCTGCCTCCAGTCAGTTGACCTGCCTCCTGGACTTCCTTGCTGCTGGTCACCCCTCCCCAACAACCGTGCAATTTCTCTTTCTCCTTCAGCAGTGGGATCCACATGCTTTATCACTGTAGCACCTTCTGTCCCCTGCACTTGTTGTTCACCATCATATTCCGACATTGGACTCTTGTTTCTTAACACTGTAGCTCTCTATACCTGGATTCACTTATTTATCTTCCATGGATCTGCCCCATGGCTTGCAGCAGCTTTTCCTCAGTCCTGATTCAGTTTGCTGTGAAGCTGAGCCCAGGTCTGTTCCTGTCTGCACCTGTTGAAGTCAGTACGCTTGGTCTATGCTGTCTTCTTGAACTCCTTCCTCCAGTGTGTGGATATCTGCTCCAGACTTTCCCCTTCAGCTTTGGACAACTGCCTTCTCCTTACTACCCTGGTGGCTTGGGGCTCCTTCCTGTTTGCTGTGGCTCTTTTTGGGCAGTTAACACCTATCTCTGGCCAGTATTCCTACTCAGTCAATTATGCCTCCCATTCACTATTTTATACTCCTACTCTAGCTATTCTAACAGCTCCCATCTACTACTCAGTTGAGCACTTGTTCATTTCACCTGAGAAAAACTACTTCTAGCAAACATTCCTCGGACAACATACCTCATAGATTCTTACATCACCATAGAGTTATCTATTCTTCCCAATAATCTCCCCAGGATCAGTTCCAGAATCACATTCAACTGGACTCTAGAAAGATCTCATCCCTCATCTGACCCTACTGGATACTCTTTACGCATCCTGTCAATTCAAGCACTATGGCTTCCCTATCTACCATGTCTCATAGGATATCTTTTTACATCATGTAAAAGTGACTTAATTCCTTTCATCATGCAATGACTCTGGAATCATCATCATCACTATTAAGGATAACGGGGAACCACAAGATACCTCATAACAATACTGACATCATCAGTTTTACCTTTCTGTAACTTTTCCTATGAGCACTGACTCTGTTGATCATGTTACTTGACTCCTACTTCCTCAATAGCCATTGGATGTCCTAAGACCCTCACAGCTACTTTCCCAGAACTCCCATCATTGGATCTCCAGTACCTAGCTGCCTTATTAAAGGCATTCTATCCAAACCACTGTTTTCCAGCTCCTTGATGTCACCATACTTCATACACTTATCTACATTCCTTCATCATATTACCATCAGTCAAGTTAACTGCCCATCCAGCAGTCCTTCTAGTTCATCCCTCATGATTCACCTCGCATAATCCCTCCAGTGAAGACTTTCACAGAGAGCAGGCTTCCATTGATTCACAATCTGAATGTCTGCAACTGATCTGGTTGTCTCACTATCTCAGTTTTGCCTTTCAACAGATTATGTTTGACTACAGTGCTAGGAACCCCAGGCATTCTACACTGCTCTCGACTTCCTATTGCCACATCAGTCTATAGACTCTTTCACATACCCATTTCCTTGCTTCTCACAGTATTTAGACATTGGATTACCTGTAAGGCAAAACAGTTATGGCCATCTCAATGCATGTCACAGGCAATTACACCACAGAAATACCCATATCTACTTTTCTACCAGCAGACTAGCAAGAGCCTATACAAGTATCATTACAACATCAATACTCAAATTAAATCCCAAATTCCTCATACTGAACTTTCAACTATTCCTTATACATTCCGTTACTATCTCTGCTGCATATACCAATCTTCCTTCATTGGTCTAAAATCATTCACGTCTCTACTTTTACCTGGCACATAAAAACTCTGTCCTACTGTGTTATCTGCTTCATGGATGCTTACATTCTAACTTATTGCTCACTGCTTAACTCCTTACCTCCAGACTTTAACTTGAATGTCAAATCTTCTACAAAGTTAGATTGTTTATCTTATGACTTCATAACCCATCATATGTCCCACTGTTCAAAGTCAGGTAGCATATATATCAAATCATGTTATTCCTGCCCATTAGTCTTTAATCTCTTTGGACATCATCCATCATCACCTTGGGAACCTGGACTACATTCCCCTTTTTTTACCTGGGCCTACTCCACTCTCAGGATTTGGATACTCCTTCAGAACAGACCTACATTACCTCTTCAACCTCAAAATCATCCTTCCAGAATGCATCATCCATGGATTCGAAGATGGACCATCATTTCTCCAAGCAGTTCACCTTCCTTGGAAAATTAGCTTATGGTTGCTAGAACCTAGGTTCTTCTCCTCTTAATTTGCCCAGAGGATGGGTGGATAAGTAGCCATGGGTCCTCAGAGGTTTCCTCCACCTGGGTTTTTTTCCTCTCCAGCTGCTACTGGTCATACTCTCCATGAGTTGGAAGAGGTAATCATTCATTGATCATTTGTTTGGGCTTTCTATTCCCTACTCACTACTCAGCTTTTCTACCAAGGGCAGGAATAGAGAAAATTCAAACTAAACTACATTTACATAAGCACTACTAACCCTATACTCTATTCACCCAAACATTGAATGGGAGGGCAATAGCCTGAGGTTCAATGTGGGGGAATAACTCCTCCCACATTCTCTACAAAGGCCAGTCTCCCTTGGCAGTTCTCCACTTAGTGCATTGTGACACACACCCTATCCACCCCTGCCTCCTCCTCTTTCTCCGGGACTCTTCTTACCCTTGGTGCTGGACTTTCTATTCCCTACTTACTTCCCAGCTTACCTACCAAGGGTGGGAATAGAGAAAAGCCAAAAGTAAACTACAGTTACATAAGCACTACTAGCCCCATACTCTATTCACTCAAACTCTGAAATATTGTTTTCCTATGAAGTGTTATGACCATATTACTAGTAATCTTCCACTGTCTTTAGTCTGTTAAATGTATATCTTAGATAACTTGGGGAGGAAGGATTATTTTTAACTATTCCTAAAGAGTTTATTTCCCATTAAACAAACCATATTCTACAATTATCATAACGCCAAGGTTCCCATCCTTCGTTTGTATTGATTAATAGCAGTTTTAAATTTGCTGTAAGGAATATACTATTATAAAAGAATAAAGGATGTACCATATTTAGAACTCACTTTTTAAGGGAGAGGTAAGTGATGTTTCTCTTAATAGGGTTTAATTGGTTCCCCATAATGCTTGGAAAAAGATACTTAGAAGTCTGGTTTCTAAAATTTTAGTGGGTGAAAAGATGTATCTAATATATAAGAATATTGGTATAATGTATCTCTTTTCTTCTTCTCCATTTTTCCATCTATTCCACTGCATCACTTTATTCTGTCCTTGCAATATTTTTGATTAATAGTTCAGCAAATCTTATTGTCCATCCCCAAACAGAAGTCCAATGACTTTTATAGTCTTTGAGGTTATTTTTATTCTACTGATTTCAGTGTACCTCTGGGGGGAAGGTTATCCTAGCTGTTATCCAACACATGTCTCCAGATTTAGAGATGCTCCAGCTATTTTCCCAAAATCATTACACACTCTTACTGCTTCTCTAAGATATCATCTGCAACTAGGAAACTTGTATCGTCTGCATATGCTAAAACATAGAAACATAGAAACATAAAATTTGATGGCAGATAAGGACCGCTTGGCCCACCTAGTCTGCCCAGAAGGAGGAGGCAAAGGGGGATAGTGGGTATGTCACAATGCCCAAAATGTAGATGGGATGGTACCAACTACACTCACTAAGGGTTTTATTACATTTGAAGTATTTAGAAACCATAATAGAGGGTTCAGAAAAAACATAGAAGATGGGGCTTAGTGGGCACCCATGCCTTATTCATCTTTTAATACTTATCATAGGCCCCTTCCAGCCATCTGTGATGGGTATTACTGTTGTGATATTATATATTCCCTTTAGCCAGGTTATCATTTGTTCTGGGATATGATACTTAGCTAAAGTGATCCATAGGAAGTCATGATTTACTGAATCATGATCTTGTTTATGGTTTAAGGATATCAAAAATCCAAGTAATTGTCCTGTATTTCCCCTTGCTACTAATTCTATTATAACTATTAAATGATTCAGTATACTTCTCCCTGGTAGAGGACAGGACTGAGCTGCAGAAATCACAAACTGGGCTATTTTAGTTCATCTTTTTGCAAGTATTTTGGTTAAAATTTTAAATTCAGTATTTAGGAGACATATTGGTCTCCAGCTCTGTAGATATCTCTTATCTCCTTTTTTATGTAAGTAAATAAGGGCTTCCATGTTCATTTCCAAGTGCATAGAATTATTATGTAAAATGTATTTCTACAACTTGGTCATTTCTGAGCTTAGATCAGCACTGAGTATTTTGTAAATTTCACTTAGAAGCCCATTCGGTCCAGGGGTAATTCCATTTTTACAGCTGTGGGCAGATCATACAGCTGTTTTGCATTCCCTTGCTTGAAAACAGCCGACCGTGGCACACTTCCATTGGACTTTTGTAAGTATCCTTCTGAATGTCCAATAGAGCTGGGAATACTCTACCACAGTCACCGCTACAAATTAACAGATGCACTATTTCAGCTGTTACATCCGCAAATAGCGCAGTGATCTAAGTCTCTGAGCTGCAGATCTGGTGACATCCAGCAGACCAGACCTGGGTTTGAATCCCACAGCTTCCACTTGCATACTGTGTGACCCTGAGCAAGTCACCTAACCTCCTTGTGCTCCCAGGTCACTCCTGTAAAAAAGCTTTCAGCTTAGTGTGCTATACCTGGTTAAACAACTAAATAAAAATAAAATAAAAAAATTCCATTAGTAAAAGTGAACAGCTGTCACTGCACATTCACCTAACTATTTAAAAGTCCGGTTGGTAGAACACTTACCACTAGATTACACTGCCAGTCCCGAACCCTGAAAAAGTCGATGCTGTTTTAACTAAATGATTTCCCCCTAGAAAAAGCAATAAGCAAATAAGTTAGTGAAATGCTATTGGACATGATTGAAACTCAAATGCAGAAATAACCCAATACGACTCTGCAGGAAGGTAGAAATGAAACTAACTTAAATTCAGTCTCCGACAAAATGCTTAGCTTGTTCTCCAATTAGTTTGAACTGCTGCATCAACTTATCACTTCTAACTTTGGTCAGAGTTTGGATAAAATGAATTGCTTTAAGCACGATGATCCTGCCCCCTTTCATACAGTTCACATTTATGATTGGGTACGTGACTGTCACTCAACCAGCCACCACCCTCTGCCTCCATTTTAATCCAGGAAGTAAACTCCACACCATGGTCACCCCAAGCAAACAGGAACCAATGGACAATTCAGAATTACTTGGAAAGTAGTTCAAAGGGGAATAAAATGGATTATAACTCAACATATAATGTTTGGCTTATTTTATTAATTTTTTTCTTTTCATTTTCTTCATTTTGCTACTAGTAGTGCATCAGGTTGACACTTGGCATTTGCAGCCAGAAATGCAAACCCTCAGTTTGTGATGCTGCAACAAAAATGTTAAAAACTACAGACGGAGTTCTGTAAAACGGGTTGAATTATATAACAGGTATGAGACACCGGAGCAGGATGCTTAATTTTATTTTTCTCTCAGTTTTAAGAAAGCATGCATTTTATACAGATTAAGAAGACAGACTAAATTAGGGAGTCCAGGTGTTCTTGTCTGGAAATATTTTTGAACAGCCCCATAAAATGCTGGACATAGGCAAAATCCCCTAACTTATGCTTGCATGAGAACATAGAAACTGGACAGTTTTTTATTGATTAGGGCCTAAGGAGTTGATTTTCATCTTACAACATTTGGGTGAACCAAAGGCAAAATAAAATATTGAGTAGTCTTTGAGGCATACAGTACTAGGCTAATGAGGAACAGTCTGCAGTTGCTACATACAACAAAGTGCATTCTCTGTAAATGCATGCTGTACACTGTTAGGAAAGAGTTTTCCTGACTGCACTGAGTTTCCATAGCAGTAGCATAGCATCCTCATATTGCACTGTTCTTCATGAAGGTAACTGATCTTTCTCTGGAATGATCTAAATTATCCTTTAGCTTCAGCCAGTACTGATTAAACATTACTTGGCATTCTGTGTAGACCATCTGCTACAGATTTTTTTTTTTTATGCACAGCAAGACTGACTTATGCCTATTACTCAAAATGTATGCTCGAACCTGGTGGCTGTCCTATTGTATAGAAGGCCTGCATGCGTGACTTATAATAGCAAGTGTGCATCTTCATTGTGTGGGTTTTCCCTTTTTGACAGAGTTAGAGACTAAGGGCCCAATATTCAGAATTGCACCTGGCAATGGCGTAAGTGGTGGCAGTACAACTGAGTTGCACTGGAGCAACTAAGGGATATATTCAAAAGAGATGTGCCATGGCGCATCTCTTCTGAATATAGCAAATAATGTGCATAGCACAAATACAGTGCACCGGCGCATCCCCCAGATAGGTCTGAATGCCAGGACTGGAAATGCTCCAGCGCAACTGAAGGTGCACCGGGCACAATATCCAGATATTCAGACCTGGATATGCAAATGGGGCCATTATACATGTAAGGCACAAATGGGGCCATTTGCATGTCATTATGGCCCCATTTGCATGTGTTGTGCAAGGCTAGCCAGCAAAATGTGCCTGGCACCCCGCACAGCATGCAGTCCCTGTACCGGATCACAGTAGTACCTCCCTATCCTGTACCAATGATCACCGTATGTCAAAGATTTAATTCTCCCTAGTAGTCTAGTGGTATCCCCCTCCCAGCCGACAACCCCAATTGCTGTAATGTACTAATTTCATTCTCCCTGGTGGTCCAGTGGTACCCCCCTTTCCATCGATAACCCCAATCCCAATAATTAACTAATTTAATTCTCCCTGGTGGTGCAGTGGTACCCCCCTCCCTGCTGGTAAAATGGCAGTCTAGTGGTACCCCTCTCCCCTCCAGTAACACCGATCATCATAAAGAACTAATTTAATTCACACTGGTGGTCCAGTGTACCGCCCTCCCCACCAATAACCCCAATAGCTGTCATTTAATAATGTTATTTACCCTGGAGGTCCAGTGGCACCCCCAATGCCCACCCACACAGGACCCCAGCCCATCCAGCTTCCCCCATCATCATCGGGCAGCAAACCCACCCGCATACCTCCATGGCTGCCCACTGAATGACAGATTACAGTATCAGCTGCAAGTCCATTAGTCCACTGTGGACCAATTGGCTTGCATCTGATACTGTAAGCTGTAATTTGGCAGGCAGCCATGGAGGTATGGGTGGATTTGCTGCCTGCCGATGGCCTGTGTGGGTGGGGGTAACCACTAGACCACCAGGGATGATTAACTTATTAAATTATGTTGATCGGGGTTACCATTGGGGAGGGGAGTACCATTAGACTACCAGAGAGAATTAAATTATTGAATTACAGTGATCTGGGTTACTGGCATGGAGGGGGGTACCACTAGACTACCATGGATTTCTGTGGGTGCTTATGTACGGTGTTCTGCGAGGGGGTGGAAGTCACCCACTGCTGGTAGCTGCTGTATTGTGCATTGCAATACAGCAGCACACCTGTGGGTGGCTAGCTGTTGAGCCTATTTTTGCAGGCTCAACTTTGTGCCCAGTTATGAGGCACATCTCTGACATGTGCTGGCAGTTGTGGGGCTGAATATCGGGATGTGCCACATATGCATGGACACACCCACTGAAGATGTGCCATATACTATACTTTATCTTTATGTCCCCGTGCATCAGAAATTGCACTGTACAATTCCGCCTTTTGAATATTGCCCCAGGGCACATTTCAGGGGTTGTACAGGCACAACCCCTTTGAATATCTCAGCCTGTGTGTCAATCACTTCAATAATTATTGAGTTTTAGGGTCTTAGCTTTGACAGAATTGCATTTTATACGTACTGGGTCATAATGTTGTACTCTTAATAGCATAAGGCATTATGCGTGAACCCCAGACCGGTGCACTTTCCCTGTTGGACCCCTCCTGGAGTTAGAATCCTAAGTGGGGGAGTCTGGGGTTGCAGCCCCCTGTAACGGGGGTGTGGGGAGCAGAGCCCTCCACAGATCAAAGGAAATAAATAAATTGCGCAACGCAATGAAGTCACATGGCATTCTGTCGTGCAACATTTTGACCACATGCCCATCTTGTACTGTACCGTATGCCAGGCCAGGACACTTCTGAAAATAAGCGTTTATAATCTAGTTGTGCATGTGTGGTGTTTTATTTTGTGTGCATTATCAGTCATTAGTCAAATAGCCTGCTGCTAAGTATTTGTGTATAGCTACAAACAACATCTCTCAAGATATCTAAACTGCTACTGCAGGTTCCACAGGTGTGGATCAGAATTCAGTGCCTTTTACAGGTATGGCTAAGAGTTTTATAATTTGGCTGCAAACTGCAAGAGACAGTTAGCCAAACCTTAAAGTGATGTGTGCAGTTTCCAGCAAAAAGTTACAGTTATCATCAGTAGAACTCCATTACAGAAGTTTCCTCCAAATTCTGAATTTCAGGAACTTCAATTTTATTAATACAGGAGACTTTTAATTAAATGATTTCCCTGAGACTGCATCTGTTCACATCATTTTTGAATTCTATATAAGCAATGATACACAACAGGGTGTGTGTTGTGCTGGCACAGTTTACCTCCAGAGTGTAGTGAGGCACAACACTGCAGGTGGAGTACTGTTGGCCCATGGAAGAGCATTGTGCCAGCACAACGTTCATCTTGGAAGAATCTTATTGTGCTTGTAAAGTGGGTAACCTGAGAAAATTTTAAAAACCAGAAAATGTCATCTTTATTTTTTAAGGAGGTGAATATAAAGGAAAATAACATTTAATCAGTTTGATTGTTCTTTTTATTTTGAGGAAGTTTTACGGCCTTGGTAAAAATGGATGTCAGGATTTAAAAAAAAAAAGCATTCATAGTATTAGTGTGCTTTGTCTTGATTACCAACACTTTTTTTTACCTGTGCATTGTATTCACAGCTAACAGGTCCTAGCCAATCAGGATGCAGTATTTTCCATACCCATTTTATGAGAATGCATAATTCTCTGTTTATCACACTGTGTTGCTTTGATGTCACAAGCAGAGGTTTCTGATTTCAGCAGCAGGAAAACAAGCAGAAACAGAGACATAGTCGTGTCAGCAGACAAAAAGAAACAAAACAGATCCCTAATGCTGGGATGAATCTGAGAATCTGATAGCCCTAGTGATTGATCAGTCCCTTCCCCTTGCCCTCTTCTGCCTGCGGGTCTCACTGTTTCCTTATATGTGTCCCACCTAAGATTCAACCCAAGCAAAGTCTTTTCTTCACCTACCTCCTTGGGCAGTCTCTTCTATTCGTCTATCACTCGTTCCATAAAGGAAAATTTCCTCACGTCCCTCCTGAACCCCCACCAGTCTTCACCCTAAGATGAGGTTTTAAAAATGCAGATAGCCTGTGTTCATGCAGGCATCTTCAGTAATACAGTGGAATGTTCATGGCATGGTGTGAAATAAGGTTTTTGGGGATGGCACCAAATTGGTAATTGGGCTACTAACCACGTTTAGCCTTTTTGCTAAAATCAGCAGTGCACACTGTACCCTTGTTCTTCCTATACCCTCTAGTTGCTCCATTACAATTAACAGAATTTGTTTTTGATATATTTTTGTTCTTTTAAATACACAATTATTTTTATTCATTTTGCGTTTGTTTGCCTATCCTTGTGCACCAAAATAACTGTGCATTGTGGCTTTTAGACTGCTCTTTAAATGTGCCTGAAAATAGGCATATTTAATGTCTAGTGCACTTAACCAGTCTTCAGAAACTAACTAAATAAATAAATGGATTAACTTCTGGCTTAGATTTCATCCCCTAAAGATGTCTTAGAGCAAGCAGAATTGCCAGGGTACTCGGTCATTTTTGTTGGTTTGTCTGAGTGTCTTGATGGAATAGATACACTTAGCAGCACTCTTCTTGCTTGAGCCTTTCATTCGTCAGTAAGACATTGCTCCTCTGTGTGGTTTCTGGTCAAGTTGCTGGGAGGGTGCCTAGCTTAGGGTGCAGGGGCTGGTCCATCAGTGGGAAGGGTGGTTCCCAGGGTGGGTCACCTTTATAGAGGGTTGTCCACTGGGGGAGGCTTGTCAGGGCCATGGAAGGGTGAACCAGTTGCAGGAAAGGTGATTGGCAGGGAGGCTGGTGCAGTGCTTGGGGGCAGGCTATTGGTAGACTGATTGACTGGGGTTAGGAGGAGACAGCCACAGAGACAGTTGTCTGTTGGGGTTAGCTTCTCTGAGGGATTGGGGAGGTGGTCCAGTTGCAGAGAGTTTGCCTGGAATGGGGTTGGAGGCTGGACCAGATGCTGGGAGGATAGTTGCTTAGGGTAGAGGTTGGTCAAGAAGCTGGAGGTTGTTTAGCTTCAGGTAGGGTAGTCAGCTTGGTGGGACTGGTCTGTAATTAGGACTGGAAAAGGTGGTCCCTGGATGGGAATGGGTAGTTTGTTCTGTGGTACTGAAGGGGTGTCCACCAGCATTAAGTGTGGTTAAATGGGAAGGTATGCTGGTCCAGTGTTTGTGGTGATGGTCAGACTTTAGGTAGGGAGGTTTCCTGGGCAAGGTTGATAAAATGTCCATGACTGGGTGAAATGTAAGAAGAAGATTTGTGCTGTGTCATGCTGTTCACTAAGCTGCTGCTGCTTCAGTAAAGGCAACACTTTTTGCATAAGCTTATGCCTTTGGTCTCTTTATTGGTGGTGTGTGGGTGAGTGCCGTGACTGTGTTTACATATAGTGCTTCTTTGTCACAGAGCACAACATACCCTGGTGTGGCTCTTTCTGTGCTGGTTCCTTTTAAATGTCAGGTTACTTCACCAGGTGTTATCTGAAAATTGTCATGTAATTGTATAGCATGCTTACATCATGGTTAACACAAAAAGAAAGAAAGTACTTTGCTGTCATGCATGCACATTTCTGCCTGAACTCACGTAAAGGAGTTGAGGTGCAGGACACCACACCTTCCCCCGTGGTGGCAACCCAGGTTTTCCAAAAAGCTGCAAATTCCCTGCAAAAGTCCAAATGCCCATCATTTGCCAAGTCTCTTTTATTCAGCTTCATTTGAATGCATTCCTTCTTTATGTTTTTCTTTTGTGTATGCTAGGGTTTTGCCATCTCCACATTTTTTAGTGATACCCTGTCTACTTGTGGTGCTGTTTTTGCTGCCACTATACCGAATGTTTCTAATTTCTAGTGCTGCCACATTGCATTCTGTGCACTGTTCCATATTACTGCATATTTACATTTTTGTGCTGCTTTGTTTTCCCTATCTTGCATCTCCTCTCCCCCATCATATCAGTGTTGAGGATGCTAAGCTCAGCAGCTCTTCTGTGCTGGGGAGGAGGAAAAGATTGGTACCATGAGCTCGGGGGGGTAGTGGGGGGGATCTAGCAGGCAATGGCAAGCTGAACTTGGAGGGCTGTCAGGATGTTTACCATTGCTGTATCCTCAGACTCAGTTTTACACCTGTCTGGTCAGGTGACATCTCCAAGGAACTTTCTGAGCCACTGATTGTGGTGGGATTTGAACCTGGGATAATCTGCTTCCTGTTTGTAATAGCTATGCTTGTCCAGCAGCTCTTGTATCTCCTGAACACTGCCTCTACTGTTGCTTTTTTCCCTTAGGTTTATCATTTTTTTCCTTTTTCCACAGGTCTGACAGGACTCTGACCCCAGTCTGACAGGACATGGATACCTGCATATCAGATAAGTATTGTTGTACATTTAACCTTCCCTATCACTCCAATTTTATTCCTAAAGAACTACGGATCCTATGTGACCCTATGGCTATACCTCTTTTACAGGTACGACTGGATGTTGTCTTAATACCCCAATCTCAGGCTCTCAGGATCCAGGTAAGAGATCTGTTATCTATGCACAGTAGTTAAGCTAAAATGCTGCAGCTACAACTGTGCTCTGTCTGTCCCCTTCACCCATTTGCATCACCTATCCCTATTCCCCTTTGCATATCCCTATGCCCCATTGCATATCCCTATTCCCCATGACATATCCCCATGCTCCCTTGCATATCCCTATGCCCCCTTTGCATTGCTTATCCTTGTTGCCTCATGTACATTGCCTGTCAATATTCCATTGTTTACATTATCTCTTCCTGTTGCCTAACCCCATTGCTCCCTTGCATCGCTGATCCATGTTGCCCATTTTGCATTGCCTGTCTCTGTAGCCCTCATAAATTGTCTATCTCCATTATCCCTTTTGCATTGCCTGCTCTTCCCTATAACCTCCATGCACTGCCTATCTCCATATCTGCCTTTGTAGTGTCTGTTTGTATAAACATAGAATCATAGAAATCTGGTGGCAGAAAAGAACCATTTTGGCTCATTGAGTTTGCCTCTTACCCCCCCACTTGTCTCCTCTGTCCAGAGATATCCCACTCTGCCCACTGGTCAACCCCCTGTGTCTGTCCCATGCCCTCTTAAATCCCTCCACCATTTGACCCCCCACCTCCTTCAGCAATCTGTTCCAGGACTTCACTACCCTCTCAGTGAAGTAACACCATCTCACTTTGCCCCTAAACCTTCCTCCCTCCAATCTTCCTTTGTTCTAGCACTTACTTTCATTGTAAATAAGCTCCCATCCTTCACCTTAATGATCTCCTTCATGTAATTAAACACTTCAATCATGTAATCCCTCTCCCTTCTAGTCTCCAGCAGGTACAAATCCAATTCCCTTCACCTCTCCTCATAGGGCTTCCCATGCATATCATACATCATCTTGGTTGCCCTTCATTAAACCTCTCAATCCCGTCTATGTCCTTGCATAAGTGAGGTCTGCGGAACTAGACCCTGTACTCCAGGTGAGGCCTCACCATTGATATGTAATTAGCCCCCCTAGCATTACCTATCCCTTCACCATTAGCAGAAATATAAAAAATAACATTTACTTTATAGTGCATACCATTGCAGGTAAGATAAAAGTGAGAATGTGCTGCTCCAAGGGTGTTATCAGCAGAAAGGGTGGTCTGCTGTGGGTGGTGGGGTTTGCGGGAAGAATCCAAGTACAGAAGGGTGCTCATATTTAGGTTGATGCAGGGCTGGGGGAGGGGTTCAGATTCAGGGACAGTGGTTGACTGTTGGGTGTTGAGGAGGCTGGTCTGGGGGTGGGAAGGTGGGTTAAGATGCCTAGAGGCAGGTTGAATGGGAGGGGTGTCCAGGTAGGAAGGGTGGTCTTCTGGGGAGAACAGGTTGGTATGAATGCTGGAAGACTGGTTGGCTGGAGAGGGGGGCAAGTCTATTTACAATACAGAAAGACCACCAGTGGTCAGAAGCCTTAACAGAAACCAAGGTGATGGGGCAGGACAGGATCCACACAGGGATACTAAAGGAGTCAAGCATGGTGCTAACCGTCCTTTTGGCAACACTATTTAGCACCTCTTTGGAGATGGGGTTATTCCAGAAGACTGGAGGAGGGCTGATGTGGTCCCTCTGCACAAGAGCGGCATTAGGGAGGAAACTAGCAATTACAGACCAGTCACTCTTACATAAGTGGCTGGGAAATTAATAGAGTCACTGCTGAAGGAGAGAGTGATGGAGTACATGGAGACAAATGGGCTGCAGGACCACCAGAAGCATGGCTTCACAGGGGAGAGGTATTGTCAAACAAATCACATAGATTTCTTTGACTGGGTAACTAGGTAGGTGGATCAGGGAGGGTAGTCAATGTAGCCTATTAGGATTTCAGTAAGGCTTTTGACACTGTACCACACAGAAGGCTAAAAAAGAAACTTAGCAGACTGGAGGTGGGGGAGAAGGTGATGAACTGGGTTTCAGAATGGTTGAAGGATAGGTGGCAGAAGGTGATGGTAAACAGCAGCCACTTGGAGGACTAAACAGTGACAAGTGGAAGACCACTGGGATTGGTACTGGGTCCTGTCCTCTTCAATGTCTTCATAAGTAACATTTCTGAAGAACTGGAAGGGAATGTGTGTCTCTTTGCAGATGACACAAAAATTTGCAACACGGTAGACACTCAGGAGGGGGTGGAGAGAACAAAAAGGGATTTGGGGAACTAGAAAAGTGGTTTAGGGAATGGCAGCTAGGTTTCAATGCTGTAAAGTGCAAAGTCATGCAGCTGGGTGGGGAACCTGAGGGCTGTGTATAAGATTGGGGGAGGTACTTATAGTTACCAAGCAGAACAGGGACATTGAGGTAATTATATCTGATGACCTCAAGGTGGCAGTGCAGTACAACAAGGCAGTAGGCAAGGCTAGCCAAATGCTGTGGTGCATAGGGAGCAGGATTTCTATCTGGAGAAAGGCGGTGGTGTTGCCTCTGTATCACTCACTTGTTAGACCCCACCTGGAATACTGTGTCCAGTTCTGTATGCTGCATCCCTGCAAGGACATCAACATGGTTGAAGTGGTGCAGATGACAGCTAGCAAAATGGTGCTGCTGACTGTGATAGGCCAGAAAGGTAACTCTTGAACCATTGCAAGGTCTCCATGGAGCAGCCAAGTTGGAGGAGAGTAGAATGTAGTAGGTGGTGGTTGACCAGGTCAAAGGCCTTGGTCAGGTCCACAAACACAGCATCCATGGTTTTCCCTTGGTCCATGTTCCTGTGGACATGATTGGTAAAGTGGGCCAGGGCGGATGTGGTGCTGTGGAACTTGTGGAACCCATGCTGCTGGCTGCATAGCAGGTTGTATTTCTCAGTATAGTCACATAGCTGGTAGTGTATAATCTTCTCCAGAAGTTTGGTCAGATGAAGGAGCAGGGAGATTTGCCTATAATTATCCAAGGATAGGAGGCCACCTGCTTTGAATATAGGCACCACCTTGGCATGCTTCTAGGAGTCTGGCATGATAAAGGTGGTCAGAGACAGATTAAAAATGAAGGTGATAGGTATGGAGAAGGCAGGGGAAATCAGCTTAAGCATATCGGGGAAAAGAGCATCACTACCAGGGCTACCTCAGTTGGGGAGACCCTTAAGGAGCTTGGTGGTGTCCTAGGTGGAGATGGCCCTAAAGTAGAAATGAGGGGGGGTGTCAGTAGGAGAGAAATAAGATGACTGGTCACTAGGGCCAGGTACAGGACAAGTGAGTAGCTGGGTAGGTTTAGGTATTCTGTGAGAAGGGCGATCGCTATTGAGCACCTAAAAAAGGGCGACTCAATAGAGGCACCTGTTCTTAGGGCTAGGGGATGGGGGGTGAATATGGGTTATAGAGCTATCCTTTTGTATATGTATACATGCATGGGGGGAGTGAGCATGCCATGTGATGGGCAAAAGGAGAGGGAGGTTTTCTGGGGTGTAGCATGATGGTGGATTGCCGATCTGGCCATGTGGCATGGAGGGTTCATGGCAGGCTATGGTTGGGAGGGTACCGGGTTCGGGCTGGGCATCAGGATTTTTGCACCTGTCCAATTTATTTATTTATTTTTTGTCCTCCCCAACATGCACCCCCTGGAGTTGAGAATTTTAGTAAGGGGTGAGGGTGTGCAGCCTGCATAAACAAAAAGTTTAAGTTCAGCGCCTTGTGCCATGTAGAATGTACATCGTGAAATGGATTGCCGATGTAACATTTGGCCTAATGGCAATCACCTTTCCGCAATTGCCATTATCACATAAATCTGGTAGTTTACTTAGGTAGGCACAGAGTACCGTAAACCTTTTGTTGAAAACTTGACGGCCAATTCTGTTGCCCATTGAAGCCACTGCACAGCTTCATTGTGCCATAGAATATCCACACATAACCTTATCTTGCCTTGTTGCTTTGACTTTGATGCCAATATGGTAGATGAAATCCAAGATGACGGACCTTCTACTTTCTAAATAATGTCCTGAGCCTTCAGCTGTACACGTTCTTCCTTGACCAGCTTGTGCACATGGAAAGGAATTTGCCTGTGGGCTGAGGGTTGCACTGTTTTATCAATGTGAAGCTCAACTCGGTAGCCCTTTAGCTTACCAATGTCTTAAAGTACAATGGAATTATTGTTTAGTATTTGAATTTCTTGGCTACTGCCATTTTTATAAACCATCTCTATAAGGTTGAGGGCAATAGCAATCTAGTTACATTAAGAAATATGGTCATGACTTGTATTTTGTACCAGTAAATAGGCGGGTGATATAATTTTCAATGTGAAAACCTGTAAACATTTAAATAGTGACTACATGAAAGTTTGAAACCTGTTGCGCAAACCCTTTGGCTTTGACTACATGCTGAGTATACTAAAGCATTTGAGGTAAACCTGCAAAAGGTTAAATAGTGTTAGCAGATAGACTAGCTAATAATTTGTTGAAAGTTAACAAACATATAAATTAAGGTATAACAATCATTTGAGTAAACCAACTGAATATTACAGCACGCTGAATAAAATTAAGCACTTTAAGTCATCCTCTATATGAAGGCTAGTAAATGCATAAATATGAGTTACATGTAAGTAAAAGTTAAACTTTCTTAGTCTAGCCGAGTTACATAATATGCACTAGTGATATCATACAGTTTAAATCATTACTGCCATGGCAGTAGAATGTATAGTGTTGATAAATTATTTATTTATTTCATTTATTTAGTTGTTGTTGACCTGGTAAGTGCACTAGGCAAATATATATATATATAAAGTATAAATATTATTGACTTGCAAATGAAGCACATGATGTGAGGACTGGTTTGAAGATTAAAACAACATCAGATAATATGCTATGGTAATATTGAGGTTAACAGTTCTAAAAATGGTTAGAATTCAGATGATATTTGAATTGGAATTTTGAAAAATAATTTTTATTTTATGTAATTTTATTGCAAGTTAATCAAATGAAGAATTGAAATGGAGAATGAATAAACTGGAGGTATAGGCATTCCTTGTGCACTTAGTTATGAAGTAAGGCAATGTTTTGTTAATAAGCACTTTAATCTGGTGGCTGGTGAGGTGTGAACTAATTAACACATAAAATGAATAATGATAATTTCAAATAAGTTATTATTAATAGTGAGTTTTTTTCTTCATTTTGAGTTGCTTTTTTAAGTTATTATCTCATATGAAATATTTGATGGTAGTAAAACTGAGGTAATCTATTTATGGATTAAAATTGATTCCTTCAATATGACTAATATGTATATTGTATATAAATTTATTATAGTACCCCAGAAGAAGCCTATTGATTAGGCGAAACGTTGGGACTGGTAAATAAATATTACAGAATTTGAATGAACAAGATGTGTGCAAAGTTTTTTTGCAAGAGCGAGTCTAATTCAAAATTTTGAACATTATTTGCTGATTTATTTGTTGGCTCCACCATATATGACTGTTTGGAAACCTTTTTTGGTGCTTTCCCAGAAGAACTCTTCCTTTTTTCTATTTACTGGTACAACCTGGGAGAGTATAAATGTGGGCATAAGACAGTGAACAATACCAGCTGCAATGTAAGGAAAACTTAAATGCAGAATCACAGCAAGAACAACAATTAACATTTAAGCAAAGCAGTTAAGTGATCATAAATGTAGATGCAAGACAAATTGCAACTAAATATGATTAACAAAACCAAATATAAAGTAAGTTAAATATACAAACATATGAAAATGCCAGCAGATACAGGCCATACTGTCTATCGAGTCTGCTAGAGTCATCATCATCATCATTATTTTTTATTTGTAAAAAGATGCCCTCTTCCAGAGCTTAGGGCTCCTGAACAATCTTATATAATAAAACAGTCTAATAACATTACAGACAAATAAAACACATTAATGCTGTTTCACAGACAACAGATCAACCAGGTGTGCAGCTCCCACTCTAATCTATTGCAGCTGCCCCCCACCCCTTGCCTGTCCATGTGATTTATCGCCCCCTTCTGCCAACTCCTCCCTCTCCAGCTTCCCCCAGTTTTGATCCTGAACTATGAATGCTGAACTACAGATAGGCCAACAAATAATATCATTAGGCAAAGCAGATAAGTGAATACTATGGTAGGTGGAAAACAATTTAGGCTTGAGTGTAAATAATGTTTAGTCCTTTCTGCAATTGCAGAAGTGGCATCTGCCATGTGCAACATTACAGCACTGACTTAAACTGCGCATGCTTGAGTATCATGCATACATGGTCATGTCAGCACTGCCATGTTGCGTATGCTGACTCCGGGGCTAACTGCACATGCACGAGTATCATGCATGTACAATACTGTAATCACTACAGTATTAGTTACAGCTGACTCCGGTGCAGCGAGAGCACCTCATATTTTTTCAACACTCTTGCTGCTCCTAAAAGCTGTCCACAGACATATCAGCTCTGACCGGAACTTGTTAAGTTTGTTGTGGCTTTTGTAGGGTTGTCTTTGTGACCAGGATTTACTTGCTTGTTGTTACTGTGGCCTATTAATTATGTGGTACTGTGATTTTGTCTTTTACTGTTGGTGGGCTTTCCTGGCTGCTGATTTCTTCCCTTTTTTTTAAAAAAAAAAAAGCTTTTTCAGATATACTGTTTAACCAGCATCCAGCAGTTGTCAAGAAACAACTTTCCTACCATAGTGTTCTGGCTCTAAAGGGACATCTGAATTAGCAGCTCACTGAGTTCTAGAATACTGTGATTTGCTTTTAACATTTGGATAATGGTAAGACTTAAAACATGTAAAATATATATATATTCATATTTATATTTATGCAATAGACATGGGTATAAATGGGGTATGATAAATCTGTTTATAAAATGGGTAAAGAAAATGGCTTCATTTCATTTGAAGAAAGGACCTCTGAGCAGTGTTCTTATCAGTGTGTATTTATGCCATCCAGCACTTTTCTCCCCTGGGCAACCTAACAACAAGGAGAAATCATTAACCTATTGCAGCTGCAAAGTAGTGGGCACACAACAGGCAGCACCAACGCAAAATGCCCCACTGTTATAACAGCAGACATACAATAAAGCAACACATACCCTATCTTTCTCTGTAAACACAAAGTGTACAAAAAACTAATTTTAATAAATTCATCCAGAACATTTTTCCCATGTTAAAAAGAAATGCAAATGCCCTAGTGGCACCGCGACCACTGAAACGGGAACCGCTTGGTGCAGATGTCTTTCACTTTCGCCACATGTTGCCTCCAGTCTCATTCCCCCATCCCCTGCAGACTTCAATATATGTTTTCCACAGCCCAAGGGCTGTGTACTGTGGGACACACTAATCAATCAAGTGGGACAGTACCACACAGAAAAATAAATACAGAAAAAACAAAAAACACCAAGTCAGAAATGACTGTATACGGCGGCCGGTATTGGACATGCTCATTACCAGTCAACCAAGCCACTGACATCAACATTAACCAAACACCAAAGAAAAAAAATTTAAATAAAAAAAAAAAAAACTGTGTCTTCATGAAGGGTCACACCTGTGAGCACACACATAAAAACAAATTATCTCTACTTACTCTTAATCAAAACAGCCACTTAATGTGGCAGTGCGAGATTAACACTATGCAGAAATGGGGACAACTGTAGGGGATTAACACATGTGTAGAGAGGGAAGACAATGGGGAACTAAAACTCTATGCAAAGAGAGAGATGACAACCTAACTAGTATCTGTGTGTTTGTGGGGCGGGGGGGGGATGCAGTAGACATCACACAGTACAGAAAGTACCTCAATAGAGTGACTATTTTACTACTTCACATAATAAAACCTCAAATTATTAAAATGTTTTCCCTCTTTTAATTTTTTTTCTTAAATACTTACTTGGGGAACCCATTTTATAAGTGCAAAAACACATTCTAAGGTGTGGGTTATCTCCTGATAAGAGCACACCCCAGTGCATAAGGCACTCGGTACAAGCACCTTGTGCCTCATAACACACCTGGGTGTGCTCTTATCAAGAGATAACCCATACCTCGGAGTATGTTTTTGCTTGCTTATGTGAGTTACTACTTTATGTGTATAAATGTGAGAGTTCACATTTATACACATAGTAGCTCATATAAATCTGTTTATATGAGTTACTACTTTGTGTGTATAAATGTGAACTCTCACATTTATGCTTATAGTAAACTCATCATCACGGATTTATACATGTAGTAAACTCATCACCCCTTAGTCACACTTCCCACCCACCCACAAGCCGTCGGCACTACTTTCATCTTTCTCAGTTAATTCAGATGATCACTTCTATCTACACTGCTTTGCCTCAATAATTAAACAAATGGAAAAAAAAAAAAAGCTCTTATATATTTGCATGGCATAAGCATCATTGAACGTCCTTTTTTGTTATGACCCGTTAATTACCTGTATAATAGTTATTAGATACTTTAGGATTACCAATTTCTTTTCTGTCCTCAAAAGACCTCTACTGATTTTCCTTTTGTTTATTTTATACATCATTACTATACTAAAATCATATTCTTCCATTTATTGTATTTAGTGTAGACTGGTCCGAATGACAATGTATACATGGCTCGTTAATGATGACATTACAATTACTGTATATCTCTCCACATTTGTATTCTACTGTACCTGTACCTCTTTCTATTGTATGCTGTCCTATCCAGGACCTCCTTGAAAATAAGCTTGCTCAATGAAGTCTCTTCCTGGTGAAATAAATTTGAATTGACTTGAATTCAACAAAGACAACCCTAACATCCACTGGTTTCCTCCTCTGGTCACATTTTCTTTACTCTCCCAAACTGCTACACTGTGAAATATGCTGCACAAAGATTTTTTTTTGTTCTCCCTCCCAAACTCCAATTCCATGTGCTTTTTCATGTCCAAACCACTCGCCGTTCGTACCACCACAGAACTGTCGCTCTCCAAACATATATTGCCCATTTCGTTTTCACAATGTAGTTTCCTTTTTTATTGATTTTATACCCCTCCTGAACCATAAAACTCACCCTCTGTACTGCAGTAGCCAAACAGTACTGGAGAAGCCTGTCTGTCAGTTACACTTCTTTGAATACCAATCGCCTGCCCGCCTCCTCTTGCCAACCTGTCAGTCCTGCTAAACTTCCCGAAAAATATAAAAGACCCATACAGCACAACTGCTGATACTAAGGGCAACACAAATCTCAGAGGGTACTAACGGCAACACAAATCTTGGGAGGCTTCACCTCTTGCTAACAGGCGCTGCCATGTTTTAGTGTTAATTGTTTTTAAATGCTTCCTACAACAAATCACAGTGCACATCGGGGGCATCAGAAGTGTTGGGATGCTGAAGTATTCCAAGCTACCAACTAGCAACCTCACAGTAAACTGGAGGCATACTAGTGAGAGGTTAAGAAACCCTTCATAATTTCTGTAAGAAAAAAAAAATTGAAAACAAATCTGACAGCACTACTTAAAATTATGCCTATTGCATAAATGCAACATGCTGGGGGAGCTTATGTAATACATAATTTAGCTATATGACTTGCATTACTCTTGAAGTTACCTGAGGGCAAACAGCACTTGTATAGATAAATCATGCATCACACAGCTTCACCCTGCATATCCCTTATTTATGTAAGTTTAAGGGAATAAGGGAATTGTAGGCAGTATCTCTTATATTTTGGTTCTAGTCTAAGGGTACTAGGCAGCTACAGGAAAGTACACTATTCAAAATGAACTAGGGTTATTATCATAGGATCAGTATGACAATGAGCTATAGTGAAGAGGTATGCAGCTGTGGGGGACTGTGGGGCATTCTTGTCCACGGTTACGCTCTTGAGTAGGGGGCACTGTCCAATCTGCAGGACCCTTGCACAGCTCTATGCTTAGCTGGAAGCAGCAAGAAATGAGCTATCTTAGCTGTGGCACAGTTCAGCTGGGCTTCACTCACCCAAAGGCACACTGACCCAAGGGGCTGGAGGGTTGTAGGGAGTGGGTGGCAGGGGTATCCACAAGGGGTTCAACTAGTCTCACACCATCCCGATGGCAAATCATTTTGCACCCCTGAAGATGGTTCAGGTACTTGACTCCATTGGTGGGGACTCTGTGTCAGATGGGGTAAATGGGCAGGTTGACTTGATGGCATCCACAGGGGCGTGCAGGATGAAGTCAGCAGAAAGAGTGTTAGTGATTGGGAACTCAATGATTAGAGGAGTAGAGAGGGTGCTGGGTGGAGGAGGGGAGGGAAATGAAATGGCCAGATGCTTTCCTGATGTATCAGCCATCAGGGATATAATGTAGAATTCAGTTGAGACCCATAAGTTTAAAGAGCACTGACGCCTTCAGGAGAACTTTAACAAAACATAATCTTTAAACATTGTTCAGCTTGTATTTCACATTAGCTCTGTATTTCTCCTGTCCATTATTTTTTACTGAGATTAATTTAATGAAAACAGGATGTTTGCTCCTGAAAAGTCTATCCAGTCCCGCTGCTTTCTCCCTACCCGAGGTCATAATACACTGCTTGTGACATCACAGTTACTTACATGGCAACAGATTGTAATGTCAAAACACAGGATTATGACTTGAAGTGGGGAGTAAGCAATAGAGGCAGAAGAACTCTAAGGGATAATAATCATGTATTCATGCAGATTTCCTCAGTAATGAATAACTGGGAGGAGAAATCTATAGAATATATATAGAATGAAAGCTGAGTTGTACCTACAGTAATTATTATATTTTTCAAAGTTTTCTTTCAGGCATCAGCAGCTCTTTAATTTTGCAGTTTCAACACTTCGGGCTTGTATGCATTTCATAAAGTTCACTGTTAGAAGCAGTACTTAAACTTACCAAACTGCTAAAAATAAGTCAATTCATTACTGGACAGAGACAGCCTTAAAACCAGGATCAGGGAATCAACTGGCAGTTATTGACAGGTACTTAGCTGTGATCTGACAGGCTGCTGTTGTAATCAGGCTGAGACATAATCAGCTGAGACTAGCAATCTGTACTCACCTTCTTTAATCAACAGCCACTGTATGATGGGTTTCTCACAGCCTAACTTCTGCTCAGTCTCTTTCTGTGTAAGAATTTATTTTCTGTAAATTTTTTAAAATGTCATTAGTCTTTTGGTTGCAATGTAATGTAGCAAGGGTGTGAAACAGGAGCATGCTGTCACTGATGAAATTACACTGGCAGCACTTAGTGACAGTGCTGGTGTTTCCATGAGAACTGCACCCCCTCCACAATAGAGAGAAGCTGACTATTCACACTACACTCCTGAGGTCCAATCTGAGGTGGGTAAGTATGCTTCTGTCAACAGAGTTATGAATGCAGTGCATTATTAAAGAGGCATGTAAGGGAAGACTATAAATGAGAGCGTAATTTGTCAATTTAAAACTGACTACATTTTTAAAGTATAATGAGTGTCCAAACCAGCATTAGTTACCCTTGAATTCCTTGCCAAGCCATGGGGGGGGGGACCAACCATGCTACTTGAAGAAGTCAAATTAAGAAATGAAAAAAATAATAAAAAGTCTCCATACTGAAGGTATTTTCATTGTAAATACTTAAGTTCTTCAGGCAGTAGCAACAGAATTTGTTAAAGCCACCAACCATAAGCTGCTATCTCAATATGGGGGCATATCACTCTGACTCGGCAGTGGATTTTGCAGTTCTTAAAACCAACTTGTTTTGAGAAAAGGAAAGGTACAAAAGCCAGAGGAAAACTCCACAGGATTTTGAAGCCCTAAAGGGAAACTTCCTAGAGGGAATAAGCCATGTGGCTTATCAGGAGCTGGTGCCACCAGAGCTGGTTATTAACATCGATGAGTCTTGTGTGAACCTTGTACCTTGCTTCCAGTGGACAATGGAGGAATCAGGAGCAAGGCAGGTGGAAGTAACAGGTTTGGGGATAAATGCCAGGTTTGTTCGGTGCTAGGATGCACTCTTTCAGGAAACTACCCCCCACCCCGCCCAAGTCATATACCAAAGTAAGACAGCTGCTAGCCTGGCAAACTTCTCCTTCCCAAAAGACTGGCATGTAACCCACAAACAAAATCACTGGGCTAACCAGGATACAATGCTTGCCTTCACTGACTATATTCTGAAGCCATACATTGAGCCTGTGTGCCAAAAATAATCTTTCAAAAGAACAGCTCACATTGCTAATACTGGATATCTACTGAGTGCATAGAACACCTGCCATTCTTGATAAACTAGACCAAGCAGCAATCATGCCTGTTTTGGTCCCAAATTTCTGCACAGTCCTTCTGCAACCACTAGATGTGTTGATCAATAAACCTTTCAATGACTACCTAAAAAACAAGCATTTGTCAATGCCGCATGTTTGCTTTCTAGCATTGGCATTGGTAGTGTAGAAGTTACAAAGCTGCATAATAGGAATGGCAGTGAAGTATTGAACTGAAGCCAACCCCACCACCACCACCCTGCAGAGAGTGACAGGCATTGGGGTGTGCCTTTGGGTCATCAGGCATAACGATCACGCCATTTCACCACACCCTACCCTGCAGACACTGACAAGTGTCACGGTGTGCCTTGGGGTCTTTGGCCCTTATGCGCACCCCATTCCATCAGGAAATATGGTGAGATGGGTGCGGTATAGGAGAATGGGGTGAAGTTTGTGCCCGAAGAGTCCGAGGCACACCTTGATGCCTCTCACTGGCTGCAGGGTGTGGTTGGGGGTGGAATGGTATGAGCATGGCAGGCAAGAATCCCAAGTCACACCCCTGATGCCTGTCATTCTCTACAGGGTGGGGCATTATGGTCGGAAACCCTAACGCCTCAGGCATTCATTGGTATTTTCACTCCAAATTTTCAACATGGTTTTTTTGTGACCCCTACCTCATGAACAGAGGCAATATCAGTTTGTTAGCCGAAAACTGCTTTTGCACAGCGACTATGGCATTTGGCACCACAGGTGCAAAAACACATTCTGAACAGGATGTGAAAAATGACAGCGGTACTGTTCATGGGAGGTGTAAAAATAGCAGTGTTGAAAATCTGCTAATAATCTTAAAAAACTAGGTGAAGTCATGGCGTGCGTGAAAATGTACAGCACACCCAATGTAACTAGTTTGGGGATTTTTACAGCAGATTGTTAACACAGGCATTTTGGGACCTCCGATTATGAACAGTGTCAGTGTGATTTTCTTTATCTGTCCCGAACAATGATTTCCCACAGCGACCACGCACTTCTGTGCTGAAAGTGTGAAAACACATTTCGGCCAAGTTGTGGAAAATGACAGCTGTACTGTTCATAAGGAGGTGTGGAAAAATGCCACTGGTGAAAATCTGGACTGAAAATATTACAACTTCATGAACTTATGAGGGTGCGTGGAAACTGCACAATGCTCACTCGTAACACAGTCATTTTATGGAGTTTTGTCACCAAATTTTCAACATAGCCATTTTAAGACCTCTGCTCATGACCAGTGTCACTGTGATTTTCTTAATCTGTCCCAAACATTGTTTTGCACACCGACTGTACCATTGTGCGCTACATGTGCGGAAACACATTTTGGGCGAGATGTGAAAAATGGCAGCTGTATTGCTCATAAGAAAGTGTGGTAAAATGGCACTGCTGAAAATCTGGTGTGCAAATATTACAAATTCGCAAACTTGCCAGCGTGCGTAGGAACTGCGCAGCGTGCGCTCCTAAAACAGTCATTTTTTGGGAATTTTTTCACCAAATTTTCAACATAGCCATTTTAACAGCTCTGCTCATGACCAGTGTCACTGTGAGTTTTGTAACATGTCCCATACATTGATTTTGCACACTGACTGCGCCATTGTGCGCTACATGGGTAGAAACATGTTGTGGGCGAGATGTGAAAAATGACAACTGTACTGCTCATAAGGAAGTGTGGTAAAATGGCAATGTTGAAAATCTGGAGTGAAAATATTGAAAATGTGCAAACTTACGAGCATGCATAGGAACTCTGCAATGCAATCTCGTATAACAGTCATTTTTAGGAATTTTTTCACCAAATTTTCAACATAGCCATTTTAAGACCTCTGCTCATGAACAGTGTCACTGTGATTTTCTTAATGTGTCCCGTACATTGATTTCGCACACCGAATGTGTCATTGTGCACTACATAGGCGGAAATACATTTTGGGTGAGATATGAAAAATGAAAGCTATACTGCTCATAAGGAGGTGTGGTAAAATGGCAATTTTGAAAATCTGGAGTGAAAATATTGAAATTTCGCAAACTTAGGAGTGTGTGTAGGAACTGCGTAATGCACACTCGTAAAACAGTCATTTTTAGGAAATTTTTCACCAAATTTTCAACATAGCCATTTTAAGACCTCTGCTCATGAACAGTGTCACTGTGATTTTCTTAATGTGTCCCGTACATTGATTTCACACACCAACTGCGCCATTGTGCGTACATGGGCGGAAACACATTTTGGGTGAGATGTGAAAAATGACAGCTGTACTGCTCATAAGAAGGTGTGGTAAAATGGCAATGTTGAAAATCTGGAGTGAAAATATTGAAAATTCATGAACTAACGAGTGCGTGAACTGCGCCTGCACTCGTAAAGTCATACAGAATTTTTCCACCAAATTTTCAAAATAGGCTTTTGAGAGCCCACCTTATGAACACTGGCAGTGTTGTTTCATTAATTGTTCCGGAAAGGTGATTTCACGCAGTGGCTGCGAAATCACCCTTTGGGCCCGAATAATGCCATGACAGTGACTGCATTCATGAGAAGGAGTCCCAAAAACCCCATGTTGAAAATTTGGGCTCAAAATTCCCAAAAATGCCTGAGATATGCAACAAAGTTGAAAAAAATCCTATCTATCCCATTATACAGCTTACCGGCATTTCCTCAGTTCACGGTCGGCTTTGAAGAGTGCAGACGTGTTCCCGGTCCACCAAAGATCGTCGCGCCGAGCTCCGGAGGTAAGTATGGGGTGGGGGGTGTGGGGAGGCAGGGTGCACAGTGGGTGGGTGCGGATTGTGGGAGGGGGCAGGGAGAAGCGCCAAGGGACAGTTTTTGTATTTACAGGTTTTTTTTTTCTAAGACTACAGGGGACGAAGACTACGAGGGACATTTGCTACGCTGGGGTGGGCTCCCAGCATGGCAGCTAGAAGGCTGTTGGGGGGGCTGGAGCTGATGGGGGATTGGGCACCCCCATCAGCCATAACATCAATTTGCCACGCTGGGGTGGGCTCCCAGTGTGGCACCTGGATGCTTTGAGGGAGGGGCATGCAGTCGATTGGGGATTGGGCAACCCATCAGCCATAAAACATTTTGCCACGCTGGGGTGGGCTCCCAGTGTGGCACCTGGATGCTTTGGGGGGGTGCAGCCGACGGGGGATTGGGCACCCCCATCGGCTATACAGTATGTGCGTGGGGGGAGCGCATCAGCACGCAATATGCATGCGTGCATGTTGAGGGGGGTAGCTCTGCTCACTGAAGCGGAGCTCTCCCTTTCAACTGAATGCAACTGCATTTTCAGCTGCCATAGACAGCTGGAGCAGTGATTGGTGCACTGCGACCGTGCCTGCAAACACACTGACTGAATTGGAAGAGGCTGACACACCTCTGGAAAACTCGGATGATGGCACAATGTTTCTTGCACATGCATGCAAGCAAAGATAACAAGCTTTACTGAATGGTATGTTTGTGTTATTACAGAGCCACTAAATGCCAGCTTGCGGTCTGCAGATATTAAAGTTGACCTTAGAATGAGCTAAATAAAGACAAAGAAATGCAGAGTGGCTAGTCTCATCATTTCAGCAATTAAGTGAGTGCAGAGAAGACTGTATACAGAGTTTCGCTTAAGCCGGGGTCAGAGAAGCTTGCACTCAGTGCCTAAATGTGGTAAGTAACCAAAGAAATGTACTGCATTTCTTGTTGCTTTAGTAATGATAATTCTAAAAAGTTTTATTTTGCTGGAGCATGAGCAGGAAGCAGCAGAGTCAACCTCTGGAGCCAAAGAAACAGCAGGTTATCCTTGAAGAATGTCAACTGCTGTTGGAGTATGGGAAAGTTCTAAATGTTTACATGTCTAATTAAATAAAAGTTAAAATGTTTTCTTCACTAAACATAAACATTGCCGCTTATGTTGAAATATCCTGTCTTCCCTGAGACTTCACTACTCCCTTCTGCAACAGCACCTGAGCTCTTCACCCCTACTCCAGTACCCTACCTTCTCCCCTGCTTCTCCCTCTCCCTCCTTTTCATCATTCACCTCTCCACTGCCTCTTGGCTTCCTCCTTGCAACTGCACCTCAATCCCTTCCTACTCCTTTCTCGCCCTCCTTCTGATCATCCTCAAAGAGTTTTCTGCCTAGTTGGTTTGGACCTTTCAGTTGTTGTATTTATTACACCAGATATGCATACTGTTTTTTTTTTCATTGCTGTGCTTTGGCTTGTTTCTAGATATTGTTAATTCTTGGTGTCATTTCACTGTACATTTATTCTGAGTTTGTACTGTAAATACTTGTGTATATATATCTCTCATTACCTATCCCCCAGGATGCATCTGGAAACAAGCTGTTACTCAGCTCAGTATGTCTTTCCTTGTGAAACTTTTGAAATTAATAAATAATATACTGGTGATGTTACTGTATATGAAGCAGCAGGTTGATGCCATTGACCATGGGAGATATGATAAAGCTCTCCTTTTAATTTTTGCAATTAATAAAGGAACACATACCATTAAGAATGCTGTTTTAATAATTTAGAGCATCCACTAATCCCACAAACATAGTGAGATTATTATGTTTTTTATAAAACCTTTTATCAAAATAGAACAGTACAGACAGTAATGCAGAATGAATTGAACAAAACCAGCAATCAGATAAATCAAGTGCAGTACATTACTGGATACCATATTTCTATACCTATTACAAAAATACACTGAGACTTATGTTTGATTTAAACATTTAAACAAATTACATTTATTGTTGTTTTAAATTCTTTGAAGAGAAAAAAAATAGTCCCTTTATGGGATCATTCAGAAAATTGACATTAACTTTAAGTTTAACCAAAAATAACTGAATGGGCAAAATAACAAAATGAAAGGCCAGTCCACTATTTGTTATAGGTGATAAAATTAATAGGAAATGTTAAAAGTGCAGGCTGTTAGATTAATGAAATTCTATGTTCCTGTGGACCTCTGACCTGTAGAAGACAGGCTGTTAGTTGATTCAGTTTTCAGGGTTTGATTATTATTATTTATTAGAATTTCAGATAAATATATTTGAGCCAATGGCTCTTTTACAAAGGTTCCACATCAGTATACAAAGACTAGAAGTACAGTTTGTGTGAGATTAGTAGGCAAGCAGTATGAATACAAAATTCAGTACAGGGTATACATGGTCTAAAAGCTACAGGTAATGTAAATAATAGTTAGAAAAACACAATCAGGAATGCATTTAAGAATGATGAGTCACAACAAATAATATTTAAATGAATTAAAGCTGCTAGAAGGGCATTGTCAAAGGGAAAGGTAGAGTGGAAAAACTGAGTTGCTGCCAATTGTGCCAGGTAGCGTAAGAAGTGGGAAGAGAGAGTGGGTGTAGAGGGGTAACTGGGAGGGAGGTAGAAGGAGAGGTGGGTAGGAGGCAAGGAATGGGGAACAAGTGCAACAGTGGGTGGGGTGAGCAGATTAGAAAAGGAAGAGGAATGGAGTTGAAGGAGGGTAAGAGAGGAAGGTGGTGGACCAGGGTTAGGGAGAGAGGCAGAGGTAGATATAGGGAGGGTGGTGGCAGGCAGAAGAGGTGATAGTAGAGAGGTATGAAGAACAGTAGCCACTACCAGGGAGGTTATGAGAAACAGTCACAGGTGTCTCTGGACACAAGTGTTTGATGTAGCTTGTGTTTGAACTAGCAGAAGGTGCCTAAGTTGGTGAGTTTGCTGCCCAGAGAGTTAAACAGCTTAGGGGCTCTACCTGCAAAAGACTGCTGGCCTTGGGCAGTGTAACAGTGGGGAACAGACAGAGAATAGTTGTCAGAGCTTCTTGTATGATGGGGGTGGTTTGCTGGGCTTAAGAGAGACTGAACCCCAGTGGGGCTTGAGTCCCATCAATTAAATTTTTTGCTAAAAGGCAGGTTTGGAAAGTAATCCTTCCCTGAAGTTGTAGCCAGTTTGCCTGTTCATAGAGGTCGCAGGCATGTATGCGGTGGGCAGCACCAGTAAAGAGTCTGCAGGCCCTATTCAGCACTGTAATGATTCGCCGTAGTGCTGTAACTGTGGCTGCTCCATAAATAATAAGCCCATAATTAATGATGGAGACAATAGAGCTGTGTATTGCTAGCTTAAGGGCATCATGTGTCAGGCAGTGTCTATGTTTATAGAGAAGGCCTAAACAGATATTTACGGATTTCACAACTGAATTGATATGGCTGGAGAAGGACAGAGTAGGGTCAAGGGTTATACAAAGGTATTTGAAAGTATGCGTCTGGTCCAGGGTCACACCTGAGCTGTTTTTGATAGCCAACTGTTGGTGTTTATGTTTGTTATGTGTGCCATGGAACAGCATAGTCTTTGTTTTTATTTGTAATTTAGCACTAGTTTCTGTGAGATGAACCAGGCCTCAACTTGAGTGAAACTTTTCTGAGTTGTTTCTCCAAGACGGAGGGGTCAGAATTCTTAGAGAAAATCACTGTGTCATCAGCAGACAGAATAATGCTTTCATTACAGGCAGAAGGGAGATTGTTCAGGAAGATGCTGAAAAGAAGGGGTCCCAATATTGACTCGTGGGGAACACCAGCCCGGACAGGTAGTTTGGACGAGAGGGAGTCACCAATCTTAACTTGTTGTGCCTGGTTGGAGAGATAACTCTTGAATCATTGAAAAGTATCATGAGAGAGCCCTAAGTTGCCAAGTTGTTCCAGTAGTAATGAATGGTTTACTGTATCAAAGGCCTTTGAGAGGTCTATGAAGGTGGCATTGGCAAGTTGTTCTTGGTCTAGTGCTAGATGAATGTGGCCTGTAAATTCAAGGAGGGCAGAGGTGGTGATATGTCCTTTGTCAAAGCCGTGTTGCTATGGGCATTACAAGTTGTATTTCTCCAAGAACTCCAACAATTGGTCTGCAACATTTTTTTCAAGAGCTGTGGATAACGGGGGTAGGATGGGGATGGGCCTGTAGCTACAGTGTAATGTCCTATCCTCAGACTTGTATATTGGGGTCACCAGGGCGGACTTCCACTTTAGTGGGAACTGGGAGATTATGAGGGACCAGTTAACATTATTAGGAGGGTGCAGGACATTGTCAGGGGTGAAGGCAATGAGCTTCAAGTCATGTGTGTACCCACTTGATCTGGATTTTCTGAGCATCTTGAGGAGGCATTTTTTGGCATCCCTTTCAGTAATTGCCTTGAAATAGAAATGTGGATGATTTATATCCTGAGTCTGTTGATATTGGGAGGCCGTGGTTTGGTTGGTGTCAAAGAAGTTAGAGGGAAGCACATGGCTGAGGTCAGTGGTCTTCAGTTTTCTTTTCTTGCTGCTCTTCTGTCTTCTTTTGTTGCTGATTTGATGTACTGGTACTACCTCAGATAGCTAAATTTAAAGAAACGAGCATTTGTCAGTGCTGAAAGTTCACTGTTGGTATTGCTGTTGTACATGCCTCCCATATTTTTCTGTGTATATTCCTTTACCTTGAATTTTAAGGCATCACTCTCAACACAAATTTCTTATGTTTTTCCAGCACTGGTTCAAGTCATTAGAAAAACAAGCATTTGTCAATGCCGAATGTTTGCTTGCTGGTATTGGCATTGGTAGTGCAGGAGGTTGAGAGATGAATAATAGGAATGGCAGTGAAGTATTTAAGAAATGCCAATTCCCCACCCTCATGCTGCAGAGACTGACAGGTGTTGGGGGTGTGCCTTTGGGTTGTCGGCCATAACAATCATGGCATTCCACCTCACCCCACCCTGCAGACACTGATAAGTGTGGCAGTGTGCCTTGAGATCTTTGGCATTTACACTGACCCCATTCCATAAGGAAACAAGCTGAGATGGGTGTAGTATAGGAGAATGGGGAGAACATTAGGGATGAAGACCCCAAGGCACACCTCAATGCCTGTCAGTGGCTGCAGGGTGGGGGTGGAATGGGGTAAGCATTACGGCCGACAACCCCAAGTCACACTCCCAATGCTTGTCAGTCTGTACAGTGTGGAAATTACTGCTGGAAACCCTAATGCCCTGGGCATTTGTTGGTATTTTTGTTCCAAATTTTCAACATGGACTTTTTGGGACCCCAACTCACGAGCACTGTCAGTATCATTTCATTACTCAATCCCAAGAGGTGATTTCGCACAGCAAGTGTGCCATTCGGTGCAACAGGTGCGGAAACACGATTTGGGCAGGATGTGAAAAATGACAGCCCTACTGTTCAGGAGGAGGTATGAAGAAATGGCAATGCTGAAAATCTGGAGTGAAAATATGAAAAGTGGCAAAGTTATGAGTGTGCATAGAAACTGCAATGCACACTCGTAACACAGTCATTTTTTGGAATGTTTTCACCAGACTTTCAACATGGCCTGTTTGGGACCTCCCCACATGAACAGTGGTACTGGGATTTCATTAATCTGTCCCGAACGTTGATTTCACACAGCGACCACACCATTCTGCACCACAGGTGCAAAACCACATTTCAGGAAGGATGCAAAAAATGACAGCTGTACTGTTCATAAGGGGGTGTGAAAAAATGGTGATGTCAGAAATTTGGAGAGAAAATATTAAAAATTGATGAAGTTTCAAGCATGCGTAGTAACTGTGCAATGGAGAATCATAACACAGTAATTTTTTCACCAGATTTGCAACAAAGACTTTTTGGGACCCCACCTCATCAACAATGGCACTGTCATTTCATTAATTGGTCCCAAAAGGTGATTCCGCACAGCGACTATGAAATCACTTTTCAGGACCAAGAAATGAAGTAGCAGTGTTCAAGAGGTGGGTCCCAAGAACCCCATGTTGAAAATTTGGGACCAAGATTCCAAAAATTGGCTGAGATATCAATCTAAGTTGACCCCCCCCATTGACTGCCATTATAGGCTTACTGTCATTTCTTCAGTTCCCGGTTGGTCTTTGAAGAGTGCAGACACGTTCCCTTTCCACAGAAGATCACTGCTCCTGACCTCTAGAGGTAAGTATGGATGAGGGGGGGTGCAGGGAGGTGGGGTGTGCAGAAGGGGGTTTGGGGTAGGGGGGATGGCGGGAACGACAAGGGACCATTTTCTTTTTTTTTTCAGGTTTAAAAAAAAAGACTGTGGGACCATTTCCTTTTTACAGGTAAAATATTAATAAAATGGATTTCAAGTACACTGGAGTGGGCTCCCAGTGTGCCAGAATACTGGGGTGGATCAATGCCTACTCAGGGATTGAGTCCCCCGAGGTTGGTTGAGAACATAGGGACATGGGGGGGCTGCACATTCTACACCAGGAGTGGGCATCCTGGTGTCAGAAACATCAAAGAGGTAGTTTTTTGGCACACTGGGGTGTGCTCTCAGTGTGCCATATTAATGGGGGAGGGGTGCATGCTGATACAGGTATTGAGCACCCTGATGTCGGCAGGGGGAGATCCGCTAGCACGATCATGTTTAAGTGAAAGTGCCTTCAAGCACTGTAAACTCCCATCCTGTATGGAGTGTAGGCTGTGGCCTACTCCACATGGGTGGGAGAAGAGGAGCAAAAGGAGTCAGTGGGAGGTGGAGGAGGAAGGGGAGCAAATCTCCTCCTCCCACCTTCCTGAATCACTGCTCCAGTGGCATTATTGTAAATTTATTTATACCCTACAGGGCTTAAGGTGTCAGCCAGGAGTGCAAGGGGTTGGAGAGAGAATGGACTGGTGGGGTCTCGAGGTGGGGGGCCCAAGACATCAACCAGGCTGATCAGGATGCAAACATCTGTTTGCTGGGTGGTGACCCGTAAACAAAAGAAAAAAGCCACCACATGATTGATGCGGCTTTTTCTTTTCATGTGCAGACCACTTCAGGCAAAACAACATCATGATCAGCCTGGCTGATGATTGGTGTGATACTGTCGAGCCCCTTGCAGAGCACCCTGCATTGGACAGACAGTGTCACATCCCTCAAAATTAACTCATGGCAAGAAGTTTGATGCACATGCATGAACTTAAAAAAGTGAACCAACTGTTTACTATAGGTGCTACAATTAAATACATTCTGTCTTACCATAGATGGCAGACTGTTACTACTTCCTAGGATAGAGTTCCACTGTTTCTGATCGGTTGTGGAAAGTCTCCAAAAAGTAGATTTGTATCAAGTCACTGATGTTATTTCATGATTTCATAGACCAGCATCTGAAAGGAGATGGACAGCTGTAGCTCTGATGCTGTGGTTTGATAAGGCTGGTGTCTAAAAAATGCAGAGAAAACCTCTGGGGGTGTACATAGAAAGCCTTAGCATTCAGAGTAATTTTAGATTAATATTTCAAGAAAGATCTTACTGCACAAAGTGAATTTTCTGACTCTTTAAAGATTAAACCCCTGAGGCCAGATATTCAAAACTTAGCCTCTGGGCTAAATTAGCACTGCAGGGTGTGCTAAATTAGCCCTGAACCAGTAGCAAGCTATATTCAAAGGAATAGCGCCCGGGTTAAACCTGCTGAATATACTGTAGCATGCAAAGGAAGCGGTGCAAACAAGGTTTGGAGTGCAGTGCTAAAATAGCTTGGGAAATAAGACAGTTCTGAATATAGCAACAGGTAAGTGCAAAATGCAACAGTGGCTCAGTGGACACAGAAGTGGAGTAAGGCAGAACTGAAGTTGGTGGACAATGTGCGTGAAAGCAATGAAGTGTTGCATAACAACTGTAAACAATAATGCAGGCCACACACTGCAGAACTGTGCTATGCTTTTGAGAGGATTGCACAGTGCTAACACATTAGCCTGGTACAAACGTTTACTATATTCAAAACTCCTATGCAAATGAGCATACTTAGGCAATCCGTATTCAAACAGCCACATTAGCATCTCATTAAGGTCTGCTTAGCATACATTAGCAGGAAGATTGCCCAGTGCTATTCCATGGTGCACAGAGCTCTGGAACTACTGGTCAAACACCGCAGGCTGGATGGTAATCACAGCTCTACCTGTGGGTCAGACTGGACGTACAGGCTAAAGGCTGCAGGCCAGGCTGTGCACACAGCTCCACCTGTATGCCAGCCTTGAGAAACAATTTGTTAGCTGTACGCCAAGGGTGTCGGCAGACATATGCAGTACATAGCTCCCACCCAGTCAGCACTAGAATGAGGGACACAGACACTCTGAATGTGGAACAAAGAGGAACACTGATCCCCATAATGAGAGACACATCTGCAAACATGGAGGCACAAACTCAAGACACAATGGAAACCATTACCCTCATATGTACACAGGGTAAGAGTTATGTAGCACCATAACAGACAGAGAATAGTTGTCAGATCTTCTTGTATAATGGGAGTTGTTGGCTGGGCTTAAGAGAGACTGAACCCCAGTGGGGCTTGAGTCCCATCAATGAAATTTTTTGCTAGTTGGCAGGTTTGGAAAGTAATCCTTCCCTGAAGTTGTAGCCAGTTTGACTGTTCATAGAGGTCGCAGGTATGTATGCAGTGGGCATCACCAGTATATAGTCTGCAGGCCCTATTCAGCACTGTAATGATTCGCAGTAGTGCTGTAGCTGTGTCTGCTCCATATATAAAAAGCCCATAATTAATGATGGAGACAATAGAGCTGTGTATTGCTAGCTTAAGGGCATCACGTGTCAGGCAGTGTCTATGTTTATAGAGAAGGCCTATACAGATATTTACGGATTTCCCAACTGAATTGATATGGCTGGAAAAGGACAGAGTAGGGTCAAGGGTTATACAAAGGTATTTGAAAGTATGCGTCTGGTCCAGGGTCAGACCCGAGCTGTTTTTGATAGCCAACTGTTGGTGTTTATGTTTGTTATGTGTGCCATGGAACAGCATAGTCTTTGTTTTTTTTTTTTAATTTAGCACCAGTTTCTGTGAGACGAACCAGGCCTCAACTTGAGTGAAACTTTTCTGAGTTGTTTCTCCTAGAGGGAAGGGTCAGAATTCTTAGAGAAAATCACTGTGTCATCAGCATACAGAATAATGCTTTCATCACAGGCAGAAGGGAGATTGTTCAGGAAGATGCTGAAAAGAAGGGGTCCCACTATTGAACTGTGGGGATCACCAGCCCGGACAGGTAGTTTGGACGAGAGGGAGTCACCAATCTTAACTTGTTGTGACTGGTTGGAGAGATAACTCTTGAACCATTGTAAAGTATTATGAGAGAGCCCTAAGTTGCCATGTTGTTCCAGTAGTAATGAATGGTTTACTGTATCGAAGGCCTACAAGAGGTCCATAAAGGTGGCATCAGCAAGTTGTCCTTGGTCTAGTGCTAGATGAATGTGGCCTGTAAATTCAAGGAGGGCAGAGGTGGTGATATGTCCTTTGTCAAAGCCATGTTGCTGTGGGCATTGCAAGTTGTATTTCTCCAAGTACTCCACCAATTGGTCTGCGACAATTTTTTTCAAGAGCTGTGGATAAAGGGGGTAGGATGGAGATGGGCCTGTAGTTAGAGTGTAATGTCCTATCCCCAGACTTGTATATTGTGGTCACCAGGGCAGACTTCCACTTGAGCAGGAACTGGGAGATCATGAGGGACCAGTTAATCTTATTAGGAGGGTGCGGGACATTGTCAGGGGTGAGGGCGATGAGCTTCAAGTCATGTGAGTCCTCCCTTGATCTGGATTTTCTGAGCATCTTGAGGAGGCATTTTTTGGCATCCCTTTCAGTAATTGCCTTGAAATAGAAATGTGGATGATTTGTATCCTGAGTCTGTTGATATTGGGAGGCCGTAGTTTGGTTGGTGTCAAAGAAGTTAGAGGGAAGCACATGGCTGAGGTCAGTGATCTTCAGTCTTTTCTTGCTGCTCTTCTGTCTTCTTTTGTTGCTGATTTGATGTACTGGTACTACCTCAGATAGCTAAATTTAAAGAAACGAGCATTTGTCAGTGCTGAAAGTTCACTGTTGGTATTGCTGTTGTACATGCCTCCCATATTTTTCTGTGTATATTCCTTTACCTTGAATTTTAAGGCATCACTCTCAACACAAATTTGTTATGTTCTTCCAGCACTGGTTCAAGTCATTAGAAAAACAAGCATTTGTCAATGTCGAATGTTTGCTTGCTGGTATTGGCATTGGTAGTGCAGGAGGTAGAGAGATGAATAATAGGAATGGCAGTGAAGTATTTAAGAAGTGCCAATCCCCACCCTCATGCTGCAGAGACTGACAGGTGTTGGGGGTGTGCCTTTGGGTCTTCGGCCATAACACTCATGGCATTCCACCTCACCCCACCCTGCAGACACTGATAACTGTCGCAGTGTGCCTTGAGATATTTGGCATTTACACTGACCCCATTCTATAAGGAAATAAGCTGAGATGAGTGTAGTATAGGAGAATGGGGAGAACATTAGGGATGAAGACCCCAAGACACATCTCAATGCCTGTCAGTGGCTGCAGGGTGGGGGTGGAATGGGGCAAGCATTACAGCCGACATCCCCAAGTCACATCCCCAATGCCTGTCAGTCTGTACAGTGTGGAAATTACAGCTGGAAACCCTAATGCCCTGGGCATTTGTTGGTATTTTTGTTCCAAATTTTCAACATGGACTTTTTGGGACCCCAACTCATGAGCACTGTCAGTATCATTTCATTACTCAATCCCAAATGGTGATTTCGCATAGCAAGTGTGCTATTCGGTGCAACAGGTGTGGAAACACATTTCGGGCAGGATGTGAAAAATGACAGCCCTACTGTTCATGAGGAGGTATGAAGAAATGGCAATGCTGAAAATCTGGAGTGAAAATATGAAAAAGTGGCAAAGTTACGAGTGTGCATAGAAACTGCAACGCACACTCGTAACGCAGTCATTTTTTGGAATCTTTTCACCAGACTTTCAACATGGCCTATTTGGAACCTCCCCTCATGTACAGTGGTACTGGGATTTCACTAATCTGTCCCGAATGTTGATTTCACACAGCGACCACACCATTCTGCACCACAGGTGCAAAACCACATTTCAGGAAGAAAGCAAAAAATGACAGCTGTACTGTTCATAAGGGGGTGTGAAAAAATGGTGATGTCAGAAATTTGGAGAGAAAATATTAAAAATTGATGAAGTTGCAGCATGCGTAGTAACTGTGCAATGGAGAATCATGACACAGTAATTTTTTCACCAGATTTGCAACAAAGACTTTTTGGGACCCCACCTCATCAACAATGGCACTGTCATTTCATTAATTGGTCCCAAAAGGTGATTCCGCATAGCGACTGTGAAATCACCTTTCAGGACCAAGAAATGAAGTAGCAGTGTTCAAGAGGTGGGTCCCAAGAACCCCATGTTGAAAATCTGGTAACAAGATTCCAAAAATTGGCTGAGATATCAACCTAAGTTGACCCCCCCCCCATTGACTGCCATTATAGGGCTTACTGTAATTTCTTCAGTTCCCAGTTGGTCTTTGAAGAGTGCAGACACGTTCCCGGTCCACAGAAGATCACTGCTCCTGACCTCTAGAGGTAAGTATGGATGAGGGGCTGCAGGGAGGTGGGGTGTGCAGATGGACGAGGGGATGGGGTAGGGGGGCTGGCAGGAACGACAAGGGACTGTTTTCTTTTTTTTTCAGGTTTAAAAAAAAAGACCGTGGGACCATTTCCCTTTTTACAGGTGAAATATTAATAAAATGAATTTCAAGTACACTGGAGTGGGCTTCCAGTGTGCCAGAATACTGGGGTGGATCAATGCCTACTCAGGGATTGAGCCCCCCGAGGTTGGTTGAGAGCATAGGGACATGGGGGGGCTGCACATCCTACACCAGGAGTGGGCATCCTGATGTCGGAAACATCAAAGAGGTAGTTTTTTGGCACACTGGGGTGGGCTCTCAGTGTGCCATATTAATGGGGGAGGGGTGCATGCTGATACAGGGACTGAGCACCCCACTGTCGACGGGGGGAGATCCGTTAGCACGATCATGTTTAAGTGAAAGTGCCTTTAGGCACTGTAAAATCCCATCCTGTATGGAGTGTAGGCTGTGGCCTACTCCACATGGGTGGGAGAAGAGGAGCAAAAGGAGTCAGTGGAAGGTGGAGGAGGAAGGGGAGCAAATCTTCTCCTCCCACCTTCCCGAATCACCGCTCCAGTGGCACTATTGTAAATTTATTTATGCCTTACAGGGCTTAAGGTGTCTGCCAGGGGTGCAAGGGGTTGGAGAGGGAATGGATTTGGTGGGTGGCGAGGGGGGCGGGCCCAAGACATCAACCTTGCTGATCAGGATGCAAACGTCTGTTTGCTGGGTGGTGACCTGCAAACAAAAGGAAAAAGCCACCACATGATTGATGCAGCTTTTTCTTTTCAAGTGCAGACCACTTCAGGCAAAACAGCATCATGATCAGTCTGGCTGATGATTGGTGTGATACTGTTGAGCCCCTTGCAGAGCACTCTGCATTGGACAGACAGTGTTGTGTCACATCGCTCAAAATTAACTCATGGCAAGAAGTTCGATGCACATGCATGAACTTAAAAAAGTGAACCAACTGTTTACTATAGGTGCTACAATTAAATACGTTCTGTCTTACCATAGATTGCAGACTGTTACTACTTCCTAGGACAGAGCTCCACTGTTTCTGATCGGTTGTGGAAAATCTTCAATAAGTAGATTTGTATCAAGTCACTGATGTTATTTCATGATTTCATAGACCAGCATCCCAAAAGGAGATGGACAGCTGTAGCTCTGATGCTGTGGTTTGATAAAGCTGGGTGTCTAAAAAGTGCGGAGAAAACCTCTGGCGGTGTACATAGAAAGCCTTAGCATTCAGAGTAATTTTAGATTAATATTTCAAGAAAGATTTTACTGCACAAAGTGAATTTTCTGACTCTTCAAAGATGAAACCCCTGAGGCCAGATATTCAAAACTTAGCCTCTGGGCTAAATTAGCACTGCACGGTGTGCTAAATTAGCCTTGAACCAGTAGCAAGCTATATTCAAAGGAATAGCCCCATGGTTAAACCTGCTGAATATAATGTAGCATGCAAAGGAAGCCGTGCAAACAGGGTTTGGAGTGCAGTGCTAAAATAGCCTGGGAAATAAGACAGCTCTGAATATAGCAACAGGTAAGTGCAAAATGCAACAGTGGCCCAGTGGACACAGAAGTGGGTAAGGCAGAACTAAAGTTGGTGGACAATGAGTTGGAAAGCAATGAAGCGTTGCACAACAACTGCAAATAATTATGCAGGCCACACACTGCAGAACTGTGCTATGCTTTTAAGAGGACTGCCCAGGGCTAACCCGATTGCACAGTGCTAACACATTAGCCCGGGGCAAACGTTTGCTATATTCAAAACTCCTATGCAAATGAGCATACTTAGGCAATCCGTATGCAAACAGCCACCTTAGCATCTCATCAAGGTCTGCTTAGCATACATTAGCATGAAGATTGCCCAGTGCTATTTCATGGTGCACAGAGCTCTGGAACTACTGGTCAAACACCGCAGGCTGGATGGTACCCACAGCTCTACCTGTAGGTCAGACTGGACGTACAGGCTAAAGGCAGCAGGCCAGGCTGTGCACACAGCTCCACCTGTATGCCAGCCTTGAGAAACAATTTGATAGCTGCAGGCCATGGGTGTCGGCAGACACATGCAGTACATAGCTCCCACCCAGTCAGCACTAGAATGAGGGACACAGACACTCTGAATGTGGAACAAAGAGGAACACTGATCCCCATAATGAGAGACACATCTGCAAACATGGAGGCACAAACTCAAGACACAATGGAAACCATTACTCTCATATGTACACAGGGTAAGAGTTATGTAGCACAATAGAATAATATGACTCCCTTCGTGAAAGTCTTGATGTTTTGATGTACAGTACCATCTCTGTGTGTGCACCACTGTTCCCAGGAGGGATGAATGCAGATCAGGGCTATAGTAAGAGGGACATAGAGGGATGTCACCTGTCCTGAGAGACACTGTACTGGACTGTATAACTGGGTGTATGAATCTATCTGTACACACATATCTCTCTCTCTCTCTCTATATATACATATATATATATATATATAGATATGTACAGTATATATCTATATATCTATATCTGTATATATCTATCTATATTATGGTAGCACTGTAGTGCTACCATAGTTAGGGTTGAGGAACCATTTCTATGTTAAACCCCCAAACTTTGCACCTTAATAACTTTGCAACTGTTAGATGGATTTGCCAAAAATTTGGAATATGTGATCAAGAACCACAGGCCTTGGGATCTGCCAAGTTTCGTACTGGTTGGATATACGGCTGCTGAGTTATTAAGTGTGATCTGTGCATGCTTTTACGCTTTTTCTGGAATTCTATGGTCGCGCCTACAGGTCATACAGTTTGCGCGACTGGCTCAAAATCTTCAGAGAACGTGTGGCTGGGGTCCCCGATGTGCCTTTTGAAGATTTGGTGAAAAAATATTAAACGGTTCAAAAGTTATTCAAAAAACAGTTTCCCATTATAAGTCAATGGGAAAAGTTAACAAAAAGTTCGACAGTGTTGCAAATGCATTTTTACTTTCGCAAATGGTCCCGTTACTTTCGCAAATTGGCCGTTTTGTTTTCAGTTGGTGATCAGAAAAATGGTTGGCATTTAAATTTGAGACTCTCTAGCAACCTAATTCTTTTTGTATTCACCTAGTCGGGCCTGAGGATGCTTGCCATGTCTTTATTTTGTGGTAAACACCCCAGAAATATGTTTTCAAATTTCTGGAAAAAGTACTTCATAAATTATTTTCGTGCTCACGAAGTGTCGAACTTTTGCGAAAGCTTTAAATTGCGACAGTAGTTTTCCATCTGTGGGACAGTGACAGCGATTCTTTGGCACTACGCTGCAAAAGAACCGTTGGGAGTTTTGGGCTGAAATTTGGAGGTAACAGAGCCAACATCTCACAGATGTGCCTTTCAGTGTTGTATTAAAAAAATATTATACAGCAGCAAAGTAACGGCACTCCAAAGTTGACAGTTTTTCCCATAGGATAACATTACGGCGCCCAACGCATTACAGAAATCCTTTGGCACCCTGCTGCAAAATAACGGTTTGTTTTTTTTTCCTGAAATTTGGAGGGAAGACAGCCAACAGTACACAGATGTGCCTTTCAGTGGTTTGGTGAAAAAACATTACAGGGAGGCAAAGTTATGGTGCTCTGAACTTTTCTTTTTTTCCAATAGGATAACATTATGGAGTTCGCTGCGCCTTTCAGGGCCCGTATCTCAGAAACGGTGAGAGATACAGACTTTTCGTTGGAAAATGTCTTAGCCCCCGTTAGGACAGTTGTAAATAATATGACTTTTAAATTTTTTTTCTACGTCTTATGGTTCCTGAGATATAATGTATTTAGTATTCCAAGATCTCATTTTCTGCTCCGATACTCATTATTATGCATAAATTATTTGTACTCACTGTCTTTCTCTATGCAGGTTTTGGGGAAAACCAGCCTGTGCGCTTACATTACTGTTACTGTTTCCCTTTCCGCTTGCGGTTCCGTACCCGTTTCACTTACCATTGGCGTCCTCGCCACCATGTGCGTTATCCTTGCGTTTTCATTTGCGCTTGTGTTTCTGTTATTTTTGCCATTTCTGTCTACAGTACTGTTTATCTTTCTGTTTCCTTTACATCACCATGCCCATTGACATTTCTGTTTGCAGGCACCATGTTACTATGTGACAACACATCACATGGCAGACCATTCCGTCTAAGCCACCATGTGCGTTACCCTTTCTGTTCTCATTCGTGCTTGTGTTACCATGTGCGCCACTGTTAGCATTTCTGTTTGTGTTGCTGTCCCTGTTAGTATGCCACAAGACATCATGAGGCAGGAGCGTGGGGCCCAAAGGGCCCCACGCTCTGGGCCCCGCGCTCCAGCTGCTGCATCACATTCACTATTTCTCGTTATCATTCTCAAAAAGAAGGGAAATTAGAGGCAAAAAACTCAGTTTAATGCATTAGTTAGGGTTGTTCCACAGCGACAAAAGTGAGGAAATTCGCTGTTAGGGTTGAAAACCCCCCTTGCACCCCCCCAACCGGCATTGAGGTGTGCATTGGGATCATGGGTCCTAACTCTCACCCCATTCTATTATACTTCTGCTGCTTTACATGTCATGGGTGAGAGTTAGGGCTGATGATCTAATGACACCCAATCTCTCCATCGTCATCCTTTGCGTTTTCATTTCGCTTGCGTTTCTGTTACTTTTTGCCATTTCTGTCTACAGTACTGTTTATCTTTTGTTTCACTTTACATCACCATGCCCATTGACATTTCTGTTTGCAGACACCATGTTACTATGTGACAACACATCACATGGCAGACCATTCCCGTCTACGCCACCATGTGCGTTACCCTTTCTGTTCTCATTCGTGCTTGTGTTACCATGTGCGCCACTGTTAGCATTTCTGTTTGCATTGCTGTCCCTGTTAGTATGCCACAAGACATCATGTGGCGGGAGCGAATTACATTCACTATTTCTCAATATCATTCTCAAAAAGAAGGGAAATTAGAGGCATAAAACTCCGTTTAATGCATTAGTTAGGGTTGTTTCACAGTGACAAAAGTGAAGAAATTCGCTGTTAGGGTTGAAAACCCTAACTCCGAGTTCACCCCCCCAGCACCACACACACACACAGACACACACAGGGGTGTGCTGTGGCACGAGGTGTGGCTGAGTGACACATGTCTCTATAGGGTGATTGACTGACCATTAACACAATTCTTGGGAGTGACTTATTGCTATAATAATGAAACATGTTTTAAACAGTTTTAAACCTTGTTCAGTATATCGTCAACCTCTTCATGTATGGTAATAAAGATTAACATAAGGTTGTTAGGATGTTTGCAGCCAATGAGAAACATCATTTTGTCAGACTCTGAAGTACACATAGTAGTGACTGAATGGTACATGTATAGTCACAGCTGTGACCTGTTGGGTGCTGATGTGTGGCACCTTGGTATAGTAATAATGACTGCATAGGCACAGGAAAAGTAAGTACATTGCTGAGTTTTTACACTGTTAGGAATTCTGTCAAATGTGACATGCAATGTCCCACATTGTTGCATATGCTGTGATACTGACTGTATGTCATAGGTACCAAACAAATTGATGGAGGTATAGTTGTAGCAGTATTAGTAAACATTGATTTGTATGCTTAAGTCATAGACACTTATTTTTATGTCATAATGGTATTTAAAGTAAGGAGTCGACACAGGTAGTTATGGTTTTAAAAAATGTATTGCCAATTTGTCAAATGGAGAAAAGGTCCAATCAAGAGTGAAATTTAGTTAACAGAAGCAGTCTCACAATACAATCTTTGTATATGTGCAATCATTGCTTGTCAAATATGTAAATGTGTAAGAATAATAAGAACTGTATAATATGGATTGGAGTAAGTGTGTGATATAATAGAAAACTAATCAGGTGTTGTGTGTTTCTAGTTATGTTTCAGTACTCACTACTCTTTATGTGAGGAAGTAGTTTCTGACATTTGACCTGGAATTCTAATAGGCTGAAGCTGTGGCGCTTCATTATATATTTACTATTGAATGTGAATGGAGTGTGTAAAAAAATTTTACTTTTTTAAAAATGGTTGTATGTTGTAATTATGTGTAGTGCATTACTTGTGTGTTATGTTAATAAGGCAATGTCAGTAGGTTGTGAAGTGTGATTACACACATGATAGACAAGTGTTTTGTTGTAATTGTGTGACTGCTAATGTGGATGTTCCTGGGGTGGGCGAAAAACCATATGCTGACTGTCTAAGTAGTACAATATACAGAAATGTAAGTTTTGTGGCATTTGATTGATATTATTTAATAATATGTCACTGACTAGGCGCAAATGGAAAATTCCCACCTGACCCCTCAATTGAGACGATCATAAATGTTGTCAGGAACAGGTATGCAGTTTGTTGTGATCAGCAACAGTACATGATTTACAATTGTCAATATTTTTTACATACGGTAGAATTACTTATGTGACAAGTTTAAAAAATATAATGTTTTTACATGAACAAATGACATATTATCAATTCTTACATTGGCTTCTATGTAAATTCTTAACTTGTAAATACTAAAACTGTCATGGAATGCATTTTTTAAAAAACTTATGGTTAATTAAATGTAGTTACTATAGTGCTGAATAATATCTAAAACATTCACGTGTACTTTAGTGCTACACTACTTTTTTTAGTACAAGTATCAAACTAGTTATTAACAATGTACACTTGAATACACATGTTTATATTATGTACAAGTAATTTTAAACACATGTAAGAGTCAGTAAATGAGATTCAGCAATTGGTTATTATTTACAGTTGTGTAATTCAGCTTCTTGCATTATCAATAAAGGTAGTTGTTTTTACATATGTACAATACTAGTATTACGCATTACAGCGTGATAGTTCTACACTGTTGCATGGTGATCGAATGATGTTCTCTATATGTCAAGAGTCAATAGACAAATTGAAGTGTTGATAGACAACTTGTGACACAGTGGAATGTTTGCTGAATGTTAGAAGGGTAGCTCAGTTATCTACGATAATAACTGAGAAGTTCTCTTTGTTTGCAAAGAGTAAGAGCTTATAAGTCATATCAATTTGTTGTTATATATGAGTTAATACATAGATTTTTAAAGACATGTACAGAGGAGGAGAGCAGTAAGTCCTCAGTTTTTTGATGTACAATCTTTGATAGACGTAATCATGGTTTCTCTAGTGACTGTGAATATTGTTGGCGCCGATTGAAGCCACTACAACAATTTTCATGTAGTCACTGATCCACACAAGATCTAACATGTTACAGTGTATGTAATGTCTCTATTACAATACCATTTTGTTGAAATTGTATTGTTTATTTAGAGTCGTACATTATACAACATTGTAATGAGGCATGAATTTTTTTTGGACAAAGTAGTCATTTTAAAATGCAACATGTTTTGTCCTATTCTTCTGAAAAATGAAGGTTGTCATAATTCTTCAATAGTAGAAGATATGCATTTTTCAAGTGCCGTGGCAGTCTCTGTTTAAAAGTCATTGTAGAGTCGTCACACTCTAACCATCCAGTTCTGCACCTTAGTAACGAGGTGTAATGCCCAGAATGCATGGATTGACCATGGTGATAGATTGTACTGTGAGTGTCAAACACTGATTGGTTGAAGACTATTCTACTAGCTGTGTAATCTGTGATAGGAGTATCAACTCTGAGCCAGTTGGGGTCAAATCTGTGCAACATAAGCAACAGATATTGAGATGAACTCCTTAGACGTATGGACTGAGTGCATCTGCCTCCTCACCTTCCACAGGCACGACTACATTCAGCATTAGTGAATAGCTGTCAAAATTTGACACTTTTGGTTTCAGGGACAAAGAGAGTTATCCACAGCATGTCTTGTGTGGTTTCACGCTGTGATGCCACATGAAACACATACATATTTTGTAACATATGTTACTGTGATACTGCGCATTGGGGTGCCGTCTTCATCCAGGTTGTTTATGACAGCCATCATAAACTCAGTAGTGTCTTGCTGTATGTCTGCAGCAAATGTACTACATCCAGCATATGTAGCTAACACCTGTCGTAGTGGTGTTAGTGACTGTACATTGTTAGAGTGGTCAGAAGTCATGTTGATAATCTGCTTCAAAGCGTTTGATAGGGGATTGTCTTGTGAAGCAGATATTGCCTGCACAAACTGCGGCATGTGTAGAAAAACTTGCATAGCTGAGTTAGCATAGCAGTTTACTCTACTACTGTTGTCAAAGACTGGTACAGCAGCTACACCAACTGATTTCTGATGAATTGCTGGTTGTGAATGTTTACTTGAAGTTGTAGCCTTTGCTGAACTCTTTTTGGTCGAATCACTTTTGGAAGCGTGCTGCTGTTTGTTGCTACCTCTAGCTGTGACTGAATTGTGTGAGACAGACAGATATGTAGGCAGTGGTATTAAAGACATTTGTGGCTGATGTAGAGTACGTAACCTGTTGTACTCAAGAATACATCGCTTGTCAGCTCGTATTTTCTGAGGTGCTATACTAATGATGTGCAATCCAGAAAGGTTGCGTACACGTGAAAGTGCAACGTAGCTCATGCCATCCTTGAAAATGTCTGTACCTATGTCTACCATTGCTGAATCCAAACTCAATCCCTGAGATTTGTGAATGGAGACAGCATATGCAACACATAATGGGAACTGTTTCCTGTTTACGTAGATATTCTTAAAAACCTGGAATTTAACGCAGGTTCGATCTATGTGTACAGAGTGTTCCATGTTGTCAAAGTGCACTACAAGTGTCTCAATATATGTCTTCTGGACATTGTAGACAAAGTCAGTGATGTTTCCCATGGCACGTTTACCATACCTTGTTCTACATCTAGATGCATTCGCAGCATGATACGTGCATTCTTACAAACTGTGAGAACAGCTTCTAGACCAGCTGTTCGTGAAACATCTGACTTCAGTTCACTTAGTCATTCAGTCATCTTTGCTACTAGCTTTCGACTAAGAATAACGCCATCAACTGTATCAACTGCATGCAGCGTTAGAATGTCTTGGTTTTCTCTTTGTAGCATTAGATTGTTGAATTCAGCGCATTTCTTTAGTTGTGGCATAAGACACACTATGTGTCTGCCGGTAGAGTATATATCACAGAAGACATTACATGCTGTTTCTATGCATGTACTATGTACTGTGATTTTTCGATCATTTAACATACAAACATGTTCTGGTGATAGAGAACCTGTACGAGCTTCATCTAAAAGTGATTTGTAAGCTAGATCACCACTTTGGCAATGTTCTCAGACAACTCAACATAGGTAAATAATTCCCATATGTTATAGACTGCAATGCAACGAGGATATTCTTAGCTTGCTTGGCAGTCAGGTTATAATACATGCTCTGCATTGACTGGTGCAAGTTGTAAGGTCTCCCAACACAAGTATACTTTTGCCACCAAATGGCACTCCATCGTCAGTACCTAAGATCTGCTGTAAGCGTAGATGAATACAGGCAAGCATGACATTGGAGACCATGCTGATTTCGATCAACAATGAGTAACTGCATCTTTGTGAACATGGAGCGGACTGAGATGCAACCTCAAATGACAGTTTGATACTCTCCAGTTCTCCCATGTTTGACTGGCAACATAAAGAGACGGTGTAATGTTACTCCACCAATGTTGTATGCTGCTAGTCCTGTGGGAGCAGTCGCAGCAACAGACATTGAAGAGCCTGTCACCTCCGTACTTCTGCAGTGATAGCTTCAATCAGAAACTCTTTCTGTGCCAGCTGAACCACTAACAAACATTAGTAGTGGCTTGTACTGAGTGCAGTCGCATTGTTTTGTTTCATGTAGTATACCATGTTGGACAGCTTCAACCACTTGGGAGTGAACTGTATGCTGCAGCTGATTTAGTCTTTCTCTTAAGTCAGCTGGGTTGACCATAGAGTGTGTGCCATGTTGCATGGCTGTCTCAATTTCTGACATTAACACTTCTGGGGCATTTAAGGGCAGAGGGTCACCTAGGACACCTTGTCCTTCTGGATCAAGGTTGTCTTGTGAACTAACTGGAGTGTCTTCCTTAAGTTGCTTCTCTGCCTTCTCAAGCTGTTTTTTCTCAGCTTTTAGTCTTTGTATATATGTCTGTGAGTACTCAGTTTGGAAATTCTCATAAGTGAGATTGAACTGGTCTTCGAATGTGTCAGAGTCACCTTTTAATTCAGACTCACTCCTCCAGGGTCTAAATAGGAATAGGAGAGCAAAGTAGTGATGTTCTGTGCTCTCTGATGTGCCTAGATGCAGTTTGCAGTGATCTATAAGCCATGGCTTGTGCCTCTTCACGAGACAGTCATCTAGCCCATTGACCTAGTAAATGTGTCGTGTTGAGTCAGGTGCTGCACCTGTCTTGTAGTCATACCACTTAGCCACCTCAAATAGACACATATCATTCATGTCGTGTCTACATGGGTAGTATGTGTCTATCAGGTTATTCTTCAAGATATGTTTTGAAGAAGGTGTATTGACAGCGAGCTCCTCAATTTCGGCATGAGGAATCAGTACACGCTTCCGTTTCTCTTTGTAGTTTACACTGAGGAAACGTGACATCAACTTCCCATACAGATGTGTGCCCATTAACGGTCACTGGATTAAGTAAGCTCCACATTCTCTGTGTGAAAGAGTCTTCAAACCCAATGACCACAGCTGAGATGTCAGGCTTTTGCTTGAAGTGGCAATATCTTCCCAAAGATCTTGCAAGCTAGTCTGTTCATGTTTGGTTATATACTGATGGCGTGCGAACCAGGGCCAGTGAGTTGTCAGCCACAAACTGAACATCTATGTTTGCTTGCCACATTAGGAGAAGAGTTGGGTTGTAGTCATTGATGTACACCTCTTTTCATCCCTAGGTAACTCATATACCCTCTTGGTTGATTTTGCCTTCAAGTGGTGTCGCATTGCTGAGAAAAGGTCATTCATGGCACCATTCTGACAAACTAAGTCTGGAAATCCAAAGCGACATCGTGTGTACCAATTAGATTTGTTCTTTACTACTCGCCGGCAATATTTTGTGCAAATATGTCACTGGAACTTTTGTACCAACTTCCATAGTGTAGGACTGTCATACTTGTCTGGAATGTGACAAGCGATATATTTTTTGAAGAATGATAGCACTTCTGCTGCTTCATGTTCACCAATGGGTGGCGCATCCTTGATCCACAATAGCATATGGATATGAGGGGCACCTCATGCTTGATATTCTGTCCTCCAAAAGTAATGTTCCACAATACCTAGAGGAGGATTGTCCTTTGACAAGATGAAAGTGAGAATGTCATGGAACTGCTTGTGAAATGTCTTGTGACAGACACAGGATCAAGTGAACACATTTCTCCGACAGTCATCGATGAGATGCCTTCGACATCGAATTTGCCCTTCAACAGTTCAATGAGTTCGTCCCAGGCATATTCAGCACAACTAAGTGTGACAAACCATGTGGCTGCACCATACTCTCGTAGCATTGTCATCACTTCCGAGTGTCTGCGCTACCAATATTCTTTGGTGCCACGTAGACTTGAAAGTATGGAAGACAGACTCACTTACACATTTTCATCTTTCTGCTTTAATTTCTCTAGAAATTGAGCAGCTGTTATTCCATCTAGTGGACTTGTTAGACGAATGGTATGTGCTATAGATGCAGACAGAATGCTAAATTCACTCTCCCAGAGCAGATGGAACAGGTACTGTATGTTACGTCTGAATTTGCCATCTTTGCTCAGGACACGGCTAGTGCGGTACTCAGCACCCTGTACCCGTGCTTCTCTTTCATCTAGGCGTCACCTGACCCTTTGGAAATAGGTCTGAGAAACAGCGCTTCTAGTGTTGCCTCCCAAATGCTGACAGGCTCACCTTCCACCTGCTTCATTTGATAGAGATCAATGTTGTCTCCTAATGGATCTCTGCCATGTAGTGGGTGAATTGTGTACTGTTCATGAGACATTGTCACTTGTCTGTGTACTGACCTTCTCAATGATTGGCTCACTTTTTCTAATAGATCATGTTGCACAGAGAGACTGGCCATCTGATCTATGTCAAGATCTATATAAAAGGAATTGTTACTCTTTAAATAAAGCCAGAGCAAGCTTTACCTTTTGCACATTGACAACATCTTGCCAGATGACCTTGGCCTTTGTAGGCACACCATTTATAAGAATGACCAAAACTATTTTCTGTTGAGTTACTTAGAACATTTCCTGTAGAGAAGTAGTAGATACATCACAGAACCCTTTAGAATCTAAGCTCTTTCTGTGGAATGTTCCGTGTCTTTGTGTTCAGGCGTAGAATCGTTTGGAATGGTTTCATTGTCTGAATTAGAATACGTTCAAACATATTCAATGTTGAAATCTCACTTGGTGTAACATCTGTTTCCATGTTGTTTAGCATTGACCTTGCTGGCAAAGTGTTGCACTTCAGTTTTGAAAAACAGTGTTTGCATAGCACAATGGTGTCTTGTGGATGAAAGTCAGATTTCAGCAGCAAGAATGCTGCGAGGCGGAACCACATGTCATTGTATGGTGACAAGGTTTCTAGGTTGACTGTGACAGTTTGTTTCGTGTAGCACAAATGGTTGCATGACACATACAGAATCAAACTTCTGAGACTTTGCAACCTCAAACAGCAATTTCCTTCCGTACTGTTTCAGAATGTCATTTCTAACACTGAAACAGATTTTTCTACAGAAGTGTTACACTGAAAATTAGTTGTTTCTGGTACAGAAGGAATGTGTTGCAGTTTTTAGGAAAGTGGCACCTGCATGTCACCTGACTGCAATAAGTCATTTAAACAAGTGTACTGATGTACAGCTCGCTGTACTTCATATACTCTGTAGACAAAGTTTCGCATGCCTGTTTGATGCACTGCAAGCATCCGCATGTTGTGAAAAAAACCATCACAAACACCAGTATCGAGACATGCAAGTGAGTGACCCATGAGTCCAGTATGTGGCCGGATTTCACAATGGTCAATTTCTGTAAACAGTTTATGTCTCTCTTTGCGATCTGTTATTACGAATAGGTTTACAAAGTGTTCTACTTTTTGAAATGATGATTGCCTACGGGTGCAGGTATCAACATATGACCATGTCAGGCAGTGCCGTTTATTGAAGAGTGTGGTTGGACCACAGTCATCATCACTATCCAATTGATTGTCATCAGAGATACTGAGGACATTTTTTAGTTTGGCGGACACATCAATACTGAACGTCTGTTCTTTTGTTAAGTAATGATAAGACTCTTCCCAGAAATATGCTTCTGAGTGCTGTGTGTGCAGCCACTGTCCTGTGAAAACAACAAGTTGTCAACAGTCAAACAAGGATACTGTTGAAGCCTTTTTAATGGCATATACAAGTTTCCTGAATTGTTCAAGCACATGACATCTTACGACACAATCGCTGTAGTACAAGCAATGCTCTGTTGACAAAAGTTCATACTTTCAGATGTAAATTCATCAGAGAAAGGTGACTTTTGCTCTTTTTGCGGGTGTGCCATAGGACAGCAGCGATAAGTCTCTCGATCTTTGCTTTACTTGCTAGTGATCGGAAATACTTTCTCTTTCTGAGTTGTAAGTCACTATTTTTGATTTTCTGGTGTTGTTTTGAGCATCTCTTAATGGTTGCACTCAAAATAGTTGTGTTTCATCTCAGAGATAGACACAACATTTGTGATGGTATACATTTTTGCTTTTCTGTTAAGGATTTTGTTTGGTTGCTTGATGACTTGATGTAGGGTCACTGTTGCAGTAAAGGTCTGCGATGATGTTCATTTTGGTGTGCCTTTACTGTTTTGTTTTGTTGCCTATATACAACAGTGTAGTACTATTATACCGCTCTCGTTTTGAGACATATCTCGTCTGTATTTAGTTGGCATTTTTGGTATAATGGTTGACAGTGACAGTAAGCAATCTTACACGAGTATCAGGCACCTGTATGAGAGAGAAAAAAGTTTTAGAATAGGCTTCAGTAAATTTCTTATAACAGTGTGTATTGATAGAATTGTATGTTAGTATGTTATCAATTTGGTAAAACACATGACTAAGCGATAGTTTTTATGAATGTGCATTGCGCGGCTGCTAATAATATCAAGTTTGTGCATTCTCAGTATTTTAGTACACATTTAAAAGATTTTTCTTCACATGTGACCCATGATTGAGATAGGTGTGATTTTTACCTGTGGACAGAACATGTGTTTTCTACCATAGCGTGTCATGGCATAGTCAGTATGATAATTTACTATATGGTAGACCAAAACTTGAGAGTGATAGTGTGCATTACCAAATCTGTAACAATTAGTATGTTTACAATTAGAGTGAGGACATGCCACTATTACTGTTGTGTGAGTGCGTCTACCACAGTTGCTAAGTATGCTTGCATGTTAACGAAATTTCAATATCATTGCTGCATAGTATCAACATTGTGTTTTTTGTACTCCTGTGTATCACTATTGGAGCTGTTATTTTTTACAACGTGGGAAAAATGTTTTTCTGCACATGTACTGTGCAATGCTGCAGTTCATTGATGAAATAACTGTGTGGGGCACAGTCACAAAATTACCGTGGCTGTGTTTATGAACAGATGACTTAAAATGAATATGTTGAAAAATTTGTGTGAGAATTCTGAAATATTTCTGATTTACAAGCTTGCACAGTGCAGTTCACATGTACACTTGTAAGTTTGTGTATTGTCATACTTTTCAGTTGAGAATTTACTATTTTGCTTTTAACACACAACCTTGTGAATAGTACAGATTTCATTACTCACATCTTAACAAAACTGTGTTTTTGCTTATGTGCTGCGTTTTGGCTCAGTTTATGTGAGAAATGACTATATGATAGAAATGTATAAACATCAGAGTGACACTGTTATGAGCAGAGGTATTAAAATGGATATATGAGCACATTTGAGTGTGAAAATTACAACAAATTAGTGTTTTACAAGTCTAGATTGCACAGTTGTTATGCACACTTGGAACATTGTAAATCTAAAATATCTGAACTGCACTGAGTTAAGCGGCTATACGGCAGATTATGTGTTTAAAATTGAAAATTGAGCTATTTTCCATAAAATCTGAAATCATGTCAATATATAGACAGTTTTGAAAATTGCTTCGTGAGCATGAAAGTTTGAAAAAAATACTATCGTGCATTGAAAATTATATAAATCTTACTTTCGTGCATTAGGCAATATGGTCAAAGTACTGTCTAACCCGACACTTTAGCAAATTTTTACTGTCATGCTATCGAAAGTGTCATAAATATACTTCATTGCAGATCAGACAGTAAAGTTAATCTAACACTTGGGGGCATGAAACATTCATTATCGAATCATAAAACACTGTGTTTGAGTGACAGCTAGCTCTACCAATGTAATTTAAGATTTGTCAGGCCACTTCTGAGAATGAATCAGAGACGGACAACACTGAAGAAGAAGTAAACAGGATCCATTTTGAATATTGCTGAGAAAGAGCAGTTTGAAACTGTAAGTACAGTCTATCTTCACATGATATTTTCTAGTATTAAAAAAACTTATTACAACATGTACATACTATTAATCAAAACATTTTTTCTGTTGAATCTCATAATGTTAATTGTTATTGTTTAGCAGGCTATATTCTTAAGAGAAAATAGTTTAAAGTGAGAAAGCATTTTAGTACTAACTTGTACAGCTACAGCTGCAAATGGAGGGAGATAGGAAGGTGCACGTGGGTTGTAGATGAAAATGGAACCAATCAGACTTGTTTCTGATGTTGTAATTATTTAAAACTGCCTATGAAAAGGATGCATTTTCCAGTTCTCAGTGGTTTCAGATTTTTGCAGGAACATAGTCTAGTAATACTGAATGCATCAGTTACATTGGTTAATGAAGCCAGAGCAGGAGAGAATGTTTTTTTGTGTGTGTTTGTCTGAGACGCACTGAAGCTAACAGAAATAAGGAGGAAAATATCAGTTTGATTTTCAGTGCTATCTGGTCACTGCAGGGTGAACAGTCCCTTTCTTTGTAGCTCTCTGTACACTTCTGAGTTTAAAAACTTAGAATGGCAGAAAATAGCAAATGGATTTTGTGGATAGTTGGAAGCAGTTACATAAGCGAGCAGCTGAGTTTGCAGTTCATAGTAATTTTTGGGAGGACCTGCAGCTCCCAATTGCTATGTAAGATGGTTTAGTCGTGGTGGCATGAGATGGGAACATCTTATGCCAACCATACCTGAACTTTGAGAACTCACTCTCCTCCTGACATATTGCTAATACACCTTGGAGGCAATGATTTGGGCTCAAAACGCTGGGTAGATTTAGTTACAGAGGCAAGAATTGGACCTTGCTTCTATTATGTCTATGTTGCCTGCCTGTATTATCATCTTTCCAGATATTACAGGCGTAGAGTCTGGCAAGCAGAGCATCATATGTATCTGATTGACAGAACTACTTAGAAAAATAAATGTGCAGATTACTGCTTTTCTCGCATGCATGGAATGCATACTATCGTCACCCGAAATAAAATACTGTAATGATTGGCTATTCCTACCAGATGGTGTACATTTCTCGCATGCTGGCAATTGTCATTTTCTGGGAGACCTACAAGATGGAATCCTGAAGTCCTTTAAGATTGTGAGACTGTTTGAGGAAATATTACAGTATACACAAAGGTTCTTTCAGAACCATATTAATGTGAGTCAAAAATAGATCAACTGCATGCATCACTCACATATGACACATATATGGGTTTGCTATATTACAATAGTGGGGGTGCAGCAATAGTAATTTTCCCTGCTGTTGTCAGTTCATAATTGTATGATATTGTTATGTCTCAACATTAGTAAATAGTTTGAGTATGTTAAATGAGTGTACCATTTACTGTGGCCTTACAGTATTGTAGCTGTAACAACATGGTATGTGTGCAACTTCAATAAAACACAGTGGTACTGTTAAATGTATACGTTTCTTTACTGGTATGTCAGGATATAGATTTATTTTTAATGTTACAGATATGGGTAGTTATTAGCATATGGGCTACCATGAATGCACAACAGGATTATCATGCTATTTTACTTTCAATCAGTTTGTTAGCCGTCTTCACATTTATTAAGTGCATTAATAGGTGTGTGCACAGTTCTGCAATGTGTGGTTCATCTCTGTTTAACGTCACGTTACTATGTTGTGTGAACACTTCAGTGTAGTAGTACAAATGGATATGTCATGGTGTGTCCAATCTGATGTTCAATGCAGTACTCCCCACCCACGAGACTAGAGGATAGCATGATGGTGGGACACCATAGTGTAGTAGCAGTTGTTGTTACTGTTGAGGTGGCTGAATCCTTTTTTAGCCCTATATAATGCTACTGATCTGTGTTTCTGCTATGTTGAAAGGACATGTGCTCTTTAATTTAATTAGAATTATATGGAATTCATTTAAGAAATGATTTATATTGTTACATGATACAAATGTAGATATTTGTTTTTGTTTGTATTTCAGAACTAGAAAATTCAATACTGACATAATGAGGCAGTGGACCTTGCGAGAGGTGTGTGCACTGCTTGAGGCAGTCCAGGCTAGAGGCAATACGAGGGTCTCGATGAGGAGTACTAATCGAAAACTGGATTTGATGTGGAGGCGCATTAACAGCTATCTGTACATAGCTTTGAGATTTAAGAACAAGAGCGTGGTACAGTTAAAAAAGTGGAAGCTGTTGTGCTAGCATTTATTTTTTTTTTTTTACTATTCAACTTTTGTTGAAAGTTTTACAACAAAGGAATACATCCAGAAGGAACATAAGTAGCAATGAAAGTACCAAACTACAACTCAGAACCCTCAGATGCAGTCCCTTCCCACCTCCCCAGCCCACCTCACCCCAGTCACCACCCTATGCACAGCGTAAAGATCAAATAATTGAACTTACTAAAATTGTAGACCATAGTACTCAGGTACAGAATAAAATGAGTATATAAACCCCAGACTCGGTTAAACTTAACCAGATTATTCTGCAAACTGGCTATAGTTCTTCCGTTCTAAGGTTAGCCAGGAATTCTTGTAGCCATTCGCCAAAAGAAATCTCTACAGTATCCTTCAATGTTTCAAAACCACTTTTAACTGAGGCAGAAATCAGACCCATATGGTATTTCCTACTTGGACATCAATCGAAGCCATGTCCCTAAAATACATATCTCGGGGTAAATAGATTTTCCAAACCAGAAGAGGTCAAGCTTCCTCCTAATAGTGTCCCATAATACAACTACTTTTGGGCAATACCAAAAAATATGAAGTAGGTCCCAACCCCTTGTTGACATCTAAAACAGGAAGAGAAGAAACCATACCCGTTTAACTAACTTTAAAGGAGAATAATAAATACTATGCAACAATTTGAATTGCATTATTCTGAGTCTGTCTTGTAAAAGAAATTTGTGACGACCTCAAATACCTGCTTAATCAAAATTATGTTCGGTATAAGCTGAGACCAGTACTCTTTGGAGCCAGCACTGTGGAATATATCCAGTTAGTCAATGTGATTATATATGGCCGATACTGCATGGGCTTTTCCAACAGTGGTTCCAGCGTGCTGCCAAATTCAAAAAGTCCCCCGTTAGAAAAGGTGCTCAGTTCTCCACCAACAGATGCGAAGTTGAAAAACTTTAAATATCATAACCTGAGGATTTGAAATTTGTTCAATATGCCAATTGAAGTGAGTAGTTTTCCTCCATCCGAAACAGATCCCTAATCAATACCTTCCCCAATAATGGTAACCAAACATCTTTAATGGGTTTCCATCTATTAAAAATTAAGGTTACCAACTAATGGTTGAGCTGGGTCCATTATATGAGAATATTTTAAAAGGCGCATAACTGCACATGAACTTTGACGATATCTCTATGGGGAATTACATAAAGACATGGGAAGGGCTTTGAGGCGAACAGTATAACAAGGCCCGGACTAAATCCGAATCAATTATCCGGGATATCTCTAGTCTTAACCACAAAGTATAGCTATTAATTTGAGAATCATCAATTTCCTTAAGCCAGCGAAGATACCTGACATGACTGGCCCAATAATACAAAGCGAAATGGGAAGTCTCAAACCACCAGACAGTTTAGGGCAGTCAGTTTATGATAAGCCAGTCGGTTTCTTATAATTCCAAATGAACACGGAAATAATTCTATGGACTTTTTAAACCACTTTAATGGAAGCCAAATATTTAACATATTGATAGGATAAAACAAACAAGGAAAACGTTCATTTTACTAAGTTAATTTTACCTCAAATAGAAAGGATTGTACCCATCTCTGAAGATCAGCCTCAATACCTTGCAATACCGGGTTTAAATTCGTTGGACCAGACGAGAGACATCCCTGGTTAAAGTAAAGGCCCAAATACTTGATAAACTCACATTTCCAAGCCAGCCCAAAGGGCAATATCGATATCGCGTATGTCCTAAAATTTAAGGTGAAAACCACCGACTTACCAGTGTTAAGCCTATAATTAGCAATAATGCTAAAATTATCAATAGTTTCCAATAAGATCGAATGGAGGAAGAGCGGATATGAAATTTGCAACAGCAGATCATCTACGTCGCAAGTACCTTCAAAATATGCCCCACACCTGTATACCCTGAATCCATTGCTCTTGTTTAATCCAGTACAATGAGGGTTCAATGTATAAATTAAAAGCGGGGAAGTGGACAGCCTTGTCTGGTACCAAGGAAAAGTCTAAATGGAGATGACGTTACCCCATTGCAAGCAATTCTTGCCGATGGGAATTTATAAATAGCATTAACCCAACCACAAAACTGTTGAGGGAAACCAAAAAAATCCATAACCCTGACCAAGTACTTGCCATAGACCCTATCAAAAGCCTTCTCGGCATCCAGAGAAACCAATACCATCGGATGATCTGAATCCCTGGAAGCCGAGAAGACATGTGCCAAAGCCCTTAAATGATCAGTAGATGACCTGCCTTTCATAAATCCAACCTGCTCAGGTCCTATTAAGCCAGGGAGGACTCTACTGATCCGATCAGCTAGTAATTTAGTAAGAATTTTGATGTCCTGGTTCAGAAGAGAAATGGGTCTGTAACTGGATACCAAATCTAGAAGCTTACCCGGTTTAGGCAAAAGTACAATTAGGGCCTCAAAAAGAGAAACATTGGTAGCAGCATCATCTAAAATACATTGAAACAATCTCAACAGTGAAGGAATTAAGTCTTTCGAAAAAGTTTTATAAAAGTTGGCGGAAAAACTGACCGGGCCTGGTGTTTTATCCCAGGGAAGGGACTTAATAACCTGTTCTATTTCACCCTCTGTGATAGGAGCCGTGAGTTGGATTTGATCCAGTTCACTCAAGGAGGGAAGATTTAGCCCATTTAAGAAGGTGTCGATCCTTTCGTCTGACGGAGGATCCTTCATGGGTCCGTAAATCCCCAAAAATATCTTACAAATTCCCCAAAAATATCCTCAGAAGTCTTAAATGAACCCTCTTCCAATGAGCGAATGGCGGCACCCACCTGGAAGACTCTAATTGTTTAACCCTCCAGCTAACAATCGGCAGGCCTTCTCTCCTGATCTGTAAATATTGCCTGAGTTCTGATAATTGCCCATTCAGCCTGTTCACTTAACATCCTAAGGTCGAGTCCCTTAACCAAGTTAACCCCTGCCTGTAATCGTCAGATGAAGGCCAAAGACCACGTTCTTTTCACGAATCTGAATAAGTAACTCCGACATATGTTTCAGCCTCTCCTTCTTCCTGCGGAGACGAGACCTATCAAAAATGCTACGAATAAAGGCTTTGAATGCCCCCATTCAATATCTAGCCTACTGGTGGAGTTATGGTTAAAGAAATAAACTCTGTTATCTGAGAGAAATGTATTTAACCAGCTTAGGATCCTTTAATATCTGATTATTAATTTTCCATCTATTCCCAGGTTTAGGTAACAATGAAAAAGCAATGAGCGCGTTACTACAGAATGATCAGATGACTGGCCCAGGGACTATATCAGTATTTAACACCCTGACAAAAGAGTATTTCAGATGAACACATAATCAATTCTGGATAAGGTATTATGTTCCAGAGAGGTAAAGGTAAATTTGCGACCGTTCGGATGAAAAATCCTCCACACATCACATAGGCCCAGTTGGTCCATCATTTCTCTGATTGCCCTCTGACCCGGAGTTAGACCCTTCTTAACAGAGCGGATCTGTCCATAACAGGATCCATGACCAAATTTAAGTCTCCTCCAATTACAATAGGTAAATTGCCACAGGAGGAGAGTATCCATAATCTGAACAAAAATCCCGGGTATCAATTGGGCCATAAATTGAGCCTAGGATGATCTCAAGAGTATGCAAAGTGCCCCTGACAAAATGTACCTCCCCAGCCTATCCTGAAATGTTTGAATTGGATTAAATAGCACTGATCCAGTAACATGACCATCACCCCTTTACTTTGAACTGCCTTGAGGCAAAGATCTGTCCAATCTGAAGCCTCCGTGGCAGAACATTCAGAATTTAGTAAATGGGTCTCTTGCAGAAACATAATATCTGCTTTCACTAATCCAGGTGTTTTAAAACCTTGTATTGTTGATTTATAGCAGACCATGCACATTCAACTCCCAATATTTATTTCCTAGCCATTAGATAAAGTAATAATATATTCCGAGAAAGGAAAGACTATAAAACAAATCCTACTTTCTATAAACAAGACTATGCATGCTGTGCAAGGCCCCTACATACCTCCCATACCCCAAAACCTAAAACACCCCAAAACAGTAATAAAATTCTATCCCAACAACCCCTCCACCCATACCCACCGAACTACCAATGAACATAGTTTCAGCTCAGTGAGACTCCCTCCTCCATCCACCCAGCCTCTCCAAACATTAATAATCAGGTCGCTATTAACTGCTACCAAACAAAATATTATTCCTAACACCTTTACCCCTTAAGGCAGACTACTAATAGATATAACACTGCAAGGTAATACAATTGTTTCAGAAAGATAATTTAACCCCTATCCCATCAAATATCCACGTATAAATCAACATTTCAAACCCAGTTCGACCCCAAAACAGAATTACAGAGACATCCCCCTACCCGTGAACTTGAGTACTAATTGCCTATTATGAGAATAACACATTAACAATCATTAGATAGCAAGCAATGCAAAATAACCTTAGCCCCTTTATAGCCTGCAATAGAGATGCCTATCTTAATGAAACAAACAGCATTCCCAAAACACAAAGTTCAGCTCACTGTCTGAGAGTCCCAAACAGTCTGACAGTCTCTGGCACCATCTAGTGTAACAAGACAGCGAAGAAAAAAAAAAAAAAAACGGCATCAACATGAGCCAGTATAAGTCAGACAGCTTTGCTTAAAACAGGGAATGCATCTATCTAACCAAAAAAAAAAATTATAAATAAGGCAGATAATCCACCCCTAGAACATTGTCCAGTAATAATAAAAGAAAAAAAAAAGGACGAGCCAACCAGTTCCAAACTCGATCTAGAGCCCATCAAAAAAGCCGATGCTAGGGGAAGTAGCTAGACGCACAAGGTTCCCACAGAAATTATCTGCAGACATCTTAACGTGGAAGGCCACACAAATTCATGGCAGGAGCATAGGATCCAAACCTGCATCCACAGCCGAGTAACACCAGACCAGAAATAGGATGCCGGACCATTACAGCAGCACGATCAGAATTCTTTAAACAAATCTGGAAAAGCTTGCTTAAGAGCCGTTAACGCAGTCTCGTAGCTCTCGAAACTGCGCCAGGTTCCAGCTGCCAAAACTTGAAACCGTGCAGGATACCTCATCCGAAACTTTATGTTGGCTGCAATTAATTTGGTAATGATAGGGTGATAGGTCGCTCTCTTCTGCCGGACCGAAAGTGGTAAATCCTGGACCACCCTCAGCACTCGCCTTCCAGGTCAGCTCCTTAACTTCTTTAACCTTATTTAAGAAATGCTGATGCTCTAAATAATTAAGGACATAAAATAAAAGTCGTGGAGGAGCTCCAGCGAGGTATAAGCCCTCAACGCACGATGGGCTCTTTCAATAGTGTAAGAATGCCCGAAGGGTGAGGGACCAGCTATCTTCTGCACCAGATGCTGCGCAAATTTGACAGGCTCGAGTCCATCCTCTTTCTCCGGGAGACCAATGACCACAACATTGTTGCGGCGACTCTGACCGTCTAGGTTCTCGACCTTGCTTTCCAGCTTTAATATCCGCTGCTTCATTGCCACTAGATCGGGTGCCAGCTTCTCACTCTTGCGCTCAAACGAACAGATGCGGGCTTCATTATCTGCAGTCCGGCGGGCCAGATCCTCCAAGGCACGAGACATATTCTTGACTTCCTCTGCCAAGCTCTTTCATCTCATCTTTGAAAGGCTGGAATTCCTTGAAAACTTGTTAGCGTAGCTGCTCGTATCATAGGCGCCAGAGCAGGCACTAGGGGTTGCTGTGAACTAGAGCCCTGGCTTTTTGAGGCCTTCTCAGGGGCTGTCGGTGGCGTGTGTCTAGGCAGGGCTTCCTTCAGCTCCGAATCCATTTTGCGGTACCCGATGAAGAGCGTTACTGTTTAAAACACCCCAATGTATCCGGAGTAGTAATCAGACCTGATAAGGACCAGCAAAAAGGTAAATTTACAGGTTGGGTGGACAGAGCTCCAAGAGGCAGCAGCTAGCTCATGCTCTGCACCACGTGATCCCACATTTCTATGTTTTGAAAGAACGTGAGGGGATACCGGACAATGATACATGCTGGTACTACCTCGCTTATGAGCTTTGGGAAGCTGCTGGCAAGCCAGCTGCTGGGGAGTACCTTACTCACCATAAGTAAACTAGCACAACTTTTCATATAGTTGTCCATGTATTCAATTTGTAAAAATAATTGTACACTGCATGATTAAACAATAAGACATGAGAGCGATTATGTCAATGTTGTGTAAATCTTGTGTTTGGTGTAATCGTGGCATGAGGCACAGTCGAGTACCGCATGCCCCTACACAGTGATTAAGTGACCATTAATATAAACACTCAGAGTGCCTTATTAGTATTATCATAGCAATATTTTGTAAATAGTGTTGAACATTGTTTTGTATGTGCTTAGTCTCTACATATATGTCAATCAAAGATTGACATACAGCTAATAACGTGTTTGATACTAGTCAGAAACCTGTATTTCTCACAATGTTTTTATAATAGTTTATACTATATGTAAGGATGTACTACCAAAACATGTTACCTAATTCTTCCATTTATTTACTGTGCTGTTCTTCAGTCACAAACCAGAGCTTGCTAAGATAGCTATGCCAGAAAATAGAACATTTATACATATATGCACTTACTACTATGGTATGTTGGAAGAGAACAAAATGTTACTGTTTAGTTATTGTCATGTAGTGGTTTGAAACTTGTACAAGTCTGTAATACTGTGTAATAAACAATCCCTCTTGTCATGAACGTGTCCCTGGTGGTCCAGTGGAAGGAAATGGCTGATCACGTGTAGTAAGTGTAATAGACCCACCACTCCTCTCCAACGTATACCTGGTGGTTCAGTGGACTGAAATGCTTAATACACAGACAGACACGTACAAATGTACATATCAATAGTGTTTGATGCTCACAAGTTGAAGACTATGTAGATAATGGTGTGCTGGGCCTCTGCACAGAAATATAGAATTATTATTATAATATGTGCCCATAATGCTTGTGGTCTGTATAATTAGAAGCAATGTTGTGTATATTGTGGCTGATTTACTGTTGTTGTAAGTCTTTAAAAACTGTACTGTGATTTACATCAACATAAATCTTTTTTTTTTGGTTCATGGTAGAACATCGGAGGCGTCCCCAGCTTCGCAGTGGTGCCAGCACAGGTCAAGCTGTGGAGGGTGTCAGTTGGACACGAAAGTGTCATTTTGATTGACTCAATGGTAAGACTTTATTATCACAAATTTGTTAGGCTGTTTACAAATAAGAAACAAGGGTTTCTCATGACACAAAGGTGGGATATTCAAATTGTGCCATTCATACTGCTGAAAGCCATTGTGTTGTGCAAAATAGTTGCACAGCTGTGTGTCGGGGTGATATTCAAGCGTGACATGCAAATGAGGTATAATTCATGCAAGCCGCGGTGTGGGGCATTTGCATGTGATTATGGCGTGATTTGCATGGCATTACAAATCAGGTCTGCCGATCCTGAGGTGTGCATGGTGCCTGACAGGCTGCAGCCACCGGAGAACAATGCCCGGCTGCACCCGATCATAGAAAAAGTGTAGAATACCCCACAGCCCCTCACTGGGCGATCACGGGTATGGTTCAATTTCCCCCAACAGCTCGATCACAGGCAGCAATGTGGCCCCCCCGAACATATCCCTGCTGATCCAGTGGACCGAAAAGGTCGATTGCAGGTAGTAAGTTTAATAACCCCTCCCTGAACATAGCCCTGGTGGGTACTGTATGACCCACACCACGCACTCACTAAGCTCCACCACCCCGCTTCCTCCCCTGGCATCTGGTGGGCACCAGCATCCCACATGCCTGCCACCCCGCCACCCACCGACTGACTGCCTGGTAGGGCTGCACGGCCATTGGTGTACAGTACAGCTAATGGGTATGCAGCCCATACCATACATGACAGTTCAGATTTTTGAATGAATGAATTGATTCACAAATCTGGAATGTGATGTACAGTATGGGGTGCACGCCCATTGGCTCTTGGTCTGCACCAATGGGTGTGCAGCCCTAATGAGCAATCAGTTGATGGGCAGCAGGTGGGTGGGATGATGCTGCCCGCTGCCTGTGGAGGGTGAGTGGGGTACTGGTGCCATGGGTGGGTGGGGGAGCACTAGCCAACAGGGCTATCTTTTAGGGGGTTATTAAACTTATCTGCCCATGATTAGGCATTTCCAGTCCACTGGACCACCACGGATACGCTCCAGGAGGAGAGGGTGGTTGTTTACTTACTGGCTGCAATTGGGCATTTTGGTCCACTGGACACGAGGATACATTTGGTGGGTTACTTAACACTGGCTGTGATCGGGCATTTCGGTCCACTGGAGCATCAGGGATATGTTGGGGAGCCACAGTGCTGCCCTGCGATTCAACTGGTGTTGGGGAGTACACAATGCCGAGGTCGGGCCACTGGGAGGGTGGGAGGATTTACAGTTGGGTGACTGCAATTGGAGCTCTGGGGGCACAGGGACTGGGTTGGGGGCCAGCACAGGTGGCAGCTGCTGTGTTTCACCTGAAATCCAGCAGCTCAGCTGTGGAGTGACCCTCGAGTTAGGAGCTTTTTTGCCTCCAAGTCATGCAGGCTTGATTGGGGGTTGTGGCTACACAACTCTGCACAGCCCAGGTGAATATCGGGCTCTGGAGTTCATGCATGGTTCCTCCCCTCCACTTGACCATGCATTCATTTGCATTGTGCTGTTGCTCAGCCTGTTTTCAGTGGCGCAACTGTCTTTTACTGAATATCGCAGAATGGCAGAATTTTGTACTTGCACATGTGCAACCCTATTGTGTATGGTGCAACCATTTTGAATATCCACCCAAAATAGTTCAAAAAGGTGTTAACCAAGTCTAGTGAATGTGCAGTGCCACCATGGCAGAAGATCCTGTACTACCATAACAAACTGGTATTACTACACATGTGAGTGGAATACTATTCTTCATGAATCTGAGAATGGATGTATGTCCATAGCGGTAGATGTGGTGTTGTTGGGGGGCAGGTCTTCTCCTCTGCTAATTTTGGTGGTGGAGTTTAATGTACAATGAGTAATAGATTACCAATTCTAATGTTGTAGGTGTCTCAGTGGTATTCAATGCTGTACTGCTTAATTATCTGTTGCTAATTACGACATGTCCCTAGATCGTATTCACTTACTACTTCTATATGTCCTGCCAATGTTTCATTTTTATTATTGCAACAGTTATTAATGGACAGCATAGAATATCTACATGTTTGTTAATGTGTTTTAATAGCCCTGTAGGGGTAATATGGTTAATAACACATAAACAGCTGCCATATTCAGCTAGAGGGTCATTGAGTGAACAGTGACATTATCGTTGTGTTTGTGTTATTCTTATTATAATAACTCACATTTTAAAACTGTTTAAGGAACAGATCGTCATATAATTAGGTATGCATGTATGTAAATTGAACGTACATGTAATGTTTTTAGGATGTTTCTGTGTAACAAATATGCATTATGACAATGTTATAAGTATTGCAATTGATGGGCAGGCACTGCTTGTTCTGCACTGCATACTACCAATAATATATTTGTGAGTTTTCTTTTGGAAAAAAACATTATTGAAGAAACAGTGTTAGGGGAATCACCAGGAAAAAAATGAATTTCTTACATTAACTGTTCTGGATTGGATGGACATTTGTCTTGGAAAAATATATATACACAGTGTCCTAATTTCAACTTTGTGTGGCTTTTTGCAGATGAGAAGACTTGTTATATGCATGTAATACTGAGTTAACAACATACATCTAGTTGGAGAGAAAGCTGTTTCTGTAAAGAGATATGTGTTCATATGATAGTTGTATGAATGATGTAGATTAGAAATTGATGTTTAAAGAAAAACACTTTTACCTTGAATTTCATCTATTGATGTGATCATTTTTACTTGTTTGCTTTAATAGGGCAGGAAGCTTCTGCTGTCAAACATGTGGAGGTGAAGCAGGAAGCCGGCGCCAACCTGCACAAAGTGAAATCTGTTGTTGCTATTATCTGCATGGTTGAGAAGTACCATATGGTTGTCAACATTGTGGTGATCAATGCTCCTGTTGATAACTACACCTTGCTGTCTTACTGCATGATAGAGAGTGCACTGTCTGTTGGCATACTCACTGCAAATGTTCAATTGTCTGGGTGTGACAACACACCTTATTGCCGAGGCAGTACCACTTTCTTTTGTTTGTTGTGGGGTGAATCACTGTTGACATTATTTACTTTATGTGCTGTGGACCTAATAAGGGTGTGTCGTTGATCATGCAGATGCCCAACCACCTAAAAACACAACATGGTGGGAGGATATTGTAGTGACCTAAATGGTGTGCAATGCATAAAGTGTCCAATTATGATTTTTTTGTTTTTTTCTCAATGTACAAGTTAAAAATGTGCCTTGTAGTCTTCATGACCCCCTTTCCCAGTTAAAGTGAATAGTTGTGCAGTGTGTCTGTCTTCAGCCTTGCCAGCCTCATACTTACCTCTACAATCCAGTGTGATGCTGTTCAGTGCACTGTCAGATATGTGTATTTTTAAAAGTTGATCATGAACTGAGGGAATGTAGATAAAAGTAATAATACAGTTAATAATGGGACTGTTTGTGTGTCACCCTATGAATACCGCACATTTCTATATAGCACTATGGAAGTTGTCTCACCACATTTAAAATGCAGTACTATGACTACTTGCAGTGGTGCAAATTCCACTACATCATACAGTGCATATTACTGGGTTGGGTGCTATTAAAAGAAGTTCTTGAGTAGTGAAACTGTGTTAAATATTGGGCCACATACATCACATTGCTACATTATTCAATGCTGCATGGCCTTGCGACACACAGTGTCATACTTTGAATGAGCACCTATACTGTAAAACTGTGTTTTTATATTACTATATGATGCTGTGGTTGCTGTGCGAAATAACTTTTGGGACAGTGTAAGGACATGACAGTGAGACTGTATGTGAGTAAAGGTGGTAATATGTATTTAAAACATTTGTTTCGAGATGAGCATTAGATGCTATCATTACAATCAGGTATTAGATATTTCCCATACACTGTAGTAGGTTTGAAAATTTTGTGTATTTATATACTAAGGCTGGATATTCAAACTCGCCATTCATAGGCACAAGCCCTGCAGTGTGCAAAATAGTTGCGTAGAGGTGTGTCAGGGGTGATATTCAAAGGAGTTGTGCTATTGAGGAACTCCTTTGAATATCACTACTCAACCACTGTGCATAAGCAGCTGGAACTTGATCCACATAAGTTGACAAGTGGAGCATTCAACTTGTGGTGGCAAAATCCCGATATTCAAAAGGTGATATGCAAATGGGGCTATAATTCATGCAAGGCACGGGGGGGCCATTTGCATCTGATTATGGCCCCATTTGCATGCCATTAACATGCAGGTGTGCCGATCCCCCGAGGACTTGTGCCTGGCTCCCTGCCAGGCAGCAGCCGTCGAGGGAAGAAGCGCCCTACAGCCCAATCACGGAAAGAGCGTGAAGCCCCACCCCCCACTTGCCCGATCGCAGGCATAGCGTAAATACCCCCTCACCAGCCTGATCGCGGGCAGCCTGTGTCCCCCAACACAGCCCTGGTGGTCCAGCGGACCGATAAGCCCGATCGCGGGCTGAAGTTGTACTAACCCCCACCTCCCGAATATATCCCTGGTGGTCCAGTGGACCCGATAAGCCCGATCGCGGGCTGGGTAATCAAACACACCCACCTCCGATCATATCCGAAAATCCGATTGCGGGATGTAGTTAGCAACCCCAAAACACATGTGTGTTGGGGGCACACAATGCTGCCAGCGGATCGAGCTGGTGAGGGGTACAGAGTGATACCTCTCAACTATACCACATTACGAGGACCGTTCCTCATTTTACTTCTAAAAGCTCCTGTTTCATCGTGGGGACTTGTCCCACATTCAATGTTAACATTTTAGCAAAACTCCATAGTAAATGATGCTAAATATATAAATTTAATTAATAGCAGACTTTCTGAACATAAATGCAAACATTTTCAGTGTTGTGAGCTTCTAATTTAACGATTTGATAAAGTGTTCCACGTTTTGCCCATTCTTTCCACATTTTGAGGCAATGTTCACATTTGGGGACAAAAGGTTGAGAGGTATGAAAGAGAGGTGTTGAGGGCCAGCCACAGGTGGCAGCTGCTGTGTTGCATCCTGCAATGCAGCAGCTCACCTGTGGTCGCCCTCAACTTGATCCTTTTTTTTTTTTGCTAAAAGTTGTGCAGGCGCAGGTTGGGGGTTGTGCCTGCACAACTCTGCACAGTCCGGCTGAATATCTGGTATGCTTTTGGAGCGCATATCATATCAGTGACTTAATTATTTAAAGTAGTGATTTGTGTTGAGGGCCTGAAACATGGGTAAAAAGCTGTTTGGTTTCAAACTATCATTAAACTGATCATGATTGTGTACACATGAAAAGTATATTATGATAGTGTTAATGTCAAGGTACTTTGTTTTTTACTGGAGACATTTCTACACATTATAGGCAGACATGGTGAAGTAAAAATTCTCACACTTGATGAGGATGTATTTCAATTGTATGATATAATAGTGTCAATAATGCAAAAGTATGTACATACTGAATATTTATGAGTAGTGAAAGAAAATATAAGAGTAGCATTCTAAGCCACAGCTAACTATACTTTTTTTATGTTGTCAGCTTATTAGATAATATAGATAATCAAGTATGACAGAGACGAAATAAGATACTAAATAGTTTAGCATCATACTTAAACTGTTATCATAACTTTGAAATGAATGCATTTCTGATATTGCAGTAGATAAGAAATATTTGAAGTGAAATATTTGAAAGTCGTAATTGTTGAATTTGTGTTGTATATTCATCATAACTTTTTAAATCTTTGCAGGCGACTCGCAAAATGACCCACTGCCGCTGCTACAGGCGACCCGCCGCGAGGTTGTCAGTCTCGTAAAGAAAATGCTGTCATCATCGGAAGGCTGGACAAAATCCAGTCTCTTGGATGCACAGCAGCAGACTGTCAACCTCGTATAGAGCCGGTCGTAGAGCGGGTGATGGTGCTGTGCCGAGTAGTGCTTCACCTCCTCAAACACCATCTGTTCCTGCAGCTTCCTGGGCGAAACTGGCCACCCTTCATAGCGGTCCAGTATCTCCTCCGGAGGGTGCAACAGCTTCCACTTCGGTTGCGCCTCCACATCGATTCCAGTTTCTAGCCTGGATTGCCTCAAGCAGTGCATACACCTCTCGTAAGTGTTACACAAAACTTAAAAAGAACACAAGACTTTTAATATAAATTTTATTTATCTAGAAAATGTTTTGAATAATTTATTTTTGTGTATGATGCAATATACAGTTTAATTATTTTCTCCCCCTGTACAAATATTATTTGTGTTAATATATATTTTTGTATTTTTATATGAAGAAAAATATTTTTGTTTGTAATTTTTTATATATAAAATATTTTTATAGTAAAAAAAGTTAATTTATACTCTCTTGTGTTTGGTGTGTTATTGTGTAGTCAAAATGTTTATTGAAAATAGTTTTAACAAGATTAATACAACTGTGATTTTCTCATTTGGTGAAATGTCATACCACACTATTGTGGTATCAGAGTTGGGATTCTCCATAGAAGTAAGTTAAATGTGTGACAATGCTACATTACACTATTTGTGGCACACTGTTGTTGTTTCATACAACTAGTGCTACAGAATGTGTGTATGTGTATCATGATGAAGATAAGTGTGTACGTGCTAGTACAACAGTGAAATGTCTGTGTTGCCATACTTACAACAAATTTATGTATTCAGTACGAGCAAACCTCTTCCACCGCTGTTCACATGATTGGTGGTACCACCTCAGTTGGTAGTACAAGCACTCTATCAAATCTCAAGTTACTACAGTAACATATCCATTTGTTCAGTAGATGAACTAATGGTGTCCATGTCATGTCATATTGTCTTTTAGTTATGTACATCTTTTATTTACATATGTGCTCACAAACAAAGGGTAAGACACTTTTACATAAAAATATTACATGGAATAACAATGACAAATTACAATTAATAAAGTAATAAAACAATATGATTCACAGTTGACTACTGTTACTGTTAATAACAGTAAATGCAACCACAAGAGTTGAAATATTTCTGATATTGGAACATTTTTTTTTCATGTGTGCACTATTCTTACAACTATAAATCATGTACTATGCTGAGTAATAGTTCTGAAAAAGACAGGATATTCATGGCAAAAAACTCCATTTAATGCATCTGTTAGGGTTGTTCCACAGTGACAAAAGTGAGGAAATTTGCTGTTGGGTTGAAAACCCTAACTCGAATCCCCACGACACACACACACACACACACATATGCAAGTATGGGGAGGACCAAGTCAACACAACCAATAACAGACATCCAGCAGCAGGTGACAGAAATAACAAACAATTGTCTAAATGTACTACGAGACATCCCCAACCCCCTGACCAGGTACTGCATGCTCAGTGGAGATCAACAGCAAAACTGAGGCCATGTACACCAAACGTACACATCCCTGATTGCAGCTGCACACAATGTACCACACTTAGTAGTTGCATGGCCTTACCTACCGATGCCCCACACCACACCACACCACTTGTGGTGGGCCACCTGAGCAACAGAGTTCAGCAAAACCAAGGAGTTGTACAGCTATAATATCTCTGATTATAACAAGGGTTTGAGAAATGCAGCTGTCTAATTGACTGTAAACAATGTAACACCCTTATGTCTAGTTTTTATTAACATACATATGAGAGCCTAACCATATGATAAACATGGTTTAATGTTGTTTAAAAACAATTTTATTATGATAGCAATAAGCCACTCCCAGGTATTATGTTAATGGTCAGTTTATCACTGTCTAGCGACATGTAGCTTTTCGGCTATGCCTCATTCAACATTAAACCCTACAGGGTGATTAACAGACATTTACATAACTGTTGGTCATGCCTTATTGCTGAATTGTCTTTATGAGTAGATACTCTGCCTCTGCTAGGCACTGCAGCAGCTTTGCAACACAGTGTCCCACCCACTTACACCATACATTGTCTAGTTACTGAAGAATGGCTGTCAATATGAACTCATGAAGATGAACAGTGTAACTAGTCATTACAGTCATCGAAACCCTAGTGTGATTATAACTGACAGAGTCAGTGATAGAGGATAACCCTGCTATCCTAGTACACTTACCCATTGTGAGTTAAATCAATACTAAAATACATTCAGTTTATATCTACAGCATACCTACTTGATTCCTGTAGTACCACAATTAACATAGTTATCAGTTTGATCTCATCAGTGACAGAAGTGTGGCAAACCAAATAGTAGGCATACAGCCTGAGTATGAAACAACTGTTAAAAAATCACACTATGTCCATAAGTGGCATAGATCACTCATTGCAGCAATAGTAAATGTATTACTATTTGAATAAGTTAGTCATCACAGATGCAATGAGATTGTTTTTATCAGGTACAACATGCTCAGTAAGTGTCTACAGCAAAACTCTCTATATACATCTCCAATACAGGTACATCATTGTTGGATCAGTAGTGCTATGATATTTAGAAGTTGCTTGGCCTGATCCATGCAATTATAATGTTTCTTACAAGAATACTTACTGCATCTTTAGTATTGAAACACACTGAAGGTCTGTATGTACATCAGCAGTACACCTTCATCAGTAAGAATGCATGTCATACTGGCAGTACGAATTTCACAGCGTTGAACATGAATGCTTTTCCATATGTTTACATCAGCCTCTCTATGTTGAGTAAACCATTGCAGTAAATGCACTACTATGTAAATCACCTACTAAATGTATCACTACTTTTATCTTGAGCATGCTAGTGTCTTGTAGTTAATTTATGTGCTTCTCTTAATTTATGTATACTCACTAGTGTTAAAACCTTTCTGCAACTGTCATCATGCACCTTCAGCATTTATATTGAATAACGGCACAGTACCAGTTGTTGTGTGGTGTGGGGCATCAGTAGGTAAGGCCATGCAGCTACTAAGTGTGGTATGTTGTGTGCAGCTGCAATCAGGGATGTGTACATTTGGTGTACATGGCCTCAGTTTTGCTGTTGATCTCCACTGAGCATGCAGTACCTGGTCGGGGGGGTGGGGATGTCTCGTAGTACATTTAGACAATTGTTTGTTATTTCTGTCACCTGCTGCTGGATGTCTGCCATTGGTTGTGTTAACTTGGTCGTCCCCCATACTTGCATATGTGTGTGTGTGTGTGTGTGTCTGTGTGTGTGTCGTGCTGGGGGGGGGAATTCGGAGTTAGGGTTTTCAACCCTAACAGTGAATTTCCTCACTTTTGTCGCTGTGCAACTACTCTAACTGATGCATTAAACGGAGTTTTTTGCCATGAATATATATATATATATATAGATATAGATAGATAGATATATATATAGATATACAGTATATGTATAGATATATTTATATACCCAAAGCAAAGCTACTGTATATATGTATGTATATATATATATATATCTATCTATCTATCTATATATACAGTAGATATATATATATATATATATATATATATATATGTATATACATACATATATAGCTCATAAAATCTATTAGTGCATCAGTTAGGATAAATAATATAGCAACAACAGCAGGGAAATCAGGCATTAGAGTATTCAACCCTAATGCCCCACCCCCAAGGTTCCCACCCCTACCACTCCAACCCCACCCCTCCACCCTCCACACACCGACAGGCGTCTGGGTATGCGTTGGGGTCGATGGCCTATCTCTCACCCCATTCCATGTGCGAACAAGCTGAGGTGGTGCAGTACAGGAGAATGGGGTGAAAGTTAGGCCGACGACCCCAACACATACCCAGACACCTGTTGATGTGTAGAGGGTGGAGGGGTGGGTTGGAGTGTTAGGAGTAGGAACCTTGGAGGTGGGGTATTATGGTTGGAAACCCTAACACCTCATTTCCCTGCTTTTGTCGCTATAGTATTCACCCTAACTGATGCATTAATGGAGTTTTTTGCAATGAATTTCCCTTCTTTTTCAGATAGTATAATTGTGTCCTTATTTTGCTGGGGGAGTGCAGGGTCCTTCAGAAAGTGCACTTCCATCCCTCCACAGATGCACACATGTATCTAGCTGTGGAAACACAGGGGTCTCTGGCTCCTGCTCTTCTACTCATAAAGTTATGAGTAGGCATAGTGACATCGCAACAAATAGTCCTAACTGTGCCATCTTAAATAATTTTCACCCCAAATGTTCAACATAACCTTCTTATCACCTGACCGAATGTACCCAGTACAGAAAACCTCCAAATCTCTGTGGAAATATAATTCTGCACAACTGTAACACCATTTTGCACCAGAGGTGCAGAAAAACATTTTTGGCAAGATTTGAAAATTACAGCTGTACTATTCATGAGGTGATATGAAAAATGGTAATGTTGAAAATCTGGAGTGAAAACATGTAAAATTGGCGAAGTGACGAGCGTGCATAGAAACTGCACAATGCACGCTCGTAACTCTGTCATGTTTTGGAATTTTTTCACCAAATTGTCAACATGGGTTTTTTGGGACCTCCCCTCATGAACTGTTGCATTGTGATTTTGTTAATCCATCCTGAAAGTTGATTTTACATAGCGACAGCGCCATTCTGCGCCGTAGATGTGGAAACATGTTTCGGGCAGGATGCAAAACATGACAGCTGTACTATTGATGAGGATATGTGACAAATGGCAATGTTGAAATTCTGGGGTGAAAATATTGAATATTGGTGAAGTTACAAGCATGCGTAGAAACTGCACAATGCACGCTCGTAACGCAGTCATTATTTGGAATTATTTTTCCAAATTTGCAGTGTGGGCTTTTTGGCACCCTACCTCATAAACAGTGGCACTGTTGAGTTGTTAATTGGTCCCAAAAGATAATTCCTTGCAGTGACTGTGAAATCACCTTTTGGGACCGAACAATGAAATGACAGAGATAGTGTTCACGAGGTGGGGTCTCAAGAACCCCATGTTGAAAATTTGGGGTCAAAATTCCTAAAAATGGCTGCAATATCATCATAAGTTGAAACCCCCATTGACAGCAATTATACAGTGCTTACCTTTGATTCTTCATTTTGCAGTTCAGCTTTGAAGAGTGCAGACCTGTCCTGATCATCAGAAGATGACAGTGCCAACCTCCGGAGGTAAGTATGGGGTAAGGGGGGGTAAGGGGAGGTGGGTGCTCTGTGTGAGGGTGGGGATGGGGATGGGGGACTGGGAAGACAATGAGGGACCATTTTCCTTTTTCCAGGTTAAAAATACAAATAACACATCGGGGGATGATTTTCTTTATTTACACAAACATACAATAAATAAATAACTGTGGGTACCCTGGGGTGGTCTCCCAGTGTGCCACATAAGTTGGGGGGGGATAAATGCTGCTGACAGAGGATTGGGCACCCCCATCAGCAAGGCAATACATATAAAATAAAATTACTTTTGGGCACACTGGGGTGGGCTCCCAGTGTGCCACATGATTTGGGGGGAGATACATGCTGTCAACAGGGGGAATTGGGCACCCCTATCGGCAAGGCACTACATAAACAATAACATAACTTTTGGGCACACTGGGGTATGCTCCCGGTGTGCCATGAGTTGGGGGGTTATATAAGCTGCCAACAGGCGGATTGGGAACCCCTGTTGGCAATACAAGTGGGCTGGTGGGGGGGGGACACTAGACTACCAGGATTGGACCTGGTGGTAATTAGAAGTTACACTTCGAATTACTATGGTAGTAATTCAAAGTTTCATTTCAAATTACTTTGGGTTCCACCGCCACCTACCGCATGCTTTTTGCAGGTGGTATTTAGTGCTAGGCTACTGGTGGCACAACAACCTGTAGCGTGGTGCTACTATTTTGAATATGCCGGTGCGCCAGCATTCATGGCCACTCCCCTACCTCCCTCCCTTGCATACATTAACTTTAAGCATCAGTGCTACCACACAGTGCCAGCACTAACAGGACTTTTGAATATTGCAGTCCAGTGCAAATTAGGGCTATTCCAGCACTGCGGATTTGCACCAGGTGCAATGCTTTCAATATCTGACCCCTAGTGTTTTCTTTATTCAGTTCAGTTGGGTTTTTATGTTTTTTTGTTGTCCGCATTGTGACTTAGAATTATGTACTTTGTGCTACTGTCAGCTGTTTTAATCTCAAAAGAATTTCTCTTTAGGTCCTGTGGTCCCTCCCGGCTGCGCCTGCTCATATGGAGTTGGACGTCAAACCAGACCTTTTGAACCAGACCAGGCATGGTCTCGGGTGACAGTGTAGCACTGTGTCTCAGTTTCTGTAAGTCTGACGCTGAGACAGCAGGATAGTGGCTGGATGTGTCTTTCTGTGCCTTCCTAGGTTTCTTTAACACAGATTGTAGTACATTGTTTGATGATCTGAACTGGGGATCATTTACCATGTTGGTGTTTCTTGCTGTTTCTACGCTACTTAGGTGATGGTTGATCCCAGTTCTTAAGGTGCAATACCCAGCAAAAGAGTATTGCTGACCCTGGCTATTTCTGGCTTCTGCATAAAACGTGCAGAGATTATTTAATTGCTCAAATGTGTCATTGTGCCAGACTATGTCACTGTGTGCTGCTTATTCTTCAAATACAGGTACTGCCCACTTAGTGTTATTTATTTGGTATTTTCTTCCTGTCTCTCACTTTCAATTATATCTAGCTGGGTATTACTCAGAGAGACAAAACAGCACTTATATTTGTTTCTTTCTGTTTACGTTTCCTGGGTGGTTCATCTGTATCAGTAACTGTAGAATGCATTCTGTCAGTAGTTATCATTGCTACCATGTCAAACTGAACTGGGAAATAATCTGACATTTTCTTTTGTTTTAGTGTCGTTGGTGCCCTTGGCAGTTTAAATTAACAGTGGTCAGTTAAAGAATGTGACCTCCAAACAGATAACAGTGCTTGTGTTTGGCTACTGCTGGTTTCTTAGGGTGACAGAATGCTAGCTCAAGGACCACTAATGTGTGAGACTAGCGGTACTTTCTTCATTCTCCATACCGCAGTTGGACATACATCTGCAGTAGGGAAATCCAAGAAAAAAGCACTGCTATCATGTACGTTTGCACTACTGGGGCTAGCAGTCTCACTGCGGCTCATGTCTCTGGTACATTTTTCTGCATATGTTCACGTCAATGTGGGTGTCTATTGTAAGCTGTATTTCCTTTCTTAAACACTTGTTGTTTTGTTATATCTTAATGTGGCTGTACATTTTTATGTGAAGATTTACTGCTTGCTGGAAAATAAGTAAGTCGGTAGGGCCACCCACTACTTTTTCCAGCACACCTCCCTAAACAAACCAGTGAAGCAGTGAACCCTTTTCAAGCTTTGTTTCATTATGGAATTACTATTACATGAGAAAGAGGGGCTTACATGGCTTGAAGAAAAAAAAAAACACAATACAAACAAAATATAAAAATATATTTCATATAGGTCCCTGTGTTCAGCGAGAGAGTCCACTACCTCTGGTACCGCTAGATGTGTGTGTGTGTGTGTGTGTGTGTGTGCGCGTGCGTGCGTGCGTGTGTGTGTGTGTGTGTCAGATGAGGTACAGTACCACTGCTCTCATACAGAGGTGACAGAGCACTACATTTTTATTTATTCATTTTTTATTTTAAAACACAGTTGAGAGCTGCTGTTTGTTTTTATTTCTTTCATATGCAGTATGTGTGTGTGTGTGTGTGTGTGTGTGTGTGTGTGTGTGTGTGTGTGTGTGTGCTTGCCGGGCAGCAGCAGTGGAGATGAGTGGGACAGCAGCTTTAGAATGGAGCGGGATATCAGGAGTAGTGCTGTCCATTGACAGTCAAAGACCTTTTTTTGGTAAATGACAACTGTTTTAACAGTTGTAAATGTGATACCTATAATAGACAATGACTTACTAAACTTTTACATTGTGCCAGCAGGCAGGTGGTTGTGTGTGCTAAGTGAGATAAACAACATGGCGGTGCTAGTCATTTCAACATTCTACTAGCCCACTAATATGTTGCACAATATGAGGCAACGGAGACTAGAACTAGTTATTTCCTGGTCTCTGTTGTCTCGTACTGGACCGGGTGTTTCGCAATTGTGGCCAATCAGGGACAAGGATACACTTTCTCCTTTTTCTAACAGTAAATAAAGCCCATATCCTGGAAAGCAATGATTGCATAGCTGACATAGAAACTATTGATCTATGATAACCTCCTTTGAACCCCATTGGAGAGTGGGGATTATTAGAAATGTGTTCTGGAAGCCAAAAGAGGGACCTTGAGTTACATAGGGAATGTTTTCTCCAATAACAGCAGAAAGTTTTCCCCAGGTCCTTGTGAAACAACTCAGGTTGCCTGTAGCTATGGATTGGGCCTGTTCTATTTTCAGACAGCTTAGAAGGTTATGGGCTGATTGCTGTATGGTAGTAGGATTCTCAGAGATCCAGCATTGGGCTATTGCTTTCCAGGCATTATTAAGTGCCAGAGACCAGAGAGGAGATCCCCCTTGAGAAAGTGCATATTCGGATCAACCCCCAAGATGAATTCCAGGTGAAACTGGAGGAGCATGTGCCCAACACTTTTGTCATAATTCTATGAATTTCATGCCAGTATCTAGCAATTTTAGGACAAAGCAATATCATGTGTAAGTAGGACCCTTCCTCCGCCCTGCATTTGTGTCTTTCTTTAGGTGTTGCTGAGTTAAGTTGGTGTATTCTGTGCCGTGGGATATAGGCCCTATAGAGAAAGTTCAACTGGATCTGTCTCAACCTGTTGTTCTTGGAGCAGTTATTTAGGTGCCATATGGCCTGCACCCAAATAACCGGAGTTATTGCTAAGCCTAGGTCCTTTTCCTATTTCTGCATAATGTGTTGTTGGGTGGAGGGGGATTGCGTAATAAGAGCCGGTAGTAGATAGAAAGGGGTTTGGAGATGGGTTGAGGCTGATACAGCTCCCCTTCCAAAGGAGAGGTGGCAGATCCATGTAGTGGGGTCACTTGTACATTAAACAATCTCTGTTGCACTTAAATGTAGACAAAGAAGTCCCAGGACCTGATTCTCAGTGGGATTTTAGTACCTCGAAGGTTAGAAATCTGTTGCCCTCATATATTTGCTTTATGTACTGTATTTCCTTCTTACCCCATCACAGGAGTCCCCTATGTAGGAAGGCTGCATAATTAGCATTATATTGTAACACAGAAAAGATGGAGGCATAGTGAGTGGTGCTTTGGTGTACTTTCAGATAGTCATGTACAGCATCCCTGACCCAGATCAGATTCTGGGTAAAAGGGTTGTCCCAAGTTCAATGATGTTTTCTTGCATCAACAGAGGAGAGAAAATCCCTGCAGAGGCAGAGGTCACCCCACACCTGATCCTCCTCCATCACCATCCAAGCAGGCACAGGAGTGACTCCCCCATTGGAGGAAATATAGCTGTGCAGCCGAAAAATACAGTTTAAAGTTTAAGAGACCAACTCCCTCTTTACTTAAGAAAGCTGCAGGATATTTCTACGTATCTGCACAGTTTCCCATTCCAAAGAAATCTATGGAGTATAGCATTCAATTGTTTGAAAATCTTTCCTGGAATATGAACAGATAGTGAGTGGAGGGGATGTAAACACTGTGGCAGCACATTTATTTTGACTGTGTTGATCCACCCTATGAGAGTCAAGTGGAGGTCCCTCCTCTCACATTCATCCGCCAGACTAGCTAGAAGTGAGCTATAATTTAGTTGCAGCAAATGATGCTGCATCCTTGGGATATGAACCCCCAATTACTTAATCTTGTCAATGACCTGAACCCCAAGTGAGTATTGGTCAAAGAATCCTCACCCATGGCCACTACCGGCATGAGTTCACTTTGCTCCCGTTAATTTGGTGTCAAGACAAAAGGCCATGTTCTGTGAGAAGGTCTTGTACATTGGGGAGCCCTTTATGTGGATCTCTCATGTATATGGACATACAAACATACAATGAAGCTAGCAGATAAAGGCCTAATGGCCTATCAAGTCTGCTCGAGTGTGCAGCTCTCAGTGCTGTGCACTGATGCTGCCCCCCACTCCCCTCACCCTCCTCCCCACCAACTGATCCCACTGTTTTACCCTTTCCCCTTTCTCATTTTGATTCTACCCTTACCTTTATCCAACCTCCCCCTTAAATACCCCACTGATGCCCTCAAATCCAGTTCCTCTGGCAGAGCATTCCATTTTGTCACCACCCTCTCAGTGAGAAAGTGCTTCCTCATCTACCTTCTGAATCTCCCCTTTCCAACTTTAGACTATGCCCTCTTGTAATTCCTTCCTTCCTAATTCTTAACAGACCCTCATGACTTACCTTATTAATGCCCTTCAAATATTTAAATGTCTCAATTATATCCTCCCTGTCTCTTCTGTCCTCAAGAGAGTACATATTGAGCATATGTAGCCTCTCCTCATAGGGCTTTTCCCTTATCCCACTGACCATCTTGGTTGCTCTCCTCTCTACCCCTCCAATAGTCTGATGTCCTTTTTTATGTATGGATGCCAAAACTGCATGCATTACTCCAAGTGAGGCCACAACAATACCCTGTACAGTGGCAGAATCACATCCCTACTCCTTGAGGTGATTCCCTTTACTATACACCCCAGCATCCTATTAGCCTTCACTGCCACTTTCCTACACTGTGCATAGTGATTCATGTGGCCTGTGACAAGCACACCCAGATCTTTCTCCTCAACGGAAACCAATAACTGCACACCTCCCAGCTTATACCTAAATCCAGGATTCCTATTTCCAAAGTGCATAATCCTGCACTTTTTAGCACTGAAGCCCAACTGCTAGGTACTTTTTTTTTTATCATATCACAATTTTCACCCCTGCAGCCACTGACCTGCCTTCATACTCCAGCCACCGCTCCAACTCCACCACCAAACCTGAAGTTGCACGCCCAGCTGGCATATGCAACTATACCTTCAAGAGGGGCACCCCCCATTGCCCCCATGCTAGGCGAGGATCTAATACCGGCACGTGCCTGTCCAGGCATCATTGGCCGATTAAGTAGTGACCATCAAGCTGCCATGATCTGTGCTGCCATTTTCCATGTTCTGGTAGCCCCGCGGGAGTGTGAGCATGCAATGACGTCATGGCATGTATGTGCCGATGTCTGCCTCACTCCATACTACTTCACTAACTCTGGCAGTGCCCCCGGTCATCACCAGGTGCCGCTGCAGAGTGGTGGAACCCTGGATCCTACCCTGGGGATAGGAAAGCAGTCCTCCAGACTCTCAATCCCAGTACCCCACTGACCCCCTGATGGCCCTGGCTTGCATCCGAACCTGGGTCACTAGCGTGAGGCGAGGTGTGGTGTCCAGCACCTCAACCCTCAGCGCCACTGGGCCGGCTTCAACTGCCAGGTACTTCACCACCTCACCAAGGTTTCTAGGTCCCACTGCAGCACCCCCATCCATCTCATCCTCCACTGCATCCAATTTAGTATCACCAGCAACGAACACATCCAACTCTGAACCTCAACTGACATATCAGCTACATACAGTAGATGTTGAATAACATTGGTCCCATCACCAAGCCCTGTGGGACCACACTGATGACCTCCCATGGTGTTGATAATTCCCCCCTTACCACCACCCTCTGCTGCCTCTTTTCCTGCCAGTTACCAGTCCAGCTGACCACCCTATCACTAACACCCAGGTCCCTCAGCTTGTGTATCAGTCCCCTGTGTGGCCCCGAGTCAAAGGCCTTGCTGAAATCCAAGTACAGAACATTCACTGCTTTACCCTCATCCAGAGTCTTAGACACCCGATCATAAATATCCTCAAGGCTGGTCTGACAAGACCTTCCCTGTGTGAATACGTGTTGCCTTTCGTCTAAGAGACAATTCACCTCCAGAAATGCCATTCTCTTTTCCATCAGGATAGTCTTCAATAGTTTACTCACAGCTGACATGAGACTAACTGGCCTATAGTTCCTTGGATCATCCCAAAAGCCTCTTCTGTGCACCACATGTGCCAATCTCCAATCCTGGGGCACACAACCTGATTGAATAGATGTGTTGACAATGTATGTCATAGGCTCCGACAGCACCTCCAGAAGTTCTCTCAGAACCCTTGGGTGTATCCCATCTGGTCCCGGTGCTTTATCTGTTTACAAAGCCCTTAGATGCTCCAGTATCTTCTGCCTATTGATCTCCTCATCCACCATCCTTGCTCCCTTAACATTCCGCTCATTTCTCTGCCCATGATGACTAGGTAATCTCCTCTCCCTTGTAAAAACTGAACAGAAATATTCATTAAATACCTCTGCCTGTTCATCCCTCTTATCTACCCATCCCTCATCTATCTTAATTCTAGAGATCTGCTTCCTGCACTTCCTTCTCCCCCGATGTACTTGAAGAACTCCTTTTCACCCTGCCTCATCCCGTGAAGAAGCCTTATTTCCTTCTCAGTCTTGGCAGCCCTTACCACTCTTGTCACCTCCCTGGAACTCCTAATATAATCATCCTTATCTGCTTCCTTACCAGTCCTCTTATAGTTTCTAAAAGCCTCTCTTTTTTCACTCACCCTCCCTTGTACTCCCCGGTCCACCAGCCTGGTTTATTAGACTTTGCCTTCTTACTTCACACAGTACAAGAGTCAGTGGCCTCCACCTGTCTCAACCTTATGATGCCCCATTTTTGGGTGGTATCCATGCCAGGTTTTATACTAGCCACATGCTTCCCTATTATTTCTGCTAGCCTACTGTAATCAGCCCTCCTAAAATCAATAACCTTTGTGGCTGTATTTGTCTCCTGACTGTCTAACTTAAGTATGAAACATACAGTACTATGATCATGCCCAGCTATGGGAGCATCCACCATCACTTCCCTTACCTGATCACCATTTGACAATACAAGGTCCAATATATTGCCCTCTCTCATAGGATCCCTTACCAGCTGAGACTGTAATACATCCTGAAATGCATCCAGAATAATCCATTCACTGATGCTATTAGATGACATGGTGGCCCAATCTGCCCCTGGTAGATATACTGTAAGTCTCCAACCACCACTGTTCTGCCCCTTCTACAATTCCACTGTATAACACTGACTAACTCCTTGTCCTTCTCCTCCATCTGGGATGGAGGTCTATACATCACCACTAGCTTAACTTTCTTGGTTTTTGACTTACATAAAGTAATCCACAAGGATTTTGTATCCCCTTCAACCCCTTCCTCCCTATGACAGTCTATTCCTTCCCATATGTAGACAGCCACCCCATCTCCCCTACCAGTTTCCCTATCCCTCCTAAACAACCTAAAGCCTGGTATTATTAAGTCCCAAGTCCCCAAGTTTCAGTGATGGTGGCGATATCGACCCTCCCCCCACCAGATGTGTTTGGACCTCTGGTATCTTACTAGCTAGGCTCCTCACATTCATGGAGACAACCACCCATCTCTTCCCATGACTGTCATCCCCTCTAATTCTTTCCTCATACCCTCACCAATATCATCCCGTTGCTCTACACCCCCCCCCCAGTGGGGTAGACAATAGCCCACCACTGGCCCTAGCCTCCAAATGCTTGATATGTATGCCTCCTCACTAGTTTAAACCAAAATAAGATGCCAGAAACTCCTCAGATTTATTTATAAAAACTGTTGTACCCTCTTTACTGAGATGCAACCTGTCTGGGGCATACACACTATTTTTTATCGATGTCTCCCCCCAATTCCCTACCAATCCAAATCCCATAGATTTAAACCATTCCCACAACCATTCATTAAAAAAATCACTCATTATCTGCTTAACATATAAACTAGCTCTAGGCACAGGCAGTACCTCTGAAAAAACAGTGGACCTTGCTTCAATACCATACATCCTTGCCAATTCCTAAACAGTGACCTCCATAAGACTGCTTTTCGCTAAGTCATTTGTGCCTAGATGTACTAAGAAATGAGGTTTCCACCCCTGTCTCTTATCCCCTGCAGGATTGATATGCCTCAATCTATGCGCCGTCATCCCTGGAAAGCAATGCACCCATACTGAGCTCTTCCTATTCCTAGTTCCTCCCCATCTGATACCCTTAATAATAGAATCACCAAAAATGATGACCTCATAATCCCCTTTTTGTTGTCTGAACTTTAATACTCCATCAATGTCCATGTTAATTTCCCCTTGCCTAACTGATTTTACTTATCTGATAGTTCCCTCATCACCGACTGGATGTAATGCCTCCCCCATTAGAACATTATTACCCCCTGTCCCATAGCTGCTGCATTCCCCTCCACATCCTCCGAATTCCCCCCAACACCTACCAGTTTCAGAAGTTTATCTAACTCGAAGTCTTCATCTATATTATTATTCATGTGTCCTTGACCCACTTATTTTGCCTCTCTGATAGTTACCTCGTCACCCACTGCATGTATTGCCTCCCCCTTAGAATATTATTACCCCATCTCTCATAGCTACTACATTCCCTGCCTTATCTTCTGAAATCCACCCAACAGCTAACAATTCAAGATTATCTAACTCAAATTCTCCATCCCCATCCACCTTCATATCCTTGTTACTTTCAACTGACTTATACCCCCAAAACCTCCTTGCATCACTATGTCATTCATTCTGACATTTTGAATTCCAGTAAAAACACCCTCTAATACTGAACACCTTCCCCCTTCCTTGCTATCCCATTCCTGTCTTGAAACCTCTGAGTTATCAACAACTCTCCTTTTACCACCCATACCACCCACTATCCCTTCCATTGCTTCATTATTCCCCCACTTCACATTCCCTACTCTTCCCTTTTCCCTATTTCTATCCACCATTGATCCACAGCAATCCTGTTTCACAATGACTTGCAGATTACTTAATGGATCATACCTATTCTACACCCCAAACAAATGCCCACTGCCATTCCAATTTCCTGTTTCCACATGTTTAGATCTCTCTTTTCCCCATTCCCTCTCCTTCCCTCTACCTGACAATCCCCATTGCTCCAATTACCACTACCATGTCCAAACCATGATCCCCACTGCCATAACCCTTTCTTCACCCAAATCCATGTAAAACATTACCCATACCCCATCTCCTTCTCACTACTTGCCAACCCTCATTCCCCCAACTCACTTTTCCTTTGCCATTCATTTTAACTGTCATACTGTACTTGCTTTCTCATTTTCTGCCCTCATGTCTTGACCACTCTCCCTCCTTACCCATTCCCTTCAGCATTCTGGAATAACTGTCTCCATGGCAGTGACTCCAACACCCCCCCCCCATTATCCCATTTCATCCTAACCCATTGGTAATCCCATATTCATTACACACATTCATATTTCCTCCCATTTTGAATTTTCAGCTCCCTTCTCAGTTTAGTGATCTCTGCCTAAAGTTGAGTCAACTTTCTACAAATTGGACAAAAACCCAATCTCTACAACATAGACATAAACACTGCAGTACCACATCCATTACAATCAACTACCCTAGGCAACCCCCTTACACCATTTTCCCACTGCTCTTTGCTAATACCAGTCCATTCTGCCCACCCTCCATTCTTTTGTCCTTCACCTCCCCACTCCCCCTACTTCTACAACAATATCCCCACTCACAATGCACAGTAAGCACCTGCTAATGTTCTTTAATGGTCAGACACAATAGCCTATGCCCCTAACTATAACCCAAAGTTTTAAAAAATCCCAAGTTTAGGCACTTAGATCCCCTGATGATAATAACTAATATTTCTGATCCCCTTAAGATAATGGCTAATATTTCTAGTGTAGTTAATAATCACATTATCATAGACATTTCACACTGTACCACTGAGACATACTAATCCCTTCAAATTTAGTGTATCTTCCTTAGTCATCAATATTACCATTACAGTTCCCAGATCAAAATAGTGTATACCTTTAAAAATAATCAGAATTACTACACAACTAAGCATCACTAAGCATACCATAGAAACATAGACTTTGATGGCAGATAAGGACCGCTTGGCTCACCTATACCCCTTAAGTTATCCCTCAAAATCAATTATAAAGTATACAATACCCTTTTACCCCAAATTTCTTAAAAGAGTGTTATGCTAGTGCCAGCAGCCTTAAAATGAATACCTATAATTTACAGCCACAGTGACTTTACATACTAGAACATTGTGTGAATATTAAAGCCCTCAAAAATGAATTCACAGCACACAGATATCATAGTAGAACTGACTGTGATAAATGCTCAAATGTGTACTCACACAATAAGCAACTTTAATGGACAGCCAAATCCATCTTGTTAGCTAAACTTGTAAAATTCAGATTTGTACTATACTACACCCTCTTCCTCCTTTATTATAAGTTTACTTGGTAAATATAAACAATAGACCCACCACTGGGCAATGCTTGCCTGCTGCTACTGTTTAGCTGAGCATTTATGAATGTTAATTAAATCTAAGCAGATAAGCCTATCCCCCCCTTATAAAATGATGAATTGATGCACACACTCCATTTCAAATACCCACCACTGGGCAGGGCCTGGCTACTGCTACCGTTTAGCTTAGCATTTAAGAATGTTAACTAAATGTAAGCAGATAAGCCTTTCAGCCCCTTTATAAAATGATGATGTGATGCTCACACTCTATTTCAAATAAATAACACTGAAAAGTTAGCCTCTCTCTGCTTAACTAAAAACCCAGTTCCTTGAAATAGATGTTCTAGCATTTAAATAACAATGACAAGTTACCCCCTCTACTTAATTTATATCCCAACCCTTTGCAACATGACTCCTACTTTGCATTTAACAACCCAATAAATCTATACATTTCTAAATAGTACCTCACACCCTTTATAAGCAATACACAGAGTTTCTGTACACACAAATTCTAGTGAAAATGCCTTAAAATTACCACTTTTCTTCTCTGTGTTTGATTAGCTTATTCAAAGCTGTATCAACCCACCTCCATTACTCATATCTGCCCTCCTCTCAAACAGAGTAGTTAATAAATGTGAGGGGGGGATCAAAATTCTTCTTCTCAGTACTGCTGAGTTCTGATTCTCTCTGTGGCTCTGACAACCTTCCAGATGAAGGGGAATTACGAAGACACACTCACAGTTCAATGATGCCCTCTGACCCCCATTTCACACTGAGGCTTTTCACAGCTGAATTCAGACAGTCCACCATTCTAAAGATTACCAGCTGCTGATAGAATTATAAGTGCAGTAAAACTCCACACTCTCACAGTCTCTAGTTTCCAAATGGCACCCTAGCTGCCTTCTGATTGGTTGGTTGATTCTTACCACAAACAGAAGTAAAATCCCAAAATAATATGAGCTGCTGCTGAATAAAACTTTCAAAATTCTCCTTCTCAGCACTGCTCAGTTCAAATTCTCCTCTGTGGCTCTTATAACATTTCAGATGCAGGAGAATTACCAAGACACACTCACAGTTCCATGATGCCCTCTGACCTATGTATAATATATGTTATGTACAATAATAAATCATCCACAAAGAGAGCTACTTTATGCTCACCTCGCTCCCACATCCTTCTATTTCTGGGTGATTTTAGATAGCAGTTGCAAGGGGTTCAAGGGACAACATGTAATGTAGGTGGGAAAGGGATAACCCTGCCTCATCCCCTGTGATAAGGCAAAAGGTGGTTTGAGAGAGCTATTGACCAGTGGTTGGGTGGTAGGACTCATATAGAAGGCTCTGATCCAGCTCAACTGGTGTGGGCTTAAGCCAAATGACTGCAGTGTGGCAAAGGGGTACCCATACACCATGCAGTCGATAGCTTTTTCTGCCCCCAAGGCAAGGACTGCTGCACTGTGCATACTTGGGTTTTACACCCATTTGAAAATAATGTTTAAAGTTCTGCTGTTACTGTGTTTTCCCTGTCTGCCCTGAACAAACCCACATTGGTCTGAATGTATACACTATGGAAGTAGTGGTTCAAGGTGAGCAGCTATAACCCTTGCAAGGATTTTATAATCTGAGATGAGTAGGGAGATGGACCGATACAAGGCACATAAGGTAGGAACAATATTTTAACACTGAAAATATTGAATTCTACAGTAAATAGGATAGGAAGGATTGCTGAGAAGGGGGGAGAGGAAGATGGAGGTGCTAGCATAACCTGCTAGTGGATGCAGTGAAGCAAATCTTTAAAAGGCTGGAGGACAGATTGAATGCACACTCAGATCACTGGCTTTTTCTGAGGTCCTCCCTGTGTGGAATAAGGGGAATGGGAATGGTAGAGTAAGGAAGGAAGAGACTGAGGAGTCTAATGGGTGGTTGAAGGGATGGCGTCAGGAGGAGAGATAACACTACTTGGGGGACTTGGGAACTTCTGGGACAGGAGGCTCTTCAAGGGTGATGGCCTTCATTTAAACAGAGTGGGGGCCAGTGTTCTAGGGCAGAAGTCTGATGTCTACATTGGACAGTAAAACTGACTGTGGGGCAGACAGAACCTAGGGGAACCACTGAGAAGGGAGAACAGGTGGAGAACCTAGCCAGTGTTCCCTCTGAACAGGGGACCAACAGTAGCAAGGTGGGTAAGAGTAAGGTTGAAGTTCAAATTAGGTTTAGAGAAGAGGCCAATGAGGGAGAGCTTACAAAGCCTATATTCAGCATAAAAGGTTAAAAAAACAAGGAAACTAGGAAAGAATAAAGGAGGAAGAACAGGAAAAAGTAGAAGGGCATCAGTAGAAAGATGGAAAGGGGTCTGTCTTTATGACAGGAGAATGGAAAATAAAATTAGTGAGCTGCAGGCAATGGTTTCAGACCTTGTAGCCATCACAGAAACTTGGGCCACAGGGAATAAAGACTAGGACCTGACAGTCCCAGGTTACACCATGTTTAGATGTGACAGAGGAAAACATAATGGAGAAGGCACAGCCCTATATGTTAGGGAAGGCATAGCAGCAGTGAAAAATGGAAATATCAGGGGCAGTAATGGCAACACAGAATCACTGTGGGTGTAGCTCACAGCCACCCCAGGTAGAAACTATGGATAGTGATGAACTATTGACCTCCAGAACAGGGGGAATAAAGAGATAAGGAGCTATGGACAGAACTAGAAATGGGAGTGTCAAAGGTGGGGTGGTGGTGGGACATCTAAATCTGCCAGATATTGACTGGGTCACTCCAAATTGCCAGGAGCTCCAGAAGTCATGGCCAGCTGGATACATTGCAGGGCTGCCTGCTGGTGTAGCTGATTAAGGAACCCAATAATCAGGTTGCCATTCTCAATGTGGTGCTCACCTGCTTGGACGTGGTAGGAGGAGTGAGGGTAGGGGAACCACTAGGGTCCAGCAAACATAACTCTACAGTGTATGGTTTGACATGGTTCATGGACCAATTATGCCCTCAACAAAAGCTGAAGTCTTAGATTTCAGAAGGGCAGACTTCAATCTGATGAGAAAGCTGGTCCAGGACAAATTAATCAAAGTGGATCACATCAGGGATGTGGACAACAGATGGGGGGAATCAAGGGGCCCATTCTTGAGGAGGCAGGATGGAGCTCCACCCACAAAGGAGGAAGCACAACATGGTGATAATGCTTGACACCATATAGGCTACATGCTGCCAGTGCTCCCGATGAGACCAACTCCCCTCCGCCAGCAACCTTTCAGGTGTCGTACTAATTTTCTTTTTCTACTCCAGCTGAAGGAAAAATGTGATATTATGACTAACACCTGTTCTCCACGATATGCCTCAAATGGAGCCAGTTACTGACAAAGAAGGACTCACTAAAAAAAGTAATAAAGCTTACCTAGCATTTGGGATAATGTCCTCGAGACTCAACTGCAAACAAAATCTCACAGGAGCAAAACAGAAATCCATAAAAAACCTGCTTCTTCTTCAATGCTGACAAGGAAAGGTCAGTCCATGATGAAAGCAACAACTTTTAACAAAATGGATAAAATTCCAGCCAGAACGACTGCCCAGCCTAAGACTAACTTTGCTGGTTTATAGCCTTTATTTCAACAGTCTGACAAACCAAATGGAAATTCCAAGCAAACCAGACAAGACTGGCTGAAGAGAGGGCTGAAGCCTCACAATCTTCTGGGGCCCAGCTGAAAGCATTCAGGGAATGCCCTTACCCCAGTGGGCTGCAGTGGTAGAAGAAATGGATCAACAGCAGTACTTGTGAGCCATCAGTTTTGGAGATTACAACATAGAAACTCTAGTTGCTCTCAGAGACTAACCTAATGCAACTGTTCTACAATCAAAGAAACATTTCACAGAAAAGGTGAATCATGTTAAACAAGGCCACAGTGTGGACATAACATCTTCAATACAAAGTGCTCCAGAAGATCCAGAGACATACAACACAGCCACATTTTCAAATGAATGTAGGGTTAGCTTAAACCTTTATAACTCTAATTGTAAAAACCCAGAAAAGTCTCATGAAAACCTGTTAGAAGGCATTTCTGCTCCAGATTTGCTTAACTTGCCTGTACCAAACTTTAACTGTAATATTGGAGAACAAGTTAGTGATGGTGAAATCAGTTTAGAAGATACTGAAACCAATGATGGAGTAAAACCAGAGCAATTTAATGAAGAGAGTGATGCACCCCCACCCCCATGGGTAAAATCACTTTTTTCTCAGATTAACACTATTGCATATAAACTGGAACTAATGTTAACACACCAAACGAAACTGGAATCATACTTCAAATTGACCCAAAACATTTTAAAAGAAAACCAAGAATTAAAAAAATAAATTTTAGAAATAAAATTGGCCCTTAATAAGTTATCAGTTGAAACTCTAAACATAATAAAAGCAACTAAGCAATTTAGAAATAACAAATGCAGAGTTGAAAGAAAAGCTGCTAGATTTCAAAATGAGGCCAAGAAGAAAGAATGTGCACATTTTGGGTGTGCCAGAAGCATGGGACAGAGACAAAAGCCTACAGGACACTTTTAAAGATATAGCTGCATCTTTTCTGGATACTAAGCCAAAGAAGATTCAATTTGAAATAAATCACATACATAGGGGTTGTGGACCAAGGTTGCTGACATTGAACCGCCAAGACCAATCACACTAAAATTCTTATGTTCAGCTGGTAAAGAATCTCTTATGTAGGTGGTTTATAAGAAAAAGAGAGAGTCAACATTTTGGGGGCCAACATCTCCATCTATAATGATTTACCCTTGGAAACAGTTGAACCCAGGAAGAAATTTGACTTTTTGAGAAATAAACTGTGGTCAGTTGGCTACTGAGCTACTATTAGCCTTCCTGCTAAAATGAAAGTTGTTTTTGATGGTAATCGTTTGATCTACAACACTGTTGAGGATGCCACAACTGACATAACTTTTAAAATTCCTAATATTTTTCAACAATAGAGTCACTAAATTGTAAACCCTTACAATAACAGTGCGTTGGAACTGTTATTAAAAGTGATGGTCGAGAAGAAGTGACAGTGATGGGGGGGGGGGCCTTTGAAGATACCAAAATGACCCTTTTCATACATTAATAGTTTGAGAGGAAATGGTATCTGTGTTTTTATTTTTTAATTGGTTCCTTTCTACCAGTGTTTCTAGATTAGTGTCTGGTTATACTAGAAGTTTAAACTGGGGGTGAGGGGGGTGAGAAAGGAACAACCAGCAGTCATCTAACAAGCTAAGGGTATGCTCTCCATAAATGACTTCATTGATAGATGCAGAACTGGAGTTTGTTATCACTTTTACTTTCTTTGCTTGATTTTTTGTGGGGTTTACACAGGTTAATGTTGGAAGAAAACATAGTTAAGGAAGATTAAATTAAATATTCTGACAAATGTAATTATATACAACTTGCAAAGAGATACTGAATATATAAATATGCACATGTACCAAATATTAATCCGTAAATTCACATTTCACCTTCAATGTAAATTCTTTGATTTTCAGCTCTATGAAGTACATCTAACTACTGTCTTAAATGTATTTATGTATACTGTTTATCATTAATATGACTAACATAAACAAGCTTACACTTGTATCACTAAACATGAAAGGGATTAACTGTATATAAAGAGCCAAACTCTTGACTTATTAAAAAAAAATGCTTAGTTCATGTGTATCCAGGAAACTCATTTAGATGAATAAGAAATAAAAAAAAAAAAAAAAATAAGTGGATCAACCATTCAACATACAGCACAGGAAAAAGAAAAAGAAGAGAGGTAGCCATTTTAGTAAGGAAAAACCTAAACTGCACAGTCATTGACCAATTTGCTGATACAGAGAGTAGAATTATATTATTAAAATTAAAATGATTACATCAAGATATAATAATTGATTCATGCTATGCCCCTTTTGAAAATTGTCAGAATTTTTTAGCCACAGTATCTAAAGGATTACATAAATTACAATTTACCAATATCATTGTAGAAGGTGATGTTAATACTTTAAGTAACATATTATTAGATAAATCTATTGTCACCTCTAAAGAAAATTATAATATCACAAAGAAATTAAATAACTTCTTGGAACTAGAATTATTAATAGATTCCTGGTTACATATGAATCCAAATAATTAATTCTTCTCCCATTTTGATATAAAAAACCTCAAACCCTAACACAAATCGATTATATTTTTTCTATCCAAAAATTTGGCCCAATATATTATTAGTAGATATATAGATTCCGTTTTTCTTTCAGATCATGCCCTAACAACAGTAGAATTTTTATTTAAAAATCATGACAAGAAATACAGTAAAACATGATCCTTTAACAATGAACTATTACAAGATGAAACATTTGTGACTAACATAAGAAAAGTAATACAAGAATACCGGCAATTCAATTACAATGAATCAACCTCTATACTACTACTATGGAAAGCTTTTAAAGCCACAATAAGGGGGTCAATAATTTCTTACCAAATTAAACATACAAAATGAATCAATGCCAAAAATTAGTATATCAATAATAGAGTAAAACAGATAAGTTAATATTAACAGACTATAACAAATACAAAAATGAATGGGTGGAATTTAAAATGAAAAAGCAAGACCAACTCTACCAGAAAACAATAAAAATAGCAAAAACAATAAAAAGAATAAGATATTTTCATGCGCAGAAGACTGGTAAGCTTCTTGATAATCTATTAAGAACCGAGAAACAAAGGAACACAATTGTTAATATGAAAGATACAGATGGGAATATGGTGAAAAAAGGTGTGGAGATAGCCAAGGTTTTTCTTAAATATTATAAAACTATTTTTCATAATGGCTTTACCCCTGATCCAGGTGGAATGTCCATTTTCTTAGAAACAGCCAAAATATCACCAAAACCTTCAGTATATATCCCAATTACAGAATCCAACAATAAGAATGCTATTGATTCATTATCTAGAAATAAGTTACCTGGTTTAGATGTTTTTTCTAATGAGTTTTATAGAGCATTTAAAAACCTCCTGGTGCCTTGGTTGCTGAACGTATTTGAACATCTCATTTTTAATTCAACTGAAATAAGATTCCTTTATCTATGCAGACTGCTAAAGTAATTTTGATCCATAAAGAAGGTAACCCAAAAGAACTACCAGAAAATTATAGACCTATTGTGATTTTAAATGTTGATTATAAATTAATTGCAAACTTTATTAATAACCTCATTTTAAACTATTTAGACACTTACATAAACCATAATCAATATGAGTTCATTAAGGGTAGAAATCTTTTTAAAGTTAGCAAAAAAATACAAGCCATTATTCACTTAATAAATACAAGAAAAGAATATAATGCAGATACTTATTACACTGTTGCAGTTTATGCAACCAATGTGCTCAATCTTTTAAATAGGGAATATCTCTTTCATATATTAGAGGTACGGGCATTCCTCAAGAACTGATCATTCTAATCAAAAAACTATATACTACCACAATAGCTACATTTCAGATCAACGATTTTCTATCACAAGACTTTCTGATGCTTAATGGAGTATGCAAACTGTCCCTTCTCACCCACTTTATTTATTTTAGCATTAGAACCATAGTCAGAGTTGATAAGGAACAACCCCCAAATTGAAGGTATAAATTTAGGGCATGAAACAGTGAAGTTAAGTGTTTTCACTAATGATAGTTTATTAATAATTAAAAATTAAGATACTTCACTGGATGCATGCCTAAAGGAAACCTCTCTATATACCAATATTTCAGGTTGTCAGATAAATAAGAATAAATCCATGCTAATGAAACTATCTAAAAACAAACCTTTAGAAATAATTAAATACATAAATACAATAAAATCTATAAAATATTTGGGCATAATATTATCACCTGACCAAAATCTAAATATAAAAATAAATTTCAACACTGCAAAAGACAAAATTATTTCTTTATTAGACAACTGGAAAAATATTTCTTTATCCCTATGGGGCACAATAGAAATCTTTCAAATTATGGCTTTTCTACATTTTATGTTTGTGATACAAAATATGTTAGATTGTCCTAAAAAAGAATGGTTTCAAAACTTAAACAGAATTTTTTTCAAAAGTGTTATGGAGAGGGGGCAAACCCGTATAGCATGGAGTATATCATCAGCCTCAAGAAACAGGTGGTATGGGATGTCTAGACCCACTGATATATATGGAAGCACAAATACTAGCAACCTATTTCCAAAAAAACATTTTTTCCTAATTTAGATAATCTATTGTATCAAAAATTAATACATCCATCAGAATCTATTTCTAAGATTTATAACATATTTTTTGACCTTCACCTCCATAATACAAAAAAAAATTGATTTCATGGTTCTAAATAATTTGGAAATACATTATCAGCAATAGTAGGTTACAAATCCCATGGATGCACTTACAGATAGGACCCAATAAATGAATATAGGGTTGTGATACTTAGAGATGCAGCAAATTTAAATTCTGTCGGTGAAGTGCCTGCGAAGTGGGCACTTTGCAGTGTCACTCCACTATGTGAAGTGGCCAATGCAACAGGCTCACTTCGCCTTGTAAGTACTACTTTGCGTTGTTATTCCACCTTAACGCAAAGTAAGGCAAAGTGACAACAATACTGGCAGACCTTCACACACAGTCACCAAAATTAATGTGCATCACCAAAATGCTAATGTCTTGTTCCCATAAAACTACCCAGTGGTGATGAAGTGTAATGAGAGCACAAGAAATGCAAAGTCTCCCTAAAATTTATGGCACACTCAGACGTCATGTGTGCAGTAGTCACACACATTCACCAGAAATAATGTGCATCCCCAAAATGCTACTGTCTTGTGTCCAGAAAATTCCCCAGTGCTGATGAAGTGAAATGAGAGTGTAACAAGAAATGAGAAGTCTCCCAGAATTAATGGTGCACTCTGTCATGTGCGCAGTGGTCACACACAGTCATCAGAATTAATTTTCATCCACAAAATGCTACTGTCTTGTTTCTATAAAATTCCCCAGTGCTGACAAAGTGAAATGAGAGAGTAACAAAACATGCAAAGTCTCCCAGAATTAATGGTGCACTCCATCATGCATGCAGTGGTCACACAGAGTCACCAGAATTAATGTGCATCCCCAAAATGCTACTGTCTTGTGTTCAGAAAATTACCCAAAGCAGACAAACTGAAATGAGAGGGTAACAAAAAATGCAAAGTCTCCCAGAATTAATAGTGCACTCCGACATGTGTGCAGTGGTCACACACAGTCACCAGAATTAATGTGCATCCCAAAAATGCTACAGTCTTATGTCCAGAAAAGTCCCCAGTGCTGACGAAGTGAAATGAGAGTGTAACAAGAAATGCAAAGTCTCTCAGTATTAATGGTGTACTACAAATGCACAGACAGATTAAGATTGTGCTGCACTCTCAAGAGATGCAGATGCAAAGGCACAACAACACCTAAAAAGTGCTCACAAGTCACAAATCCAAATCTGGAAAAGAATACCTTTTGCTGGTTGGGGGGGTAGTGCATGGCAGTAACAGTTCACTACCAATAAAGATACCACAAAGCAGTATAAAAAGTTCATGCAGGTGTGGTGGATACTGGTTCACACTGCTGCAATTACTCTGTGGCACAATAAAAGGTGTTTGATTGAATGACACACATCGCACACACACTCACACACATTACAAGTACTGCATAGCGAATTGAAAACCTTTAGTCATAGAACCAAATGTTTTAAACAAACTGAAATTAGACACTGCTGCACCACAACAATCAGCTAAAAAAGTCAAGAATTACTTAAAATATTTACTGTGTGTAAATTAACACAGTTATACAAGAAAAATATAACCAAAACAGAAAGACTGCCTTTTTCTCCCAGTTAATCTACATACACCACAGTTACACCCCTCCCCCAAAGCACACTTCACAGTACACAGACTGACTTGTTCTAAATTAACATTCAAAATCCACAAACAAACAATAAACACTCGATGATATGAGCACAGGAGGGTTTCCTATAATTGATTTATTTAATTGTGAGCAAAAAAAAAGTAGAACAAAAAGACAGTTTTTAGAGGATTTGAATCACTGAGCTCTGAGAGGAAACTATCTACATCTTCCAGTACACACACTACACAGAACTGAGGATGTTCAGAACAGTCTAGATCCCATGTGACCTGCAATCCCTTAAAGCACTGCAAAATTCGCCTTTGGAGCTCAAAAACAAGGCGAAGTGAGACAAAGTGCATTGATTTCAATGTACTTCGCCTTAAAACTGGTGGAGAAGTGGTTTGGGGAAGGTGAAATAACACAAAGGCATTGTTTCCAATGGACTTCACATTCCCCATTATGACGCAAAGTACTCCACTTAATGTTGCGGAGTACTTAGTGGATTCCGCGTTACTCCATGAATCACTTCGCAGAGCGAATTTTGGCCACTTCACCCACCACTAGTGATACTGCTCTGTTCAATATATTTAGGGACAAAGGAATTTATAAATGGGAAGAGATTATGACAGAATCACAATTTCCCACCTATCAGCAACTGATAAACAAGATCCCGGACCACAGATGGAATTTGCTTTATTATTATACCCTACATAACAAATATCAGAAACTTTATATTATCTTTAATACAACTTCGAAAAATATTTTAGTATTCATAAATAATATATTAGTATATTAAAATAAGGTTTACAGAAAATATTATCAAGAACTTATAAGATGATATTACCAAAATACAATAAACACTTCCATTAACTAAATGCAAAATGGAATTCCCAATTGACCAATCCCCTCTTGGATAATCAGTGGGTATACTTAAGAAATTTGGGCCATAAAATATATGTATCTGCCAAAAATAAATCAATTCTACTAAATATTTTGAACAGAACATACATAAATCCCTCCTAGATTTCCAAAATAAATAAATAATACCCCAATGTTTGTTGGCATAAAGGCACTCTTATCCACTGTTTTGGGAATGTCAAAAAAATTAAAAAATGGTGGTTCAAACTTAATCAGATTAAAAAAAAAAACTTCATGGGAATTGATCTTCCTTTACATTCTGATATATTTCTATTTACCAATCTAACAACAACAATCTTACTGGAAAAAAATATAAAAATAATAGCCTTAGCTACAATGGTAATGAAGCACATGATATTGAACCACTGGGAAACAAAAATTATTTCTAAATGTGAACTACACAACTGCGGGGATCACTTTAAAAGAAACTTTATTACATGAGAAACTAATTTATGAAACTGATATTAGCTCCGACTATATAATGGGGATAAAGTGGAGGGAACTGCAGGATAACATTGACCTTCTTATAACAATTTAGCAGCTCTGGTCAATATATTCCATTAGATATTTGTTGAATAATACAGATATAGTGTTCTTTCTTGAGCTATAGCAAAACATCAAGATCTAATGAAATAAAGGTATTATAATTAAATTACATTGTGAAAGTCATACAATGCATTAACTGTGAACTACCCTCCACATGAATTCTAGGGAGGGAGGAAGGGGGGAATATCTGTTTATTTATTTATGTTCAAGAATTACTATATGTACATACAAGTTGATCATGTCATTATAAATTCTGATGCTTGAATAAAAATTATTTTGTTTCTTGAGGCAACAAAGTCTTGCATAAGAATGGTAATCAACACAAACAGGAACATGAGACCTATATGGTTCTCTGGAAAGGTCAGGGAAGCAGTGCGATCCAAAAAGATGACCTTCTCCAGGCACAGGGGAAAACAAGGGAAGGAGAATTGGGGGGGTACCAAATGAGAAAGAGGAAACCAAGAGATTGGTTAGAGAATTAAAGGCAGACACAGACCTGCAGATTGTGGGGGTTCAAGGGGAGGGAGGAGGAGAAAACAGTTTTTGGATATATTAGGGAAAAAAGAAAGAAGGGTGGAGGAATTGCTAGGTTAACAGAGAGAGAGAGGTTGGGTAATTGAGGAGGGCCAGCAGAAAGCAACCATTCTTAATGACTACTTCTGCTCGATATTCAGAAGGGGAGGCAGAGTGCCTCTGCCAAAGTGTGGCATTAAGGCAGCTGTAAGTGGGATCCCTGAGATAAGGCAGCAAGTATTTACCAGAGAAACAGTTTGGAAAAGGCTAACATTCCTAACAATTGATGAGGCCCTGGGGCCAGATGGGATGCAGCTGTGGGTGCTCAAGGAATTAGCAACAGAACTAACTGTACCCCTGACTAATAGCTCAAGTTGAGATGGGTAATCCCAAAAGACTGGAGGGTAGCAGATGTAGTCCAGCTCCATAAGGGGAAGGGAGAACAAGTACCAACTGGGTAACTACAGACCTATCAGTCTTACCTCTATTGTGGGTAAACTGATGGAGACACTAGTCAAAGAGGATCTTATGGACTACCTGGAGAGCAATTGACACCAGGATAGTAAACAGCACAGCTTCATGGCAGGGAGGTCTTTTTTAGACCAACCTGATAGCATTCTTTGACTGGGTATTGAGAGTAGTGGATAAGGGCCATGCTCAGAATTTATTCTATGTTCATATCAGCAAGGATTTTGAATTGATGCCTCACAGAAAGATGCTGTAGAAGCTACAGAATCTAAGTGCAGTGAAGGACACAGTTAGATGTGAAGAAACCGATTAAAAGGTAAACAGCTAAGGGTTGTGGTTAGCAGTCAAATAAGAAGAGAGGAAGAGAGGTCACCAGTGGGATGCCAGAAGGATCAGTCCTGGGTTCAATCCTTTTCGGTATGTTCATCACTGACATGAGAAAAGGAATCCAGGGCAATGTCTCTTCACAGATGACACAAAGCTCTGTGGCAAGGTAAACAGTGGGGAGGGGCTTAGGGAGATACAAAGATACTTGCAAAGGCTAGAGAGGTGGTCAAAGATTTAGCTGCTGAAATTTAATGCAAAAAAGTGCAAGCTGATGCTCATAGGGAACAAGCACCCCAAGGCAGAGTACTGGATAGGGGAGGGGGTAAAGCTGGGCATGACCTTTGAGGAAAGAGACCTAGGTGTCATCATCAGTGACTCCATAAAACAATCAAGTCAGTGTAACAAGACCTACAGTAAGTCAAATAGAATGCTGGGATACATAGGAAGGGGTATTGACAGAAGAAGGAAGGAGGTACTACTACCTCTCTATAGCTCACTGGTGAGATGCCAACTGGAGTACTGTACCCAGTTCTGGAGTCCTCATCCAAGGAAATATCAGGACAGGCTGGAAACAGTGCAATGTAGGGTGAACAAAATGATTCAGGGCCAGAAGGGCAGATCTTATGAGGATCGGCTCAAAGCACTGAACATGTACTCGCTGGAGGCCAGACAACAAAAGGGGCTTTGATACAAAATTTCAAGTTCCTAAAAGGAATGAACCAAGTAAATTGTGAGGAACTATTTAGCATAAGTAGTGGATCAAGAACACAGAGGCACAAGTGTAAACCGACTGTGCGGGGTTGAATAGAGAAATGACAATGTTTTATTTTACAGAAAGAGTAATGGAACCATGGAACAATCAGAAAGCTGATGTTATGAGCACCAAAACTACAGTATCAATGGTTTCAAACATGACTGGCACAGAATAAGGGGCTTAGTGGTTGCTCAGGGCAGTAGCATTAGGGTGGCAGCATGGAAGTGGATAGTGTGAGTTAGAACCCTATATGAACAATAGATCCTTGGTTTGGTAGGGTTATATGGGCAGACTGGATGGACCAATAGTACTTTTCTGCCATTGTTTTCTATGTTTCTATTATTAATGTGTAACCCCCACCCCTGCCTTTTTGCCAAAACGACAGGTGGCATGCTGTTGGCGCTGGCAGCAATACCTGGTGGGGACCTGGGTTCTGGGAGGATGAGGTTACCTGGCACAAGGGGACCTAGGTTTGGCTACTCTGCACAGGGGCACCCAAGTAAATCCGAACACAGGAAACAATAACTGTAATGTCCAGAACCAGGAATGGGATTTTTCAGTGCGGCTTTTATTCACAACTAGCTGAACACAATAAAGCATAGATGGACCCCCATGGGGCTACGTTTACTGATAATGCAGATTAGAGACTACAAGGTGGTCCACTTGAAGAATGAACCATTTCTACTGTTTTCAGGCTCTGGACCCACCAGGCACACAGCCCGGACTTGCATGCACTTTGGATACACAGCCTGACTGGCCCGGCTCCCCTGCCGGCCACTTGACTGATGGTTCATTGGAAGAATGAACCCATTTTACTTGTTGTGGCTCCCCACACCACTTAGAGTCTGCGACTCCTAGAGAGATTTTCCCATTTGCGACCCACGGCTGGGTACTTCCCTCATCACTGGCCAGGTGCATGAGGCAAAGTAGCAATCACAGCAGAAATCCGTAGATGTGGACCTGGTTACTAAAGATGGGGGGTTTGCCCACCTCCAGCTCCCACAGCCCATACCCGTCCATTTCTCTGGACAAACTGAAACTTCGAAATGTAGATTAAACGGTGGATGAACTGTCGCAACCCCTCTACAAGATTACTTGAATTCATACAGCACTTTAGCTTTTGACACTACTCCATTTTCTTGTCCTAGTACTATAGGCCTCCCAAATAGTAGTTCAAATCCCAAATTTCTTCGCATTTCCCAGCTGAAGAAACACATTTTTTGCCCTCTCAAATTAGAGCAAAACACTCACTCTTTCATTGCAGGTGCCCCACAGGCGAAGTACAACTTTTTCCACTTTTCATGCACAAACCGAAACTGTAAAAGGCAGCTTTCTTTCTTTAGCAGAAATTAGGGGATTGCCCCTGGAATCTACATGGGGATACTTTACTCCCTCCCCCCGGAGGGAGGGGGGCACTTGAGACCTGGACAGCGGTCTCCACCACTTAAACACTGGTCACTGACCTTCTTGCTTCAAAACAAACAGGAGACTGACTTTGAAAACTCCCAATGTTCTCTCTCACTCCCTCATCTGCAGATTCCAATGTAGCTTATGCAGCTGCGACAGTTCTATTGGTGATGTCATCTCTCAGTCTCAGCTGAGACTGAGAACAGAGTGAGACAGTGTGAAACCCATTTAACTGGAGTTTCACAAGCTGCCTTCCCTGCCTACCACTAGGTCTTACTGGGATTCTAGTAACCCCGGGTAACAAGGGGTTACATTCACCCTTGACCAGGAAAATGACTGTCCCCAGTCATTATGCACCCGGCCTTAGGCCGTCCCACCCTATGTGCCACCTGCGGAGGGGGGTGATCAGGCTCCCTCCTACCATGTGCAAGCACAAGCAGGCAACACTAAGGGCCTGGAGGCCTGTAGCTGACATATCAGCCTCTACACTATCCACTTACTATGGACACCCAGTGGCTCTGGTAGAACCATCCAGAGCATAACCCTGATAGATCAGCACTGCGTTCCCTACTGCAGGTCAGGGCCACAGCCTGTCCATCCCCCCTAACCATCTAGGGAAAACCTATCTGCCTCTAACATAATATTCCCAAACAAAAAAAAAAACGGGGACCTCCCCGACCTTGGGCAACTTGTAAATACACCATTAAAATACCAATTATTGCCTCCTCCCTACCCCCACAACCACACCTGTGGAAGGAAAGGGTTAATACAGCAATAACCATAACAATAACAACACAGTACTTTAAATTTCTACACAATAAAGCACTGAACAAGGAACTCTGATGAGCCCCTCCTCCTCTTCTTGTCTTCTCTTCTGTCTTCCCAGGAACACCTGTAAGAAAAAGAAAGAAAAAACACACGCGCCTAATCTGCATACACAGTCTACCTAAAACCCCTACCATACAAAACACTGAACAATCCCAAAAATATTTTTTTAGAAAAAGGTAGAAAAACAGTATTTACATTAGAGTACGATAATGACATTATTTACAATACACATTTCGGGGGATGGAGTGCCCTAAAAGTCCCAACTAGTGACCACAAGGCCCGAAGGCTAGTCCAATGAAGAGTCTCTCCTGGGCCGGAGCCCGGTGAAGCACAGTTCTTACAGGCCAAAGTCCCGAAGGGGAGAGTCTTTGCGGACAGTTCACACATTTTTGAAGTCTGTAGTGTAGGGTGTGTACTGCAATGTCATAAAGATAGGAAAGTTTCGGACTTAACAGCCACTTGTAGTACAAGACTCTGCACAAACCTGCACCCTGCCGAAGACTCTCCCTGGCAGCATTTCTTCTGATACAGCTGGGCGGACATCTTCCGGGAACCACAGGAGGGCACATCTGGAAACAGCTGGGTGGATGTCATCTCTGGAGACGGAACCTTAGAACAGGAACAAAAAGAAAACAGCTGGTCCGACGTCATCCGATTACCAGGTGATGAACAGGAAACAGCTCAGCTGGTGTCCTCTCTGGATCTGAAGTCATCTGGTGGGCCAGTAGATGGTTGCTGGACAGGACAGTACACTGTAGACTGATGAATGTGGGGCACCTGAGTCCTGGTTATTCATATTGGCGGATCAATAAGGGCACTTCACAGTCTGGTGTGGCAGTATTGACTACCACTGCTCGGCTCTCCATTTTGTAGGCACGGGCTTAATTGCTGGGAGGTCCTTGCACTGAGGCCAATAGTACCAGGGGTCAGGGGCTTGAATTATTACCCCATCTGGGTGCACATAACTCACACAGTGGGAGATTTCACATCCCTCTCCGTCCACTATTCTCACTCTGTCCATAAACAGTGTCCTGCCTCTCTTCCACTGGGTATATTTTTCATGGAACAGTCTATTCTTTACATGCTGGTTGGCCCCAGGATGCACATTTTTCATTGCTTCATCCCAGATCCAGGATTTCCTGCAGTCCTCAATCTCCTCCCAGACTTTCCGAGAAAAGGTAGGAAAGGTCATACCATAGATTTCATTTGCCTTTCTACGAACCAGTCTCTCCTCTTTACTTGCTTTGGTCAATCTGAGACCACTGGCCTGGCTTGGGGGTGGCCAGTCCTGGTTCTGCCAGCTTTGCATTCTCAAGGAAATTAGAAACGGATCCCTGACTTCTTCCTCCTGTAAAGCCAGGGCAGTGGCATCACCACCTTCTTCAACACATTCCTCCGAGGCAAGATCTTGAGGCTGTGTACCCGTTCCTTTCTCACAAGGCCACATAGGTTTCCCCTCATCTTCCTCTTCACTGAGGATCTGAGCCCAGGAGTGAGCAGTCATTCTCACCCCTGAGACTATCCATTCATCACTAGGCACGGAGGTCAACACATCCCATTCAAAGGCCTTCCGCATCTCATCTTCACTTAAGAGACTTGGGCTAGGCCCCCCCACCCAGGGGTCTATTGATGCTTTATCTGAACTTTCTTTCTGAGATCCAGCATCCAAAACTTTAACTTCTGATACTGTCTCTAACTCCGCACCCTCTAACTTTGTGCCACACTCCCCCGAGGGACCTTCCTCCACAGGCTCCGCCTGGTGCTATGTGCTGCCAACTGCAGATTCCTGAATTTTTGTCCATGTGGGAGCCAAATGAATTGGAGGCACTTTATACAAGCCATATTTTTGAAGGCATCCAGCACAGTGAGGAATCATGAAGATGTCCCTTCCAACACTCAAGCATATTTGGCATACACACACTGGATAATTAGGAATAGCCACATCAGGAGGCAGTTGTCCTCCATAGCACCACTTTTCAATATCTCTCAGTCTATTTACTGCTGCTGTTACTGCAACCCGGGCGTGATCCAGGTAACGAGCTGGTCCTGAGGCCATAACTGCAGAAAAATAAACAAAAGTTCACTGTAACTGAAAGTCCCACTTTATTGAACACATTCTGTAGCTTTAAAATGGCTCCTCTGCTGCTGTGTTTACTTTACTACCCCACCCTGTAATGGCGGCGGCAGCACTCCTGTGCATCAACATTTAGAATCTGGGTCAAGCCACTGCACACCCGAGTTACACACACTACTGATAACTTTTGCTCAAACTGCACAACTTGCTCTGATCTGGCTTTACACACATTTACAGGATTTTCCTTGGACTTTTCACAAGCTGGTAACATTTATCTGACTCACAGTCCCTTAAAAACTTTAGGTTTTAGCTCAGGATTGCCTGCTTCTACTAGTGTTGCATTTTGCTACAACCCACAGTCTCTCTCTGGCTGCAAACTTTAAACTGAGGCTATTTTACTTCCATGCACACATTCAATGGCTTTACAGACTTGCACTTGCTGGCAGGACTTCACACAGTCATTACTTGCAAAGCGACTACACTGCTGCACACACATTTTATATGGCATTACTGAAAATCACTGATTGAGCAGTTTCTTAGTTGTTTACTTACTGTTATTAGTAGCAACTTGCTGCTATGGGGTAAAACGGCCTGCAGCCAGTTCCTGAAGGCCTTGGAACACAAACGGGAGGGCAGTCTTAGCGATCGTCGTTTTAACCACCAAACTTTTAATTTCCATGATCGATTTGCGGGTTGAGCCCGATTTTAAACTTAAAAGTCAATTTTTTGAATGTTTACAGCGCTTTGAATACTCCGCGACGCTCCTCCACTGCCAGTAAATGCATTACACTCTGTCTTCCTCTTGAATGCTGAGGCAGTCTCTGAAGAGCTGGCTGAGGGGCCGGACTAATGGCAATCTAACCAACCACACGATGCCATGCAAATGAGCCTCTTCTTCCTCGCGAGGGCTCCTCTCCTCATGGCGATCGTCGAGCAGGGAAATTTAAACTGTAAAATGCACTTTTTTTTTTTCCTTCAACTGACTCCACTGCGGGAGCCCATTTCAACCATGTAACATTGCCATTAACTCTGCAGTCTCTCCATTTACACAGAAAGCATTTCCAACATCCAGGGCATAATTTCTCTGTTGCTACCTCTAGTTTTCCACACTTTCCTTCACAGAATTAATTTTAAAAGCTTTTCAAACGCCCAGGGCATAATTTCTCTGTTGCTACACCTAGTCTTCCACACTTTTCCTCACGGAATTCATTTTAAAAGCATTTCAAACGTCCAGGGCATAATTTCTCTGTTGCTTCCCTAGATTTCCACACTTTCCTTCACAGAATTCATTTTAAAAGCATTTCAAACATGCAGGGCATACTTTCTCTGTTGCTACCCCTAGTTTTCCACACTTTTATTTACCACAGTTCATTTTTAAAGTTGACAAAAACGCTGCAAACAATTTTGATGCAGGACAAGGGCACACTCTTTGGCTTTACAGCTCCTTGGTAAACAGTTGGCATTTTTTAAACAGCAGCACAAGATTCACAGCACACAGCAACACACTAGGGAAATTGCTTCAGCTTTTTGGGCTACCCACTGCCAGATAGCCATAACGCTAGCCCCCTTGCCCAAGCACCTTCCTTCCTGAACAAATCCAAAGCGGTGCCTCCATTTTTGTAACCCCCACCCCTGCCTTTTTTCCAAAACAACAGGTGCATGCTGTTGGCGCTGGCAGCAATACCTGGTGGGGACCTGGGTTCCGGGAGGATGAGGTTACCTGGCACAAGGGGACCTAGGTTTGGCTACTCTGCACAGGGGCACCCAAGTAAATCTGAACACAGGAAGCAATAACTGTAATGTCCAGAACCAGGAATGGGATTTTTCAGTGCGGCTTTTATTCACAACTAGCTGAACACAACAAAGCATAGATGGACCCCATGGGGCTACGTTTACTGATAATGCAGATTAGAGACTACAAGGCAGTCCACTTGAAGAATGAACCATTTCTACTGTTTTCAGGCTCTGGACCCACCAGGCACACAGCCCGGACTTGCATGCACTTTGGATACACAGCCTGACTGGCCCGGCTCCCCTGCCGGCCACTTGACTGACAGTTCATTGGAAGAATGAACCCATTTTACTTGTTGTGGCTCCCCACACCACTTAGAGTCTGCGACTCCTAGAGAGATTTCCTTCTTACTTCTTCTGACTCCCATCTCACAAAGAGAATTCTTTACCCATGTTGTGGCTCCCCACACCACTTAGAGTCTGCGACTCCTAGAGAGATTTTCCCATTTGCGACCCACGGCTGGGTACTTCCCTCATCACTGGCCAGGTGCATGAGGCAAAGTAGCAATCACAGCAGAATTCCGTAGAGGTGGACCTGGTTACTAAAGATGGGGGGTTTGCCCACCTCCAGCTCCCACAGCCCATACCTGTCCATTTCTCTGGACAAACTGAAACTTTGAAATGTAGATTAAACGGTGGATGAACTGTCGCAACCCCTCTACAAGATTACTTGAATTCACACAGCATTTTAGCTTTTGACACTACTCTATTTTCTTGTCCTAGTACTATAGGCCTCCCAAATAGTAGTTCAAATCCCAGATTTCTTCACATTTCCCAGCTGAAGAAACACATTTTTTGCCCTCTCAAATTAGAGCAAAACACTCACCCTTTCGTTGCAGGTGCCCCACAGGCAAAGTACAACTTTTTCCACTTTTCAAGCACAAACCGAAACTGTAAAAGGCAGCTTTCTTTCTTTAGCAGAAATTAGGGGATTGCCCCTGGAATCTACATGGGGATACTTTACTCCCCCCCCGGAGGGAGGGGGGCACTTGAGACCTGGACAGCGGTCTCCACCACTTAAACACTGGACACTGACCTTCTTGCTTCAAAACAAACAGGCGATTCACTTTGAAAACTCCCAACGTTCTATCTCACTCCCTCTGCTGCAGATTCCAATGTGGCTTATGCAGCTGCGACAGTTCTATTGGTGATGTCATCTCTCAGTCTCAGCTGAGACTGAGAACAGAGTGAGACAGTGTGAACCCCATTTAACTGGAGTTTCACAAGCTGCCTTCCCTGCCTACCACTAGGTCTTACTGGGATTCTAGTAACCCCGGGTAACAAGGGGTTACAAATGCTTTAATCTCTCCTGAGACTAGCAATATAGAAACACAGAAACATTAGAATTTATCATCAAAAACGGATCGCTTGGCCCACCCATTCTGCCCAGATGTTCTCAGCCTAATCTGTCTCCACAGAAACTAAATGGTCTCTGGCGACCCTTCCTCCTCCCAGTCAGTTTTCTAACAAGCCTATCCCATGTATACTTGAATCCACCTGACTATTTTTGCCTTAACTATTTCTGTTGGCAGTCTGTTCCAGGCATCTACCACCCATTCAGAGAAAAAATATTTCCTCAAATCTCTCTTAACCCCACTCTTACTTCATTACATACCCCTTGGTTCTGGTACTCCTTCTCATTTGAAAGAGACTTCTCTCCTGCCTCCTGTTCACCACTGTGAGGTAATTGTAGGTCTCTATCATGTTACCTCTCGCTCGCCTCTCTTCCAGAGTGTACATGTTGAGATCCCTCAGTTTCTCCTTGTACGGCTTCTCATGCAACCTCAGCATCATTTTAGTTGCCCTCCTCTGGACTGGCTCCCCGTCTATGTCCTTGCTGAAGTGTGGCCTCCAAAACTAGACACAACACTCCAGTTGGATTCTCACCACTGAGATATAGAGTGGCAACAACACATCCCTCCTCCTGATTGAAATTCTCCTCCCTATGCACCCTGGAATACACCTACCCATACCCCCTGTTTTGTCAGACTGCCTGCTATCTTTAGGTCATCAGATATGATAACCCAAATGTTCCTTTCTTGTTTACTGACTGCAAGCACCTGTCCCCAATCCTGTACTCAGCACCTGGGTCCCAATATGCCGAAGGTGCATGATCTTGCACTTTTTGGTATTGAACCATAATTGCCAAGCTTTCGATCACACCTTGAGTTTTCTCAGATCAGTGCTCTTTCTACCCCCTCCTGAGTGTCCACCCTATTGCATATTTTGGTGTCTGCAAAAGCATACCTTCCATTCCCATTTCTCAACAATGCCACTTATGAACACATTGAAGAGGACTGGTCCCAGTACTAAGACCTGTGGCACCCTGCTGGTCATTCCTTCATCATTCCAGTGAGTGCAGTTTACCACCACCCTCTGTCTTCTACCCATTAATCAGTTTCTAACCCAAGTCACCACTTTGGATACCACCCCTAGGCTGCTCAGTTTCTTTATCAGTCTCCTGTGTGGCACAGTGCCCAAGGCCTTGCTGAAGTCAAGATAGGCCACATCCACTGCCCTCCCCTGATCTATTTTGCTCATCTCTCAGTTAATGAACTCAGTCAGATTTATTTGGCAAGACCCCACCCCTGTGAATCCATGCTACCTTTGGTCTTTTTTATTTATTTATTAAAGAGATTTACCAGATAAGCATACTGAGCGGGGACCGCTCGTTCAGATCGACTTGGGTTACATAGGTCAAGAACAGATACAAAATCACAGTACATCGGTGAGATAGACAGCAGGTTCAGTAGACATTATAATTGAAATGGTATATAAAACAGCTGAAAGTGGATACAAAAGCAGGGAGAGAAATTGCCATTGGTATTGCAACAGGTGAGAGTGGATTTATACAGGGCGAGATTTGTAGGTACAGCAAGTGCAGCTTGATTGCCAATACAATTACTAGGTTTGGTGCACATAGTTTATTGTGACAATTGTTAGGTATACACTACTGGGTGATAGCAGTAGAGCAGTGAGGTAAATTGGCCCAGTGGGAAACTGGGCTAGTTGCATAGGTTATTATTTTAGAGCCAGTTGGATGCCCCTGGTGGTAGGACTAGTCTGTGGTTAACAATTAGTCTGTGGGTAACAATTACATACGTCTGAGATGTGGGTAAGCAGACGAGTTTTGAGAAGCCAGTGGGAGGAGGAGAGCCTGATATCTGCTGGTAACTCATTCCATAGTTTGGGCAGTCAATGCTTGAAGGCCATTTGGCCCTTTGAGGTGCACATGAAGGGGACTTGGAATTGTTTTGAATCTGAGCCTCTGAGGGGGTAAGCTGGGGGGGTTGGGTTGCTAGTGCACAACTGAGATGGGGGGGAGGGCATTTGACCAGTATTTGAAAATGAGATTTGTGCAATGTAGTTTACGCCGAGACTCCAGCAATGGGAAGGTAAGGGCACTGTACAGGTCGCAGTGATGGGTGGAAGGTGGGCAGTCAAGGACGTAATGGCAGAAAGAGTGAAAGATGGGGTCCAGGCTGGCCAAGGTAGATGGAAGGGCTGCACTGTAGACCACATCACCATAGTCAAAAATGGGGAGGATCATTTTGAAGACTAGCTCCCTTCTGACTGAGGTAGGAAGGTTGCCTTTGTAGCAGTAAAGTGCGCCTAATTTAGGGTGTAGTTTTTTCTGTAGTGAGCCAATGTGGGCATGGAAATCAAGGTGTTGATCGAGCCAGACCTCCAGGTACCTGAAGGAGGTGCAGGATTCTAGGCTGGATCCATCCAGAGTGTGGAAGATGGAGGGGGGGCTGCTAGCCGGGATAGTTTAGGATGGGTGCCGAAAGTTATGGAGATGGTTTTCTTAGCATTTAGGATAAGCTGGTTGGACCTAAGCCAAGTTTGAATGGCATCAAAAGAAGCGTTTGTGTCACCGGTAGAGGGGCCGGAGGTGTACAGTGCTGTAGCATCTGCATACATTTGTAAGGCTGAGTTGGAGCAGACTTGAGGCAGGTCGTTTAAAAATATGGAGAAAAGCAGGGGGCCCAGGACCGAACCCTGAGGGACCCCCATGTTAACTGGTAGTGAGGTGGAGATGTGAGGGCCAATTTTTACAGCCTGCTTCCTGCCTGACAGATAGGCTTGGAACCAGTTGGTGGCGGGATGAGAGAGGCCTGCGTGTTGCAATTTAGTGAGAAGTTTTGAGTGGGACACAGTATCAAAGGCTTTGGCCAAGTCAATGAAAATAGCGGAGGTGACGTGGCCCTTGTCCATTTCCGAGAAAATATCGTTTGTGAGCCTTAACAGTGCTGTGATGGTGGAGTGAGTTTTGTGAAAGCCCAACTGAAACGGTGTGAAGAAAGAGGTGGAGTCGAGGAACTGTGTGAGTTGGGAGAGTACTAGCTGCTCTTGAAGCTTGGCCAGAACCGGTAGGAGAGAGATCGGGCGGTAATTGCCAGGCTCAGATGGTTCACCTCCTTTTGGTAGTGGGATGATTACTGCTTCCTTCCAGGCTACTGGAATTTTTGCCGTGGAAAAAAGAGGTTTAGGAGGTCGGCTAGGGGGGTGGCTATTACGGGAGCTGATAGGAAGAGGAGTTTGGCATCCAGTCCTAGAGGGCACTTGCCTTTGCTTGGGTCTAGGGAGCGTAGGGCGGCTAAAACTTCAGCTGGGGAGACCGGTCGAAAGGAGAAAGAGGGCACACTTGGGGTTGGTGGGGGTATTTCGAGATGGTTGTATGCAGTTGCGTGGGGCTGTTGGCAGTGTAGAAGAGTTTTGGCACTAGTGGAGAAGAAGGAGTTGAAAGCAGAGGCAACTTCACTGGGGGCTGATATAATGTTGCCCTGTATGTTTAGGGTAGGGGAGGGTGGCTGGGCCAGGGGAGAGAACAGGGTTTTAACGGTTTTCCAGAATTTGGAGGGGTGACTTAGATTCGTGGTGAGAGCTCTCGGAAATAGTTGTTTTTTGCCTGTCTTATGGCTTTAGTGCAATTATTTCGGAGGGTGCGTAGTATTGTAGAGATGCAGGGAGTTTAATAGCCTATGTCTTTTTCAGGCCTGGTCTCTAGCAAGACATTTACCAATAATGTCAGCAGAGACCAGGGAGATGGTGGTATGTCCTGACTCTTTTCTTTCTTAGGGGGGTGTGATAGTCCCATATGGCAAGGAGCTGCTTTCTAAACATATTGAAAGCATGGTCAATTGAGGGCACTAACTTAATAAAAGACCAGTCGGCAAGTGAGAGGTCATTTAAAAGGGAGTGGAGACAGAGGAATTTGTATGTTCTTGTAAGGATTATCCTTGGAGGGAGGTGGTTTGGATTTATGATTCTCAGCCAGTCTTTCAATTAGCAGGGTTTCCATTAATTTCCCCACCGCTGATATAAGACTGACAAGCCTCTAGTTTCTAGCCTCCTCCCTGAATCTGCTCTTACGTAGAGGGACCATATTAGCTATATTCCAGTCCTCCAGAACCATGCCTGTTTCAAGTGAGCTGTTGAACAAGGCTGTCTATGGGGGAGGTTGCACCCCCTGAGTTCCTTTATAACCTCTGGATGTATCCTGTCCAGTCCTATAGCTTTGTCCACCTTCAGAGCTGCAAGTACTTTTCAGACTCTTTCTTCTGAAAATGGATTTGTGTCCACCTTCTCACCCAGGTTCCTGCTACTCCTTGGTGGTCCATCCCCACCTCCCTCTACTGTGAAGACTTAGCAGAAGTATGTGCTCAGGATATCTGCTTTTTCCTTGATAGTCTTCTGTGCAGTCTCCCCCTCCACCCTGCAAATCCTCATTATCCTGCCACTTGCTTTCCACTTCTTACTTGCGCATCTGAAAAAGCCTTATCCCCATTCATGACCCCATTAGTGATTCTTTCCTCTATCTGCTCCTTTGCTCTCCTTACTGCCTTGTCTTCTTCTCTCTGCCTTACTAGGTATACCCCTGTCCTCCTCCGTCTGTGTTTCTTCATACATCCTGAATGCCACACTTTTTTCTACACCATATTTGACACTTCCTTTGAGAACCATAATGGTCTCTTTTTCCTTCTGCTTTTACTCACTTCCTTCTTGTAGAGTTTAGTTGTTTTAGGTATACCTTCCCTTATATTTGCTCATTGTGTCCTCTCATCCATGGCAATCAACTCTCCTTCAAGGTAGTTTCTGAGGCAGTACCTCATTCCTTTAGAAACTGCCCTCCTACAGTCCAAGACCCTTGTCATCATTTGATTAGCCTCTGTTCCTGTCTAAATGTTAAACCATGCTGTACAATGATCACTGGTACCGATGGGACTACCTACCATGATGTGTGCAATGCTGCCCCTGTTTTTAAGCACCAGGTCAAGTACTGCCCCATCATTAAGTGGTTTCTTTGACTAGCTGTCTGAGTAATGCCACTTGTAGGGAGTCAATGATGGCCTCACTCCTTGCAGAACCTGCAGCTGAAAGGCTCCACACCACATCTGGTAGATTGAAGTCACCAACAAGCAGCACCTCCCTCTTCCTTACCATTCTAATTATGTCTCCACAAGTGCTGTGTACAATTCCACTCCCTGTGCTGGAGGCTTGTACACTAGCCCGGTATGGCTAGCAGCCCCAAAGTCTGTCTCCACGGTGAACCAAAGCACCTCCAGCTCTTTTGTTTACTCCTGGTGCCCCTGTACCTCCATGGTTACCTTCATGGCCTTGATTCCCTTCCTTACATATAAAGCAACTCTTCCTACCCTTCTCCCTGCCTGTCTCTCATGAACATAGACTATTCCAGTATGGTCATGTCCCAGTCATGGTGCTCAGTACACCAAAACTCCATAATGGCCATTAAATCCAGAACAGCCCCTGTTATGATGGCTTTCAGATCATGAATTTTGTTTCCAAGACTGTTTGTACTGGCATTCATGGATCTACACACAATCCTTCTCCCCCTGCCCACTGCCTTGTTTCCCCCTCCCATTCCTGACTGTGTTTTTCCCTGAAACTCCCCCTGACTTTCCACCTACCTTTTTAATTTCCTCATTACGTGTCACCTTTAATGATCTACCCTCTCTTACCAAAGCTTTGCCCCCTTTTCTTCAGTCTTGTTACAATCCCTGCCTTTCTGTGTCCCTGACATTGTGGAGTTTTCTCCTCCCCATGGTCCTAGCTCCCTGCTGCTCCATTATTGTGGGCAATTGTTTTGTTCCTTTGTTTTACTTGTAAGGGGCAGTGGGAATAGATGGACACAGACACCAGGATATAGAACTTAAACAGCTTTATTCAGCATAACAAAAAGGAAATTAAACGAACTGTTCATGACAAAAAAAATAAAGAGGGCAGTTAATAATGCATTAACCAGAACATTCCCACCACTAGAAGAAACTAGGGTATCATATGGGTCAACCTCACTTTGAGCCCTACAGTTCACTGACTAGTATATATTTTTTTTTTATTTTAATTTGTTTAATTAGTATTTCGGAAAGACCTTTGAGCGTGAGCTCTTTTACAAAGGTTCCAAGTCAAGGTGGACAATAAGACAATACACATACTCAGTGGTTACAGAGGCCTGATTATTAGGCATTAAAGAGCAATTACATGACAATTAGACAAAAAAGAGGAAAAAAACTGAGTTGTAATTGAATACTGAGCTATTTCAAATTGGTTGCCCTACGTAGCACACCCCTGGAAACCTCCAAATCCGTTGATAGACTATGGCAGAGTAACTGCATAGGGTTTAACGCTAACCCAGATGGCGAGAGGCTGGGTGACAGTGAAACAAGGGGGATTGGGTTTGAAACCAACCGCAGAGAGCGAGAGGTGGGGGGATAGTGAAATGGGGGGCTGTGATAGGGTGAGCAGCTCCAGAGGGCTTTGTTTAGTATGGGGTGTGTGTGTGTGTGGGGGGTTTGGGAGGGGCAGTACCAAGTGCGTTTAAAGAAGACTGATAGCTTACTTAAGCCCTTGGCTAGGCTGGAATGGAGGCAGGGTTCTCTAGGTAACCCTGCTGGGTGTTACTTTTGGTGTAGGCCTGTCTATCAAGTGATGCCTCAGAAGCAGGTGCATTTTGAGTTAGACATTAGATGCTGTTTGAGGCCTACTTTGAATTGAAACAGGCTGTTTGTTTGTCATTTCATCAGGAGTTCATTTATCCAGAGGGGGGCCCAATAGGAGAAAGCACACTGCCCTAGTGAGGTTTGATGGAATGGTATGGACAGTGCTCCATTCTTCCTCCATCTGGTGATGTGTGTTGAGAGAGAAGCCTCTAGCAGGTTTCCTATACAGGGTGGTGTTTTTCTGAGGAGTGCCTTCTTCCCCAGAGGGCAAGTTTGGTATTTGATCCTGTCTTTTAGGTTAAGCCAGTTTGTACGCTCATACAGGGTGCAAGTATGAGTGTAGTGATCTGCACACAGGGTGAGGCAGCATGCCTTATTGAGTGCAATTTGGACCCTTTTGAGTACTGTATCAGTAGCAACTCCATAGACCA